>OU015442.1:15870216-16545216 GCA_907164795.1 Hemaris fuciformis
AATTTTTTTTAAATTAACTAAAAATGAAATTTCTAAAAATTTTTATCAAAAAATATTTTTTTTGGTAATATCTTATTGCTGTTTTTGCATCTAATATAGGTATTAATTAACATTGGAAAAAAAATGTTACGTCATTTGTTAAGAAATTGTTTATAAACAAATAGACTATTTTGCGATTTAAAAAAAAAAATTACTATCTTATTGCAAAGGTAAAATGATGATTTAAAAAAATTTATCTTAAATATTTTTTTTATTGTTTATAATGGTTTTTTTTTATATTTCAATTGTTTAAATAATTAGTTAAGAAATTATTTTATTCTTAAAAATCATCATTGACCCTTTTCAATGGAATAACAGAGAAATATTTTTTTTTTAAATAATTTAATTAGTTAATTTTGAAAAGTTGTCAAAAAAAAAAAAAAACACCGAGGTTATTTTCGTTCAAGTGTCTAGATTACACCATAATTTATTCAAATTTTTAAATTGTTATTTAATATTAGAAATAAATTATTTTAGGTGATATACCGGCTTTTTAGACGACGCGCCTATGCCGTAACGCCCTCGCGGAGCGCTATTTCCAGCGTTAAATAAAAATTATAAATAATATAGATAGAGTTTCGGGAGTAAGGACTTTTTTATTGGAAATTTCCTCCTCTTTCAGGATCTTTTCCTTAAATGTCATTCATCAATTCATAATTCCTTAAATATCATTATTTTAAAAGTTATTAACGAAAAACTAAAAACTTTTTTTTTTCTTATTTTGTTAATAACAATTGCAATTTTTTATGTGCTAATATGCCCTTAAAAAACATTTTTCTAGACGTCATTCCGAATCGAATGAGGTATGGCACATATTTTTAGGAGCTTTATTTCTATTTAACACGTTTTTGAACTTGTTGACTAGACTATACGTCCCATTGCTGGCTATCCTTTAAAAACCCTTTACAATTGTGATTTAAGCCCTCAGGTCCACCAAGCTGGTCTAGTGCGGATTAGACGGCACGCCTAAGAAATTCCTAAGAACTTTTAGGTGTCCAAATTTCCTCACGATGTTTTCATTCACCGTTAAAGTACGTGATAATTCATTATAGTGATGACCTCGAGGTGTAGGCACGGAGTCGAGAATCTCGGCAGTCGCAGGTTCTAACCACAGGCACGCACCTCTAATCTTTCGAAGTAAAAAGTTTTTAGGAATTTCTGAGGTGTGTAGTCCGCCAACCCGCATTAAGATGGTGTTGATGTTGGCGTGGTGGAGTAAGGCATAAACCCACTCCGTTGAAATGAAATGAAATGAAATGAAATTGCTTTATTTGAAATTGAAATGAAATTGAAATGAAATTGCTTTATTTAGTCACGTAGGCAATCAAATAGCACTTATGACAAGTCAATACAGAAAAGAAAAATCTTTTATTATTACATTATAATTTAACTATGGTTCATTTTATATAATTTGTACAAAAATATTTACGGTTTTTTTTTTTATAATTTATTTTTAGTTTTCATCAGGAAATACATAATATCTTATTATTATTATTTTAAAGTAAATAACGAGATGGACCTTGTGTATTTCCGAAACGTCACGTATTATTTTAATGGTACCACCGGATCCAAACGCGACCCTGACTGAGAAGACCCGGCGAAACAAACTCAGCGGGCTCACTTTACTACTGGAATTTACGCGGCGCGACCCACACCTGAGTAGATCCAGCGAGTCCAACTCAGTGGGCATGTATTTGGTCCAGTAAGGATAACATAATTATATTATATGACCTGCCAAATAAAATTGCCTTCTTATTATTTATTTGCTCGAATTATTTACTCGATCGGTCGTCATTTTATTTTTATTTTATTTATTTTGTGCACATTTTATATTAGATATCAATTTGTATTTGATGTTTTTATAATGGTTTAAGTTACACTTGGAGCTTTGGGTTAATTTATATTTATTTATGTATTTATTCAAATGATTTGGTTTAAGAAAGAAGAATGTGAAAGGTACTGGGTTCCAAGATGTGGTGATGGCGATGTGCGGGAGAGATCTAATGCCAAATTTCCTTATCCTCTAAATACTGATTTATATTGTAGTATCCCCTTGTCATCAGAACACGTTTAATGTGCACCTTAAATGAATTATCTGATAGGTCAGTTACAGATTTGGGGAGCTTATTGTAAAATTTAACGCAGTTGCCTATAAAGGACTTACTGGTTTTTTCTAATCTTAATGAGGGTATCACAAGTTTATGTCTACCCCTGGTATTTACATCATGTATATCACCAATTTTACTAAAGCTAAATACATTCTTACGTACATACATAATATTTTGATAAATGTATTCAGACGGCACGGTCAGTATATTACAGTCCTTGAAAATGGATCGTAAGGAATCACGGCTACGTAGATCATAGATAGCGCGGACTGCTCTTTTCTGTAGTATGAAAATGCTGTTAATATCAGCCGCCGATCCCCACAATAGAATGCCATAAGACATTATACTGTGAAAGTAAGCAAAGTACACTAACCTAGCCGTTGAAACATCCGTGAGTTTTCTTATTTTACGAATCGCAAAAGCCGCGGCACTCAGTTTACTAGATAATCGCTCTATTTGCGGACCCCACTGCAGTTTACTATCTAGAGTTATTCCTAGGAAAACAGTTGAAGTCACCAAGTCAAGTGTTTCTGCGTTTAATGTAACAGGTGACATTACATTCCTAACATTTGGTAATGTAAATCGAATGCATTTTGTCTTTCCTGCATTGAGTAGAAGATTATTACATGAGAACCAATTCAAAATTAAATTAAGTACATGATTTGGAATAGCTAGATCTTTATCCTTACGATTTATTTTAAATATTAGTGACGTGTCGTCAGCGAACAAAACTATGTCTGTAAATTTCTGTACCATGTAAGGGAGATCATTTATATAAACTAGAAACAAAAAGGGGCCCAGAATAGAGCCCTGTGGAACCCCTATTTTGACTGTTGATCCTACTGAGGTGACGCCGTCCACACATACTTTTTGTTCACGACCCGATAAATAGGACATTATAAGTTGAAGAGAGGAACCACTTATGCCGTAGTAACTCAGCTTCGTAATAAGGGTCTGGTGATCAACGCAGTCGAAAGCCTTCGAGAGGTCACAGAAAACCCCAAGAGCATCTTGTGACGTCTCCCAGGCTTCCAGTACAGATTTCATCAAAGATGTTCCTGCGTCTTGCGTAGACCGACCCTTTGAAAAACCAAATTGGCTACTATGTAATATCCCATTTCTATCAAAATGTTCCTGCATTTGAGTGAGCATGATCTTTTCGAAGACCTTACTAAGAGCTGGTAGTATTGAGATGGGTCTAAAGTTTGATGGATTATTTGGACACCCCGACTTAAATATGGGCACAATTTTACTGATTTTCATTAAGTCGGGAAAAATACCGTCACTTATACAAGAATTGAATATAACCGTCAATATTGGAGCAATATTAAATATAATAGCTTCAATAGCCTTAACCGACAGTCCCCATATATCTTCAGTAGCCTTAATTTTAAGATTTTTAAAAGCTTTTATTATTTCGGAACAAGACACTCTTTCAAAAGTGAAAATGGGCATATTTCCAACAACATTTTCTTTTAAAAGTGATTCAGCCAAGACTGCTGATGATTGCAAGCATTTAGTTGTCTCTAAAGGTATATTTGTGAAAAACTTTTCTAGGTAATTAGCAATACTAACTTTGTCTGAAACCAGGTTGTTGTTTATAGCCAAGGTTATCTTGTTGTCAGTAACCTTATTTCTCCCAGTTTCTGTATTTATAATTTGCCAAGTTGTTTTTATTTTATTGCTAGATAATCTCAGCTTTTCACTAATATAAGCTGCTTTAGCTTGCATGCATACTTTTTTAAATATTTTAGAATATTGCCTGACATAGTTTATAAAATTGACATCAGGTGTATAGGACCTTTTGTCATACAAGTTATATAAAATTTCTCTACTACGTCGGATGCCTTTGGTCGCCCAAGTACTAAATTTAATGTTAGAATTAATTTTAATTTTTACAGTTTTAATTTTGCACACTTTGTAGAATTCTTTGCAAATTGTATCAAGTAATGAAGAATATATATCGTTGGGACTGTCAGAATTAGGTTCTAAAATATTAATTTTTGATTTTAGGTTGATATTAAATTTACCTAGGTTATGTCTTGTCAATGGCCTGTACTTAATTATTTTTTTTATGTTTTCAATTCTATGTTTCAATTTGACTAACAAACATTTATGGTCCGATCTAACTCCTATTTGTGTATACTTTTCAACCACTTCGAAATTGGTTATGATATTATCAATGCAGGTTGCTGTTTCAGTAGTTATTCTGAGGGAGTTTCTTGCCGTTTCTTCTCCACAGCTATAACACGTTTCGAAGCGGCAATAGTTTAAAAAAAATAAGAAGTGTAAAATTGACGATTCAAAAGAGCTTGTAAAAGTCTATTTGAATAAAGATAATTTGATTTGATTTGATTTGATTTTCTAGTGGGTTCAGAAAACAAACAAGTATAATTAAATGAACTAAATAATGACACAAATTTACATTTATCAACTGAATTAACCATTAAGTTAATATTAATATCCCCACATACTAAAACCATCTTATTATTTTTAATTTTTTTAAGAATATCCTCCATTGTGGATAGGAAAATATTAATATTCGACGAAGGAGGCCTATACACACACAATATTATATATAAATCAGTTTCCGCACATGCAACCTCACACACTCGTTCAACAGAGAGGCAGGAGATGTCCTTCCTTTCTTTGAAGGTAATGTGATTTCGGATAAGAATTATCGAACCACCACCTTCCGCCGAGGTTCTATTAAACGAACTAGCGACCCTAAAACCATTCACATTAAAACTCATAAGGTGTGCCTTCAACCAAGTCTCAGTAAAACACAGTATACTTATATTAAATGTATCACTAAAAAGTTCTATTTCTAATATTTTGCCAGAGAAACGGTTTATATTTTGATAAGATAAAACTAAATATTCAGAACCGTTTCCTTTTGTCACATCTAAAAGTTTAAATTATTCACCACATTAATTTTAGTAACATTACTAATTGTGGGGGTACAAAGGGACTTAGTCATACTACTTATGACTGTGTTAATATAGTTAGCTACAGGTGTAGCAATAAGTCTTAAAAATCTATTTGGTAGATACAATGTATCTCTTGTCAATTTACAATATTTTCCAATAAATATATTGGTGTCAAAAAATGAAAATTTGTCACTATAGTGACTCGTTAAAAATTGCATATGTCTATTTAACATATGAATATAATTATTTAATTTATCTGATACATTATTTAGGTATGGGAAGGCACACAATATGATCCTAGGTAAGTTAAGTTTTAACATTTTTTCAAAGGCTTTAGTGACATCATTTTTCTTTAAGTTGTGGCAACTTCCTACGAGTACTGTTAGAAGATGTTGTAGAAGAGGCCCGTGGCCAGCACTGACACGTATGGGCTGATGATAATCTAGTCGACTGATGATTTGTAGTAGTGTTGGTAGATTAGTAATGAAGTCCCAATGATATGTGCAGGTGTCGCTGGGCATCATGACGCTGCTGCACTACGTGCCCACGCCGCTGGCCGCCAGCCACCAGTCCGGCTCACTCGTGCTGCTGTCGCTCGCCATCTGCCTCACGCACGAGATCAAACTGCTCAAGTACATACCCAAGTAGTACCAGCCTCAGTATCTACACCACACACTATTACTACTGGCGTCAGAATCTTTAGGGAAAAGGTACCAACCTAGCATAGTATAGGCAAAGACAAAATACCTAAGAAAATGTATGCGACTACTTAGTTCCTCCAATAAGAGCTAATGCGTTTAAATTAGCCGGTAGAGGCGCTAGTAGTGAGGTATACAAAATGCCATTTCATATTAAATTTTGTTAAGCGCTCCTAATGTCAAATCTGACAGTTATAGGTGAGCATAAAAGCAAGGATCATTTGGCACTTGGATGACATTGACAGGAGGGCGCGGGTGTGCAATAAGGGTTACCTGACAAAAAAATCTCCTTAGTTTTGCGGAACTATTTATACTCTGTCGCCATTTTCCGTAATTCAATTTAACCTTAGGAATTATTTGGTTAATATGTTTAATTGCATGATTATAAATATGAATAAGATAATGTTGAAACATCAACTTGAGCGCTCTGTCAAGTGACACTTTACAAGATGGCGGCGTTAGTACCGATTTTGGCCACGTGTAGCCCTCATAATGTCAGTCCATGGCTCTATGTTGCTGTTGAGATATTGAGAACAATGGCATCATAACATAGTTTACTCCTCAAGAATATTGTATTTTGTTTTAAATACCTAGTCGGAACTTACTTATGAGTTATTTTGTATAGAAATTCAAGCAACATAAAGTCTTTTTTGATGCAAACCAACCAGAAGTAATGTTAAATGTTCCTAAGACTAATTAGTTATTAGATGGTAGACTGATGTCGCAAAGATGTAAAATACTTTTACAGGAAAATATTATTTAAGAATTACATGTTTTAGTTGTATCAGTATTTGTACCAGTATGCATTGGTTTGAAACATTGCATTGTTTTGCAGTTATTCGTTATAAGTTAAACTTGGTTATTGTTGTTACATAATAAAACATATTTTGCCTCATTATAGTTCGGATTTTCATTTATGTATCCCAATTTTTGTAAATAATTTACCAACTTTAGTTAAATTTTTCAAAAAATATTAACGATGTTAGGACTAATTATTTTTGCTTTTTAAAACTGCGTTAAACGAACCCTGGAGTTACTAAGAAAATGCGAAGTAGTTTTATGTTAATAAGAATATTAAAATATATATCACCACATAACGCCCACACTAACAGGCTTAAAATGATGGTACGACCCGTTACATATACAAATACTTTCCTTATAATCGTAGAGTAGAGAGGGATCAAACATTTGAAAAGGAAATCGATTCTAAATCGCTGTTGATATCATGAGAAAATTGATTGAATGTATTTTCTTCTAACCTTAATAACCGTGCCTCTCCTACGATAAGTTGCAATTACAAAAAAGAAATAAATAAAACACACGACAATGTTATTCACAAAGTGATTTTATTTGAAAATTTTTAAAATGCTAATATTGCTTACACACTGAAAAACGGTTGGTTCTTATTTACAAAACGGTATGTGAGTTCGTGATTAATCGACACTTACATAGTATGGCATTCACCGACACCTTACGGAGACTAATGTACCGAGTAACGAGCGGAGGGAACCCCAAATTGATGACAAACGCGGCACTGAACCTGCTGCCTGTCAGAGGTGACAATGAATGAAAACTTAATTTATATCTGTATACATATTAGGAACGTGGTAATCCTGAGTGTCGATTTATTGA
The DNA here is from genome assembly GCA_907164795.1 of Hemaris fuciformis. Taxonomy (NCBI): domain Eukaryota; kingdom Metazoa; phylum Arthropoda; class Insecta; order Lepidoptera; family Sphingidae; genus Hemaris; species Hemaris fuciformis. The sequence goes on from OU015442.1 coordinate 15,877,624, forward strand.
GAACCATTTTATCAGCCTATGAGACATGCACTGGGGCAATTGCAACGCTTAAGCGGGCCTCTCATACAGGGGAGAAGTCTGCCAGTGTCGACCCGAATTATCGATAACAGAATGTTGAAGCGTATGCCTTAAAAACATGATAATGAGTGAAAAGCTGTTACAGTCCAAGGAAAAGTTAACAAGTAACGTTTTTAGAGTAACTACAGTAGTAAACTATCCCACATCCCTAATGGAGGATATGTATCGAATAGAAATATCGATAATTCGAGTCGAACATGTAGAGTTGAGCCGTAATTTACACGCGGTGATATTTATTTAATATCTACATGTGATACAGGCATGGTCTGCGTTTATCTAACATATGAAATCAAAGTATTAAATACTACAAGGATATTTGAAAATAATCTGGTCCCAAATATTCTATCATCCAACTTTCCGATCACAATAACTATTCATCTTACTATATCAATCGCATTTTTCTATCAGATTAATTTCGAATCGCCCTGCATGCAAAGAAAATATGTATATCAGACCAACATTCTTATACAATTCACAGAAAGAAATTCATACGAAGTTGCAATAGAAAATAAAAGTATTATTCCTTTATAAGACGACATAAATTAAATAATATTTATGATTGTTTAGAATACATACCGAATTTAAAAAATAAATATTGCGTATCAGAAGATAAATATACTTTTGTGAAAAAAAAATAGTTTTGGACATTACCCGTATCTGTTAGTCACAACAATCTGTTGTTAAGAAAATCGACAAACGTCAGAAATATATGGACCTGTTTCATGGAAAATAATTTATTTTTTTAATATCTCATCAATTATTTTTTTTGTACTCTGAGTTAGATTCCTAAATTATTATTATTTTTTATTTTAACTGGCATAACTGCTGGTCGAAACGGTAAATTTAGTAGAGTTTTACCTCTTTTAATAACATATTAACTTCCTTGCAACAGGCCCATACTATAATGAAATATTGTAATTTTAGCACCACAAATAATTTTATTGAGTTACGTTCAAATTAAAATGCGATGTGCGGACCATATTTTAGTAAAATTGCCAAGTATAAATACATCTCAATTAATATGGTATACTGTACAAGAAATTGTTAAATATTATTTACGGATATGTGATAATAATAAACTTAGTTTAGGTGATTTTTATATAAAAAATAAACATACATGCAAATAATCGATTCCCGAGCGAAGTGCATCACTGGTAACTAAAACCTATGTCGATAAACGAATTTGTCATTTTTATCATCTCGCATATCGACATCGGAAAAACCAGTTCTTATAGCTTCATATTGATTAAAATGTTATTACCAGAGGAGAAGTAAGTAGGTATACAGTTAAAAGCCTCTTCCCAAAAATTAACTACAATTTATCAACACTAATATCTTTTTCACTAATAGTTAGTATTTTTTTTTATTCTTACATATTCCGAAATACTAACTAGACCATATAATATTTTTTTATAAAATAAAATGGCCAACCAATAAAAAAATAGAGAACATAAAACGTAACATGAACACAAAAGAGTAAATTGTTTTTTACATATAAAATGATTTTACAGTTGTCTAAGTCGATAGAATCATGAAAATACTACAAAAGCTATGATATATAAATGAAGTTTCGCCATAAATTAATTATAATAGATAAGTATATAAATAATATGTGTTATAATTACGATTATAATTTGCACTAAAAAATAACTTGTTTAAGAGAGTTTATCATTAAATAAATATCGACTGCTCGGAATCTATCGACATGTAAAATAAATAAGGCACAGATATAAAAGAGAGAAAATAAATTAGGCCATCACCTTACAATAGAGATTTATAGTTACGAAGTTCAATTAGTTTCCTTTATTGTTTATAAAACATTATATTTTATCGATAACCTAAGTACTTTATACGGGCGTCTAGCGATTACGTTCTTCTATCGTCCACATATATTTGAGTATTGAGTTTTACTGCGAAAATTGGCAACTTTGCCGGTATAGGTCATTTTATGTACTTAATACTCAAAATATATCGATATCTATTTATGGGGCCGATAATTTTTATATCGATAAAATTTTGTAGTTTGTTTTTTTAAACACACATCGGCATAGTTGCTAATGTTCACTTTACTATACAAACATTTTCATGGTGACATGGCGTCTTAATTTGTACTGAAACGAAATATGATAAAATTACTCAAATGCTAAATTTAATATTTTAAACTCTCGTCACGATAAACAATTTTGAAAACTAACTTACAAACATTTTAAAACGAAACGGCTTAATCTTAATTTTGCGCTTCCTAACTCTTGTGCAAATATTCCACTAAAGATACAACTAAAATACACGAAAATTATCCAAAATTAATTGTCATAGAATATAGGATACATTTCCGGACATTCAAGAGGCGTTGGAAAAATGGATATAGCAAGAAAACCACGAGGTAAGTACCTACCATATTGAAAATTGACATTTTATAGAACCAAAACATATTGCAGCAGGCACGAATTTAAAAGTATTACTGAATAAATATCAGGTATTATTATAAGCATAGTAAAAATATATGAATCTTAAATTGATCAATAAGATATAACCATTACACAGCGCCGTACCTCGTGTTCAAATTTATCATAAAATAAAAATACACAAACCCCACATATCCTGTTACATATTATGCGGTAATTATTTCTAGCGTTCGAAAATTATATATTATATATCGTTACAATAATAAGTAATTATTAAGAGAACTCTCACAACATCACAATAATGGCAGTCGCTTTATAAATGTACACACGCTAATGGCTGATATGGATCTAATTTATTACACAACAATTGCTTAGGCGATGTCATGTGGCACTTTCCACATTATTTTCACGATGAATATTAAATTTTGCTAATGGACAAAAGCAAATAAGACATCCCCGACTCGAGAATCGATCCAGGAACTTTTTGATTACACGCTGTGTATTTAGGCAGTCATGTAGCGATGACTGTGTGTATTGCATACCAAAAAATGTGTATTATGGTACCATGAATGAATCGACGGATTCTTTGGAATGTCTTGATCGAAAAAAAAGTGAATACTGAATTGGCACTGCCAGAAAATAAAAGCAAAAAATGCTACATCACACCGACCCGATTATTTTAACAAATTAAATATATTTTTGTATCGGTAACCTCCACATAACTTGTATAATTATAATATTTACAAGTAATTCATGAGCTAACTTTTTATAACCAACACAACCTAAAAACCATATACATATAATATTTATATGTTTCTACTCTCATCTCGTATCAGCCATTTATATCTCACAATACTAGCAATATATATACTAAAAACATATCTAAGGAAATCAACTTTAGATAACATTACGACATCTCTAAATAAATAAATCGACAAAGTAATTACAAAACTAAAAAATATAAAAATCTATAATAGTGATGTGTACACATCCGATACATTATGCTATATTTATCGATGTTTTATTGTGGCTACACAACGGAGGCTCAGTTCTATGAATTTAATAATAAACAGTGTCATTGGTAAAATATGTTTATATATGCAGCATATCTCTACAGAGCAAAATAAAACACACGGTTTATTAGTAAAAGAACTTTTCATTTGATATCGAAATTTTGTAAATAAATTGTTTCCGCGACGGAATAATGTTATTCGATATCAAAACGAAGAGCTACGAACGTACCTCAAATTGTATCACCGCAATAAATAAAATAAAAAGAAATCTCTATGTTACGAGTAATAATTTCAGTGATTATTTATTAAACTACATTACCGTCCAGTCAGCATTTTAACTTTTACTTTTTTTACACAGTAAAAGCACAATAATATAATTTGTGACGATTAGGTGCCGTCCATATACCACGCGACATACAATCTGGCGACACAAAGCTACAGAGAACTGTGCATATACATAAACAACGTGATTCGTGGACGACACTTTAACCGATGTTGAAAATCACAACAAAGTATTCACGTCAACGGTGACGTCACAAGCCGAAATCAACATCGTAACCCGTAAAATCATTCAAAGTGTACGGTGCGGCGCATCATCACTACAATATGCAGAGAAACATATTCATTGCCCAACAGTTGGAAGTTTGAGGCGACAATCATGACAAATCTTCTAGCAAACATCAGTACTGTCATTATAACAGTATCTAATAACATACAATTATTTTCTTAATTTCAGTCCCAATACAATCTACAATCTACATAATTTGTCAAAAAAACCTAATACAGTCTAAAGCAGTTTCCTGCTATCATTTGATTTTATTAGATTTTTAACAAATCATAGACAAATTTCCCCCTAAAACACAGAGCAAAAACTGCCATCAAAATAAATAAACAAACAGTACAGTTCATGACGGCCGCATAAACATCACTCCTTTTACAACTTAACTAGAAAACAAGCTGCCACAAATATCCACTTAATATAGTAATATCAATTTTGTGTCATGTTTCAATGGAATACGAATACTTTAAAAATCTACGTGATATGGTGCAACAACTCTTGTAATATAAAAATAAACTCCAACAAAACTTCCAACATGTTGGTCGATGAATATATCGTAAAATGTATAATACGACATTGCATTCGTTCATTATGGTACATACATTAGGACAATTTTACCCCATCATGGTATTCGCTCTATTGAATCGATTGACGAGTTGCTGAGCCATCTTGCATTTATATAACCTTATCTTTCGGTTCAGACGAGCGTGAATGACTCATAAACGTTTTATAACAGAATTATCTCACTTATGTAGAACATTGTGATGTATTTAATTATGAAATTTTGATTAATAATTGAAGAATGCCATTTATGGAGTTTCTTTCAAGTAAAATCATTATTCGCAGGAGAATGCAAATTTTTCAAGATGAAATTTAACAAAAGATCAAAATAAAGTGTAATTCCTGTAGAATTAATGGATTCTAGTAAGAATTTCCTCGCTTTATAGCGTTTTTGACATACCTACTATTGAAAATAAACTTAGCCTTCAAATGCATGTTTTTTTTTGTATAATTTAATCGTTTATCATTTCACTGTCGATCCTGAAGACCAGGGTTTTCAGTAATATGGAATAGACCAACCCAGTAGTGGGGCATATACTTGAGGACGTGACAAGACCCATGTGCAAGTGTTGTCTTCATTACCATTTTCGGTAGGTAGACGCATGACTCGTCGAATTTATGTGAGTGGAATGATTGATGAATGCGTCACACGAGGCTGGGTGATGTGTCATCACGTATAAAAATATACAACAGTCTTGGATCTACGCTTATAAAAGCCGAGAAGTAACACAGTACATTAAAAAGGTTGGAAATAGTTCCTCAAAAGATGATACGTAAATATTATATATAAATATTATATATATATACGTATATATAATAAACCGATATGAAGCTCAGTGAATCTAAGGTCGCCTTAGAATTTGTCATAATCCCGCAACGAAATTAATCAGAAAGACAATATAGAGGAGGAGTTGGAAAACAAAGAGTCCACTTCCCTCCACAGCAAAGCGGGTGACAAAACATTGAACTATGAGGTTTCACCGATATTCGCAATAGTGTGATGCCAAAATTTTGAATACTATAGAATCTATAAATAATATCAAACAAACTCTTTTTTTTCGGTGCCTCCCTTTTCGAAATCGAATTTTGATACTTGTTGTTAACTTATATACATAAATATTCTGTCGTGTAAAATTGTGGCTGACAATTCTCAAGATATAAAATGAAATGTGTGTCAAAGAGTCACCTTGGAGTGCAAAACCCTCTGTCACAGTAATGTGGACAATTACCGACTGAAATCAATGAAATGCATTCGCCGAGCACCGGAAATAGCCCGTAATAACAGATAATGGCGCGCCGGACTCCGACAGACTCGTCACTAATACGCTCCTTGGGAATTCACGTCTTCACGTTTCAACATGTTATTCACATTTTTACGATCTATGTTATACACCAAAAAAGAAATGACTGCGATTTATAAACAAATACGTGGAAACTATACGATATCAAGTGAATCATAATATATGATGCTGGAAGTGTATCAATTACTGTTTCCATTATGGTGTAAAAAGAAAGTTATTATTATTATTACTGAATACCATTTGATTGAATAAATAGTGTCTATAGAATTTAATTGAACTTAATTATAAATGAAATCTCCATAATTGGCAATTACGATTACACGATAATTTATTTTAATTTTCTTGTCAACTGTTCTACATATAATTTTGATAAAGTATCTCATATTATTTATTTAATATTTTTTACTAATATTCATTGGTCATTGGACATGACGTATCTAATAACAGTAGGCGTCGTACGCTTCAAGCTGAAGGTATACAGGCTTGCCAAAATACACTGAGGGTAGTTTCAAAGCGCACGCAACGCCATCTAGATGACAAGCTGACACTATCAATGTGGAACTTTAATAAAAATAAAAACATTTAAAAAATATGTCATAGCAGATTTGATAAAATAATGTATATCTTTCATGAAACCCACAAGTACATAAAGTACTTGAATAAAGTAAAAACCATAAACTAAAATTTGTAATTGTAAAAAAATAATTCCTTTGAATCGGATGCAATCACATAACATACTGTAAAAAATACAAGTTCCACAAGGAGAGCACAAAAATGGCGGGAGATTTGAGCAAACGATACGCACGAGATTGGGTTGTATAAATGCAGGTTACGACGCTCGGTGGCGCTGCTGTGTGGGCCACTAGCTGGGCGGCTGCGGGTCCATGCTCACGATCACCTGCACCACGTAGCCGGCCGTGATCTTGGCCTCCTCCACCAGCAGACGGTCGCCCAGCAGCTTCCCGCCGTAGAACCACCGCTGCCGCCACGGCTCGATGTTCTCTTGAGCCTGTCGATACAACGTTTAGAATCATTCCGACAATTCGAATTCAGTCTAAAGAATCTCTTTTGCCTAGCTTGCATGTAAGCTTTTGAGTCAATACTGACGATGACAGTAAAAGGTCTAATCATCATCATCAGCCCAAATATGTCCCACTGCTGGGCACGGGCCTCCTCTACAACTGAGAGGGTTTAGGCCTTAGTCCACCACGCTGGCCTAGTGCGGGTTGGCGGACTACACACCTAAGAAATTCCTAAGAACTTTTTAGGTGTGCAGGTTTTATCACGATGTTTTCCTTCACCGTTAAAGCAAGTGATAATTCATTGTGAATACACACATAACTTCGAAAAGTCAGAGGTTTGTGCCTGGATTTGAACCTGCGACCGCCGTAATTCTCGACAACGCGCGCCTAAACCTCGAGGCGATCACTGCTTGACAAAAGGTCTAAAAATGCATTTTACTCCTAACCACAGTAATTTCGATATAAAGGTTAAGGTGGTTTTTAAAACTATGTCCTTAGGTATATGGCACACTTTTCTAAGTGCCTACTCCAAACTCGACGAGACTCCAGTTTGTTTATATGATAAGAAAAAAAAAGTAATGGTACGATTGGCTTTTATAATAAAAAAAGAATAATTGTACATTAATTCACATGATATTTAAGTTATTCTTAGGTAAAAAAGTGACACCTACGTAAGAAAAAGAGAAAAAAAAGTGTTGCTCTGAACCCAATAGAAATTTCCAATACTTGTCGCTAAGATACGCTTTACTCAAACACGTTAAAGGGAAAACATCAATACTTATGCAACATTAAATAAATGACCGCCGTTTGTTGCACTCTATTTTAACTTTTATTGTTTCTTTAATCATGTTTTTATATTTTTTGTGGTATACAATAAAGTGTGATAAATAAAATAAAAAATAACGACTTCGCGACAATACAACGTATCATGTAGCTGAATTCTATTGCGTAGTAAAGCTACTTCAAACCTTATTAATAATAAAACTCACAAAAAAAAATTAACAACCACGAAAATAAACATAATCCAAGGGATGTATACTATTTAAATAGGTCTTCTCCCAAGATTTTCAGTGTAAGCTTGTACTATCTAAAATTTACAGAATTTCTTTATGTATATGAGCTCATACGCTCCTATTTAGTGGTCATGGCCTACCCTAGAAGAGGTGCTACGAGTACGCGACCTCGGCCCCCGAACTACTGCAGTCACTACCAGTTTTTCCATTCCGTGACTACAGTATCCACTCGTACAGGCCCTACTTTCCTTTCCCATAACATCCTCTCCCAAAAACCCTATTTCCTTTCCCCGTTTGATGACGGGCAGCAGCGTCATCAACGCGAGTCTCCTCCTGCGCTCGCCAACCCGCCTGCCAAGCGTAGCGAGTATTGGCAAAAACTTCACAATGATGAGTCATTGGGAGTGGCCTATGTCCAGCAGTGGACTTCCATTTGCTGATGAATTGATATGAGCTCATATACGTCCTACTGGAAGGCACGGGCCTCCTTTATTAATGAGAGGGGTTGGGCCTTAGTCTAAAACGCTGGCCAAGTTCGGATCCTTTACGATATGTTCTTTAAGCTTTACTCTTGATAATTATTTTACGCATCTTTTTCTTAAAACTAATTCGATTCATAGTTATAGTAACCAGTGGTGGTACTTCCATAGAAGCCCAAAAGCGTTAAACGTTAATTGTGTAATGTCTAGTTTATAATTGTTTATTGTGGGGTCGGGATATTCTCATTCATATGTCAAAGTGGTTTTGTTAAATAAAGATTTAAAGCTTAAAGATTATTATTCGGAATTCTGTAAGGCAAACTGGGCTTTTGGGCTTCTATGGAAGTACCGCCACTGATAGTAACCTCCTCCTCCCCGTGTTGTCACCAAGACCTTGGGAGTTCTAACACGTCGGGTTTACGATGCGGTGCCGCAACACATCAAGCCAATATTAATTTATAATTAATACGCAACCACATTGTGAAACGGTGCAAACAACAGCTTTGCCCGAGTCACGTGCGCGCGCGCTCACTTTCTATATTTACAGCCATAAAATTCCAGATACAAGGGAACTGATTGATATGCAGGGGATTTCTGTACACATCTTTAAACTGATTACTGTACCCAATTGTGAACTACAAACAGAATAAAATTACCCTAAGTTGTTGTTGGATTATTTTATGACGTTGTACATGCACATCGCAAAAGATGTGTCAATATAAATTAAATAAAACAGGAAATATTTATATGACAATTTAAAGCTGTTAAAGAAATAAAGAATATCACTTTTAAAAGTACAACAGGGACAATGAAATAAGAGTTAACATAAAGAAACGTTATCACCGCTTGACAAAGAAACTTCTAAGGCTATAAAGATTTCTAGGCTTCTCCCTATTATACCTTACACCAGTCGTCGGGAACCTTTTGGCAGGCAAGGGCCGCAATGTGGCAAAATAAACTAAAGGCGGGCCGCACTTGTGATATTTACCCTAGATTCTACGTAATACCTATGTATAATTGGTCATATCCCATAGAAAAATGAAAATACTAACTAACGCTAACATTCATGGGCCGCGCGTTGGCGACAGCTGCCTTACACCTCTATCTACGGTCCTAAGGTTATGTTTAATAAAATAATATAAATATGGTTTATAAATGTAAGGAAAGTAACTAAATTATACTTACAAAATAATTATTTGCATTATCAGTTCTACATACCTGTAGGGCGTTGAAAAAGCACTACTACAATAATATTTCACCGATTATGTTCTTTTCAAAGGTACATAAGTCATTCATTCTTTTATATGTGAATAAAAATTATTTTAAAGTAGGTAGACTGCGAGTCGCGCCCTCGAGGGTCGTGCAGCGGTCGATCTATCCTTGACCGTCTGCAACCCGAAAGTTTCGCGATTTCTATCGCCGGCCAGACGAGCTTAAACGATCTTTTCTGCTCTCTTTGAATTGTCTTAATAAGATCCTAATTTTAAGTTGTTTTATTCTCTTAATTGTGAGATACTAGCTCAGTATAAACCAAATTTATCTGACTTTGTTATAGTTGCTACACACCGAAGAAATTCCTAAGAACTTTTAGGTGTGCAGGTTTCCTCACGATATTTTCCTTCACCGTTAAAGTACGTAAAAATTCATTGTGAATACACACATAACTTAGAAAAGTCGCAGTGTGTCTGGGGTTTGAACCCGCGACCATCGAAATCGAGGCCATCACTATTACAATCAATTATACAACTAACCACGTGGTGCAGTGCGGTCGATTTACCATACGTTCAAAGAAGCTATTTCGTTTACTTTATTATAATGATAGTCCGAGTAATCTCCGAGTGTCATAAGACAATATAATACCTACACGACGTCACGGAGATGAATTTATAGGCGCCCAGACATCAGCTCAATGAGATCATGTGGTTTATACAACACACATTAGCGGCGCACACTTGAATCAAGGAGCGAAACCGTACGTATCTCCCAACATCAATCCGCAAATGCGATACCGTAAATTTTACAGTGCAACGTGCGGCCGTGAATACGAAGCTAAATTGGAATAAATCGATATACGTACTAAATCGTTGTATGAAAAAGAATCATGAATTTTGTAGTACAATTATCCAAAATGGTCATAGAATTATATCTGATAAAATAGATCTAGACGAAATTGTGTAAAAAATCAGCTATAAGAGAATGACAGATTCGCTTCTGCTTTGATTAAAATTAACAATTTTTTTTGCAAGTGTCAGTCGTTGTTAGTAGTGATGTATCAATTGGTTTTAGCTGCAGGATATCACTAAAGCTTGGTGCAAATCATTACCTCAACCAGCCACATTGTTAAATCTAATAATTTCATAATATATTACACATTTCAGAAGACAGAACGATGTAAACAAACAATATATTGACGTGTAGTTTGTTCTTGCATTGCGCGATGGTGTGCTTGGAGTAGACAGGCAGGTCGACGTCCTTGCAGGTGCTGGAGAGGCGCAGGCGCAGCGACAGCTCGGCGCCGCCGTCCACCGGCTCCGACCACTCCGCCGGGGAGTCGCGCCCGCTCGCCTCCTTCACCATGTTGATGGGCGGCGACAGGCAGTAGATCGGCACCTATCATCCACCACATCGCACTTGTAACCACTTGTGTAATAAAATATATGTGCCTATATATTTTATAACTAATTGTGAATAAATATTTTTAGATCATCTATCTACCCTTAGAGAATCGAAGAGTTAATTAAAGTTTAAATTTTGATAATGTTTTTATTAAATGTGTAACTTAATTTGTTCTTGGTATCTGTAAAATAAAAGTTCTCTATTAGAGATTTTTACTTTTAGAGCTTCTTATGTTTTTCTATAAACACTTTTTATTTTTTTTCCATTTGTAGGAATTTGTTTTATGGAATTACACCAAAAAGTTGAATGTATTTTTTATGCTTTAACGGGCGCGGCAAAGTGACTCCATTGTCATCATGTTATATGGAGGTGTTCTAAGAATGAGTTCAAATAAAATGAGTGAGGTAACTATTACGGTTTATTATCTAAAAACGTTTTAAAATGTATCAAACCACCCATTTTAATTTGACCAGCTCATAGCTATGAATAGAACATCTTATTTATTCAATAGCACACAGAATTCTGCACACCAGGATCGACAATGTCATTTACACTAATGACAAGGAACACCGACACAATTAGGAATACATATTTTTAATTCAGTTTTTTTTTCAGAACAAGTTCATTATAAGACATCTCCATACACCTAGGATAGATGTCTGAACTACTTACAAGTGTCATTTTATCCTAAATTATTACTAATGAAAAGTTTAATACGAAAATTTTAATATATTAACACAAACAAATTAATGTCGACGATGACGTAATCGATAATGGTTTGGATAAATTATGTAAAGGTTGTATAGTAATGAGTTACGAGGTCACATGTCAAAGTTAACTTCTTTCCATTCATTTGCCCAATGTAGACATTGAGTTAAAATCAGATTGTGTATATGGTTTCGTTTACACTCTAGCCTGAATCTGAAAATTGGGCTACAAGTCTTGGTATTGTAGGTATGAGAAATTATGAGTGACCATTAGATTTAAATATTTGAGTCAACCAACTAATGTTTTTCTTGGTGCCAGAAACAAACATGTGGCCTCTGTTACTAGTACATTACATTACATTCACATTAGTAGTACATTACACGTTGTTTTTGGGAATCAACTTCAAAGTGGAAATTCCAGGATGAATATTGATGCAGTTTACCATATAAAATTAAATATTATCAGTAAATTTGTGTCCACAACCATATTTCTGTGAAATTGAAATGTTTAAACTGGATTATATAATTGTTATGAGTTTATGACATGAGGAATATCAACAATAATTTGACTAGAAATAGATTTTATTTAGGTTTTGAGGAAAATGTCTATACAGGATGTATTGTTATGAGTACATGACATGAGGAAAATCAACAATAATTTGACTAGAAATAGATTCTATTTAGGTTTTAAGGAAAATGTCTATACAGGATGTATTGTTATGAGTACATGACATGAGGAAAATCAACAATAATTTGACTAGAAATAGATTTTATTTAGGGTTTGAGGAAAATGTCTATACAGGATGTATTGTTATGAGTACATGACATGAGGAAAATCAACAATAATTTGACTAGAAATAGATTTTATTTAGGTTGTGAGGAAAATGTCTATACAGGATGTATTGTTATGAGTACATGACATGAGGAAAATCAACAATAATTTGACTAGAAATAGATTTTATTTAGGTTGTGAGGAAAATGTCTATACAGGATGTATTGTTATGAGTACATGACATGAGGAAAATCAACAATAATTTGACTAGAAATAGATTCTATTTAGGTTTTGAGGAAAATGTCTATACAGGATGTATTGTTATGAGTACATGACATGAGGAAAATCAACAATAATTTGACTAGAAATAGATTTTATTTAGGTTGTGAGGAAAATGTCTATACAGGATGTATTGTTATGAGTACATGACATGAGGAAAATCAACAATAATTTGACTAGAAATAGATTTTATTTAGGTTGTGAGGAAAATGTCTATACAGGATGTATTGTTATGAGTACATGACATGAGGAAAATCAACAATAATTTGACTAGAAATAGATTTTATTTAGGTTGTGAGGAAAATGTCTATACAGGATGTATTGTTATGAGTACATGACATGAGGAAAATCAACAATAATTTGACTAGAAATAGATTTTATTTAGGTTGTGAGGAAAATGTCTATACAGGATGTATTGTTATGAGTACATGACATGAGGAAAATCAACAATAATTTGACTAGAAATAGATTTTATTTAGGTTTTGAGGAATATGTCTATTACATATATACAGGATGTATTCAGACTGTGATCGGAAACTAAGGCAGATAATACCTGCGGTCATTACAAACACTATGACATTTAAAAAATCCTGACAAATAATTATAAAACAATATGTTTTCCTTACAACTAAATCCATTTAATATCTATGATTGTTAGGAAAAGGTCAAAATTTTTATGTTTTGTCAGGATTTTTTTAATGGCAATGGGTTTAATAAAATCACTGCAGCTATTATCTGCCTTAGTTTCCGATCACGATCTGAATACACCCTCTGTATATATTTACAATGTTTCTTAGAAGATGTAGCATTTGATGATATAGATCAAAACCATCAAGTGGATTACAGTAAAATTAACTATTTTATTTTATTATGAAAAAAATTAAATTTTCGACACCCTTTGGACAACTTTTACAAGTTGCCTACAAATCTCTTATATTATTATTACATGTAACCTAACGGTTTAAATATAAAACTGTTTAATAATTTAGTAATATTATATGAAACTATATTTTTTTAATTATAAATGACGACATTTAGAGATAATCAATTCTCTTTTGATAAGAATTATTTAATACATACATACATAAACTCACGCCTGTATGCCCTGAAGGGGTAGGCAGAGATGCATTTCGACACCCACATTTCGCCAGGTATGTATCAGTCCCACGTAATAGGCGGCGAGCCTATTGCCGTTTTTCGGGCACATTTCCAGACTCCGTGCTGCTACTGAGAATTTCCTAATGGAAAAACCCAATAACACTTTGCCCGACCCGGGAATCGAACCCAGGACCTCTAGATCGCACGGCACATACTTGTACCGCGAGACCACAAGGCAGTCACAATTATTTAATACTGATTTTGATTTGTCATTCATATTAGTTTCTGCATATGCAAATTCATGCTAAGTAGTGGTGTTAGGATCATTTCATTAGTTAAATGTCAATTTAAAATAAAAACATTTTTGAGAACTATCAGTCATCCAATTTGTGTTCAAGTACTTATTGCTCTGAATTATTTTATAAATGTTATTCCAGAAAAAATCTTACTTCTACCATTTATTGTAAATGGTAAAAGAAACAATAAGTATATATTACCTACTGTTCTTCAAGCTGATCAAAAAAGTTTTTTTTTATAACATTATTATATTACATTCTACACTCTGGGAAGGGTTTGTATTTTCCTTAGAATTCAATTAACATTCACTATGAAAAACACACATATTATGTTATTTGCTTAAGTACTTATTTGCAGCAGAAACATGCTATAGTTAATGTATTATAAGTACTGTATAAGTATAGTGGCTATTTGAATATGAATTCACAACGTGGCAAGATTTTATTTTTTGTTTGTTCAATTTAACTTGACCATAGGTGAGCAAGTATATTGGAACAAAAATTTTAAAAATATAGCAGTGTTTTATATGTTTTTTAAAATGTGATTTACAATAAGAAATACATACAGTTTAATATTATTCTCAAATCATGAACACTCCTAAAAGCATAATAGCAAATCATAGTTACTTGGTGATTAAAACAAAAACAAAAAAAACATTAAGAAATATAAAATAAAAATAAATAAAATATTTAAAATTAATATTTAGACATTACACATTGTAAAAGACTAATAATTATGTAGGTTTAAACTGAACATAGGATTATTGAGATAAACGAAATAGAATATGTTTAAGTGTGATATATGTGTATAGTAATATAGGTAACCTGACATGTTCAGACAGGTATTTAGTGTACATTTTGTTTATAGAAAGTTGATCTTTATATATCTCGCGGTACAAGTATGTGCCGTGCGATCTAGAGGTCCTGGGTTCGATTCCCGGGTCGGGCAAAGTGTTATTGGGTTTTTCCATTAGGAAATTCTCGGTAACAGCACGGAGTCTGGAAATGTGCCCGAAAAACGGCAATAGGCTCGCCCCCTATTACGTGGGTCTGATACATACTTGGCGAAATGTGGGTGCAGAAATGCACCTCTGCCTACCCCTTTGAGGAATACAGGCGTGAGTTTATGTATGTATGTATGTATGATCTTTATATACTACTGCCTAAGAAATAAAAAATAGTTCAATGGTTATTTTTATAGTTCTTTTACAAACTATATCATATACTTTAGTGCCTAGTCTGTAGTTTATCATTAATGTATACTGTATTTAATAGCATAACACCTTCTCCAAACAAAATTATTAATAAGTAAATTTGCTTTCAATAATTGATAATTATTTATTAATATTAATAAAGTCAGATGCACTCAGACATTTTATGTTAATAACATTGATCTGTTGTGATCTAGATAATACCAAAACATTAATCTTGGGTGTTTTCATAAATGCAAAATACTTGTCCTTTAAACAGTAATATCTGGTGAGGGAAACAGCATTTTCTGTTTGCACTTGAATTGTTAAAACTGATTGTTGGTACATACCTGATATCTAGTTCCCCATTCATCATAGCATTCTGTAAGGTACCCATTTGGGACAGATACGCTCGCGCCGTCCAGTATAGCTTGCGCAAGCTGAAAGTCCATCGCCTCAGCCGCTACCGCCGCTGCCCGCAGCGCGTCCCAGATTTCCTTTCGACCTTCGAATGCCGGTGCTGTATCCCAAAATTCATCCCTCTTGCTTCGTAGCTGGCCCTCAGTCAGGGGCACGTCGGATTTCCACCTGATCGTCTCGTGACATAGAGACTGGTTCTTCCTGAGTCCGCCTGCAACAAACCATTGTCAGTCCCTGCACTCCGTACATTCGAACACACCACGGCGACACTACGTGACCTACGTACCAGAATTAGGCCGTGAAACTGTTCCCGAAGACTCCTCAATAGGTCCACTACCGCTTCTAGTTATGCCTATACATCCACCCATTCTGATCACATTCTACATACACTCATTTAACAGATATTTACAAAAAAATTGTTAACAAATAACATTTTTATCTTCTATGTGCTGCTGTCAAAAAAGATTAGCTGTATATGTTTAGTTATTGCATCTGGTAGAGGATTAAAAATAGGCTCAATGATTTTATGGGGTTTATTTATTAGTTTATTATTTATAAACATGTTATATTTTTCATATATCAAATTTTAATATTTTAGTATAAATTATCAGGTTAAGGTTCAAGAATTATTGCTACAACGTAGGTAGGTACCTAGGTAAGTTCACAACCAGCAAACGTTTAATTTTGTTCATTTTGCATGTTTAATTTTTGAAAAAGAAATCCTCTCTCTTTATCAATAAATAATGCCTATTAGTTATTACCTAAATAATTAATGATAAGTTTGTTGTCATAAATATGTATTGGCTTTGAGTTGATTCTTTTATTTTTATATTTGAACGCGACGAAAAACAATATTTTGACACTCGACAGAACGATACGACAGGTCCAGGTTGTAGGGATGGGCAAATGGAAAAATATATCGATATATATCGTATCGATATTTTTAGAAAATATCGTTGTTTGCAGTCTAAAAAAATATCGATATTTTGATATATCGATATTTTTAGCGACTACGAGATTACCTATTGTTTTTTTTTTTAGAATTTTAGTTTCCCTAGCTTCATAAATAGTCGTAAACTCGAGGCTCGAGAGTAGCTCTTGTTGATTTTTTCTTTTTTTTGCGAATTTAAATCTATATACTTTAACTCGATCAAAGTAAAATTTGAAAAAACACAAAAAAAATATATCGAATTTGATATTTAGAATTAAATATCGAATATCGATATTATCAAAATAAAAATATCGACGATATATATCGATTATTTTCTGAAAAAATATCGATATTTTGATATATCGATATTTTTTACCCATCCCTACCAGGTTGACACTTGACAGAGAGACAATCAACAAATACAATTAAATTAGGTACAGTACAGTGTAAATTGTAACATTTTAATTCGAAGATTTAAGTATTTATCTATCTTTAAATTTAACATTTCAATATTTTATCGTAATATGGCGACTGCGCCCATAAATATTGAAAACTATAAAGTGACAACTGTGAGTACTATTACGAATCTATTGTGAGTATGCTTTTCGTATTTTTGCACCCGAAACATACTGTATTTATGATTTATGTGGTTGTTGTTTTGTCTTATAGGCCAAACCCACCGCATTCTATGTATCAGAATTTATATCAGATAATGAAGAAAGGTTAATATTATCAAATATTTATGCGGCACCAAAGCCTAAGTGGACGCAACTTTCAAATAGAAGACTGCAAAATTGGGGAGGTTTACCACATAATAGAGGCATGGTCGCTGAGTCTATACCCAGCTGGCTTGATATATACCTAGAAAGAATACACTGCCTAAATTTAATGAGTGGGAAAAGACCTAACCATGTTTTGGTGAATGAATATTTGTCTGGTCAGGGTATAATGCCTCATTTAGATGGCGATTTATTTTATCCTACAATAACAACTATATCTGTGGGATCACATACCATTTTAAAGTTCTTACAGCCTGCCACAGACAACAATAATATGCAGCCAGTATTTTCATTTTTATTAGAACCAAGGAGTTTGTTAGTTTTGCAAGATGAACTATTTCATCATTATTTACATTGTATAGAAGAAGTGAAGCAGGATGTGTTAGATGATTCAGTGGTGAACTTACACATGTGTTCAGAAAAATATAGCAAAGGTTCAACATTAGACAGAGATACCAGGATATCACTTACAATAAGACATGTACCCAAAACTACCAATTTCAAAATTAACATTGGCAATAAAAGGTAATAAATACTCCTTTGTTTTATTCATGTACCATTATAAAAGACTAATTACAAGAAAAAAATAAAAAAATAATAATTGCTCCAACAACTAGGAGTTATTCAAGTCTAAAAAAAAATATTAAACAACAATAGAGTAAAATATCTAATAAAAGTTATCTTAATGATATTGCTTAGTACCAGTGGGCTAATGGGTAGATTTAGTCTTATTAAAGTACCAAAGTTTAAAAGCAAAGGTGATACCTACTATAAACCACAAAATTGAGATCTTTTATTTTGCATAAAACATATTGGTATTTTGCAATTTACAACATTAATTTTATTTAATGCAAATATACATATTTATATGCAATGGCAAATGGTGTTATCTCTTTACAATACAAGTTATTTTTCTCTACTACACAAGAAACCTCATTTTAAATTTATAATTCATAATTTAAACATTAATATTTTCTACATCACAATCTAGTTGGCTTTGTATTTTAAGCATTTTTTATGGTTTTATTTTATTTCAATGTATTTTTATAACTATGAATTTATTTAAATTACTACCAAGTGCAAGATGGAACAAAACTATAAATTGCTATACATTTTTCAAGAGATCATATACTTGCCCATCTCAGGAAAATTTGAGTGAAGATAAAAAACCAGATGCCAGTAAGGTAAGTTACATTTATTTTTATTTATTTATATTGTTTTACCATCATTTTATACTTTTTGTGTGTTTAATTTGTAGTAACTATGCTACACCATCATTTTTTATATTGACTTACTATACAGACTAATGTCTCCTAGTAATAAGAATAAAAACAAACAGCCATTCAAATTATCCTGATCCCACATATTGATAAAATTTTGTACAGGGGACATTCAGATTTAAAAATATCATCATCATCATCAGCCCAAATACGTCCCACTGCTGGGCACGGGCCTCCTCTACAACTGAGAGGGTTTAGGCCTTAGTCCACCACGCTGGCCTAGTGCGGGTTGGGGGACTACACACCTAAGAAATTCCTAAGAACTTTTTTAGGTGTGAAGGTTTTATCATGATGTTTTTCACCGTTAAAGCAAGTAATAATTCATTGTGAATACACACATAACTTCGAAAAGTCAGAGGTGGGTGCCTGGGGTTTGAACCTGCGATCCCCGAAATTCTCGACCGCGCGCCTAAACCTCGAGGCCATCACTGCTTTTTTATTATTATTATTTTTGCTAAAAATATATAAGATCATAAAAATGTTTATATGAGGGCAGGAGTCAAACCCGCGGCACCTTAAAATATGCCATGGATGCTGTAAAAATAAATGCATAATGATCGAGTTATTATTTTACAGAAAGGCCTTGTGTTGGGGTTATATGATAAGGGCAACAAGAAGTTTGAACTATCACCAGCAGCTGAAGAAGTCGATCAAAAATCTGGAGGCAAACTCACCCAGCATTTAAATAAGTTAGTTTTACGTTTGTATCACGAGAATTACGATTGAAAACTAAGTTTTAACAAAAATGAATAGGTTCATATCCAGCATTTGATAAAAGTCGACTGCTACAATATTGATTTTAAAATTATTAAACTTAGCTAGGTAATATTTTGTTCACATACTGACACACTTATGAAAGGTTAGACAAAGGTGCATTTTTTAGTACACTTTGGCGTTTTGCGGACTCATTTCTAGACATCGAGATGAACCTCAGAATTTGCTCATTTCCATGCTCATTTTAATGGAAGCAAATCCGTTCCTCTAAAACGCAAGGGACCGGGATCATGTTTTTTTTTTATATACTGGCACGGCAAAGTGACCCCATTGCACCTGATGGTAAGCGCAATGGAGTCCAGAAAAAGTGCCGACCAGCGAGAGATGATGGTCTCCCGTTGGTCGACACAATCATGCCGGTCGAATACCTCTTCACCTTATTGTGAAGAAGTTTGGGGGACTAATACCATGGTGATCAAAGGACCGACCGCGACAAACCGGCCAAAAAATGCCGGCACGGTCATCCTTTCACCATGATTGAAGCCCCCCCGAAAACCGGATATACACTGGCTGATCCTGGAACACTATGGCGGGTTTTACGCCCTGTGTACGGTGGTCGCTATCCGGGTGGATACGAATATCCTACCATCAGCGGTATAAACGAGGAGGTACAAGAAGTACATACATAATAAGTAACTATGTTATTTGTGTTGTTATTTCAGCTTGGCACCCCAAATGAAACTGGGCAAGGCATTCGTGGTAACAGACATATTACCCGAATATAATGCAGTCGCGTTGGCTTCTCTAGGTTGCAAGGACCCTGGCTACAACGAGCTTGAGGCGCTTGATGAGACACGGGTGAGAAAAGAGCTCCTGGAGAATTTGGCTACAATATTTTGCTAATCAAACTTTACACGCTAGTACAATATTCTGTATGATACTGCTGTTCGGGAATTAAAGGAATTTTGAAATTAAACGACGTGCGTGGCACGGGATCTGACGGTACACTGAATATATTTTTTTTATTTATAAAAAGTTGACGCATTGACGCGGTGCGGTGCGTTGCTATTAAAATCTATCAGGAACTTATACATGCCCCCGGGCGTTGAAAGCCTGCTTTCAACCCGAATCCTCTAAAACTGGCAGTGGGCAGATTGTATTGAAGGCTCTTCTAATTATTCCAGTGGTTGTCCGAATGTCAGCTACACGAATCACTCCATCAGAACCAGGATGAACCGCTACAACTCGTCCTAGCTTCCACTTTAACGGTGGAAGGTTGTCTTCCTTAATTACAACCAAAGAATTCAGCTTCAAACTGTCCTTACATGACCGCCACTTCGTGCGCTGTTGTAGTTCAGCAATAAATTCCTTGCTCCATCTGGACCAAAAATGTTGACGGAGTTGTTCCAATCTTTGGAAACGACTCAGGTAGTTTGCGGAACAATCCTGATAGTTTGGTGTAGGCAACGACGTCATCGGCCTTCCGATGAGAAAATGTCCTGGTGTGAGCGGAGTGCAGTCAGCGGGATCCGAAGACAATGGTGTAAGTGGTCGAGAATTTAGCACAGCCTCGATTTGTGTTAAAGTCGTGGCAAGTTCCTCAAACGTCAAATTACAATTTCCCAACACTCGTTTTAAATGGTATTTAGTTGACTTAACACCCGCCTCCCAGAGGCCACCAAAATGAGGAGTATACGCAGGAATAAAGTGAAACTGAATGCCATCATTTGCCATGTTTTCACTAATTGAAGAGCAGTTCGACTTTAAAAATTTTGACAAGTCGTTATAAGCGCCAGTAAATGAAGTGCCGTTGTCGGAATATATGTTGATTGGTTTACCTCTACGCGCCATAAATCTATTTAATGCCAGCAGAAATTTATTACTAGTTAGGTCTCCTACTAGTTCAAGATGGATAGCTTTGGTGCAAAAACAAATAAAAACGGCAATGTATGCTTTTACTAGCCTGCAACCACGACCTTGGCGATTAGCGTACATAATTGGGCCTGCGTAATCAACACCTACATTTTGAAACGCGTATCCACCAGGAATGAGACGCTGCTGTGGAAAATTACCCATAATCGGAGTAACGGTTTTACCTTTAAAGCGCTGACAACGAATGCACTTATAATAACAAGCTTTCGCCAAATTTCGACCGCCTATGGGCCAATAGGTTTCCCTTATGGAAGCCAATAACATTTGAGGCCCTGCGTGCAATAATCTTTTATGCTCAAAACTAAATAATAATTTTGTAAAATGATGTGTGGACTGTAGTAAGATAGGATGTTTCTTATCGTAACAAAAGGTGGAGTTATCGAGACGTCCCCCAACTCGCATTAAATTATTGTCGTCTAAATAAACATTGAACTTTAATAAGGAACTCTTTTTTGGCAATACTTTTTTACTAATGAGCAATTGATACTCCGTAAATGATTCTTCTTGACTTTTTATAATCAATTTATTTAACGCATCATGAATTTCTTGTTGACACAATGCAATATTAGAAAATTTATGACCTTTACATGATTTTATAAACCGTAACACATAAGCCATGCACCGTAGTAAGCGAGAATAATTAGAAAATCGATTAAAATCAATAAGACGGTTATCTTTAATAGCGTTTTCTGTAATCAAACCTAAGATAGGTAATTGTCGAATTTCTGGAAGCGATTCTGGGCTAGTGTGTTTTAATAGACACGGCCAACATGACTGATCCTCTTTTAGAAAATCGGGTCCATACCACCACAAGTTTAAATGCCTAAGAGTGCTTATATTAGCTCCACGAGATATTAAATCTGCGGGATTTTTATCTGTAGGTACATGCCTCCAGGTACAATTGATAGTTTTATCAAGAATTTCAGCTACGCGATTGCGTACGAACGGCTGAAGCTTAGACGGTGGCAAGTGCAACCATCCTAGCACTATGGTGGAGTCAGTCCAGAGAAATACATCACTGATCTTCATCCTAAGAGAGGTCAGAACCTTCTCATAAACACGAGCTCCTATTAAGGCGCCACATAACTCCAATCGCGGAATTGTTGTAGTTTTGATTGGCGCGACTCGACTTTTACCAATCAATAAACGAACCATATATTTACCATCTTTATTCACACTACGCACATAAGCGCACGCTCCATATGCCTTTTCAGAGGCATCTGTGAATATGTGAAGTTCTAAATGATCATATGAATCACAAACTACGTTGCGTGGAACTCGAAAATTATTCAATTCGGGTAATGACTCTAAAATAGATGTCCAGGTTACACAAAGCTCCGGACACAAGGGCTCATCCCATGAAAGTTTATCGATCCACATTTTTTGGAGCAACATTTTCATGGTGATAACACATGGACTGAGTAGTCCGAGTGGATCGAAGATTCGTGCTATCACTGAAAGAAGTTCACGTTTTGTATTGCCCTTCGAAGGAATCGTCGATCCTAATAAGTATCCCAACTCATCAGAACTTGCAAACCAATCAAGACCTAATAACCTATTCGAGAAATCGGATTCCATATTTAGGTTGAATGATGGCTGATCTAAATCTGAAACCAAGCGCGGATCATTCGATTTCCATTTTCTCAGTGGCATGCAAGCTGAAGCAAGTGCATTGATGACTTCTTGACGGATAAAAAGTAATTCATTCACGTCATTAGCACCCGTAAGCAAGTCATCGACATAAAAATCGTGGGTTATTACATCTGCAATCTTTTTATTTTTGCAGTTAAGACCTACTTGCTTTAGACATCTTGTGGCAAGATAAGGCGCACTAGCTGTGCCATATGTCACTGTATTCAATTTGTATACTCTTACAGGATTGTTGACATCATCACGCCAAACAATTTGTTGCAGATGCCGATTTGATGGATGAACAACTATTTGCCTATACATTTTCTCTACATCAGCCGAGAGAACGTACTTATAAGTTCTAAATCGAATAAGTATAGACAAAAGATCATCCTGAACGGTCGGTCCTGTCATCTGAAGATCGTTAAAGGATGCTCCTGATGATGTAGGACTACTTGCGTTGAACACGACGCGAAGTTTGGTAGTACTACTGCACTCTCGAAGTACTCCATGATGTGGAATAAAATATCCACTTTGACTTGAATCTGAATTTTCACATTCAGTCATATGCCCTAGCTTCTCATACTCGGACATAAAGTCATAATATAACTCTTTCAGTACAGATTGAGATTTTAAACGTCGTTCTAATGAATATAGGCAATGAGAAGCCCGACGAAACGAATCGCCTAGAACAGACGGACTTTCCTTAAGCGGAATATGAACACAAAAGCGACCATCACTAAGACGTATCGTATTTTTAATAAAATGTTCTTCACACAATTTTTCTTCAGGAGAGTGAGATGACGATGACTTCACTTCCTCTAGCTGCCAAAATTTGGCTAAATCAGATCGAAGTTTATCCAAATAACTATCACGTGCCGAATTGACGTTAACTAAATTGCATTTAATGCTGTTGGAAAACTTCCTCGATTGAAACATAATTGGACCAGAAACTATCCAACCTAGCCTGGTATCACATAATACAGGCATGCCATCCCCTAACTTTATCCTCTGAGTCCCTAATAAGTCCCAAAATAAGTCTGCACCTATCAAAATATCAATTTCACTGGGCTTATAAAATGAAGGGTCAGCTAAACGGATATTAGGCGGAATGTTCAAGGCACAATAATCAACACTATGACAGGGCACGTCATTGGTTATAAAAGGTAAAACAAAACAATACAGCTTACTCTGAAAGCTGTTATCAAGCGACTTTAAGTCCACCTGACATGCTTTACCGGCGTACGAAGTTACGTTATTAATACCAATTATGGACCTGTCTACCTCAACAAATGAAAGGTTAAGCCTTTTCTGCAACCTTTCTGTCATGAAAGATGAAGTACTGCCACTATCTAGAACAGCTCGAACAACATGCTCATCACTATTACGATCATATAGCTTGATCAAAGCAGTTGACAGCAAAACTCCACGTTGTTTGAAACCACCACAATTCGATTCAGCCATTGCAGATAAAACAACATTATTTTTATCCTGAGAAGATGTTGGCAATCCCGAATCAAAGCCTGACGAAGCAGAAGGTGTTATGGGTGATTTTGTATTTTTGTTATTTAACAAATGAAGTAATATGTTATGCCTACGTTTGCATAACTTGCAACCGGGTTTTCTACATTGGTTGGCAAAATGACCTGAACGGAAACAATTGTAACACACTTTAAAACTAGGTACTAACTTTAAACGCTCTTGAACACTTAAGCTAAGGAATTGTGAACAATTCTCTAAATTATGGTCACGCTTGCAATGGGGACAAGATCTTAAAACCAATTCGTTCCCTGAACTATTAGAATTCGATGTCACCATCAAAGTCTTTAATTTAGTATTCGATCTGTTAGGTGTTTGCAATAAATCATTACGAGGTGATTCTAAAGTTTCCATAAAACTAGCACGGTTACGCAAGAAATTAATCAATAAGTTAAATGTAATCGTACTATCCTTATTTAAACGGTCTCTATGCTGAAGCCATTCACGATAGGTTCTTTGGTCAAGCTTACGTGTGATAATATAAATCAACAGTGTGTCCCATTTGTCAACAGGCTCACCCAATAACTCTAATGACCGTAAACTTTTATTCACAGAATCTATTAAATTATTTAATGCGACTGAAGACTCTTTATTAATTGCATTTATACTAAATAAACCTTTTACGTGATTTTCAATTAATAGTCTTTTATTATCGAATCGATCGCATAATAGTTTCCAAGCTACATCGTAGTTCTTTCCTGAGAACTCGATAGACCGTAGTACCACAGCAGCAGAACCTTCCAGAGAGGAACGCAAATAATGGAATTTATTAATTTTTTGAATGTCATCATTATTATGAATGAGACTAATAAAGGTGTCACGAAATTCCAACCAATCGTTAAAAGACCCATCAAACTTTGGTAAATATATAGTAGGTAACTGAACTAGATTTCTACTGTTGCTGACACAAGTGTTTTTATCACTATTTGCTGACTCATTATCCTTATTGTATTCGTTCAAAAGTAATTGTGATTTTGACAGCATCTTATAGTATAATGACTCAAATTCAGCTCTTTCACAAAGTTGAGCTTTATCATCTTCCACAATTATTTCTAATTTTAACTGCACTTCATCATACTGCTCATATAATGACTCCATCTTACCTGTACGCAACTGTAGCTCTGTAGCATCAGAACTTGACAATGGCTTATTACCTAGTGCATCAAGATAATTGGCAAATGCAGTTAGTCTACCTTTAAAGCTCCCACGTTTCTTTATCAATTCCTTCTTTTGCAACTCCTCTGTAGCCATTCTGGGAGTTGGATAAAGTCAACCTGGAATTTACACAATAAAAGAAATTAAATTAATATAATTTAACAAAACTTAGTTTAAATGGATAACAACCCAGCAATACACACAACAACAATAAAGTAAATTAATTAAAAACTAATTTAAAGTTTTTATTAAAAGAACTACTTTGTCAATATATTACAATATCTATGTACCAAATAATAATTATAATTATGATCCCCGAGTGCAATCAATCAACATAAATACAAATTAACAGTGGTTATCACAGAGAAAAAACAATTAATTACTCCAACTTAAGCATATTTAAGGCAACTGTATTAATGACTAAAATGTACTCTGCTAACAGTTAATGTAATGAGCAATAGTTTATATATTAATATTAAACAATAAAATCACTAAATTAAGTAATTTATTAAATGTACTATATTTTGACCTTGCATATCAAGGACCTTCTCAATGTCACAACTTTTTACAAGTAAACTTGTACACACATAAAGTTTTTGAAGTTATATAGATTCACTTTTAGCAAAAACAGTTATACTACCTTAATGAGTGTTGGGGGAATAAAATTGAAAGTAAAAACGACTTAACACTGTGATAATAATAATCTTGTGCACTCAACCACGTTCTACGTCGTAGGTAGAAAATCAATCTTCTTCTGGTTTTTTGGTCGCTAATTCTTCAAATGCTATGCTAGTACTTCAAGTTAATCCGTGTAGATGGACCATGCTAGTACTTCAAGTTAATCCGTGTAGATGGACCATGCTAGTACTTCAAGTTAATCCGTGTCGATGGACCATGTTCGGGAATTAAAGGAATTTTGAAATTAAACGACGTGCGTGGCACGGGATCTTACGGTACACTGAATATATTTTTTTTATTTATAAAAAGTTGACGCATTGACGCGGTGCGGTGCGTTGCTATTAAAATCTATCAGGAACTTATACAACTGCACTACTTTTAATCTAAGTTTTTGGAATTGCATGGTTTCTTATGTGGTTTTACAGGAGAATATAAGATGGGGAATCGGTGCAGGCGTTCATTTGTTGAAGAAACGCGGGTGCGGAGAGATTCACGTGGAGCCCGCTGGCGCGCCTGATGCTGCAGCTGAGGCAGCCGAACTAGCGGCTTGGAGGTCTGTCATACGTCTTTGGTCTTCTCCGAGGGACGGTAGCTTAAGGCGGTTCCTCTTCTTAAAACTAGTTATTGGTATATTGGTTATGTATTTATTAGAGCAATAATAGTACTGATTATTAATTTATACACATACATACATAAACTCACGCCTGTATTCCCCGAAGGGGTAGGCAGAGGTGCATTTCTGCATCCACATTTCGCCAGGTATGTATCAGTCCCACGTAATAGGGGGCGAGCCTAATGCCGTTTTCGGGCACATTTCCAGACTCCGTGCTGTTACCGAGAAAAACCCAATAACACTGCCCGACCCGGGAATCGAACCCAGGACCTTTAGGTCGCACGGCACATACTTGTACCGCGAGACCACGAGGCAGTAGTTAATTTATGTGTCACAAATAAATATTTTTTTAAATCAAACTTTTTGGGTTTGATTTATACTTATTAGGTTCGACCAACTGTATCACGGAGGCCTTCAATATTTATGTCCTGTGTGTGTTGTTGTTGAGTGGATCCCCGTGTTCAGTTTCGAGGAGTTCAAGTCCCCAAGCGAGCGCAGTCCCTCGGTGTCTGTGTCGATGTACGGCGCGGAGTCGGCGGCGTGGCGCGAGGGCGCGGTGCGGGCGGACGCGCAGAACTGGGCGCGGTACCTCTCCGACATGCCCGCCAACCACATGACGCCAGTGGATCTCGCGCAGGTAAACTAACCTCCTCTCGCTTTCCTCCACCAGGTTTCTCTTGGTCATTGGTATAAGAAACCACAAAATTAATTAAGATACTGTATACCTATTTGGGTCTTCGAATATCTAAGCGATAATTTAATATAACATACAAAACCCCGCGATTTTATTCCCCGAAAGGGTAGGCAAAGGCGCATTTCTGCCCATTCTATTAATCTTATAATTGATCATTTATGACAGCATCATAAAATATATTGCGGGTTTTATAGTTATAGAACAGTGATCGCCATCCAGGCGGCGACAATTTTCCTAGCGTCAATAATTTTTAGTATTTTCACCCTCTAGTGCAGTAATTCCCAAAGTGGTCCAGGTATGCCCCCAGGGGTCCATGGGAGACTTGACGGGGGTCTAAGCTGGGCGTGACAAAAAATGGGGGTCCACAATCATAAGCGGGGGTCCATGAAAATTAATTTGGTTCCGAACTAAAATGTTGGATTGATTTTCCTATCAATATAGGCAGATAACATTTTAAAAAGCTCAGCGATTGTTATTTGTAAAAACTTGCATATTCCATAATCATGTTATTTTTGTTAAATAGTAATGTAGCTGCAGGGGTTCCACCGGATCCATCAAAATTTTGAAAGTGGTCTATGAATGAAAAGAGTGTGGGACCCTCTGCTCTAGTGGATAGAAGCCCCTCCTCCCCCGGCCTCTCCCCTGTGAGTAGTCGCGAGCCCGTGGCAGTACGTCCACGGTGTGATGATGCCGCGTGGTGTGCCGCAGGCGGCGCTGGACGTGCTGTGTCCGCTGGGCGTGCAGGTGGCGGCGCACGACCGCGCCTGGGTGCAGCAACAGAACATGCGCGCCTTCCTGGCCGTGGCGCGCGGCTCCTGCGACGAGCCCGTGTTCCTCGAGTGCACGTACTCGGGCGCCGCCGGACAGCCGCCAGTGCTCATCGCCGCCAAGGGAGTCACCTTCGACAGGTCAGTCCCTCACACTATCTTATACAGGTGTATTCAGACCGTGATCGGAAACTAAGGCGGGTAACAGCTGCGGTGATTACAAACACCGTGACATTAAAAAAATCCCGCCAAAAATAAAAATAAAATACGTTTTCCTTACTGATTGTTAGGAAAACGTATTTTTTGAAGTTATACTTCTTTAGGCGCGTTATGAAAAAATGAGGAGAGTGAAATTTTAAGATCTGTGACACAAAATTAACAGTATGAAGTTGTCTGCTTAAATGAACAGTATGAAGTTGTCTGCTTAACCGCTCATTAAGTCTCGAAAAAAAATGTAAGTGTCAAATGGATCAGGAAGGTTTTAATATGTTTCAGATCAAGTATTTTTTCAAAAAAGTTTATGTTTTAGATTTTTAAAATGTAGAATAGTGACAGTAATAAATTAAAACTAAAATTGAAAATAAGAAAATGTCAATTATGTTCTACGCAACTACCAGGACATCATAAATCAGCAAGGACAAAGTACTAGCATTAAAAACTGTATACTCGTATAATCCATTCGAAATTTAAACCACGATGAATTAAAAACAAAACTTATTAATGATAGCATTTCACCTCTCTAGCTTTCTGAATGCCTAGTACCATTAATGAGTCAGCTGGCTTAATTTATTTAATTTAATCTGATTTTACTTTTAAAATTCTGCTCACGTCACGTGCCGTCAAGACCGAGTCGTGACGTCAGAATTAATTATAATTTTAATTTCCTTAATTTCAATTTATTACTTATATGATATGTACGTCACGCATGGTCAGGCTTAAATCGTTTTTAGTAATATAACTCGCCCCTGCCTCTGGCAACTCCTCTTACCCCCCTCCCCCCGCGCCTGGCCCTTCACCCATAGAAAACCGCAAATTACCACAGAAACCATTCTGTTCACCTTACCTTACCCTAGCCCGAGACCCCCCCCCCTCCACCCCCCCCACACCCCCCAAGACACCATACTCCAATAGCAATCACTTTGCTCTGTCATTCACTCCCTATAGCAAGAATCCTACACCCCCCTCAGAAATTCTACCTCACCCCCCTCTGTCTAACTCCCTCAATTTTCATCGTAGGATACCCGAGTTTGGTATCATTGGAACCGGCGTGACGTAAGCCCCATTGGAATCGGGAATTTCGTTCATCCTAATTTTAAGATTAAGTAAAAAACTTATTATATTATTTAAGAAAATATATATTTATGTATGAAGTATAACTTCTAACGCGTGTACATAAGTACACATACACACTTTTTTTTTAATTTTTTGTCTGATTTTTTTAACGCCAATCGAGGTATTTATGGATATACAATTAATAAAATAAGGTATCCAGAACTGAGATGGTCAACAATGGATTAGATGACATGGTTAATTATTTCACTCTACTTTCCTCAATGGTTTATTTATTAATCTATTTATCCAATCAGTACAATTACACCAATAGCACTGATCGGTACAACTTAATTGTACAATCTAAAAAATCTAAAACACGTAAAAATAGATAATAACAAAAAACAAACAAAAACAAAGCGATTTTTTTTTACATAAAATTAAATTAAAAGAGAATTAAAATATTTAAACTGTCTATAAAATTCACTTAAAAAATATAAACCCAGTCATGCATCACACATTCAATTCACAAAGTGCAAACATTCCGACAAAATTAGTCATCAAACATTAGTCTGCGCATAGTTTGGAACTAGTACCTACCTATTATATTGCAGAAATAAAAAGATATAAGTTCAAAGTTACATAAAAACAGCACGACAATACTTTCAATTGTGTTATTTTGTTGATTAAATTTACTTAATTGAATACCGCGTATGACCCTCATAATTGTAGGGCGTACAATTCAGAAGTTTATTAAGTTTTATCTAGGAAATATACAAAAGTAGAATATATAAGGTTTGGAAATTAGCCCGAGAATCTGCAACAGGCCCTCTTACGTGGAATCTATATAGGCATTTGGCAACGATTTCTTGAATATAGACCCTGATGTATATATTTGGTATGATTATTAAGGTGGAGTGAAAAAAAAATCCCTTTTTGCAACCAAACATTTTGACTTGTAATTAATATTAAAAGTGGGTGGGCTGCCTCCAGATGTTGAGTAAGATTTTTTGTCAAATAGTTATGCTTTTCATAAGCTACAAATTCAGGCTAAGAAGAAAGAAATAGTTTCAATGTACCCTAATGATTATTGAGTAAGCTGACTCGTGATTGCAGCGGCGGGCTGTGCTTGAAGCGGCGAGAGAGCATGGTGGAGAACCGCGGCAGCATGGCGGGCGCCGCCGTCGCACTCGCCGCGCTCAAAACTATTGCAGTACTCAAAGTATGCATACATTTGACCAGCTTGCGAAACGAGAGGGCGCGGGTTCGATCCCCGCACCGAGACAAATGTTTGTGTGATTCACAAATATTTGTTTCGGGTCTGAGTGTATGTGAGACCGAAAGTCTCTCGTAGTTTCTGATACCCACGACACAAGACTTTTATCTTAATATGGGGTCAGAACTATGTATGTGACTGTTGGGTGTATTTATTTATTATTATTATTCAAAGTCATCATCATCATCAGCCCATATACGTGCCACTGCTGGGCACGGGCCTCCTACACAACTGAGAGGGTTTAGGCATTAGGCCTAGTGCGGGTTGGTGGACTACACACCTAAGAAATTCCCAAGAACTTTTAGGTGTGCAGGTTTCCTCACGATGTTTTCCTTCGCCGTTAAAGCAAGTGATAATTAATTAATTGTGAATACACACATAACTTCGAAAAGTCAGAGGTGTGTGCCTGGGTTTGAACCTGCGACCGTCGAGATTCTCGACCGCGCGCCTGAACCTCTAGGCCATCACTGCTTCTGCCCAGGAACGTTCCAGATATCCCTTTTAGAAAAAACAAAACGTTCTTTGTAAATATTGTCGTTACCGGGACGGGTTACAGTACATGTTCATTTGTTAAAAATATTTATTGCTTAGCAAGGGCCACCCTGTTGTATTTGTATACCAAACTAAGAACATAGCCCCAACAGCAAAACATTTTTTGTCTTGAAACCTTAACTTATAACAGCTATCTTTTATGCAACTACTGACATTAGGCACTTAAACAGATGATTTTAAAAAATACGGAAAAGAAGGAATTCCCAAAATATTAGTTATTATATCTGAAGTCGTGATGGCCTCGAGGTTTAGGCACGCGGCCGTCGAGAATCTCGACGGTCGCGGGTTCAAACCCCAGGCACACACCTCTGACTTTTCGAAGTTATGTGTGTATTCACAATGAATTATCACTTGCTTTAACGGTGAAGGAAAACATCGTGATAAAACCTGCACACCTAAAAGTTCTTAGGAATTTCTAAGGTGTGTAGTCCGCCAACCCGCACTAGGCCAGCGTGGTGGACTAAGGCCTAAACCCTCTCAGTTGTAGAGGAGGCCCGTGCCCAGCAGTGGGACGTATATGGGCTGATGATGATGATGATGATTAGTGTTTATGTCTTAAGTTAAAGACTTTTGGGCATAAACATTAAATTAAATTATTTTGCAGATCCCAATAAACGTGGTGGCCGTGATCCCGCTGTGTGAGAACATGGTGAGCGGCCAGTGTATGAAGGTGGGAGACGTGGTCAAGGCGCTCAACGGACTCTCCATACAGGTCACCTTTTTATTAAAACCACAATCATATATTTATATTAGTAAAATCATTAACCCCACATCTGACTATAGTCGACGCATTATGAACTGAGGCTTCGGGTCATAAATCATATTTATCTGTCTGTCTCGCTCGCACTTACAGGTCTTAGGCCGCGCGCACTTTGGACACGTTTTCGTACGAATTTTTCTCGTGCGCACACGTACGAACACGTACGAACGATCCCGACATTCCAAGTACTATGGGAGCGCGCAGACTGGGTGCGAGTAAGTCGTGCGTATACGTACGTGTAGTTCACACGTCCGAAAACAATCCGAACTCGTTGGGATTTTACAAAACATTCGTACGTTTTGACATAAGAAATGGACGTAGAAAAATTAATTAACCTGACACTGCTCATTTGACTTATAAAAACGTATACAGTGTGCGCACTCAATTCGTACGACCACGATCGTACGTATACCGTACGACACGAATTTGTGTCCAAAGTGCGCGCGGCCTTATGGAGAGGTGTAGTTATGTGCGTAAGAATTATAGAGGAGCATATCGATAACGGGATATGTACCTACGATGGATATGCTAATTTAATAAGCATTCGAAACATACCTACTTACTATCAGTTATATTTATTGCCCGACGACACAGCAGTAAAATGCGTTGACTATAATCATCGTCATCATCATCATCATCAACCCATATACGTCCCACTGCTGAGCACGGGCCTCCTCTAAAACTGAGAGGGTTTAGGCCTTAGTCCGCCACGCTGGCCTAGTGCGGGTTGGCGGACTACACACCTAAGAAATTCCTAAGAACTTTTAGGTGTGCAGGTTTCATCACGATGTTTTCCTTCACCGCTAAAGTACATACATACATACATACATAAACTCACGCCTGTCTCCCGTTAGGGTAGGCAGAGACTATAGAGCGCCAAATGCCACGGTCCAAACACACCACTTTCGCTTCCTCCACTGACATTATCCTCTTCATGCATGCACGTCGGTTTCGAGGACTCTTTATATTGCTCTTTTTCAATAAATTACCTATCTGCTCTTTATTGGTGCACCTGGGCCGTCCTCGACCGACTTCACCGTTCACTTCCGCACAGTTAATCTCTTTCGTCATTCTGCAAACATTCATCCTTTCAATGTGGCCAAACCATTTTAGCATCCCCCTTTCAATTTTAGTCACTACATCGACTTTCAATCCACATTTTTCCCTTATCACACTATTCCTCACTCTATCTACCAATTTCACCCCACACATGCTTCTCAACGCTCTCATTTCAACTGCATTAATTTTGCTTTCATGCTTCTTCTGCCATACCCAAGACTCACTTCCATACGTTAGTGTAGGCACCAGGACTCCTTGGTGAATCGCTAGTTTAGCGCGGTCCGATATATTTTTACTGGCCGCGATGGAGTACAAGGCGCCATTAACACTATTACCCAACTTTACCCTTCTTTCAATATCTCCTTCACACTTACCATCCCTTGTGATCACAGAACCCAGATATACAAATTCATTCACGTTAAAGTACGTGATAATTAATTGTGAATACACACATAACTTCGAAAAGTCAGAGGTGTGTGCCTGGGGATCGAACCTACGACCGTTGAGATTCTCGACCGCGTGCCTAAACCTCGAGGCCATCACGACTTATATGACTATAATCACTCGTTGAGTATTCCGTTATGCCGGGCGGTCTGGAACAGATCGCTTTAAGCTATAATACTACCAATTCTCCCTTGTATTTGAGGTTGTTTTTTTGGTTAAATGGTGCACAATGAAGTGTTTTATCTATTCATCAATCATACTTACATACATACATAACCTCACGCCTTTATCCCCCGAAGGTGTAGATGCATTTCTGCACCCTCATTTCGCCAGGTATGTATCAGTCCCACGTAATAGAGGGCGAGTATATTGCCGTTTTTCGACTCAGTGTTGTTGCTGAGAATTTCCTAATGGAAAACCCAATAACACTTTGCCCGACCCGGGAATCGAACCCAGGACCCCTAGGTCGCACGGCACATACTTGTACCGCGAGACCACGAAGCAGTACACTACCTGACTTGATAACACTGCCCGACCCAAGCCTTGTGCCGTGAGACCACGAGACAGACAAACAAGTGACCATACATACAGAAGGACGTAAATCGTGCGTTAGTGGCAAATTAAACATCGCTCACAGTAACAGGGAAGATATTAATGTCATTAAAACCATCGATTGCTAGAAGTTTTCTTCAAAATGTATACGTATATTGGCTGTTAAAGAATACTTCATTAAAAACAACGAATCACTTTTGATGTAAGATGTCTCCACTTTTAGCCAAACTGGCGCGTACTTATAGCAGTAATTAAAATATATTTAGGGTGTAAGCAGACCGTAATCGAAAACTAAGACAGATAATAGTGATTGTGGTTAGAAAAATCGTTTTTTTTTTAACGTCAATGTGTTTGAAATAAACGTAAGTACTACCTAGGGTTGCCAACTATACTGTTTTAAACAGTATTATACTGTTTTTCACTACATTATACTTTTTACTGTTGAACAAAAATAAAGTATACAAAATACTGTTTTCAGCATCAGAATGTTTAACACTAAAGTGTTAGACTTAGACGCTCACAAATTTGTTGAGAGGCATATGAAGTTTTCGAAAAAATGCAGTAAATTAATAAGTTCTGCGAAAAGCTCTAAAAAAATATGTATATGAAACATTACATAAATAAAATACTGTTCATTTTTCTAAAATACTGTTCAATATTCTTCTAAGACCTAAACATACTTTATTTCTTGTAAAGATAGTTGGCAACCCTAGTACTACCTGTGTTAGTCTTGGATGCCGGTCTATTGACACCTGTACATGCGTGTTCCAGATCGAGGACACGGACATGGAGGGTCGGCTGATGTTGGCGGACGCGCTGGTGTACGGGCAGGCGGTGCACAAACCCTCCCTCGTCATCAACGTCGCCACGCTCACACGTACACTCGCAGCTTTCAATCTAAGCAAATGACGCTATACTCCTTAGTCTAACGTCTGTATAGCAGGGTTTCTCAAACTTTGGGTTTCACGAACCTCTGTTAAAGTTTACACGTGACAGTGAACCACTTAAGCCTCAAGTAACTTAATAACCCCCCCCCCCCCCCTAAGAAAATAATAAAATTATGTTAGACACCAAGTTGCTATTACGTAAATCTTGTCACGAACCCCCTGCCGTCGAATAGCGAACCCCACTTTGAGAAACCCTGCTCATTATCATTGTCGTTTTCAAATACTTGACCAGACTGCAGTGGTTTTTGTTTAAGACTACGTTAATTAGATCAGGTTTGATGTTCGATAAAAATTAATTTCAAAGTCAAAGTCAAGTTATAAGTATACTTTGATACCTGAGTCCTGATGGTCATGAGTTTTCTTCTAGCTATAATTGCATCAAAACACTTCCAATGTCATCTAGTGGTGTACTAGTTAACTTAAGTTGTGTTAAATTCAATATAATTTTTTTAAATCCAACCAATCCCAAAAAAAAAAATATGGATGGATAAAAAACCCAAACTTTGTAAACAATTGGTCCACTGACAATAGTTTCATAGATTTAGTGTATAGCGTGCGATCTAGAGCAGCGTTTCCATTTGCCGGGTCTGGATTCGGTACCGGGCCATCAAAATAAAATAAATAAATAATAAATACACCCAACAGTCACATACATAGTTCTGACCCCACACTAGGATACAAGTCCTGTGTCGTGGGTATCAGAAACTACGAGAGACTTTTCGGTCTCACATACACCCAGACCCGAAACAAATATTTGTGGATCACACAAACATTTGTCTCGGTGCGGGGATCGAACCCGCGGCCTCTCGTTTCGCAAGCTGGTGTCTAGCCAACTGCGCCACGGGGCTGTCAATCCCGCCTTGTTTTAAAAATAATACCTACTATCGATCGACGTATCGTAAATAATCGTAAGCGGTGACCAGCTTGGGTTTAAAAGTATTCCGCGGGTCACGAAGGGGCAGTGTGAAAATTACCGGGCCATGGCAGAACAATGTTTGGGAAACACTGATCTAGAGGACCCAGATTCTGTTTCCGACCAACCGTTTATTTTTAGCAAGGAAATACTCAGTAGCAGTAGAGTCTGGAAAGTGCGGTTGAATGTTTCAGAACGAGTATTAATTTCTGTTTCCCTCTTGTTTTATAATGATAAGGGATTTTTTGAGATGTATACACAACTCTCCAGATGGCGTGTTGTTGGCGACGGGCGGCGGCGCGTTCGGTTGCTTCAGTAACTCGGAGGAAGCGTGGAAGCTGATGAAGTCAGCCGGAGCCATCACCGGAGACAGGCCGTGGAGATTCCCGCTGTGGAACTACTACCGGCAACAAGTTATCAGTAATAGTCTCAATTCTTATTGTTCATTTAGGTACTTATTTAGTCTATGATGATTATGGCGATATATTACAATACACTGGTATGGTGGATATGCACGCACGCACCTATCGAGTTATATGCATGTTCGAATTCCATGCTGCCACTCGAAATTTCCTCATTTAAAAACCCTATAAAACTTTTACCTGGCCGTAGAATCGAACACTAAACTTCTCGATCACCATTTTCACACTTCTTCGGCAGGACCAAGAAGCCAGTCATTTTTTTTAATAAGACATTGAACAACTTAATAAATTAGGATTAATTACTGAGGCATGATGTGCTTTCCTATAATTTGTGTTGACACAGAAAGGCCCAAGTCAGCATTTGAGGAAATGTGCGTTACTCTGGTGTTTATTATAAATAAATAGTCACCTTAATTCTCGCCTTATCGTAACCGTTTATCGAGGCCTTGATTTTGTTTTTAAGACATCATAGTATATTATTATGAACCAGCGCAAAACTAGAACACAATACAGGAATCATTTTAACATAGCTAAATGGTGGTCGGGACATCATTGCTTTATCCATGGAGACCTATTTCATCAGCACACGTCCTCGTATTACGCCCTCCTCAATATAAATTTCAAGGAAAACGCTAATCTAAATATCTAAATGATTACCGTTATCGCAGACGATCCGTCGGTGGATTTGCGCAACAAAGGCGCCGGCAGGGCCACGCCGTGCCTCGGCGCCGCTTTCCTACAGGTGATTCATTATCCAAGTTCTTTATACGTAATAAGGTCTATTAATTTCACAATATGGAGACTATGAATAAAGTAAACACATCATCATCAGCCCATATACGTCCCACTGCTGGGCACGGGCCTCCTCTACCTTTGAGTGGGTTTAGGCCTTAGTCCGCCACGCTGGCCTAGTGCGGGTTGGCGGAAAGTAAACACAGCTTTCAGCATATACTTAAGAGTATATATATACTTATATATTGTATCGCCAAAGAAGTTGGCCAAGCGCCATATCTTTTTTTCATCTGATAGTCTTGTGTAAATGTAGTAGGCCATCAAGTCTTCTAATTTTATGTAGGAAAGTGTAACTAAGTAGTATTGTCTTTGGAAACACTCAGGATATTATCATGTTTTGTAAAATAAGATAATTAGAATAGGCTAAGTACTTACACTATTTTATCTTGTCTATCCTTAGAAAATGCCCTAATTATTATATTTTCGAACACGGTCTGTGTACACCTGTATTAATATTACAAAATAGACCGTGATTGAAAACTGAGGTAGGTAATACTTATGGTGGTTAGGCAAAAGTTTTTTTAGCGTATCTATTACCTGTCTCTGCCCCTACAGTAATGTATGAAACGTAATTCTCTCTCTTTCTATTTTCACTAACATAATATCTCCTTCTCAACTTTCGTTCGCCTCGTCCGATCGCACTTTTCGTAACGCTCTCGTCACACATTCAGCTTACTTCGAAGTGAAGCGTGCGTAAAGAAGTTTTACTTGAAAATCATCTCGTTGAGGGTGGTGTAGTGACTAGTATGTTGATTAGAGACCGGATTATTCATTACATGCATTTGCATGTTTGCTCCATTTTGCCGGTTATTGCATATTTCGGCTAAAATTTGCTGATTATGCATATTTTCTACATTTTTCGAAACGTACCAATAGTAATAGGTGTGAAATTAATGATAACAAAATCCGCATAATTTTAAAATAAATAAAATACTTTATTGATGTTTATAATTACAAACCCGACCCATTCCCCACATGGTTTGTAAAGCACACCCAGTCGCGCCACTTTAGTTTTGAAGAATAATGTAATTACAAGATTTTTTTAATAAAATGTGAAGCATAGAACTTTTTCCATTTTATCTTTTAAAAACTATCATTTATGTTGCATATTTTACCAAATTTTGTGCATATTTAGTCGATGTTTTTAGATTTTCATGCATTTGAAATGCATAATTCAACCATTGAATGTTGCATATAATCCGGTCTGTAAGGGGCCATTCAAGTATTACGTAAGCACTAGAGGTGCGTGGGGGGTATTCCCTTTGCTTATTTTTGCTGACATGGGAGACGGGGGGGTTAATAATTGTGAAACATTTGCTTACGTAATACTTGAACGGCCCCTAACGACGGTGTGTGTTGCAGCACTTCGTGTGCTGCGACTGGGTGCACGTGGACATGACGGGCGTGGGCAAGGTGGCGCACGCGCTGGCGCCGCCCTACCTGCACGCGCGCCGCATGACGGGCCGCCCCGCGCGCACGCTCGCCACCGCGCTGCTGCACGCCGCGCGCCCGCCCGAGTGACCACACCACACTGTCTGATGTCTCATTCATTCATCGCGTCGAACCATTTGTATCGCAATAAATTACTGCCAAATCAACTTGCTCCTTTCTCTTCTAAAAGTTACTTGTTTATAATAGTTGTGTCAATTTATATCTATTATTTTTAAAATTGTAAAAAATAATAAAAATTGTTTTAGAATTGTAATAAATAAATACACCCAACAATCACATACCTATACTAAGATACGAGTCTTGTGTATTAGAAACTAGGGATGTCAAAAAATAATCGATTTTTATTGTAAAATTAATAGATTATATAAATCACGTGTTTAAACCGATCGATTTTCATAAACAGCGGCTTTTACGCCACGAATAAAGAAAACTCGAAGTTTATTATTGTATTTGTATTTACAAGTTAAGAGTGAGATAAATCAGCCACCGCAAGCTGGCGTGCAAAGAAATATACAAGAAATGCCATGACATTTTAGACACAAGAAAGTTGATACAAGAATGTTTTAGTTATAGTCTAGTCAACAAGTTGAAAAACGTGAAAAATGGAGATAAAGGTCCTAAAAATATGAGCGATGGCTCATTCGATTCGGAATCACCTCTAGAAAATCGTGTTTGAAGGATATTGGTGCAGGTAAAAAATTGCAATTGTTATTAACAAAATAAGATGAAAAAATATATATATATATAATATATAAAAAATATTAATATTTGAGCAATTTTGAAAAAATCTCGTTAAAGAGGAGGACGGAAAGGAGGAAAAGGAGGAGGGAAAAGCATGTAGATTTTTAATTAATAGAAAAAGTAGATTTCTATTAAAATCGATTATTTATTTTTATTGAAATCTATTTTTACCAAATCGATTAATATTGAATTAAGAAAAATCGATTTTTAATTAATCGATTCTTGCCCATTAATCTCACATCCATATTAGAAAGTAAGGGACTTTTCGATCATACGCAAACATTTGTCTACGTGCGGGGATTCCTCAGTCTTTCAGATCACAAGCTGATGTCTAGCCATTTACGCCATATGGCTGTCAATTTTAAATCGTTTACAATTTTTTAGTCCAGATAACTATTAAACGTCAAGTATAGTTCATCAAAGTAAATGTTTTATGAATAATTGTCGACAAGGGATCGACACCAACTAAATTGCGACGTAGGCTGTATACTTTATTAAGCTCTCTGTCACCCCGCACTAAATCGACTCATTTATGTATCTATACAATAGATAATAAAAATAAAAAAAAATATTAACTCAAAATTTTAATTTTGTAACAGATATAATTCTTAAATCGTGAAGCAATAAGCATTTTGATTAAAGGCATCAATTATGGTACGAGCTATTTTGTGATATTAACAGTTTTAAAAAGCCACAATGCGTTCATGAACCATTTGGTAAAGATCACTAAAAAATCCAATATAACTATAATCACTGCTGGACAAAGTAAAAATATTAGGTTATTTAGCAAGTTTAGCCAATTATTTTTTATCTGTTATCTGTAACAGTAAATTTATTTATTGATAAGCATTTGAATTTTTTGATCTTTTAATCCTATTTATGATAAAATATGCTTTCAAATCAGGGTGTTTGTCATTTTCAAGTTTGGATATCATTTCGATAATAAAACATGGTATTACGTAATATAATTATTTCTTACAAAAAAAAAACAAGAATCCTTAAATTACTTAAAACAAAACAACTTATTGATAGTGGAAGGTGGCGATGAGCGTGTGCAGGAGCGGGACGGGCACAGACAACAAACAGGGACACAACACAACGGGGGCTAAATGAAACACCGATGATTATTGACCTAAAAATGAAGAAACATTTATTTTCAGTATGTCTTTTGTAAAATTTAATAACAGAATGAATCAAACGTGGTAAGAGAATAACAGAGCGGATTACTTTACCATTTCGATAGAATTAGTTTCACCAACAATAGAAATATAATATTTTATCAAGTCATTTACACATACATTAATGCAGTACCGATAAATCTAATTTATTCGTTTACTGAGTTAGTTAAATTTAAACATTTATTATGATCAATGTACAGGGAGTAATCAGTAGAGGCGACGGGGCCGCGCCGGGGCGCTCGACTCGCGATACGACGCGATGCGACGCAACACGCGACGCGAGACGCGACGAGACAACTCGCCAGTCGAGCGCCGCCGACAGACGGCACGCTGCATTTTTTTGGATTTTCAAATTTTATTTCCTCACGTACTTTATAAATATCTCATAGTTGAAAAAAATGTACATTAAAATGTATCGGAAAGGTGCGGACGCTAGCACCGCATACACTAGGGCGCGACGCAAACAGAGGCACGCACGCACACATACATAATTATACAGATCGGGGCGAGGCGCCCGCTAGAAATATACACATATATAAATTATGAGCCGACACGAACCCGAGACTTATACCATCACATTGCGACGCACACCTATTCGTTTCCCTTTGTACCGCTACAGTTAAAATTTTTCTTACATAGTAAAATTAACGGAATACTTTAAATCTAAATAAAAAGAGGAGGCGGAGGCGGGCCGCGCCTTACATTACATATCATTAAACTGAAACGATGACAATATTAATTTATATCGCAAACACTAGAGAAATGCAGGTCCAATACGATGGTAATATTGTGTGTCATGAAACAAAATGTATATTTAAATTCTCTGCTTTTTACACACACACTAGCCGGCGGCTCACTTCGACGTCATCATGGTGACGAATTCTGAAAGCAAACAAGGAAACATAATTAGTGACGACCGGTCAGGGGGCCGAGCGACGGCGGGCGCTGTCCACTAACACATAATGTTAACACAGAGAAATGAAACACAACCAAAGTGACCGACAGAAAATAGAGATGCACTAATAAAGTGGAAACCGCTATTAGACACGAAATGCATCCACTAGAATTAACGGAGGTGAGGGGTGCGGCGGGCGGGCGCGCGGCTGTGGAGTTGTGCAGGAGTGCAGGAGTGGCGCAGCCCCGCGCCCGCCCGCCGGCCCGGCCTGCATGCCACTACGGAGCGCAATACCACCGGCGTCTTCTATGCAAACATTAGACACATGCACCAATCAAGAGGAAACAACTGAACGCTCTCCCCGTGCGGCGGACGAGTGTAATTTTGTCGCGTGGTGGCGCGGCGCACGTGCACAAAATTGCATCCGATCCGCGCCGGCGGCGCTGCAGAGCGAGAGACACAGATGCACGTTCCACAGACAGTGTGAGATCCCAACGAGAGTGTGAGACAGCGGGAGCGGCGGGAGGGAGCGGTTAATGACGAGCAGCAAACCATTCACATTAACACAGGGTAATACCTATTGTTGGGGACGCCGCCGGGCCGTCCAGCGCTACACAGTACACACTACTAGGGGAAACTGTTTCGAGATCACAGCGTTATCGCAGAGTCTTTTCTCACGGTTAGTAAGTGTACTACTATCACAAGCGTGCCGGCGGGCCGTGCGCTAACGGCTGCCGTCGCCGCGAGCGAATATGATTTGGGCGAGTGCATGGAAGTCTGCAAGAGAGAGAACGCTCGCTCGCATCACTCGGAACACATTCCATGCACGGCGGGGCACCGAGCGGCGCCGTCGGCTAACTACGCGCCACTTGCGCTCTACAGCCTCGACTAGGCTAGCCACCGCAACACCACTGACTAATCTATCAACGCCACGCTTACAAACGTGAGACTGAGTGTGTAAGTCGCAAATCAAGTGTGCGGAAAACCCGCGAGCTGTTACCGTGTGGAGGAACATTCTGTCGGTGAGTCAGTTAATGTGATAGTGTGTTAGTGTAACGCGTGCGCAGAGGGCACTATCTACATGCTAGGTCGTGGTAGTGCGTGGCCACCGGTTCCGCCACAGTATTATTCACATTTAGAGGGTAGTATAAGTGTAACATTATGTGTGTAAATTCACGTGACGTTACTCGACAAATTATATTAAATTATAGCGATTCTTTGTTGCGGACAATCGCATCGTTCACCATCGTGACAATAATATGAACTTGCACGGAATAAGGATTCACAATTCCTTCACCAGAAATATGCATCTTGGATTCGATAAATACTGAATGTGCACGTAATTACAAACATGTTGCTTAAATAAGTCAGCAGTAACGGAACCAAAACGCATAGACGAGGTGGGCTGCATCTCAAGAGCGCATTTCACACCGCACGAACGGCCTGCGTATAACTTTAACCGAACAAACGTTCACAAGCCCGTCCGACAGGAAGCTTGCAGCAATAAACCTCAAGTGTTCAGTGTGAAATACGCTCGAAGAAAGCAGCGCCGGGGTTATAATGGCGGCTTTCCAAACGCCAGTAAGTGGAGCAAAACCGACACGTACACGCGGACATTTCGCGACGTGTCACACACACACACACACATGACCGTTGATTTTTACGAGCCACGAATCTACGCCGCGGTACTTCGGCGACGCGTGACCTCCATTCGAATACGTTGTGAAAAGACGAATCCAAATTTCATGACTGTTTTTTTAAAACCGTTTACATTGTGAATGCGTGTGGTTTTGCTCCGTGGTTTGGACGCATGCACTAGGGGAGAGGGTCGAGACAAACACAAGTAGTGTTGGCGCAGTACTCACCCTCGTAATTGACTTGGCCGTCACCGTCGATGTCCGCCTCGCGGATCATCTCATCGACCTCCTCGTCGGTGAGCT
Source organism: Hemaris fuciformis (assembly GCA_907164795.1). NCBI lineage: Eukaryota > Metazoa > Arthropoda > Insecta > Lepidoptera > Sphingidae > Hemaris > Hemaris fuciformis. The sequence goes on from OU015442.1 coordinate 15,921,336, forward strand.
TCTCGCCGAGGTTGGTCATGACGTGGCGCAGCTCGGCGGCCGATATGAACCCGTTGCCGTCCTTGTCGAACACGCGGAAGGCCTCGCGGATCTCCTCCTCGCTGTCGGTGTCCTTCATCTTGCGCGCCATCATTGTCAGGAACTCGGGGAAGTCTATCGTGCCGTTGCCTGGAATTCATAACAACAAACGATTAGAACAATTTCTTAGATACGGCAAATGTAATTAGCACAATGAGTCATGGCAATCTGGAACGGAGGTTTAAATAGAATTCCGATAGAAGAGGCACTTGAATCCAGTTGAAAATTAAGAAACAAACATATAACGGAAAACCCGCCATCATGTATCATAAGTCATTATATTTTCTTTATTTCCATGACGTGGTTTTAGCATTTCCGGGTACATCGTTTACAAAGAAAAGGAAAACGATCTTTTTTATATTAACATTCATCGGGAAACTATTTCGATATTAAGCGAATTCAAATGAATCAGCTGTTGGTTACACATTCCTCACGAACGTCTTTATACAGTTATCGCAGATCAATAGCAGTTGAATGACATAGTTATCTTGAGCAAGTCACTTTTTAACAAACACCCGAGTCGCGCTGAAAGCGTATCGCAAACAGACGTGCCTCGCGTTTGGTACACAACTTACACTTCTAGGCGAAAAAGATGGAAACCTTCCACCTGTCAGCGCGGCGAATTTTTTACGACGTATACAACAAAGCGATGGATGATCATATAACATGCCCAGAACATGAATTATGGTGCAATGTTACCGGACTAATCTATCAACAACAGCGAGACGTGATGCCGTAATTATTCCGAGAAATTTTAATACACATTCGGTTTAACAGTTACTAGGTATATCTTAATTGTTTTCCTTAATGAGATAAAAACCCCTTCTAGATTTCTTCTTTCCTTATTCCAAATACCGATCGTTTACCTTAACATTATCATATATGTTAAAAACCTTAAGGTCGTGTTTAAATTAACAATTTCCGACTACATGCATCGTAATTACTACTTAAAATTCCATCACAACTTCACGTGAAATCAAATTGGAAACTCCGATATACTAGTTTTCCCTTCCACTATTGGATTTGAATTTCACATCTCGAAAGTGCGTATGTTTGTCATTCAACAATTTAATATTGCTATCTAATTAGTTTAAGCATACTGGTTTTCACCTTAGGTATCAATACTTGACAAGCCTAATGCCAACATAGAAAATGAAAAATCGTCAGAGAAATACTATAAATTGTATTGAAAACAATCGTTGCAAGCGTAGGTGTGCTAGGTGTCACGCTCTCGGCTCATTATCAAAACAAACACAGCTCGCAGCTCGCGGTGTGCGGAATATTTTCGTGTTTACAAGTTATTCACGCGATGACGACTATATCGCTCGAGTTAAATACTGTGTGATATAGTATCAAATGTTGTCATCGTTACGCGATGATTTCATCTGAATTTATCATTCTGTGAGTCAGTGAGTTTCGCATTCAGGTGATGTATCGCATTTTGCGTTACCACTTTAATGAGACAATATGAGTTTCATGGTGGTCAGTGGCGGGACTTCCATAGAAGCCCAAAAGCGTTAAACGTTAATTGTGTAATATCTAGGTTATATTTGCTTATTATGGGGTCTTTATTTAACAAATTACTTTAGTTAAATAAAGATTTCAAGCCTAAAAAATATTATTTGGAATTTTAAAAGGTAAACTGGGCTTTTGGGCTTCTATGGAAGTACCGCCACTGATGGTGGTTATGGATATAGCTTGGTTTGTATAGGTTTTTGATTGGACAAAATACGTGTTCAGGCGTATAAAATAGTTGGCTAACTTCCGAGTCTTAAGTGTTATGGAGAAGAATTAATGGATTAACTAGAAATTTTTGGACAACGGCCTACCTTTTGCTTTTTAAGCTATGCATCAGTCCATAAAGAAGTTTAACTGTTATGAATAAAGACGTGAATTTTTAGCATTTCTAGTTAACATCAAAGCAAACTTCTCATCGTGTACATCATCATCATCAGCCCATATACGTCCCACTGCTGGGCACGGACCTCCTCTACCATTGAGAGGGTTTAGGCCTTAGTCCACCACGCTGGCCTAGTGCGGGTTGGCAGACTGCACACCTAAGAAATTCCTTAGAAGTTTTAGGTGTGCAGGTTTCATCACGATGTTTTCCTTCACCGTTAAAGTACGTGATAATTCATTGTGAATACACACATAACTTGGAAGTCAGAGGTGTCGTGCCGTCGAGATTCTCGACCGCGTGCCCAAACCTCGAGGCCATCACGACTATCGTACAACTATACATATTCGTTTAAAGTTTTGAACTTTATGTGACAATTGTTTCAAAATATTTGTACGTTCGTACAAGATAAACAGACTATTTGTTGATGCATCTGTACTTCTCGAGCACATAAATAATTTAGCGTTGAATTAAATTCATCACGGAGCATTTGGTAAAGCCCAATGCTGTGCGATGTGTTGCGAGCACACAAACGGATGCGCTAATACCGGAAACGGCATAATTTATGGCAATTTCACTAACTCGTGTTTACTACCGCACCGACAGAGTGTTTATTACATAAATAAATAGGTATATTTAATTCGAGTTTTCATTGAAAACAAGTTCCCGCCCGATGGGTTTCGATATTAATTGACGTCAAACTGTTATACATTTTTAATATTTACGTGATTGTAATTGATTCGAAGGCCACATTAATGGTCATTAAGAGACTAATGATTATTTAGAAACTAAACAATAAAAAAAATGCAATTCCTGAATGCCATTACTCAGCAATTATATTCACATTTCCTACATGATGTCATCATATTATAAATACTACTGAGCGTAATTTGAGGAAGCATTAACCGAAGCAACTATAATAGAAATAATTGTTTTTGAGTACCAAAATTTTTGTATTTACTTCTCTAGTATATAATAAAAATGTGACATTGTATTCTTTATTCCTATTTATTAAAATGCCATAAAATAAATTATCTCATCATCGCTCGCTAATATGCTACAACTCCTTAGTTCACCGAAACCGCATGTGTCCTACTATAGATAGACATTGGAATTAATAATTTCTGTAACACCTAATGAACAAAACGACCCGCAGTCTCGTATCGCGAATCGCGTCATCAATAACCGGTAGGTGAACGCTCCGCGACGGCGGACGCGAGACGGCGGGCGGCAGGGCGCGTTGCAAAAATAAGTGAGAGTTAAGTTTGGCCCGTCTAATTCTGGGCTTAACCTTTCCGAGGTGGTGTGCGGGCTATTTATACCGCCGCGCGTTCGCTCTTCACAATGCATTCTGCATTCGCTCGGACGCGATCTAGATCACACCTGGACCACACTCTTGTTCATTGCCTGTATGGTCTCAATTGTTTTGATGTTGCATTACTTACAGAGGATATATTAGTATGCAGATTTGTAAGCCTTGAATCTGTAGACATACCTTACATATAATACAAAAACTGTATAGATTGTATGAGTTTTTTTTTTGAATGAACCAAATAGTTGTGACGATCATAAAAACGATTAATATATCTGCTATAAAATATTATGATTTATTTACCGCTTATAATGAACACGTGTTTGTCGGACGCTCCAAGAACGATCAATCCCCACTAAGGCCGATAGCATCAGTGATGTCATGAACCATTAAACATGATAGTATCGTTTTGCGAATAGTCGCTAACTTCAATGTTTATTAACACTAGAAAGACGGAATCTTTGTATATACCTACATTGCCCCAAAGCAGTCAAAATGACTGCATTGTGAAAGAATAGCTAATGTGTAAATAAATTTGTTTAAAATTAATTTTTAATATTTCTTATATTATTTACAGTCATACAACAAGTTTTTAGTAAGTATTAACAATAAAAAAAATTACTTCACTTGGGAAAAAATATTTTATGCATTATTTGTACATTTTAAGCAAATGAAAGTGGAAATCTTTGTGTGTGTACATTTTCCGCAAACATACTTGTGACATTTTTCTCATATATTATTTGTTATTGTGACAAAAGTCGTACTTGACAAATTTTTCGTTTGTTAGAATATGTTATATTTGATGTTTGTGGGTCTTCATTTTCTGATGACTTTTTCTATCTTGCAGCTATGTAATCGGTGGAAAGCTGTTCTGCTAATTGAAACAATAACTGTTTTCGTTGTATTTGTATTCCTGACGCTTCCTTGTAAAGGATCCAAGCGTTTATACCAGCCAAATCTAAAATGTTGAAAAATATTTGGAGGGGCCATCTAAGAGAACTAGTAGATTTTACGGAATATTTTCTGGCCATTTGGTCTGTCATATCAACTCCAAATTTTGTGCTGTTATAAAATTGAATAGAGTCCGGCAACATTTTTTTATTACTTCTATCAATTTTCACAAATTTATGCCTGGAACTTAGAACAGTTACTCTTTTATTGGGTTTGCTTTTATATATTGTAAGGACAGAATTTTCCGATTTATATGAGAGACTGTCACTGCATAAACCAGACCAGTCCAAAGTCAAAACATGCCCAGATTGCGGTCCTCCCACTCTATCAAACTGTATCGATTACAATAAGTAATCCTATATCAATGATCTTTCTTCCACCCTGAGCTACGTTATCGCGTGTTCAAGGGGAATGAGATGCGTGGACAGGCTTGGCATAAAGATTCGAATAACAAGTCACGTACGAGTGACGGTAATCAAAAAATTTATAAACTGTTATGCGAATTCGGAGACAATCCGGTCATGTAAGAAATTTACTCAACCTAATAATAAAAGTCATTTGATTATATAAAATTTCCCAAGCAGTCAAAATGACTGCTTTTCGGCAATACAGGTATAACATATATATATACCGGAAATGAAAGAGGGACGAAGGCAACTATTATGATTAATAAACGCATTTATATGTTGTACAAAAACTCACAAAAATCTAAGAAGCTGTGTCTTTATATACACAATAGTTTTTCTGATTGAAATTGGAAAGCAGTCAAAATGACTTCCTTCGGCAATCTAGTGTTAACAAACCTATTTTTGGCCTTCCACTGGTTTATTTTCGACGTGTATGTACATCTACATCCGAAACAGAAAGAAATTAAAAAAATCAGTAATATGCAGCTAGTTGTATTAATATGTAGTGTGGGAGCAACAATGATTGTGTGTCGCCTTGAACTCGGGCGGGCCTACGCGACCGAGCGCCGCCGATGCCGTGTTTATTGTTTTTTGCAAGGTTCACACAGCATTCCGCGTACAAACTACGATTTAACATACTCACTTACAATAAACACATCATCGACGCATCTTTATAATGCTCCCGTTGTAGTTAACAATGAGAAATTGGCCGGTCCGATTCACCGCTTCCTCCTTAATATGTGAATGCAATTGGTCTCGTGATAGCGTTCATTAAATAGAATTGCAGATGCAAAATCATATCTTGATATATTTGTTGCGCAGATAATAACACAAGCGGTGCTTTTAGCTTAACTAATGGCAACTAATGGTGCGAGTATAGTGCGGTGGTGGGGTCGGCGGTCAGCTGCCAACATCGTATATTCCACCACGAGTACTCAAACGGTATTTACAATAATCAGTTGGATATCGATCACGATCAAGTTTTGATATTTATAGATATTTTATTTCCATTGGCGTGCCGTTGTGGCTTTCGTATACTATTTTCGGTTTCGAAATTATTGTGGTTTGCTACTATACTATATTATAGCACGTGTCATTGTCGCGTCTGAACTCAATGCCGTAACTAATTATAGTAATTGTTGGCTTGCTGTAACTAATTATAGGTAATGTTACTATACCCCACTTGTTTACAAGGTAGTCGTAAAACACTGTTAAACTAATCGAAATATACATTGAATTTATCTTGCTCGCCATCACTCTATCGATGTCGCATATTAATGACAATGACATTATTTAGCTACAAAGTCTCACAAGACTGCCGTGGCAACTACTGGTGGGTAATCTTATAATGGGTAATACTAATCATCTCGGGAATTAAGACGTATACAAGCTACTTGTTTTACAATTTTTTTTTTTTTTTTTTTTTCTCAGCCTATCGCCGTCCACTGCTGAACGAAGGCCTCCCCGAGTAGGCGCCAACCATCCCGGTCTTGAGCAGCCCTTATCCATCCGCTACCCGCCAATGTCAACGTGCATTATAAAGATGTTTGGAATGAAAACCATTATTTTGTCCTATGACCGTAGGTTCACATTTCACACCGAGTCACCAGAGAGCCGTGCGCCGGCGCGTAGCTTTAATTACAATTAACTGCGCCCGCTACTAATGACACACACCATCATCATCATCGTTTTAATTGAAGAGGTACAATGATATACGTTTACATCTATTTTCCATGTTCAAATGTATGTGTCATATATGCGTGACAAAGTGTATCATTATATAAAATTCTCGTGTATTTTGGAGTCAAGAATTTGTAAAATTTCGTTCATATTTACAACTCATTAAGACACACTGCTCTTTACACTGCGCAAAATTTACCATCGGTCTACAAGTAAGACTACTTTGCTGCGCCGTCATACTTATAAGGTTAAATGGCATAATTGCAAACTAAAATTCGATATTCTACGACCGGCTAAAGACAGAAGAACGGACATCGCCACCCCATCGCCGTGTATTTCATAGATTTCTAAAAGCAATTGTGTAAACACGGCGTGGGCTCTGCTAAGCCGCGCGGGCTGGTGCTCCACGCGTAAACACGTCACGCCCACGCGACACCTAAACACGGCGCTGAACTCACCCATCCATTGTCTTGTACCATGCACGTATTATTCTAGACTTTATGAATCGTGTGAGCCCGACGGCCTAGGCGTACGTAACCGCCCACTTCTGTACCTAGGGACGGAGTAAGCGTTGACAATTGCAGCGGCTTGAATGTTGGGCGTCTTACTTACGTATGCGATATATTGTGCATTTGTTCATCTTTAGTGAAGTCCTAAAAAGCCTATTATCAGCTCTTTCGACGCTGATTTTACTTAATGTTTCTCCTCTTGGTAATTATTGTAAAAAATAATGTTCAAGATAATAATGTCTCGTGAAGTTCTCGATAAATACGTTGACAACTGTTATCAACTCTTTCATTTAGCAAGATTAGTAATCTATATCCTACAAGCGACAGCAAATCGAGTCAGTTTTGTAATCATAAATTGTCACTGTCGAATGCGAAAGCAATACATATTTAACACTGGAGTGACTTGTAAGAGAGTACAACTTGAAAATGTTCCCTTTTAACGTCACATTTTGTCTATTATGGTGAGACACGTTGACAAAAAGACATTTCATAAATTACTGAGCGAAAATAAATCACTTAAACGCCAATATTTCAAAAAGCAACAACCGTAGAGCAATGTTCTCTCTTCAAAAGGCTCGAAATAAATTATCGAGTTGCGCGAGAACGTTAAAAAAGGCTAGTGACGTGATGTACACGCCAGCCGAAGCCTTACAAATGAGTCGGCAAGGACGCGTGACTCACAACCTACACGTTTCTACATTCCATATAAGCAAACGATCGATTGCATATCAGGGGCGCCTCGAACCGCCCTGACAGCGCCCAAGAAAAAAACTAATTAAAATATACTGCTGCCTAAACGACTTAATAAACTGACGGTGATTAAGCGAAAATAAAACAGCATTTTATATTCGAATCAAGTCCTTTTTGAATGAACTCATTCAAAAGTAAGCGTCCCATATGAACGTGATGAATGATTTGATTCGATCAGACCTCGATCCATTTATCATTGTGTTAAAAACAGTAAGTACGTTTCTTTGTAAACGTTGATTACTCTGCAATTAATATATCAGAGCAACTGAGGCTTTTAATTCGTCGGAAATCCAATTATAGTTCTAAATTGGTGTCGAGTACTCAACTTGTCTTTCGCAAGCAATAACTGTCAATGTCGGAGCGGTATCGACGTTTAAAAAAAATCTATAACACTGGACTGAGTCACCGGTTCTAACATCACAACGTGGGATGAAAGTATTTCTAAACGAAGAGGTAAATGTATGCAGAACCGCATACAAACATTGCTCATAACTAAACTTTTATAAGATGAGCAAATTACTATAACAATGCATGTGATTTTACCAATAATTAATTCTGTTGTAAATGAAATAAAGTTTCCATAATTCTGACTATTAAAATGTTTTCAAGATATACTAGCCAGTTAACCCCTCATCATTAGAAGCTGAAGGTGATGAAATCACTATTCAGTGGAGGCACGTGGTGCAATTACCTCGGCGTCGTTGAGCAATGCGTCTTAATTATGAACTGGCTAGGAAGTGTAACAATAGAATTGGCCGCAGACGAGCCACGAGACGAGCGCGGCCTGATGCAACTAATCGCTCAGGAAATTGATCACTTAATACCTACATTTCGTAAGAGACTTGAAGGTATTCTCTGATTTAAAAGATTTCATAAAAATAATTGTGTGCGGAAACTTACAGTAAATGTAGTGATAATTTTTCCCTATTGTGTATTGTCATAGACAATTTAAAGTTTTTAAAGTTAGTATTTAGTTTTATATGCTTTATTTTAACTGCTCAAAGGGAAACATCTGAGCAGCCCTTTCCGACTTATTTACATATATAATTAGGCAGGTACTCCTGCACACAATCTTACTACATAAAAAGAACGTAGTAGGGTGGAGTAAACCGGCGGTACATAAGTTAAGAGGACACTTGTCTCGGAGCGTGTTCGGTCATTCGTATTGGCGACAAACGCGCTGGCGGCTCGCCAGTGGAATATGCAAATTCATTCGCAATTTCACACCGATTCCAGACGGCTCGAGTGCTTACGTGGGATGTCAACACTGTTTATCTTGCGCTGATTTGTATCTACACTAGCACGGCAACACTAAGAGCATTTATTGTGCCATTAGCGCTAAGTTAGTATCGCACAGCGCCTTAGCTATGCGATTCAAAGTATTTCAACACGGCGCTTGCACTGTTGGCTGCGGTTACCGCAGGTGAATCAGTGGCATGTTTATACTACTATTAGTCATTTCAATTCTATGTTATTGACACTAAATAAACTCGGATATAATTTAATTTGAATTTAAATGAAACATTTGTTTACTGCAATAAGTCTCAATTTTCACACAGCTAAAACATGGTAACATTACCATATATCTTCATTAAATTGGATCGTACATGTCCACGCGACTCATTCGACTATTCGTACATCTGTATCAAAGCAACACGGTTCCAAATAGCGCACGCGCTTCCGTCAATAAGCCGTCGGCGGCAACAAAGTAATCCCCAATTAGATTAGCTACAAAATAGACACCGGGGACGGGCTATATCGGCACGTGAATCACAACGCAAAGGGCACAGCGAGTGTGACCGCTGACCGACACTGGGTTAGCGATTCGCACAATGCGAGGGAGCGTCACCACATGTACTCGTAAATCAACTCTTAGTCTTGCGGACGCTGGCGCACTCCAGAGATGTTACATGACAATAATTTCTCTCCGTCTGTTCATTTTGTAAACCCTATTTTATGACATGTATCTAGTAAAACCGAAATTTAATACACAATTAGATTTTTTGTATAACTCTATACGATATAGTAGCTATGTTTATTTAACTTACACCCTCTAAAACCGGGTTTCAAATCGTGAGGCACTATCCACCCTAAACGTGAGGTGGGATGGATCGATAGTGGGTAGGTAGTATGTTCGCGCTACTTGGCGACCTACCAACACGCACGGAAGGCCGTGTGTACGCGCGGATATCTTCGAGTTGTTTTCATTTAATTTACGGTGTCCATTCGCACTTTTATTGCCGGTATTAATTTGTTTTCCACCTCACCTAATGTAGAGGATTACCTATTAATAGTTTGTGTATCTAGTAGAGAATTGAAGTATAAAAGTTTTGTGAAATGAGCAAAGTGTAAAACAGTTTCAATGTAAAGCAAGTTTTTTACATAAAACAATTTACTTCAAAACATTGGAGTTATTATTTCGTTGGCTGTGTTAAATTTGTAGTGAATTCCCATGGATCCCACAAATGGCAGTGGAAATAAATCTACTGCGAAACAAATCTCATGAACCGCAACTTCCTAGCAATTGGACACGTGACACCGGCGAGCTAGCGTTACACCGCGGCGTCGTTCGCGACCGCAACACTCGCGTCGCTCGCATGTACATCGCGGACTAAAATAGTACATCACACGAGCTAATTGGAGCATATTATGGTGTATTGTTCTAAACGGGTATTAATGCTACACCGTTTCCGTGGGCTATATTCATGTATCCGAGGAGTCTATCCCTGTCTCAATCGTAGCTAGTCTATCGAAGGATAATTCAATTAGATTGAAATTTATTGGTCGTTAATTGAGTTTAGTAAATGCTAAAACGGTTTATCGCGTGCATCTTTACATTAGCCATATTAACAGGTAGCGTTGTTAAATGCCTTTAAATATCGCCGCATTTCCACGGCTTCCCTTTGGGAAATATAGACATATTGGCCAATTATTAACTAAAAATAGAGACATTACAAAATGGCATTTAACGAGTGTTACTATACATAAAATATGAAGTATTGCGGCCTTAAATATCTAACATGTTATTCCGACAAAATATTGCACAGAGCACTACACTGCGTTTTCGTTCAATACGACTCTACGAAGCAATTAGTTAAAAAAAAAAGTGCGTATCATGAGAGGAACAAAACAGAATGTCGTCACCCGTCCAAAAACTCGCAAGTTTCTCATCCGTCTCGAGCCATTTGTATCAAACGCGGCAAGATACAAAACAGATGCTGTGCCGGAATTTCTTTGGGTTAGGGCCGAGGCTCTTTTCATTATACTTCACTAATGGACAGCTATTTGTACGACTGATTGGATGCTCAATTGGGTTTCAGTACAGCTGAAAGTTGAGCGCATACGATAAAACGGAACCTTTTAAATTACCTACTACTAAATATGAACTAGCGGCAACTTTCCATTTTCATCATTCACAGGCTAGTGTCTAACTGTAGCATGAAAACTGTCCCAATTAAATATACGTTTCTTGTTACAGTGAGTAATATAAACAGTCAGCCAATGTGATAATTGATTTAACGAACCGAGCGAATAATTATTTAATTTGTTTGTATTGTAATTTGACTATTGCAAATACATCAAACACAACTGTAATTTGAATAACACGTAGGTCATCGACTTCGCCTATTAGTTTTATTAATATTCATTAATCCACAATAATTGTATTATTCATATTACAATTGTAACAAAACAACAGCCGTTTGCGGTTGTGAGCCCTCTAATCACTACCAGGATGTTGTTTTAGCGATAATACAAGGAAACTTTATGTCAAGTCTACAATCATTAAAATACCGAAGTTTAAAGGAAAAAAATATTCATTATACATATTATGGGGATTTTGATATTTTACCCTAAAAATATACAACATATGTATGTTAGGTCTCAACAATTATCATTGTCATGTCCTAGCCTCACGAAAGCATTTATATTATGTTGACATGATGATCGGTCAGCACGTATCGCCTGATTCCGGCAGTGAATGTCATGTGGCTACTGACGAAGAAGCAATATATTTTTCTGTTTCTTATTTAAACACTAATTTGATTTAATTCTTTCGAAAATACAGCAACAATCAGTTTGTGAACACGGCCCGCATCCTTATCATGCAATGCCATATTGGCAACATCCGTAATTTGGACAATTTGCTCATTGAAGAAACTGGAACAGTTTTAGGGACGTCCGACTTCCTTGACGCGATATAACTTGAATATTATCTATGAATCGGCCATCACTGTAACGAGCCATCCAACAAACATCACAACTTTCAAAGTAGCATCAACATCTCCTTTTACGAACGAATTAGTCTTTTTAAATTATTAAATGTGTAAACACAAAAATTATAGATCAAGATAGACCACTGATATCAGCGCATTGACCTGAAAAACCTGTTCTTAAAGTGTAGTCCGCCAACCTGTATTAGGTCAGAGTGGTGGGCTAAGGCCTAAACCGTCTCAGTTGTAGAGACTTATATGGGCCGATGATGATTAATTTGAAGGATTACTCATTTTCAAACAAGTAAAAAAAAGTCTAATACTTGATTCACAATTCTGTACAGCACAGGAATCATAGAACCTTGATTGAAGACTAAGCGTGAACGGAATGTACAATAGACTCGCGAGTCGTCATCATCAGATGGCTGACATCATCGCCGTACGCTCAGCACTGGACGCGATGCGCTACGTAATCAATTTCGGACATACGAATTGGTGTTATTGCTGAAATTATTGCCAGTTGAACGTTTCTGGCATATATTTTTTTACTGTATATTAATCGTCTAATCGACATAGAATTTAATTCCAATACATAATTGTCAGTGTTTTGAGGAAAATCAATAACTTCAATAGTTTTAATTGCCATCAAGTCCGTATCACGTATCCCGTGTCCTCAACACGTTTCTATTTATCCTCGTAACTTACTTGTGTACAAAATAATTAATTACCAACAGTTGTTGTACAATTATTCAGAGTAAAACTTCGTTGTAGGAGTCGTTGCGATTTATGAATGTTCGATAAAAACCTAGTAACTTTACCTACTCCTTTATAACGTGGGTGGCGGGGAGGACACGAGGGGTCGTGTGTCGTCGGCGGGGCTCGACCGCGATCGTGTTTCGGCGCGGATCGATACTCGGCCGAGTTGTATGACCGGTTGCTAACCTATTTTTATTGTGTTCCCGGTTTGTGTAAACGAGGGCGCATGCGTCCTCACCGCCCGCAAATCTACAATGGTATGTTACGGCAAACTTTCCAATTTCACGGACGATATTACAATTGATTGCGGTTGTTTACCTGGAACTACGCCCATTAGTTCGAATCGAGATTTGACCTTTCTATTATAGCTAAGAACTTCAATTCAGAATCGTAACAAACGTTTATTAGAAGTCTTTGCTCTCGAGTCCGTTGTTTATAGATGGTGTAGTTCGTACCACCCACGACACAAGATAATTCTGGTTATGCCAATTCTGTTGTCAGGCAGTATTCTATAGGTTGGATACAATCGTGGCAAGTACGTATAGTAGAGCAACATTACAGACATGGCTGGCGCATTAATGTTCGCAAGTCGCGTACGCAAGACACATACGCCAGTCGATATAAACGAGCAGTGATTGCATTCAAACGTCACCAATGCAGTGGTTGATTGAAAGTGCACCGTATTTTATTACGCTCAATTATAATGTACTGCCAGTTTACTCTTCAATTGATGCGATTGCCTCAAGTACTGATTGAATCTTTCCAAATTGATGAAACAAGTGACAATTGTATAATTTTTATGTAGTTTTGATCATATGAACATGCGATGAATCATCATTGCCTTTATATGTTGTATAGGCCATATAATATATGTTATTACATCGTCTTATAGCTGTGAGACGGTGTCGCGGCGTCTCGAACTAATTACATCGCCCACTGCACAATCTCGTCGTCATACAGCCCGCGATGGCGGCTCACCAAGCCTTATCAGGACCGCGATACAATTGCATCAGCTATAGGATTTAATAACATAATCATCACCATACAAGTGTCTGTTATTCGAGACTAACTTATTTATAAGTTATTTATTTCTACTTAACTTTTTGAGTAGCGTTGACCAGAAATTTATTGTCAAATATCTGTAGAAAGCTAATCTTGCAACAACGCCATTATTTAGTTACCTTGAAGCCATATTTAAATTGGAATTGGTTTAAATATGCGGAATAGAATTAAGGAATACAAGAAAATATTCAATCTATATTATTGCCGCATATTGAGAAAGATCTGGTTGGACGGAATGTGCGACGATTCGGAATTTCACGCGTTTCGTTCTAGCGCTTGCACAATGATGAAACAGGAAGCACTCAATCCGTGAATGGACGTTGAGAGTTGTGTAAACTTATGACCATTTATTATGGCTCTCGTAAACAGCCGAAGCTTACTAAAAGATTCCTGTTCGCACAGGACAATGCGTGACTGCAAATTGAGCGAAATAAAATTATCAAGCAAAGACTAACGAACGCGTAATGAAACACAGCTGTTCGGTATCGATATTTGATCAAAGCTTATATCGATCAACAAGTTCACGTGACCTGGTCTATAAACACACAGCAAAGCACAGGAAGCAGTTTGCAGGTGAAAAATGGCGAGTACGAAACACGGACGACGATAATCCAAACATACGACGCACGCATGGGGCCGGGGGCGGCTGCGAACCACTGAACCGTGAAGCTTGTCCAATTAGACGACACCACGTGCCGCTATCGATCCGGCCGGGCAAAACAGCTGACGAGCACGCACCATTATTTGTAACAGAGGCCGAGGCTTCCTTTATCGCATCATGGTACTGTTGACCAGGCCACATCTCGATACTCCGTCGTCTTCCCGCGAATACCATCCGCAATCCCGCTCCTTTATAACCACTATACGTCTAGCCAGAGATGCTTTATTTGTTTGTATACGTCAGATCAATGGAATTGTTCCATATATAAGTATCGACAGCGGCGAGCTAATAAAATAATCAGTCAACTGGATCTACGTTCGTTCGTATGCGAGGTCGGAGATCGCTTACTTTTTTTCTGACTAGGTCGGGCCGAGTTCATCATACTGCCGAGTATCGTTTGTGTAAACGGAGCCAGACATTAACGTTTGTTAGAGCTTAAAATAATAAAACAATAGAAGCTCGAGGCTGACAATTGGGCCGCTTTCTACATACTTTCTTTGCTTTAATGTGAAAGCGCGATAGAGACTAGTGGCTAGTGCTGGGTGGGCGATTATTCGTAACGTTGCGCCGAGTTTAACGCTCGAAAGCATTGTTCCACAAATAGCCGCGTGGATATGGCGGTGCTAGAGGAGCCGCCCGTGTCCGTCTCGTTCTGGCGTGTGAACGACATCTTATCGCTGCGTCCGTGACATCACTCGCAAAACTCATGCCAACTAGAGAACTGTAACTTTGATTTATCGTCTTTTCGTTGTATAAATATTGGGGGCGGCGAGTGCGCCGGCGCGCACACTGCACTCGCGGTGCTGTTCGCAGTTTTGCACTTAAGTGTCTTACTAACGGTGGTATTGCCAGACGCACTCGCAGTGTTCCTGCCCACTTGAAAACTCGTAAAGACCATTCCATATGCTTTGAAGCTCGGGGTCATTGATTCGTGCCGGACGCATCTTTGCGCAAGTGTCGGTTGACGCCGGCGCCGCGGTCCAGTCGCATACTCATGAGCGATAGCGTTCCAACACGCCTCATTTTTTGGCTAACGCATTATTTACGACAAAAATAAGTCATAGAGCGATGTTGTCGGGCGTTTTTTCTTACATTAATGATTTAGCGGGAAACGCTTGGCGGTCGGCGGGTGGCGCATGATAAATGTGCGCTCTCCGAACAGTGTGCCGATGCAAACTATCCACTTGACATTGATCTTGACGCACACGTATTACTCGTATCGGGCGACGGGCGACGGGAGCGTAAACATTTCATTGCGGCGGCACCGCTTTATTGTCACTCGTGCCGGTCAAGAGCAAGGACATCTAGAGCACACGGATCCTGTTCACTATAATACAAGTCACTAAAACGTATTCACTGACACAACTTGACCATTTGACTGCCGGATCATCAGTTCAGATGAATTTAAATAAAAAATAATAATTTTTCGCTATAACGTCGTTTACTCGTTGTGATTCTGTGTGGGTCGGAAAGCTCGCCCAAAGTGGGATTAATTGTAATTGCGATGGTGACACTAAGCGTCGGCGACGCGCAATGGAAACTTGCCCGATGTCAGCTTTATTGATCGGTGCATAACGGTTCGCGCAAAAATGTCCTCCGTGCCGAATAGGTGCTCTCTATTAATTAAAAACATTCTAAATTTAACTTATCACGCGGCTATGTTGCGTATCAAAACGGTACCTACGTATAAAACGGGCGCCCATCGAATCGCCAATATAATTATATGTGTGTAGTGGGAAGTAATTAAACATACATTAATTTCGCCTCGGGCCGCGCTTTCGGCTCGCTCGCGCACCTCCACGGAGCGGTTTAATGCTCACTACCGACGCATTTATACACTAACTGGTTCCACGAAGCGCCCCACAGATCTGCCAATTGTTCCGATATTTAATATTTCCTACACATCAAAGCTCGGATCGGGCCATCGCGCCGGCAAACTTCTGTTTTAGTCATATGACTAGTTTGTTCGCGTACAAAGAATAATTACCGTCTTAAATGTGAAATAAAGAGTTGAATGAACGACCCGAATAAAAACTTGTTATTCTGAATTATTTAAAATCAGCAATACTATAATGGTTAGTTAGTTATAGTTGAAAATAGCTAACGTGACTATCTAAGCGCAAGATTATACAACTAATTGATCTATCACAGCGTCCACACTTTTCAGTGCTCAGTGCATTAAGATATGTGTCGTATGTGTGTTAATGTTTGGCCAGTCACGTCGCAAAGAGTTATTGTCTAGGCGCGGCGCTACCAACGGCTGGTTATGTTCTCAAACCCGATCGACCGAGAGAGATTTATGAACTCGTTTATACTTTGTGTCAGCGGTCACATTGCCACCGCACGCAACCTACGCTACTCCCAATGACTTTTCTTTAACTCGAAAACTACATTACGTAAAAAATGCAACGTCATATATTTTTTAAACTAACACCGCTATTATTCATTGAGATACTCTAATTAACAATAGAAAGATGTGTATATGTTACTAGAACAGACAAATGGCCGAATTTACCTCAGATATACGAACAGGAAAAAAATACTGTTGAATTATAAGGGAAAGCATTATTTAGTTATTACCTATTTATTTAAAGTATTTTTAAAGTAAAGTAAAACTTTTAATTTTACATCCTTTAATGCAATAAAATAGTAGAACATCAAATGAACCTCCAAACTTTCCTCAACAACCACGCCATCCTGTCGCATATATAAATTTATAATCGAGCCAGGAAATTTGCCAGTAGACTTATCAGCACCACTTTCCGGCGGCTGTATTGGTTGCCGACTGACATTCCAGATTACATACACGCACACTAAATTATTAATGCCATACTACTCTACCCAACAATACAAATTATAATTTGCATTAAACTTAATGTGCTGTCGACATTTTTACTAAGGGAATATCAAAACCGTGTCTATTTAGACTGTCTTCCACTTGATGTCATAAAGTTTCTTATTCATTAAGCATGAAATCTCGAACAATAAACGCCCTGTTCCTGGTTTCGACTCGTCACAAGAAACTGCCATTCAACTGCGGTAACTGTAGACTGACTTGCAATTAAGTCGAAGGTTAGTGTCGCCGATTGCGCCGGATGTGCCAACACGCTATTGTCACGAGTATGGGCAGAGACCTCCGAGGATTGGCGAAAGCTATTGATATGAGACTCTATTTGGCTTCATGTGTTGAGCGGAATAATGATACTTAAATGTATTTTTATTAAAAATCAAAGTATAGTTCTCCATTAGCCCTATATCTCCCTTTTACATTTCTCTCATTATAAAATATCTTGTGTATGTCTTTAGGGATGTTTGTAGTTTCGTTAATCAGTGTAATTATTACAATCGATTCTATAGTTCGATACCCAATACATACAACAAATGAACCGTACGGGAATTTCATTCCTTATAGTCCCCTCGCGATTCATAAACACATTTTCTCACGGGACCTCCTAGCATTGTGCTAAACTGGTTGTCACTCAAGCGTAGACAAAACACGTGATTTTGCCAGTCCGGTTGTTTCGCACAATGGCCTATCGTCGGAACAGCTGCGACGCAGATAAAGTTCGTTGGAAACTTTAGCCAAACCCATGATTAGATCACCAATTATCAGATTACAGATATTGGATAACGCATACATTCTTGTAACACGTAACGATGCCGATATTGTTAAGTGGAGCAAATTACAATAATTATACCTACGTCCTTGATAATGAACACTGAGGATTTTATATCGCCACGAAATGTAATTCACTGATTTTGTTTATCAAGGTAAATGATTAAAAACATATTGGCTTGCAAAAATAATAATCTACACCAATTTATAACGAAGTCACTATTACTTTTAAAAAACTATATTGAATGAATGTTACAACAGATTATTTAAATTTTAATTAGTGTCAGTCCAAGGGCGCAAGACAAAAGCCTACTTCTATCGCAGCCTACTCGTTGTGTACGGTGAATCTGCGCAAGGCTCGGCGACAATCGCTCTCGCACGAGAGTGACAATAGTGTTGGAACACACACGCGTCGGTTATTGCGTCGCGAACCAGTTTCCGTGGGCATTGTGTTACGGCGGGAGGATGGCATTGTTGTGCTAATTAGCGGACATCACACGGCCCTTTGTTAGCCCCATCCCTCCCCCCCACCCGACTATTGCGCGCAACTCCTTCACAATTAACCACTGTATACAAATAATACGCTATATCGGAATACAGTAATCGTACTCTGGGCATTGTACTCATGTCGTGTGTTAACATGCCATGACTCGGTAGCGAATATGAGTGAGTTTCAAGTAATGATGTAGAATCTTTATTCTATATGTGAAGTACGTACTTAAGTAATTTGTGACTATGAATTAGTATCGATAATGTTGTAAGCCTTTATTACTGATCATCATGTTCCAATTCTTGTTCAACCTATTGTAACAGCCTAAAGCGAATGCATAAACGAAACATGCAAAAAAATCTCACCTTTAGTGATCTATTTATAAACTGAAAACAAATTATCATCAAGATTAACATCAAAGAGCTAACAAATATATACTGTTTATATTATATGCCTATGTGTAAGCAACTGTCTTCGCTACATATTCCGCGGAACACAACTGTTTCCAATCATTTCGCGATTATAACTAGCACTTCACGGGCTAAATGAACTTGATTTTATTAACTGGAAATGTGTGTTTGTTACGTTGCTTACCGCGTAGATACAGCTAAAAATGTTTTAATTACATTTTCAATTCACTGTTAATTAAGCCAAGCATTAGTGGAAGGCTAGTTAACAATGGCGTTAATTTATGAAGGTTACTTGTAAGCGTCTAAGGATAATAAACAAAAAGAACATTTAGCCCATGTGTACACACACTAAATTCGTGTTTTCCCGCGTGATTAACACTTGTGAAAACATCCTTACGGCTGATTGAGAGCTTCCCTCGTTTGCAACACGAGACTCGATTACTCTAGTGTTGAACAAGTACATTACAAGTTGTAAGCAGTGTTGTGAAAGTCCGCTAGAGTGACACATGCCTTTATAAATCTTGTATAAAACAGCATTTATCCTCAGTATGTACTCAAAATCTGAGCAAAGTAAGAAGTTTAAAACAACTATAAGATATATCTTCAGCGTAAATGTTGAAGGTGAAACAAAAATTTCCAATGCAACATCTTAAAAGCGATGTTTATTTAACTGTATAGACTTTGTAAACGATTGCAATAAAATTGTGGAATAAACTAGCACTAAAGTCTAGGCAAATGACCAATAGAAACGTGTCTATAGTTATTAACGGTTTTTAAATTACCTCCCATATTGCCTAGATAAGATTTTATGTAAATTGAAACTCCAGCATAATGTAATTTCGTTAGATAAAAGCGGAGTTACGGATACTGTAATTTCTTTTGTACAGTTTTAAATTATTCTAGCCGTTGAGGACAACTGGTTATTTAGGTTAACCAGTTTTTGTTTTCAAACACAAAGTTAATTATGCATGCCACATTCTTTGAACTATACGCGACTCAAGAGTATTGTAAATTCGGAATAAATTTAAATGTAGTTGCCGTAAAATATTTACAAACGTTTGTATTAACGCTAAATGAACCGGTCAATGCATCAACGAGCAACACAAACTGATAAACTTATCACAGAGCAGTGAAAACAGTGAGTCAGCTACGCTTCCTGGTAGTGAAAACCTAAATGTGTAACTTACTAAACTCATTAACGTGAAAATCACATGACACGTTATTTGTTTACGAGAAGCTCATTGTAAATGCGAAATTAAACAAACCCTTGAGCTCTAAGTACAGACACTTTCAGCGACGTAATCTGTGCGGCTTTGCAAACATGCCAACGCAAATATTGTTACGATTGTTTCATTAAACTAACTCAGGTCCTTATCGTGTTACGGTTAAATTTTCCGGGACTCGTATGTTTGCACAGCTTGCCGAGAGATAGCGAAAGATAGTAAGACGTACGTACTCTTTGTAATTGTTCAATCTAGATCTGAATGAACTGTTTCACGTATAACTTTTAATCTAACAAATATGGACAAACACGTGCGTGTGCGGTGTTACTGAACCCACAAACACCACACATAATCTTCTTCTATATAATAAGAAACCGGAAACAACCAATCTGACATTAAAAGTAACACAGTCTCACATCAAAGGTCGTGCAATTAATTTACATTTCGATCTGTTTGTAATGCGAGACTATTATTTATTTACAAATGAAATTCGATAGCACGTTTACTGTTGGCGTTACTTTTATCTCTTGTATTTTACAGCCATTGGCACCACATTAACAAAATATAACGTTTTCAGCGTTTCATCGCATATTTACGTTCCTTGAAGACAATACTACCTACTAACATCCAAGGGCCAAGAATATAAACATATAATACATTCCTGTGCATAATGTGCTTCTATGTTTACAGCTTATTTCCGTCACTATCCTAGCGAGTATTTTTAATAGATTCTCATTCGTACGACACTATAATAAATGATCATAATCATTATGCATTCAGTTGCAATAAATTTCATCAAATACAATGCCAAGAAGTCATGTGTATAATTATGAAAAATCTTCATAAATAATGGCTTTATTAAAGATAAGCATATTGAATACAATTTAAATCTTAATTATTTATATTGTCACGAGTAAGATCTCGAGATACAATCTCAATCATGAGATTGTATCGTAAATATGAATATTACTTATGATCACATCGGAGGCAATACACTACACTTACCTTGCTCATACGAATATTTATATAAATGAAAAATACTATATAAATAATTATTTTCTATAGAACTGAACAATTTAAGTAAGATGTATTGAAGTTAAGTAAAAATACTATACTGTCTCATTTTGCTGCATGAATTTTAAAATATATAGGACTTTTAACAGGAAAGACATTCCATTGAGCGTATCGAACCAATTGTTCGCACTCGACTTGACCGCAAGTACCAACTACATCCAATAAATAGGTAACCGACATTCCATGGATGTATTATACATAAATATTTATGTTTATTATTTATAGCAACATAATTATTTAAAATAAATAAAATTGGAAGTCCTAATTGGTTATTCTGCACAAAGCTTTCACGGGCACATTTAAATCAAATCTGTGTTCGGTCAGTATGCAGAACATGTCAGGCGATGTCAACCAGTGGAATGCGTTCTATATGTATGTAATTGAAATGTCTCTCAGGACTGTATGCTCTTTGTGCCTTTGCTCATTCCATTAGTCAGAATTAATTTTACCTTAATTTACCTGCGCTCATATAATTTATAGAGCTTTTTAAAATATTGATTACTTCTTAACTTTTTAAGAAATTCGCATTGAACATAATTTTCATTAAAATATTTTATGTCCTTTTGTATTAAATCAAATAATAGGAGGGCAAGAGAAAAAAACTAGTTGGACATGACGATTAACTTCTTATCTTTATAATCGTGGCCTACACTTTCAGTGTTTCTAAAAAACATTAGATTGGAAATAACGCGTTGCTAAGACACGTGCAGTATTCAACCTTGACGTTGTCATTGCAGTATTCTGTTCACCAAGCCAATGAGTCTCTACACTGTCGATGTATTTACTCACGCATTGAAATATCATAACAATTTCATTTGGAAGCAGTTTGAACTATTATTAATCCCTTTTATTCTTTTCTCTCATAGCAATCTAGTTTTATTTGACTGATATATACTTTATAACATAAACAGTGTTATAGTAGTTTCAATAAACACAAACTATGTGTATTTAATTATGGAAGCGCGACAACAGGCAGCGGCCACGTATTGTTATCAGCACGGTAATGCGTTGCCTGATAACATTCCGATTATGTGGCATTAGCGATGCGGGCGGACCAACACATCGGCTCTATTATGTATTTACTTCCATACAAAAATACTTCGTGGCTAGCTTTAAAGCTACTATTGAAATCGTATAAACAAATTTAAAAGAAAAATCAATATAATCAAACAGTCTCTGTTAATATATAACACTGAAAAATAAGGAAATTCTACGAGGAAATTGAAAAGAAACGTACCGAAATAGTTGCAGCGACAGAACCACAATATAATAATTAACATTCAATGTACGGAATCGTGATCCATTAACGCGATCACCATATACCATTATTTCCCTAAAACCGTATATTCCTGAGGGAAGTGCCTATTCATACGGGAGCCATATATGTTGAAATAATAGGGGCCATAAAACCGCTTCAATTTGAGCTGCCGAGGCTCTCAATTTGGAAAAATTGCCGAAATAATAAAAATTGCGCACGCCCAGTACGTGATTCGATTTCCGACGACAATCGACGAGATTAGGAAGTCCCATTTAGGCTTGCTACCATAGGCACATCAGTTTTGCAAACGTTGACACCTTTCGCATTCATAATAACCATAAAATATATCCCAATATTAAATAGATACTATTCATTAAGTTATTTATTATAGTGTGCAACCAAAAGCTGATCAATTTCGATTATCAATAGTGATTTTGGATTACCATTAGAATTTTTATTTACCTACAGTCCGTCTGTCGAAATCTTGTGGTCTTTTTCTACATTATGAACTAAAGTTATTGAATAATCTAGAACTACTTGGTGGTACTCACCGTCCGCGTCAACCTCGTTGATCATGTCCTGGAGCTCGGCTTCTGTGGGGTTCTGTCCTAGGGATCTCATCACGGTTCCCAATTCTTTGGTTGTGATGGTGCCGTCGCCATCTTTGTCGAAAAGTGAGAACGCCTCCTTGAATTCGGCGATCTGTTCTTCTGTCAGTTGATCGGCCTGGAACACACAGACGGATTTCCAAATTAGTAATACATCCCGCGAGTTCTTAATTAAAAATACTAAAAATAATTCACGAAAGACTGAATACAATCCATAGTCTATTTTCAAGATCCTGGTTAAGATCCTATGATATTAATATTTGGAAAACTTAGATGACACGTACAGCCATAACGACCATCGTAGACAAGTACCAAAAGCAGAAGACCGTCTGAACGGCGCGGTGTACACAGCACGGGTGTGATAAGATAGCGCACACAGATTACGAGTAATTACACCCGGCCGGCTGACACGTCACAATGCGGCAAACGCAACACCAGATACAAAATACTGCATTGGAACACTTATCGCATTAATGTAAGTGCCGATAATGAAATTTATAGCCACATAAATAAATCAATTTCGCTAGTACGTGAGCATGATGCGCCACGCAATGCCTCTCGGTCTGGTCTTGATGGGGTCACCTGGTGTTACTGTAGGAATTTGTTTCATTACATTGCTGACGTGTAGTCTTGAAATATGGGCTTGTCATGGGGACGAACATTGTATTGGCAGACATAATATTCTGTCACAAATGTAAACAACAACAATCTCATCTCATTATCTAGCCCTCTTCAATTATCAAGACATCATTTTATTTCATATTTTACTTTCAGTGAACATCAAATGTTGCAACATCATTCCATACATATTTCTGGTGATATAAAAAATAAAAAATAAATGCGAATTTATTGACTTTAATGATAGGCACACAGACGTGGACTCTAGACTTTCTCTATATAAAAATAACTAATCGAACAAAGTCTATGTAGAAACATGAGTAATCTATTCCTATGTGTACTATCGCGACGAAATATTCGATTTCATATCTACAACGGAATGATATATTGCTGATAGGATATGCTGTTGATAGGTATAATTTGAAACAAAAAATAGATGAAATGGAACCTAATGCGCGAAAATTTGTAATATCATAATCAATCTACACAGAGATAATGACTTTGTCGTTGCGGATTTAAATTTCAAGGCAAAGTATTCGAAACCATATGATTATTTTCAGAATCACGCTTTTGTTTATGCTAATATAACGTTTATAAATATGAAGGACTTGGTGAATTTGTGTAGTAATTGCGGCAATTATTACCATTCAGTTTTTTTCTTATATTTATTTTTATCAAGATTTACATAATATCACTTTATTTTATGGGGTGGTGGCAGCGTAAAATGACGGCGAGTTGTATACTTTTTATGAGTTTATCATCTAGTTCATCATTTTGCAAATTTCTAAAAATGTTTATGTCAAGAAATCCAGGGAGGATCTACTTATGGATTAAAATGATTAGTCTGTTAAAAGTCTCAGCTGGCAGATTCTTTTGTTTGTGGTTCAGATCAAACATAAAGGATTCAAACCCAGGTAGCATCCAGAATTGTAATCATCATGATCATCATTAGCCCATATATACCCCACTGCTGGGCATGGGTGTCCTATACAACTGAGAGGGTTCTCCTCTACAACCATCTCGGTTCTAGAATTGTAATGGACAAACATAAGGGCTTGTCCCTTGAAAATGTGTATCAAGATTATTATAACATAAATTTGAAAGGCTTGCATTGCAGATGATTCACAATAGATATTATAACTTTAAGTAAATAAACAGACAGGAAATGATCACTCTGTCAGTTAAGTGACATGTATGATGTTAATACAATGGCAGACACATTTAAATTTAGATTGTAGTATAGACCTACACTTGGAGAGAAAAAGTTCTCATAGAATTTAGGAACATAAAAAAATTCTAATTTGTAAATCAGTACAGAGTAAATACTCTGCATGAAATATTAATAACTATATCATACCAAAAAAACTCATCTAGAAAATCTTTAATAATCTCACCCATTATTTTAAATAATTGCCTTCATATGAAATGACATCAGTTCCGTCCCATTCCATTTTGTGTGATAATTATGAAGTACATAATTTATGTAGATAATGGTTTTTGCTATACCAACATAGATTGACTCACCAATCTTGGCTAAATACAAAGGAGCTGTTGTAATTTGCATTTCAATAGAATATTTGTACCCAGCATTAAAGCTAATGAATATTTGGCAAATAGCTAATTTCAACTTGTACAAATGATTCAACTGACGACCGTTAATATTATGGCCTTTAGAATATTTTGTCTTTGTGCATCTTTTATGAGATATTATGAGAAAGCATCACCATTATAAATAGTAAAGAGTGAATAAAATCTGAATTGATTTGAAGAAAACAAAAAACTAATTGATTAAAGCATTCAGAACAAAGCTTATATACACTTAGTAGGATTTAAAACCAGTCACATCATGGTGATATTATCAAAATGACTAAAGAGCTTAAAGATAATTCTTTAGATTTCATAAAATGTAGGACACTCATTTTACTGCCAATGTTCCTGGTATTTTATTTCCAAAATATTATGTCTTGGTATGTTTCTAAAAAATATAGAACACCGTTAATATTATCATACTATTTTACAGGCTCATTTATTTAGCATGTAGGCAATGTTAATAAATGTTTTCCTGTTAATACTACATTTTGTTATAAATGCATGGAACAAAACTGTTATCAGTGCCCATGATTAGAACAAACTATTGTTCTCATACATTAGGTGGGGCTGTGATGTTATCATCACTTTATCTTGTAGTTTGCACAGCCATGGAAAACAGTGGTTATATCATTGAAAACAATTCTTCAGAAGTATTTTTTGCAATCCAAATTTATTGATTTTATATGCTATTGCTATGTCTTGCTTCCGCAAGAGTTTTGGATTTTAAATTGTTCGTTATTTTTTTAGATTTTTAGGTTATATTTCTATGATATGACAAAACATATCTCTTGTTGAAAGTCCATAATACATAATAAGATTGTTTATAACGGAACACACAATGTTATCAACATAGGCAAAACATAATTATACAACATAATATACACAATACGTATAATGTTTACCAACGATAATGTCGATAGTGCATTGGGCTTGTCTTCGCGACCGTTACCAACCGACCAAAAACGAACATACGAATTGGAACATGTAGCCTTATGTGATGACCGTTACAAAAATCGAAGGAGTCATCACTGGTAACCGTTGAATGTACGGCGGGAGCGCGAATACTTCCGTGATTGACCAAAATGATAACCAATGTTTACAAAAGATAGCTGGGAAGATAATCGCGTAAATTACCATTGTTAAGTGCAGATCGGAACGGCAGGCGAAGAAATACAACACGTCTACGGAATTGCGTATGAAACATACAAGCGAGCGTAGCGATGAGTCAACGGGCGTTTGACAGCAGTGGTCGATCGATCTGCTGCCGCTCCCAACCAACGAACCACTTGTTTAATGCGGACTGGAGCGATGCGCCATCTTACACCGTCACCGCCTTACCGGCCGACCGGCTACCAACAAATCAACCGACAACGTCACGGCACCGGCACCACCTACGGGATTATGGCGACGGACGTTTCTCGAGACGTCGTAACGGTCGCACCGTAATATCAAAACCTATTGGCACAGGGATACGCCTCAAGGATTCCATATCCTTTAACGTAGCGTTGACGTTCCGGCTCCGAGGACGTTGCCGATCCGCAATGCGGCAAAAAACGGCCATCACAATAATATAATGGAGGCCGTCATCACTATAAACACCGATGCGTCGCGGAACCGAAATATGACCGGTAGAAGATCCTTAGTAATTGCCCGAATGCACTCCCGACACCTCGCAGCAAAAACTCCACTCACCATCGTAGATTAACTTGGATTATCTGGAGCTACACTAAAAAATCACAGACTACGCCGCAAAAGCGACCGCACGGACCGACGGTTGAAACGATACTGCCGCCCTCTCTCGCGCGAGCGGCCGCGCCGGGAAACTCGCGACCGCGATTCGCTTCGACTTCGGGCGCGAATCGTTCCGAATCGACTACTCGATGCGTCGCACTCTCATATCCGTGTTTCGAACGCAGGGGCGGCTCGTGTCACTCGACCGGAGGCGGGAAACGTTCAGACGCGAGTTTCGCGGACGTCCAAGTCCATGTCTCGGGACGCACGACACAGGATTAAATTTGATCCGCAAAGGATAGTCGGTTTTATATCGGGCGGGTGCGGCGGCGTGGAGCGGCGTTCGGCGCGCGCCGATTGGACGTCGCGCACCTGCAATGCGTCACTGCGGGGAGCCGACCCCGGAGCCGCGACGCGCCGCCGAGCGCGAGCGCCCGAGCGCAGCCCGCTCTCCCGCTCGCCGGCGACACCGAGCGTCCGCCCGCCGTCACCCGCTGCCCTAGTTCGGTGTCGGCGGCGAGGGCGCGCCGCAGTGCCGCCCGCAGACGCCGCGAGCCTCGCCGAATGCTAACGAGATAGCGCGCGCCGCGGGCTTCCCGCCACCGCCTTCAACTAGCCCTCCACGCACTGCCCTTTATGTTATGCGTACTCATGCACTCACTTTCCAGGATTTTGCGGACATACCATAACAACATCTTCAACTACGATAGCCCCGTGGCGCAGTTGTCTAGACACCAGCTTGTGAAACGAGAGGCCGCGGGTTCGAACCCCGCACCGAGACAAATGTTTGTGCGATCCACAAATATTTCTTTGAGGTCTGGGTGTTTGTGAGACCGAAAAGTCTCTCGTAGTTTCCGATACCCATGACACAGGACTTATATCCTAGTGTGGGGTCAGAACTACATATGTATGTGACTGTTGTGTGTATTTTTTTTATTTCATCATCAACAGTCCATAGAAGTCCCACTGCTGAACACGGGCCTCCTCTACAACTGAGAGGGTTTAGGCCTTAGTCCATCACACTGGCCTAGTGCGGCTACAGACCTAAGAAATTCCTACGAACCTTTAGGTGTGCAGGATTCATCACGATGTTTTCTTTCACCGTCAAAGTACGTGATAATTCATTGTGAATACACACATAACTTCGAAAACTCAGAGGTGTGTGCCTGGGGTTTGAACCCGCGGCCGTCGAGATTCTCGACCGCGTGCCTAAACTACTACTTCACATGACTTTGTTATGGTCATTGCCTTCATTACGTCTGATCAATCATTATGCTATAACTATCTACAAACAGAATCCACTAAACCTGTTGAGTGAACTATTATTATATCATACCTATGTACATACAGTCTGTGGATGATATCTAACAGATAGCTTCTGGTTGTGGAATAATCTAATAAACTGTTAACATTTATCTATTTAAGCCCATACACATATGTACGTAGGTACTACTGCTGGGCATGGGTCTTTTTAAAACTAAGACGGGTTAGGCCTTAGTCTTTTTCATCGAATGGAAAGCTCATTATGGCTCTACTTCCCGTCAGCCCTGGGGTAGGGGGGCAGGAAGCGTAGATCGGGGTCACCGGCCTTCCAGTCCGGCGAGCGGCGACGTCAAGTCCGCGCAGATGATAATGCCGGGCTGTGTCCCTAACAAGATCCCTATGCCGACATACCGACCAAAACCCCCCGGTGGTCATCTCCGCGATAAGAGGGGCGAGCACGGCGAAATCGTCTCGGCCGTCTCGGAGTTTTAGGGGGCGCAGTTGCATCCCCACTAGCTTGGTTGGGGCGCCTCGGTTGTGGGTTAGCGCCCGCGACGGCGATAGGCCACAGCGCCGCCACCCCTCTACTGCTCCTCTCGGGGTCACTTTCGGACAAGCTCTCCCCGCAGCGCGCCCAGCGACCGCAAAGGCCTCTTTCAGTCATCTTCTACGACAGGCAGGGGAAACCGTTGCTGGATTCTAACGCCCCCTTGCCACAAGGCCTTAGTTCGCCGCGTTGGCTTAGTGCGGGTTGGCGAACTACATCATCATCATCATCAGCCTTTCTTAAGTCGACTGCTGGACATAGGCCTCTCCTATGGCACGCCACTGGGCTCGATCTTCGGCCCTCCTCATCCTACCGCTGCCATGCATGCGGACTACACATCTAAGAAATTCTCAAATCTCAAGGACTGGCATTTATCTATTTACTGGTACATATAATATGTCCCTAGACCCTAGGTATGCCACATCTCCCTGGTCCGCATGCGCTTCTGTCGCCTTTGCTACTCGGAGGAGTAACCCTGAGGTCGCCACGTTGATGACATCTATCGGCACAATTTAAAATGAATCACTGATCGATTTTTAATGTCCATTAAGAGACGATAGATGGCGGAACCAGCGTTATTTAAATAGGTAAAATAGTCCTATGAAGGAGAATAATTGAATATGGATTAAAGTAATTATCTATATTGTTCCATTAACAAAACGCCTTCAAATAATATTATTAATAAATAAAATTGCAGACTAAATTGGTAGACTTTTTGAATTCGCATCCAAATTTAGCATTACAAATAATTATTATATTCAGACATACAAATCCTATTCAAATTGGCCACCTCAAAAACTTGTAGGATTTAGGTACTACAAATAGCGTTGGTTCATTGTTATTCAAACACGCTAACCTCTCCACAATGGTGCGGGTCTTGGGTCTTCAACTTTGTTCCCACCCTGTTACTAAGTGACAGTGTCTATTCACTATTCAACTTATGTAAGCTGCTGGGAATAATGGACGATCTTTGGTACATTTGATGTTATTATTCACCTAACAAAACAATAAAATAAATATTAATATTATGTAGGCTTAAAACACTAATGGCGAAATGTGGATGAAGAAATCCACCTCTGCCTAACCCTACGCGAATAAAAAAAGTAAAAACTAAAACCTAGATGTTTTGACCGGATTCTCATGAGGATTGACGAACCCGGTCAACTTTGGAGCGTTGTAACAGCGTTTTAAGTGAATGAAATTAAAAAAATATATATATAGAAAAAAATCCGCAAAAGACCATCTACAAGATTGGTCTGAGGTAATATTTTTGTAAAATCTATAAAAAAGAAGTTATAGAGCAAAAAAGAATTTTTTTATAGAACTTTTCTCACTTTTTTGCTTATAACTTTTTTAATTTTAAATTTAGGGCATAAAGTTATATGATCATACTTGTAGGCAAAATGATTTGCTACAAATTATGTCATTACGATTTTTTTGTAGGACGCATAAGTTGCGAGATATCGCGAAAAAGGTGTTTGCACCCCTTTTTCCAAGAAAGCGGCCGGGGGACAAGGGCGGCAACCCCACAAACTTGAGGTTAAGCTTTTATTGACCCCCACACATGTCCCAAAAATAAAATTGCGTCCTTTAAAAAATGTAAAGCTCATGTAACATTTCAATGGACTTCCCTTGGTTTAGATGTACAAAGGGCGATAGATAGGTCTCCAGTTCGATTCCCGGTTCGGGCAAACTGTACTTGGAGTTTTTATTAATAAATATTAGTGACAGCCCTAAGTCAGGATATTTATTCAAATAATGACAGAGCGAAAAAAGGGAAAAGTTTCATTCGTCTTACTCTGAGTCCGAGTTTTCTTTACTCCCAGAAAATTTAATGCGAAGAATTTTTACGTGACCAGCTTTCCTCATGAAGTGATAGCTTATTAGAAATACACATAATAGGATTTTTTACCCGCGAGATATTTTATCTCTATCGCGCGTGTAATCTTCGAGGCTAACGAATTCGGTATTTATATAAAATCCTATTTATACTGATATGACGAAATATCCATACCAGTATCAGATGATCGATGTCAATGGAGATATTAATCTTTTGTCACTAGAAACAATTATGAAAGCCTGGCATTTGTCCAGGCGACAATTGTTTTATTTTACCCGACACTCTTATATTTTAATATCTCATCATCATCATCATCATCATCAGCCCATATACGTCCCAGTGTTGGGCATGGGCCTCCTCTACAATTGAGAGGGTTAAGGCCTTAGTGCACCGCGCTGGCCCAGTGCGGGTTGGCGGACTACACACCTAAGAAATTGTTAAGAACTTTTAGGTGTGCGGGTTTCGTCACGATGTTTTCCTTCACAGTTAAAGTGCGTGATAATTATTTGTGAATACGCACATAACATCGAAAAGTCAGAGGTTGAACCCGCGACCGTCGAGATTCTCGACCGCGTGCCTAAACCTCGAGGCCATCACGACTTTTAATATCTATTTTATAGCAAAAAATTAGTCATAGGCCCTTTTTTATTACTACATTCTGCGTAATTTCCTGCAGTTGGGAATTTATTAAATACCTATTATTAGATGTCTAATGATTTGTCAGATTATATTACGTCTTATCAGTCTGTTTCGTAGGCATTACACCACACTATCGATAAAGATTTAAGCTAAATATAAATTTTTAATCGGCTTAGGTATTTCCAATAGTCCCCGTTTGAATTACAGTTTTATTTTGTGATGAAATACAGGACCTCTAGATCGCACGGCACGTAACTGTGCCGCGAGACCACGAAGCCGTCGTTATTTATTATTTTTCTTTGATTTAACAAAACTTCTAACATATTCTCAAACTCAGGCATGGTACCGCTGTGTAGGTAATTCCATTTCTTTTATTCGTTCCAGCCACAAAATAACTTTCATAAGCGTTATATTAAACTCGTACATGCCTGCAACTTTGTATGCCAAACATTAAGCTTCAAAATGAATATTCATTTCCCGGATTTGTCACATTTTCGTTGCTGCTCCGCTCGTATTAATCGTATCATGATGATATATCGCCAATAGACTATCTTGATAAATGGACTACGTAACGAAATAATTTTTCAAATCGGACCATTTCCTGAGATTAGCGTGTTCAACAAACAGACAAACAGCAAACAAATAAACTCTTTAGTTGTATAATATTAGTAGGTAAGTACCTATAGATTTACAGATAAAAAAATAAGGGCTTAGGCCCGATAAAGTAACGCGACAACTGAAAATGTCCATTTAAAGTGTTTTTTCGAGTGCAATATTAATGACATACATACATACATACATAAACTCACGCCTGTATTCCCCGAAGGGGTAGGCAGAGGTGCATTTCTGCACCCACATTTCGCCAGGTATGTATCAGTCCGACGTAATAGGGGGCGAGCCTATTACCGTTTTTCGGGCACATTTCCAGACTCCGTGCTGTTACCGAGAATAATATAATAGAATATTAATGAATGCATTCATTTAATATTAAACTAAAGTAGGCTATTACTACTAAACTAAAGTTATAGAAATGAATATAGGCAGGGTCAGCATATATTTATAAAACTGACTTTTTCAACACTTTTCCCGTTTGACTGATAAGGTAATGAATACAACGAGAATACCTTAAATCGTATGTGAGTAACTTTTATTAATCTCCAGGAAAATTTCATAAAAAATTGCTCAATCTGATAGATTGTGAACTAAATTTGTAATTATATTGGTTTGTTTTACTGCCGAAGCAGGTACATATACTAAAATGTGGAACGCTTCACGATTTTGCGTGTCATCCTTGCGCAGAGGCCATGCTAATCTTTTCTGTATGATGTATCGTTCCATTTTTAGCATATGTACTTGCTGTACTTTTTATCATGACCGGGTTGGAAAACCCACTCTCACATAAGTATGTTATAGCCACTATGTAAGCACGTGCCTGCTAGGTATCAAGTCACCATTACGTAAATCTTGTCGCGAACCTCCTGCCGTCGAATGTCGAACCCCTTGTTTTTTTTTTTTTTTGTTTTTTTTTTCGCGGGGAAAATCCATTTACGGACCATCCCACCCCCGGAGGGGCGAGGGTGTGTCGGACTCACCGGCGCCTTCCGACCCAGCATAGATGTTACCGCCCGTGGTTGTTGCGGGCGGCCGCTGGGCCGGGTCCCTACCAAAAATAATTGCGCCGTAATACCGACTAAAAACCTCGCGACGGCCACCATCGGCGCATTCAGCGAGACGGCCCCGGAATACCCTGAAGCCAGAGCTATGGATTGACCCGGGACCGCCTCTGCGCGGTGCCAAAAGGCACACCGACCTGACGCGTGTGGCGTCTTCGTCTCGGGGGGAATGTCGAACCCCTAGGAGTTCGCGAACCCCACTTTGAGAAACCCTGCCCTAGAAAATAGCCACGTGTTGAGAGTAAGAAGAAAAGACGTATCAAATATGATCAGGAGTGATAATGGCACAAGAACGAGTTTGTGTTCCAAGAAGTGAGGAAGATATTGGTCTCGCTTCTAAAGACAAAATCGACTGAAACAAAACCTCCCGATTCAATTCGATTGTTTCGTGGAAATTTTTTCGTCTGTGACAATGGATAGCATTGTAGAGTCATCACAGCTATTTCATATAAGATCCACACGCGATATCGGTGGGTAAACACGCAATATTAAAGGCGGGATTTGTGCCAATTTAAATCTTATTCTTATCGCAATAAGGTGTACAGAGACGGCAGTATTGTTTGCACAGTTCACCGCATCACAGGCATTCGTCTCGCATATTGGAATTCCTCGCTGTAGATACGGGCCTATTATATTTTATTTTATATATTGCTGTGTGGCGGAACACGTACAAATATAGGGTAATACTTTGAATGCGAATTGCACAACTGAGGTATTGTGGGGCGGTTTGAATGTTCTAGCAAATATTGTTTACGGATATAAATCTATAGTCGATTATTCATTCGAAAAGCAATGTAAGTAAGCTACACCTTCATCATCATCATCAGCCCATATACGTCCCACTGCTGGGCACGGGCCTCCTCTACAACTGAGAGGGTTTAGGCCTTAGTCCACCACGCTGGCCTAGTGCGGGTTGGCGGACTACACACCTAAGAAATTCCCAAGAACTTTTAGGTGTGCAGGTTTTATCACGATGTTTTCCTTCACCGTTAAAGCATGTGATAAATCATTGTGAATACACACATAACTTCTAAAAGTCAGAGGTAGGTGTGTGCCTGGGGTTTGAACCTGCGACCGCCGAAATTCTCGACCGCGCACCTAAACCTCGAGGCCATCACTGCTACACCTTATTCCATACCTTTTTATTTTTTTATTTTTTTATAATATACTTCCACGTTTATGTGTGTGCAAGTTCGATCTAAATTCCGAGTTCAAATCCGCAAAGATGTGCCAATGCAATGTGAAATGCGTGTCAAAACATAGGCTCTCATAAATCTCTGTCTATCCCTTCAAAAACACAGTCAAAAACACAATAAAACTAGTTACAAATGATTCCGAAAATTACGAAAAACTTGCCATTAATTCATCATCATCAGCCCATATACGTCCCACTGCTGGGCACGGGCCTCCTCTACAACTGAGAGGGTTTAAACCTTAGTCCACCACGCTGGCCTAGTGCGGGTTGGCGGACTACACACCTAAGAAATTCCTAAGAACTTTTTTTTAGGTGTGCAGGTTTTATCACGATGTTTTCCTTCACCGTTAAAGCCATTAAATACGTTTTTCAATCCAAAATACAGCGTTTAAGTAATGCCAATAAAATTATTCTCCTGGCATTGTGATTCAAACACAAATCGTTAAGTTTTATTGAAGCTGGTGCATTCACAACGCTTACTTATGCAAACGGTCGTCGATTATAGCAAATGCTTACGGTGCTTTTGGGATTATAGAAATTTCATTCAAGGAGATAATATCTCTGAAATGGCTGGACCGATTTTGACGGGACTTTTATTGGCAGGTAGCTGATGTAATAAGGACTAACTTAGGCTACGTTTATTTTAGATAAATTATTTTATTTTAGAAAAATAAAGTAATATTGCAACAGTACTTGGAGTACTGTCCAGTACCGCGCGCAGATCACGCGCATGCACAGCTATTGTTATTACATTGTCATTACATACATCTATACAAATAAATAAAATTGGAGTGTCTGTTTTTAATATTGAAATAACCGCTTTTAACTGGAATTATAAATTAAATTAGACAGCCCCGTGGAGCAGTTGGCTAGACACCAGCTTACGAAACGAGAGGCTGCGGGTTCGATTCCCGCACCGAGACAAATGTTTGTGTGATCCACAAATATTTGTTTCGGGTCTGGGTGTTTGTGAGACCGAAAAGTCTCTCGTAGTTTCTGATACCCACGACACAGGACTTGTATCCTAGTGTGGGGTCAGAACTATGTATGTGACTGTTGGGTGTATTTATTATTTATTTATTTATTTAAATTATCATATGAAATGAAATGAAATGAAATGAAATGAAATGAAATGAAATGAAATGAAATGAAATGAAATGAAATGAAATGAAATGAAATGAAATTATTTATTGAATCTGTAAAATGTCAAATACATCACTTAGATTCAGTCATTTCAAAATTTGGTTTACCACCCTGTTCGGAAGGCAGTCATCACTAGAGAAGAACGGGCAAGAAACTCTAGTGTTGCTCTTTTCCAATCAAGAGATAGTTTACAATATTGATACAAAAAATGAATTTCTCAAATTAGAGCAGCTCATTAATACTATCCCAGATTATTGTATTGAATATGAGAATAACATAGTCATCTTGAATGGAGAAACTGACATTTAACTAGGTTAAATTATAAATTTAAGTTTAAGTTAGGATAAGGTTAAGTTCATAAATACAAATAAGCAAAAATAGGCAGACCAGTCCACACAAACAGCACCCGTTCACGAGTATGACGCATGTGCCAGCCATCGGTCTCCTCAACCATTTCATAGGGAAGTGACCGACCCGACACACGACGCCGCCGTAAGCACAGACATTTCAGCGAGCATGACATACCTAATTGCTTACAAAGTACTAAACTAATAAGTAAATATGTATAAACAGCTATGTCCATTGAAGAAGACTCAGTCAGACTTGGGATTACAATAATTATTAATTAAACCCAAGCTTCGTTATCCTCCATATATTCTGAAATTGTATAATAGGCTTTGTTACATAACTGTCTCTTAGTAATTTCTTTATAGAAATCTCTTCTTAATTTTTTTTAGAAAGAGAACACTTTGAGGTAATAAGTTAATTGATGAATCATTACTAATTAAAACATGTTTATTTAGTTCCATTTACATCCCACTGATGGGCACGGGCTTTCACTGCAACTGAGAAGAGTTAGGCCTTAGTACACCGTGCTGGCGTACAGCGGGTTAGTTGACTACACACCTAAGAAACTCTTTATGGAGAACTTTTAAGTATGCTGGTTGCGTTACGATGTTTACCTTCATCGAAGAATCACGCAATTGTGAATACATACATAACTTCCGAATATACCTGGGATTTGAACCCATGACTGCCGAGATTTTGTCCCAACTGTGCGCTATATCCTAAAGACCATTACGAACTATAACACAAAACGTACTATTTAAAATGTGTAAATGCAGAGCAGACCAAATAGCGAATCAACTGGCATTCTACTTCTATTCACAGCTGAAAGAGCATAGGCCTTAGTCTACTACGCGGGCATAATGCAAATTGGCGAACTACACACATAAGAAATTCCTAAGAACTCTTTCAGTTATAGAGGAGGCCCGTGCCCAAAAGTGAGATGTATATGGGCTGATGATGATGATGATCATATATATCTTCTATACAAATAGTTAAAATTGGAGTGTCTGTTTGTGATATTGAAATAACCGTTTATAAATGCATGCATAATAAATGCATATGGATGTACATATACCAAAATAACGTTTTTTACAATTTTTGTCTATCTGTCTGTCTGTTTGTTTGTTCCGGCTAATCCCTGAAACGGGTGAACCAATTTTAACGGGACTTTCACTGACAGATAGCTGATGTAATAAGGAGTAACTTAGGCTACTTTTAGTTATAAATTTTCTTATTAAAAATTAATTTCGAAGTCGCGGGCACAGCTGGTATTATATAAAACCCATATCCGAACTTCTATAAATAACACATATTCGCACTTTTCAGTGCGTCATTTTAGGCTATTTACTACCTAAAGAATTGTACTTATTTTTCTGTGTTACTACTCATACTACTTATCGCTCGCAAAAAACTACAACACTGAAAATAAGCATTTCTTCTTTAAATTTCTCAGAAAATACCTTATATAATAAAGTCGCAGCGCTTTAATACAAGTCGTATGTCGGACGCGCATTGCGCATATTTCATGCAAAATACCAAACTCAATTTTCACTCGAAGGAGTCGATAAATAAAATAATTTTGTAGAATCGACTTTGAATACGGCTCATGAATATTTAGCGTGCGTCGCTGGTCCCTCGTTGATTTCCAACCGGCAGCTTTTAAACTTCATTGCTTTTATTTTCCCGTGAGAAAGAAAACGGTAAACAATTATTATAATTTATGCTCGATTAAATTTCGCACACGATAAATGCTGTCGCACGCTCACTGTACCAAGATAATGAAATTTTCTTCAGTTGTCATCCTCGTTTTATATCTGTTATAATGTCGCAATCACTTACAAAGTCAGCTGTTTATTTTTATTGTGTTAATTTTTAATTTAGGATTGACTTGTTTTTTACATTCTTGAATTTCTTTGCCTTTTCTATATACCTACTATTTATCACTTAATACAGCAAGATCTGATGATATTAATCTATTTTGATTTTCAAGATTACTGCAGAATGGAATGGACAGTGACACCATGTCAGGTAATTTTTGTCTTAGAAATATCAATTATACAATTTACTTTCTTTAATGTAACAAAAATGCAAAGATTATTTTACAGCCTGTATAGCATATAGAATTATTTATTAAAGAGTGATGACCTCGAGGTTTAGGCGCGCGGTCGAATATCACCGTGATCGTGGGTTCAAACCCAAGGCACCTCTAATTTTTCGAAGTTATTTGTGTATTGACAATGAATCGTCACATACTTTAACGGTGAAGGAAAACATCATTAGGAAATCTGCACACCTAAAAGTTCTTAGGAATTTCTTATGTGCACTAGGCTATCGTGGCGGACTATGACCTATGCCCACTCAATTGTAGAGAAGACCCGTGCTTAGCAGTGGGACGTATATGAGCTGATGATGATATAGCAATAAAAGTTGGTTGTGAAACTAAGCATCGAAAGTTTAATTTCTGCATAAATGATTGCGCAATACAAAATGATGATTTAATTGGGCGTGTTGTAATGTCAAAATGATTCTCGTAGTTTTGATATACTATATTATAGACTTCTGTTTTTTGCCTATGGATGCAGGCGACCTGACACCCCACGTTATGGTAAGTGATAATTACTCCACAATTGTAGAAGTACAGCTATTGAGCCGAACTACTATCAACGATGTAGTTTCTTTCCTCAATTTAAATAAGGACATGCTATAGTAATGCGGCAATAGTTTAAAAAAATTAAGAAGTGTAAAATTGACGATTCAAAAGAAATTGTAAAAGTGTATTTGAATAAAGATAATTTGATTTGATTTGAATAGAAAAGAAACAAATCTGGGAGTTTTTCCATAGTCTACGCTTGACATAGAGTTAGAGATAACTCTGGTGAACTCATATTTACCTTTCATTGTCTCGATCTGGGTCTACCTTAGCTTGAAAATTGTTTCCATTTAGTGAATCCTTCCTGAAATAATATTGACATATTCCACTATGATATCGTTGGACATTATGGAACTTCCAGTGTCATTGGCGCTCTTCATATTTCTCATATTTCCAATTTCTATGTTCTTTAAAAAATAAGTTAGAATCCTAAGAAACTAGTGGAGTTTCCCTGTTCTGTTCGTGTAACTTGCTATGCTGATGTGCAACTGATGCAATAAAACCATTCCTGCAGCTAAAACCATATCTTAGATCTTTCGTCTTTAGGTCCATGCAACACTCATGATCTTATTTATTTATTTAGATAAAACATTTTTGACTTGGTAACACATTTTAAGATACTGCATGTAATATACATGATACTTGAGGCACATAGCATTTTCTGAAATTATATAGCAAAGTTAATTTATAGAAAATAATAAAAAGCATTTAATGTGTATATAACAAACAATTTAAGCGTCAATTTGTTTGTGTAATTATTGTAGCGCGTGCGCGACCGGCCGTCACTCGTTCCAAAGTTTTATTTAACGCGTGGACGGCCATCACGAGAACTTTCCGCTAGATTACTGCACGGTAATTGGTATCGATCGTAATGGAAATTTTAAAACAGTTTAACTACGCAACTTACAGGAAATACTCGTAATTTCGTGTTTATTTTTTAGACATTTAGGGTTATTTGTTTTTTATTTTATTTTATTCAAATACCTTCATTCAGATATACATAAGGCATTCATTTTCCTTTTGCGGTTTACATCTACTCTGGAAGTAATTTAATTGTTTTATTTTCTTTAACGGCAATACCGAAGCCTATGCGCATATTATATTAGTTTTATTATTATTAGGTATCAGTTTATATATAAATATGTATTATAATGTATCAATTTAATTATTGATAATTTACGATGTATTACAAAATCTATAATTACTGTAATAAATAATAATTAAACTCATAAAATACGTAGCAGTTGTTAATATTAAAAAAGTAACTCATTTCCTAATGAGTCTTTTAGTTTTCAGCCTGAAAATAGAGCTACGAATCTCCAATTCAAGAGCATCGGCATGGCACATCCGCGTTGCAGCTACGGCGTAGTGCTGGCTACGGCGTAACGCTACGGCTTAGTTATTACGCAGAAAGTTCAGGTGGGATGGTGACGCGGCGCGGGCGTCACGTCGATTCCCATACGTCTGACCTTGACCTTGACCGCGCCCGATACTCCGGTATAAGCGCTGCGCAATAAACCTCGCGGATATTTCACGCAGTGAGTTCAGCGCTTGTAAACTGGTATTAGCAAATACTTTAAAATTACTGTTACGTATTAATACTTCCAGTCAGCCCATTATTTTTCAATATAAAGGTGTCATTGGTGAATGAAGGCTTTACGTTTTATACTATTGAATTAAATACTATATGACAGCCCCGTGGCGCAGATGGCTAGACACCAGCTTGCGAAACGAGAGGCCGCGGGTTCGATCCCCGCACCGAGACAAATGTTTGTGTGATCCACAAATATTTGTTTCGGGTCTGGGTGTTTGTGAGACCGAAAAGTCTCTCGTAGTCTCTGATACCCACGACACAGGACTTGTATCCTAGTGTGGGGTCAGAACTATGTATGTGACTGTTGAGTGTATTTATTTGTATTTATTTATAGAATCGTAAGGGCTGCAACTTCTGTGTCTTTTTTGTTAATAAAATATCACTCAGATTATTTACAATGGCTCAAAATGCTTAGTATGAGTTGGGCTATTTTAAAATATTATTCGAATAAAACTGAAGTCTGATTAAGTCTTATGGCTGAATTACTTTGAAAGTAGAGGGGAGTTTAAGAAAAACTAGCACTTGAAATCTGATCAGATGGAGCAGGCTTTATAAGAGAGGTATAAAGTTTTGCATTTGCATTTGTAAGATGGTTTAATTCAGTGTCGCGTTGAAAAGCCGAAACTTTGCAGTATTCGGTTTCATGAGCCCCGGTGCCAAGAGGTAGCCATTTGGCATACTAGCTGGCGGCCTGGCTATCTGGCAGCTTGGCACTCTGGCAGTTTGGCAACACCTACCCTGTATAAGAATACGGGCCGCGACTTGCATTTTAAGCGCTCTCCACTAAATAATGAACTTAATGCAAATGACTACAAAGTTTAGTAAAAACCTTTTCGAAATAATTTATAATTCATAATTACTTATTCTTCGTCTAAAAGTAAGTGTTTAGGATTTTTCGAAATTATTTCTTATAACGTTAAAGTTTGTA
Source organism: Hemaris fuciformis (assembly GCA_907164795.1). Classification (NCBI taxonomy): domain Eukaryota; kingdom Metazoa; phylum Arthropoda; class Insecta; order Lepidoptera; family Sphingidae; genus Hemaris; species Hemaris fuciformis. Next base: position 15,962,048 of record OU015442.1, read on the forward strand.
ATTGTTATTATTAATCATGATTATAACTTCGAAGACAAAGGTGTGTGCCTGGGATTTGAATCTGCTATCGCCAAAATTTGTCTCGACGGCGCTACTTGTAGCCATCAGGATACTAAAGTAAAAATCGAAAACATATACATACATACATATGTATATTTTAAACACGTAAAGTGCTTCTACATGTTGCAAACTGGAGAAACCCACAAGAACTTTCCGCCATAAACATGAATTAAACATAAACGATAAAGCGATGAAAGTATAAATTAACGGTACGTTAAAAGCGTGTATAAGCATGGAGGTTTGCTATGATTATGTAAAATTCTCCATGGCATTCGCATAATAGACGACTTGTTGTAGTTTTTGTTGTTATATCAACAAATAATTTATATCTGTCTGTACATATCGTGACTTTAATTGAACATTCGATCCCTTTGTTAAGGGTATCAGAAACTAGGAGAATTTTCAGTCTCGCGATCTATTATGTATATTATATATCCAAACACTGTAGAGGCCACAATATTCATCTCGAATTTTCCTGCCATGTATAAAAATCGAATTTAGATTCTAATAGTCTCGTGTACAGTGTACAGGTTAGGACAGGTATATTTATTTCCAACTACTCCATTCATTCTATCTATCATTTATCTCACCAAATTTACGTGAAAATAAATTTTACTACTGTAACATGGTTCACGATAAATACCTCTGCCTGCTCCATAGAAAATAAGTGTATGTAAGTTAAAAGAAAATCACCTTCTATTACAGTCTGAAATGCAATTCCTGGTCGCCTCAAATCAGAGCTCGGGTCATTAAATCGCTTTTATGATTCATTTGACAGTGCGGCTGTGCGGGGCTCGAGGGGGGCATATTAAGCCGCGTGTAAGATTTAACGCGACACCCCTGTCTCGTAAAGCAGTCGCGGCGAATGGAGCTGAGACCCACCGCATAGTCTAATACGAACATATTTATTACCCTACTATTTCTTGGGTGTTCCAAAGATTCCGTTCTTTTCAGGAGCATTTCGTTTGATCGGTAATGACTTTGAAATTTTCCTAATGGTTTGGTTGGATTTTATGAGCCGGTGAAATAGCTATCAAAATGTTTGCGGTTAAATTGTAGTTTCTGGCGCATCGATTATATTTTTAGCGAATTCCTAGGACGTCGTAGGTTGTATTTTATTTGGTTACATGCATAAAAATACAGCTTCGTTCTTTGTTCTTCAGAATAAGAAGGAAGGAAACCCAGCTCCACCTGGGTCAAAATTCCGTGCTCATTCTATTTATTAAAAATTTCGTTAAAATCCATTCAGTATATTTAGCGTGAAAGAACTATAAACTTAAATACAAACTAATTTCGCTTTTCGCGTTGCTGGATGCGGGCTGCCTCCAACAGGTCACTATGGAAGTCATTGGGGGAGGCCTATGTTCAGCAGTGGACTTCCTCAGGCTGATAATGATGATGATGATGAAGCAAGAAAGACACATAGTTTGATCGGAAATTGACTTTGTTGTCGCGATGTTCCAATACTCTCCGTCCTGCTGCATAATGCGATTCATGTCAATCAGTTCGCATGCAAGAGCTCAATATCAAAACTGTAGTGATTATCCACGTACATTAACTGCAGGTGTACAATAAACTACCGACATAATCGCTAAACTCCATCGCAAATATAACGTGGTACGAACATTATGCGAGCCAGTTTCTCATGCAAACGACTCGCGCGGTAATTGCACCGACGGCGCCAGAGGGGGCACAGGGCGGGGGCGGAGGGGACGAAGCTTTTGAATATTAACTATTTGCGCATTTAATTAAACTAGATAAGTATAATGGCTGCTGGGCGGCGGCTTTTCGTTCAAAATTGCTTTTTTAATCATTAACTAACTGCTAATCCCCGGAGTGGCGGTAATGGAATAAAGTCGTTAGGTGGACTAATGTGTGCGTGCATTTGGCTGATTTTGTATCAGACCGGTTAAGTACGTTTAGGTATCAAACTGTATCGATTTTATTAAATGAATTTGAGTATAAATGACTATAGAATTGTATTTAAGATTATATTTTTTGTAAACCTAACAACGAGAGATCGAAAGTTAGATATAATGTAGAAATTGACGGCAGGGAACAAAGTGTGTGCCCTGCATGCAATGTGATGTGACAAGAGATCGTTGAAAGTTGAAGAATGACGCAGTAAAAGCATACTATTTCAGTACAAGCTAAAATAGAAAGAGGCATACTAATGTGGGTGAAAAGGGCGCTCGAGGAGACTAAGTAAACAAGAACATGTCGCAATGATTTTTAACAAATATGTGTAAAATAAATGATTTTGAAGTATTAAAAAAGTTTTTTGTGATAAGAAGTCGCAATTTAAGTTATAAATCGATTTGTATACTAGCTTTCATTCGCGATTTCGCTCGGGAACTCATTTTGAAAATCAATTTATAAAATGCAAAATTGAACGGAGTCAAAAAATCATCAAAATCAGCTAAGTAGTAAAAGTTTCACATTCAAATAAACTCCCTTTAGTGTTTATAGAATTAGTAAAGATATCTATTAAGACTTGCTAAGAAGCAGCTTCCATTGTAGGAATAAATTGTACAAAAACCTCTCACAACTATAACATTTTAACGTTCGTCCACGGAATAGTATTTTATTATTAGCTTGGATTTTATCCGTCCAATGGTAGCTGGGGACGTGGCCGGTCGCGCACAATGCTGCTGGCGCGATGTACACGAATATTGTCAAAACTCACAAACGCTGTGTGGGTAGAGGGCTCCCGGGAGTTAAACGAAAGTGGGGAAAGCTTTAAATGGTAAATGACCGGCTGGCGTAAGTGTTGGGAGAAGTTTTAATAAGGGCAGTAAAGATGAGCCATATGTTACGTCATTTCGGGCAGTATGTAGATAGGCTTGATGAAGATACATATATACATACATTCTCATTGACTGTATGCCAGCGTTTTAAAACCAAATACAATAATAAATGCACAGAACAGACATTTAACATAGATTTGTTAACTTTTCAGAGATTATTATAATGGTATCTCACCGGTTCAGGCTCTCTGTGGCAAACGTAACATCTATTATCAGGCATAAATTCAGTCACCTTGGCAATTTAAAAATGCTGCAGTATCATACCATACTTTGAGTATGAAAGTTTTAGAATGGACAAGGAGTGGAAGACCGAAGAAGAGATGGATAGTGATGGAAGACATGAAAGAAAAAGGGGTGAATGAAGACATGACGACTGGTAAGAACGTTCGGAAGGATAAAACATACTGCGCCGACCACAAATAGAATGGGGATCAGGGCAAAAAGATGATGATAATGATGATCTTATGTTACCTCGGGTAAATATCGAGTTAGCGTTTATCACACGCTCCACTCTCATTCCTCAGGCCCCGCGTCAATTTATAGAATAGCGCTCGGAGAATATTCAGACTGCGTTCTTTAGGAAATGTTATTCAATTTGAGACGGACGCCTTTAAAAGTTTGTTCAACTCTTAGCCGAGTCAGGCGCTGAGTGCTGGCTTTATGAATTTATATATCTAATCAGATGTGTTGCGCAATGCGGGTATCATCACGTACTGAATATCTTGCCTGTTTTATCTCATATCGAGCTATTATAGATACATACATATGGAGCTAGTCCTTTCGGCATAGCGTGACGAAGTATTTCAGCAGGCCGACATGAGGGTATCGAATGACGAGAGGAGGAGTCTCTCGTCCCTTGAAGCTCTGGTAGGACAGCATCGTGCTTACCATCAGGTACGGTGGTATCACTTTGTCGTGGCAGTATGAAAAATATTTTTTATAAAATTTTAGACCAGTTTGCTTTGAAGAAGCATGACACCAGATTGGCGTGAACGGGTCATGAGACATGGAAGTCTCCAGTTAATGTTCTGTTGTTCTGTCTGTTAATAAATAAATAAATTCACCCAACAGTCACATACATAGTTCTGACCCCACACTAGGATACAAGTCCTGTGTCGTGGGTATACGAGAGAATTTTTCGGTCTCACAAACACCCAGACCCGAAACAAATACTTGTGGATCACACAAACATTTGTTTCGGTGCGGGGATCGAACCCGCGGCCTCGCGTTTCGCAAGCTGGTGTCTATCCAACTGCGCCACGGGGCTGTCGAACTGTTGGGCTGTGTTGTAAATTGGGTGCGGTATTGTCACTTTGTTGTGCCATTTTAAAGAGAATATTTCGTTATGTTGTTAAGTTTAATTTTGAGGCAGTGAATTCCACCTTACAGTAAAATAAATGTTAACCTACACAAAATATATTTATTTCAGGTGCGGGTGTTTGTCTAATCGAAATGTTTCTTGTGGTTACTAATACGACATAAGACAAAAAGATACAATATTGTGACTTCAAAGCTATAGGTGCACTGTTTGTATGTATTTATTTTTATAATTAGTCAGCGACATACATAGCTCGGAGTCGTCCGGGCACAAATGGACCTTTGGGGACACAGGCGTTGTACATACTCGTAAATAATGCATTTTTTTAAATAATTTGTTCGTAAGTAGCAAAATAAAGAATTATCACGTACTTTAACGGTGAAGGAAAACATCGTGATGAAACCTGCACACCTAAAAGTCCTTAGGAATTTCTTAGGTGTGTAGTCCGCCAATCCGCACTGGGCCAGCGTGGTGGACTAAGGCCTAAACCCTCTCAGCTGTAGAAAAGACCCGTGGTCAGCAGTGGGACGTATGTATATGGGCTGATGATGATGATGATAATGAAGTAGCAAAATGCAAATTGTTACATTTAAAAATCTTGACATTTATATCACGCCTATTAATATTAGAGTAAAATTTCGTTGAGTTGGCATCCATTAAATCTCAGAAAGTACTGCGCCTTTAAAGCAGCTATTTCGTCAGCTAGATTCGTTGGAATATGCAGATATTCGTTAATTAAGATTTTAGGAAGGTTCGCACTAAAAGGGTAGAGTTGGCGTTAGAAGGTCGAATGAAGGTTCAACAGCTTTTAGAATATAAATATTAGGATTTCTACTTAAGAACGGAATAATCAGAGAATATTTGTGTATTTTTTTATATCAATGAGGATTGCTAACAGTTGCTAAGTGAGTTTTTAGCAAGGCAATAGTATCGTAAGGTATTGATTAAACGTGTAGAAAATAGGTATAGTGCCATGTTACCGTTTTCTGAAGCGGTTGGTATTACTATGGAAAGATTATGAAACCCATAAATCATATCGCTATTATGTCGAATCCGTTGTATGCAATCAGGTCTCTATTTTACTATACCTACAAGTGAAAGTTATAGTACTACTTGTAGCTACCTGACTAACATTATATAGGTACTTTTCACATATTTTTCAAAGGAATTTAATCTTCGCCTGCTCCCTCAAGGATTCAAAATTGAGAAGGTTTTTTTATGTGTTTTTTCTCTCATGTTATTACAATTCATACAAATTATCGGAACTATAATTGCCTATTTTTTTTTTATATTACAGAATTTTGCTGTGAAATTACCTATTTATTACATCCGATTACATCTTTCTTTACTACAGACAGTGAAAACATTTGCAACGATTACATTTTCCAGCGAAGATGTCCAATTTTACCAGTTTGTTCGCTTCACCTTTGTTTCTCAACGCCTGTATTTGTGCGAATATTCTATTGGATGCCGTTTGAGCGAGTGGCAAAACTTCTGAGGGCTAGGATCCTGTCGTACCAAAGAGCACTTTGAGCTTGTGTTGTCAAGCGGTTGCTATATATACCACTGTCACTATTAGGGGACACTTACTGTTCTACTAGCTTTGTTGATTTAGCGCATTTGGGCTCCTCTTGGCTACAGAATATTACAACAAGACTTTAAATGCGCTTTGGGTCCAAATTTATTACTTCTTCAGCTAGAATTCCTATCAAATTCCCAACTCGATTGAGAAATTGCCTACGTCAACTGTAATAAATACTACTTTATGACTTCTGCTGATAAAAAGGAAACTTGCAATGTAGACGTGTCTGTTATATACGTCTTTATAGTACTCCTACCTAAAGACAAGATTGAAATAAGAAATTACATGAACGTGTTCTATCGAATAGCACTATTTCAGCAGTGAAAGATTACCATTCTCTCTAGACAGCTGTTATGGATCAAAAGACATGGATATTAGGAAAGATCAATGGCAATTTGTCTGTTCCGCTTGGCATTAAAGCAAATCCGGTGGTGCGTAGTTATCGAACGCGTCGAATTACGTATCATTTGGCGAGGCGGTCGCTGCCTCGTGCGATTTTATACGTTTCACTATTAGTAAACCTTATAGTATCTGATTTTGTAAGCTAGCGGCGGGCGGGCGCGGTGCGGCGGCGGCGCGGGGCGGGGGCGGGTGTGCGCGGGGCAGGGAGCTCGGAAGGGGGAGCTCCTTATTTTATTATCGCCTTCCTGCCCTCCCTGCGCGTGCCTCGGGCCACCCGCCCGGCCGCGCATGCGCAATGGCTCCAACTCAGAGCTCTGCAACCCGATGGTACAGTCCCTGCGTTCCCCGCACCGCTCTTGTGCCGCACCGTCCTCCCCCCCCCACCTCGCCCCCGCCACGCCGCAGTAGTCCACGCTACGAATTCCGAAGCCATGTTCATTATTAACTTTTCATTTTGTTGTTACATAATTTAAGAGGTCGAGCTGCGATTAAACTACACGAATTACTAACAAGACATTCTTTTTTCAGCTTTATTTACGGCTCCAGCGCCCCCTTGGAATGGAATTGTTTTGATGTATTACGATATCTTCACGGTCCATTTATCGCGAGGAAAAGGAAAATTGCAGAGAATTCGTGTCGCTGGAAACATTTACCTAAAGTGTATGTAAGTGTTGGTATTCTGGAACCTTTATAAGACATAGATCTTCTTATGATATATTATATTCATATTTAAGTGTTGGTATTGAGCAGCCCTTGTCCATTGCTACCCGCCATCTTTCTCAAGTTGTCGGACCATCATGCTGCAGGACTAGGGTTTGCAATCCCGCAGTAATTTTTTCCCGCAGTAAAATTTAAAAATGCAAAAATAAGCATATAATAATGCTTTATTACCGGTAGTTTAGTTACACTATTTTAAAAAATAATAATAATAGAAACATTCATACAATATCTTATAGAAAAAGTACTTTTTCATAGTTCTAATGAGGTTAGGTAGGGGGTTTGCAATCAATAGGGTCTCCTGCGTGTTAATATGGACTTATCTTACCTAAACAAACAAATAAACCAATTTTAATCCTTTACTTCGCTCGATCGGTTGATCGATCTGACTGACGCGCCCGCGCTGTTGTGATGGAGCTAATAGGCCTTCAGTAAAAGCTGAATTACCTTGCCGAGTTCAAAAAATGCGGGAATGCAGGAACGCGGAATTGCAAACTCTATGCAGGACGTCATACACTACGTCTACCTAAGCGCGGTCTCCACTGCAAGACTTATCTGCTCCAACGGCCGTCCGTCTGTCGGCAGACATAAGGGCTGCTCAAGACCGGGATGGTTGGCGCCCACTTGGGGAGGCCTTCGTTCAGCAGTGGATGGCGATAGGCTGAGAATATAGTTTAGGTATTAAAATTATTTTTAATACACCGTTTATAAGATTATACGTTTATTTGTATATATTCGAATAGACATATCACAACACTATATTATAGTGCATCATGTATATCAGTGACAAATAACAAGGGCGACAACAGCGCAGGTCGCGGCGACAGGGTGGGCGAGCTCGCGTGTCCTGTCGCCGCGCGCCGTGTCGTCATGTCGCGGTGTCGCCTAATGGTCGCGCTCTGTCAAACCCCCCTCCCCCCCGGCCCCGCGGCCACCGACACAATACATCATTTGCACCCGATCACCTCGCTTTCATTTTTGTACATCAATGAGTCGTATGATAGACATTGTTCAATCAATCGTGTTATTAGAGTTCCTAAACATATTTGCCAAATGAATGGAGCTCTGTTCTATTTTTTTATTAATGGTATTACAAAATGTGTTAATAACTGCCATAGAACTGAAGTAAATTATTGTTTGGTGCTCAAGTAATATATTTTCAAAGCAAAAAAGTTATTGCTAAGCATATTGAATCAGTAACTCTGAGCCTATAATCTTATGTAAATACAATGTAAGTATTTACTCACTGAATCCTTTAAAGTTGCTTTAATTGCTTGTCGTATTGACAACTATAATATAACTACAGTACTTCAATAGAAAATTCACTATAATACTAACATTTGCTTTTTTGATAGGCAGTGATGGCCTCGAGGTTTAGGCGCGCGGTCGAGAATCTCGACGGTCGCAGGTTCAAACCCCAAGCACACACCTCTGACTTTTCGAAGTTATGTGTGTATTCACAGTGAATAATCACTTGCTTTAACGGTGAAGGAAAACATCGTGAGGAAACCTGTACACCTAAAAGTTCTTAGAAATTTCTTATGTGTGTAGTCCGCCAACCTGCTCTAGGCCAGCGTGGTGGACTAAGGCCTAAACCCGCTCAAAGTTAGAGGAGGCCCGTGCTCAGCAGTGGGACGTATATGGGCTGATGATGATGAATGAATTCTCCATTTGAAAAGAAGATAAACATCATTACCACATAAAGACTCGGAAGTTTCTGTCAAGAATAAGACGTCATATAGTGATTAAGTAACATGTTATTGTAATGAGCTCCGCTGGGGATCATTAGGCACGAATACGAAGCATCGAATCTCGGCTAATGTACTCTGGGGCGTTCTGTTGCCGGCAGTTATACTTTGCAATTACTAAATTATGATACTGAAAATCAACGTATTCAAGTTATCTGTTGTCATATTACCTTTTTAGCGCAGCTGGTTGATAATCATCATCATCATCAATAGCCTTTAGTCACGTCTACTGTTGGACGTAGGCCTCTCCTATGGCACGCCACTGGGCTCGATCCTCGGCCCTCCTCATCCAACCGCTGCCAGCCACCTGGTGGATCACCAGTCTGTAAACACATCTCTCGTAGTATTCGACATCTTCGACACAAAACTTTAATTTCATGTAGCGTTAGAATAATATGCATTTTTGGCTATTATTTAATATAAGTTGTTAGTATAATATAATTGTTGCATAAAGACTTATTCTTTAAAATTAATCAAATGGTCATTAACTTCGACCATGCTTTAATCGCATTAGTGAGAATTAAATATTGAACGCATTTTCATAATAAGTGAAACATTTCGACTAAAACACATACTTACTTCTGATTGTATAATGTTAACTGTCAACTATTTATTAGTTTGCTAATTAGTAAATTAAATTTAATTGGTGAATAAACATTCCTCGATTGAATCGTGTTGTTAATGAAGCTAGGCAATGGTTTAGCGGCTAGGTCAGAGTGTATCGTTCTTGTGTTTCTCCTTGATGTTCAAACGGTAATCTCGTTTGCTTTGAGGCTATTTTAAATTAATCTATACATAAGGCATGAGAATGTGTGGCGAGCCGGCGCACTTTCACAGGCTTCCTGCTGCCATACTACTTTATCGCGCCCTGTTGGACACACGCGGCGGCTAAAACGTTTGCACTGTTTCAAAGAAACATAGAAAATATAAATATATCAGTAGTAGTAATAGTAGTATATATTGTATATATCTGGCAGCGGTTGGATGAGGAGGGCCGAAGATCGAGCTCAGTGGCGTGCCATAGGAGAGGCCTATGTCTAGCAGTAGAGGTGAAAGAGGCTGGTGATGAAGATGATGATGATGTAAGAAAATATTACTTTATTGTGCAAGTAACTGAACTTTAGGATGGAACTGGGGTCTAAGTAACTTTTGGTTTTCAGAGTATAAAAAGGTCTACCTACTTGCAAGCTATAACGTTTGGGTTCATTTGTTTCCTTTACATCAACTTCTAGTATTAATTAAACACATGCTGTTTCGTGTTACAAAACAAATATCTCAGAAAGTTCAAGTTAAACAGATCGTCTATGTATTGGAACATAACACTAACTTCTCAATCCGCACATCATCAGCCCAAATACGTCCCACTGCTGGGCACGGGCCTCCTCTACAACTGAGAGGGTTTAGGCCTTAGTCCACCACGCTGGCCTAGTGCGGGTTGGCGGACTACACACCTAAGAAATTCCTAAGAACTTTTAGGTGTGCAGGTTTTATCACGATGTTTTCCTTCACCGTTAAAGCAAGTGATGATTCATTGTGAATACACACATAAATTCGAAAAGTCAGAGGTGTGTGCCTGGGGTTTGAACCTGCGACCGCCGAAATTCTCGACCGCGCGCCTTAACCTTGAGGCCATCAATCCGCACATTTGCCATAATATATTGAGAATAAGCGTTAGCATCCAAAGGCTCCGTTTTGGCATACATTTGGTACATATCTCGTTATGTACACGAAGGCCGAGACGATTAACACAAAAACGCCTTGGCAGCCGGCGGCAGTACGCGCGCCAGCGATGGACAATGCCAGGCCTTCATGCCAAATGTACAGTTGCCATGTAACACCATACTTACTATATCATCAGAGAATACCAGTAAAAGTACAATGTCAGTATTGTAATTGAGACCAATTTATTCAATCTTAAAGGTTTTCAAGGTTTTACCCTAGATGCAACAAGCACAGCTTCGGATATCAACCTGCTAGGTGGCTTAATGATTTTACATATCAAGAAATCTTCATATGTTTTTTAATAATTTAATTAAAGTCGAAAAGTTTAAGCTAGGAATCCAATACTAAAAATTGTATAGCGTATAATTTTTTTATACGACTAAGTAGAAAGTATAAAATAGGTAAGGTAATGTTAAGATAAGTTACAAATAAAAAAATATCTATGTAAGTATGTAAATATGAAAAAAAAAACATTCCTGTAACAATCTACAATAATACACATTAAATCTGAATACACATTAAATTAAACAATCTACATCTAAATAGATACATACATACATAAACTCACGCCTGTATTCCCCGAAGGGGTAGGCAGAGGTGCATTTCTGCACCCACATTTCGCCAGTATGTATCAGTCCCACGTAATAGGGAGCGAGCCTATTGCCGTTTTCCGGGCACATTTCCAGACTCCGTGTTGTTACTGAGAATTACCTAATGGAAAAACCCAATAACACTTTGCCCGACCCGGGAATCGAACCCAGGACCTCTAGATCGCACGGCACATACTTGTACCGCGAGACCACGAGGCAGTCTAAATACACACATTAAATCTGATTTAAAGTAATGCATTTACTCACACAACGGATAAATATAAACATATTTTAAGCTAATGTGATTGCGATCTTTTGAAGACTCGTCATTACTTTCAAGTCTTCATAGTGACCACCATTGCAATCACTACAAAGTCCAATTTTCAACAAAAACATGTCTGTCATGAGAGACAGGTGCCAAATAAAGATTGATTTATCGGTGTATAGGTGTTGCTACCACATCGAGCAGGTAATCCATCTTGGTGTCAGCGCGGTGACCTTAGCCGCGTCAGGAATCAAATTTATCGGACATCGCGGGTCGATTTAATTAACACGCCACCACTAACCTGGTCTCCAACCTCTTCTATAATCGATGACGGATCACGTGCATAAGGTCAATAAGACGTTTAGGCAAGTATTTCAAGGTCTGAACTTTCTGTTTTTTTTTGAGGGCAAATCTTTATACTAAGCTAACGAAGGATCGATTTTATAAATAGGTGCAAGCTTAGAAGTTAAATTTTTTTTCTGTAGACTTTTTAGGCTTAAATGTAGACAATTAACAGTTTCTCAGTAGGTATCATTGTAATCACTATTGTAATTGCTAATTATGATATTGTAAATTTTAAAGTATATTCGCATTTTATTTGGAATTGCCGAAATGCGTGATTAACTTACGATTAGTTTTAGGGTGACATATTATATATAGAATTATTTATTTATTTATTTATGCTTTTTATACATAATAGCGTATAAAGGCGGACTTAATGCCTAAGGCATTATCTACCAGTCAACCTTAAGGTGGTGCAGAGATACATGGTAGGTGCATTAATATTGGTGATACAGAATATATACTCTTATAAATATATAAACAATAAACATAAATAGTTTATTTGTAAAACCTACTTATATAAATATATATTATACATAAATATATATACATACATATACAAACTAAGATGATTCTGACAGTCTTTAGTAGTTCCTGCTGTGTTTTACTTGTATTACTGTATGCAAATACATTTCAATTTTGCGGGTTACATGTAAATCTAATTGATTCGAAATCAAATTTGTAGTTCGAATGATATAAATAATATTATACATTTAATAGCCCCACAAATCATTCTCGGAATTTTGTATTTCTCGTTCAATCGACATTTTATCTCCCTTACCATAAGTTATGGTAGATGTGTTCTAATCAATGGCATCCAAAAGTAAGAGATTTATTTATTTTATTTATTTACACTTTTATACATTAAGTATAGAGGCGGACTTAATGCCAAAGGCATTTTCTAACAGTCAACCACTGGGTGATGCAGAGATAAAAAAGATTGTGATGATTCATGAAAAAATCAAAGACGTTTCGTATGGTTTTGTGGCAGGCGCGTAATGGTCGTCGGGTCGATAGCCTTTTATCACATTACTGCAGCCTACGCCCTATTGTCGCTATATTTGGAACCTACCGTTTCTTCTCCACAGCTATAACACGTTTCGAAGCGGCAATAGTTCAATAGTTTAAAAAATATTAAAAAGTGTAAAATTGACGATTCAAAAGAACTTGTAAAAGTCTATTTGAATAAAGATAATTTGACTTTGACTTTGACTACGTGTATATTACTCGTGTGTGTCGTACGCTGAGTACACTATGACGTGTGAACTACCATTACGAACAATTTTGTTATGGATTCCGTGCGTTTCGTCGTCGTCCGATCGTTCGTTCGTCCGTTTTTCATTATATGCTTATATTTGTGGACCTTGAAAGGTGAATGTTGGTTTTTTACCTATAATAAGTGCGTTTATAAGTTATTTTGTACTGTTCACCCTGTTTAAAATATAAAGTACTAGGACAGAATCTGTTATTTTGTAAAATAAATATAAAAAGTTACAAAATTAGTTATATTCCATGTCATCTTCAGGCAAGCAAGCTATGTGCCGTTATTTGGGAGACTTGTGTAATACGGATAATTTCAGCACTTACAGAGACGGCCATCCTTTATTTGGGAATATTCATTTAAAAAATAAAATGAATCAGACTTCGCAACGTCCGACTGTGCAAAAGCGACTGTCGCATTTTGAATATTCGCACAAAGAAACGGAATGAGGACAAAGTAATAATGCGCTAAAGGCTATAGTTTAACTCGGCTACTCCCCGAGTGAGACGTAACAATGAACAGGACGCGGGGGCGAGGGTTGTTGGTTCGGTTTCCGTGTCACACCCCCGGGGGCGCTAACTTCGCGGGCTAAGGGTTGCGCTAATGTAGTACTGTGGCTTAATACCCAGTTGTTCCCCCGTGTGTGCTGCTCGTCACTTCATATACACATTACACCAATGCCAAGATATTCCACCAGGAGCCTGTGGCTTTCATTTACAAACACACAAATGGCTTTTAGCTCAAATGAAAATTCAATGTTAGAGATAAGATTTCCGATGAATAGACTTTGATATGGTTCATTAAGTAGTAATGGCCTCGAGGTTTAGGCGCGCGGTCGAGAATCTCGGCGGTCACGGGTTCAAACCCCAGGTACGCACCTCTGACTTTTCGAAGTTATATGTGTATTCACAATGAATTATCACTTACTTTATCGGTGAAGGAAAACATCGTGATGAAACGTGCACACCTAAAAGTTTTAAGGGATTTCTTAGGTGTGTAGTTCGACAATCCGTATCTACTAGGCCAGCGTGGTGGACTAAGGCCTAAAACCTCTCAATGGTAGAAGAGGCCCGTGTCCAGCAGTGGGACGTATGTATATGGGCTGATGATGATGACGATGGTTATTGAGAGAAAGAGTAACGTTTAACGTTTATCGGCAAGATGGACGATTGTTCTAGTAACTGACGTCTTTGAATGCAAACAGTTCCCTATATAATTCTAAATGAGTTCTAAGCCTTAAGTTGCTTTTGTTCTTAAAAAAGTCGTTGTACGCCAACCAGTTTTAAAGGTAAATAATAAACTCTGCGTAGCACAGTCGTCGATGTGTGTGTGTGTAAATAAATACTTTCCTAAATCACAAATGTGTTTTCCTTCTTTTGTTTACTCGCGCTCAGAAATTCATAGCAATTGTTTTTTATTAACACAACACTTTAAAAGGTTATCACGAAAATGGTATCAAGTTATAAAATCAAGTAAAGTGTTCCATTAAATATTCAACGATAGTTAAAGTATTTAATGAAATAGCGGTCGTAGTGTGTGAGTACGGTAACTATTCCGCGGCCACTGCCTACTCAATTTAACTTTATGCCGGCTTTTAACTCGGCGCCCTATACGGCCGACATTCTAAAATTTCATTTGCAATGTCCCTATTATATATCACATGAGAACTTTTCTTATAGTTTCTATGTACTTTGGCACACATTTACAGGGTCATAATTTTATTGAATTGATTTCCGACATCTAGATTATTATCATTCTTCTATCTCTGACGTCTGTATCTTTTCCTACAAAAACGATATGTAAGTTATTATGTTTCCCCTAATAGGCAAATTATCATGACTGATGAGTCGCCTGATCGAAAGAACCCAGGTACGATTGACGTCAATTCACTGTCAAGTTTGCAAAGTAAGGGATATAGGGAAAGAGCTCGACAGTAAGAAGTCGAGTCCACACTTTTCGAAACGTTAGAAATTACAGAATGAAATGAAACGGTAATAATATAGCACTTATGACACGTCAGTACAAAATTATTTAAATAGAACTGACGTAAACTACTCTGGTTAATATGTTTTATTTTTATTTAAAGTATGTATTTAAATTTTATTTTTGTTCGGAAAAAGCCCTATTTTACATACTATAAGCGGTATAAATAGACCATAGAATTGGTGTAGAATAAATGATATACGAACGGTAGACTCTGTCATAGTGACTTATACAGACGACTCGCGTTACGTGATGAGCTTCTGCAGGAAGGTGAAACATGACACCGTACCAACTGGTAAAGGTAATAATTGTAACCATTTCTGACAATCGATACTCCTAATATTACTTGTACATTGCGAATTATCGGCAAATGTACCTATAAGACACTCAGGCTTTCTCAAACGTGCTCATTTCTTTTTTCTAAGCTTAACTAACATTAATGTCAGAATGTTAATATTAAAACAAGCAGAATAGATACTCATCTAAACGTAGTGAGATGAAAAGACGGCCCTAATGAAAATTCATGCGTGGAGGCGGGCGCGTCCGGCGCAGCAATGGCGCCCGGCCCTACACCGCTCATTACTATTCATGCTTGTGTAACCGTTCTGTCTGTTTGTCAACGCACTATTGCTTTAGTTGCTTAATTAGCTCGCGAGATGAACAAGGGCTGTCAAATGGAACAAAGTGTTTTTGGACAGGAGGAACATTTACAAACGGTAATTAAACTTTTCGTTTCTTGAGGTTAATAATTAGGGTGATTAATTGCTTGTTAGATATTCTTTGTGTTTTTTTTTGTATATTTCTGTTATCCGTTTTTTTTGGATAAAATAAAATTTGTATGCAGTTTAATCAGTTAGATATTGACTGATGAAAAGTATATCTCTCTGTTTTATAAGTAAATAGTTCCCCCCGATTAAAGAACTTAAATCTCAGAAACATGATTAGGTGCAAGATTTCATCTGATAAATACGAGTATGTGTTTCAGTGCTGTAGGAAATAATCTGTAATACAGGTCTTGTGTTTTTTTTTATCAAAGTATGTCGTCACTTGGCTTACGCTTGCTTTCATTGCTCCATTGGTCATAAATTCTGCGAGCTACATATGTACCCCATAAACTTTGAGCTGAATCATTCATAGGATTTTTCAATAAAATGATGATGCTTCTCACTTCTGACTCTGTCACGTCACGATAGGAAAGACTCGCTGCGTTACAACAATATTTCTAAAGAAACCCTAGCTCAGAAGACATTTTTGGCATACCTAAAAATTACCTAATAAGTTAGAACTCATATTACATAAGACCTAGTGTGTAAACACAAACCCTAGAAGATCGTAGTCAGGGAATATAGACATATTTTGACGTAAATAATACTTTACATACGTTGGAGGCAGCCGATATTAATAACTATGTTGGTAGAGGATAGGTGCTCCTGCCCTGTGGCAAGGGGGCGTAAGAATCTCACCACGGTATCCCCTGCCTGTCGTAAAAGGCCACTCAAAGGGGCCTTTGGGGTCGCTGGACGCGCTACGGGGGCAGCGCGTCCTCACTGAAAGTGACCCCGAGAGGGGCGGCGGCACTGTGGCCTGTGTCCGTCGCGGGCGCCAATCCATAACCGGGGCGCCCGAACCAAGCTAGTGGGGGTGCAACTGCGCCCCCTAAAACTTCGAGACGGCCGAGACAATTACGTCTCGGAGGCGCAACGGGCGGCTGTGGATTTACGGTGGGCGCTTCTCGCCCACGTACCGTGGTCGCCCCACTTGGCGCGTAGATGGCCACCGGGGGGTTTTGGTCGGTATACCGGTTTAGGGATATTGTTAGGGACCCAGTCCGGCACTAACACCTGCGCGGACATGACGTCGCCGCGCGCCGGGCTGGAAGACCGGTGACCCCGACATACGCTTCCCGCCCCCCCTCCCCCGGGGCTGGCGGGAAGTAGAGCTATAAACAGCTTTCCCATCGAGAACAAAAAAAAAAAAAAAAAAGAGGATAGGTGCTACATTCGCAAATAATCGCTAGCTGCTCTATTTACTCCCTTCTTTAAAGCCCAGTAAAGTGTACGTATAAACGATACTGCGGATATTTTGTATAATACTAAATCGGTATTATATGTGAATTTATTTTAGTGTATATTTTAGTTTTAGTTAATATATTTTAGTGTTGAAAAGTGATGCAAATCTCTATAGGGATATTAGTTACCAGGTTTTTTGTCACCTAGTATGATGATAGTTTACGACTTTACTTTTTCTAGTGACTGCCTCGTGGTCTCGCGGCACAAGTATTTGCCGTGCGATCTGGAGGTCCTGGGTTCGATTCCCGGGTCGGGCAAAGTGTTATTGGGTTTTTCAATTAGGAAATTCTCAGTAGCAGCACGGAGTCTGGAATTGTGCCCGAAAAACGGCAATAGGCTCGCCCCCCATTACGTGGGACTGATACAAAAACCTGGCGAAATGTGGGTGCAGAAATGCACCTCTGCCTACCCTTTCGGGGAATACAGGCGTGAGTTTATGTATGTATGTAGGTATGTTTTTCTAGTATGAGAGTTTACAACTTTACTTTTATAAAATTAAAATTTAACAAATAAAATATTTTTTAGAATGAACATGTCATATAATGAAATTAAACAATTTAATAAATTTATTTGTCTATTTCTTTTATGAAAGAGACGTATACAGTTATACAGTTGTTTCCAAAATTTATTTTTTTATATTTAACCATCATTCTCCTATTGCCAAAAACGTACCTACTTTAAACTTAGATCCTATGAATTCTCTGTATTTTCAGATAGTCTAAAGAGTCTTATATAGTCTAATTGCTTCTTCCCTCGTAACTGTAACTTTGTTTCATCGCTATATAAATAACTTTAACAATGGCTTTCACTTATTCATTTTAATATAATAGAAGGTTCCAGAAATTCAATTTGTTTCGTGAAATTCATCGGCGTGCCGAGCGTGTTGTTATTCAAAAGCAAACGAAAGTTGTTGCGTGATCGAATGTTCTCGCTTTTTGCTCAAATTTACGGTATAATGTTTCGTTTACTAAATTACTTTTGAATAAACGTTGCTTTTCCGAATTAATTTAAATTACTTTATAATATATGCTATTTGGTTGCTAAGCTTATATTTTTAAATTTCTTTTTAATGTTTTAATAATATTACATGTTCTAACATTTCTTAGTTATGCTTCCAAGGCCTAAGAAGTGAACAAATATCCGAAAATATTTGAGTTTAGATCGAATATTTGTTAAATTGTTCCGTTTATGCGTGTATTTGCCCATTTGTATAATTTATACATACATACATACATAAACTCACGCCTGTATTCCCCGAAAGGGTAGGCAGAGGTGCATTTCTGCACCCACATTTCGCCAGGTTTTGTATCAGTCCCACGTAATAGGGGCGAGCCTATTGCCGTTTTTCGGGCACAATTCCAGACTCCGTGCTGCTAGTGAGAATTTCCTAATTGAAAAACCCAATTACACTTTGCCCGACCCGGGAATCGAACCCAGGACCTCTAGATCGCACGGCACATACTTGTGCCGCGAGACCACGAGGCAGTATAATTTATATGTTGACATATTTTAATTTGTAAGTCGAAAAAAGTTTTTTATGCTATTAACACTTTTATGGTCCACCAATACTTCTTATTGACTAAAATTTTGCAATTTTATTAAAAAAAATCTTCTCACTTAAATGTTTAAGCCGCTGATACAATGTTGTTACATTTTAGTCTAGATATAGTTGGAATCATGAGAAAGATGTAGACTTCTTTTCAGAGAGCATTGCCTTGGGGCGTAGCTGTGCCGGGCCGCAAGTAAATCATAATTACCTACGAATGTTTCCAAATGGCCGGCAGTTGTCTTAAGGAACAAAGACAAAGGAATATCTGGAACGCCTTTGTAAGCACAATCAACTTGGGTATAATTTAAATATCAACCAAGAGTCCCAGCAATGTGCACAGAATTTTTGGGTGTATAAAATCAAGTATTTTAAGCTTTACAAACATTATTTTAATACGTAAGCTTAGTTCTTGTTAGTGAGACATGTAGGACACAATAAAATCCAATAAAGAAGAGCCGATAATTAGTTTTATGAATGAATAAAAACCCCGCATCATTCACAATATCAACACTTCAATGATAGTGCGGATTCAAAATAGAATATCGTGTTCAGTACTAACGTTGTATGAAAACCTTCAATGAACTGCATCGACCGTCAGTGACGAGGCGTAAAAATCTGCGCATAGTACCGGCCACTGCAGACATGTACAACGCCCATGTAGCGATGCCCACACTGCGCAGTGACTGTGGGTCGCGGGAGCCACAGCGGTGCCCCTGCATCCTCCACGCACATTCTGTCCAACATAATTTTCGTAGTTTTCAAGCATTCTTCGATAAGGACATTATTCCCGCAGTCCGCATTGTTATTCATCGGACGACCTCCTTTGTGACGTTTTAGGAGCATGCGATGCCGCATCTTCAGTCCTTCTCCATCTTACGGTGAATTCCCTACGTGCAAGTGAAAGGCACTGTATGATGCGTGAGTTTTGCGCTATGAGCTCGTACTGAGGTCCTATGCGACGTCTCACGTTTGAATGTGTTTAGTTGTGTGCAGGAAAGAGAGGGGAGAATAGCGCAACAGTTGTCGCACGTAGTATCGATCGTGTTCCCCAGCCACGTGCGGCGCCTGCCACCTCCACCAGTTTCAAACCCTATCTGGAATGTTCTTCCAGGACGCTTTACATTGCTCGCTCGAAACACAGTTGATTTAAATATTCAGTGGAAATCAGTCGATGTTCGTAGTTGTGTTGCAGCAGTGGAACAATGTTACAGTGGCAATAATTGCTTCATTTCTTTTTCCGGTGTCTAGTAAAATAAAAGAGAATGAACGGCACGCCGGCCGTTTGCTCCTTACGTGGCAACACTGAATTGATAGCTTTACTTAATATGCGCGGCATTAATAAAACATGCCGAAACGGCAGTTAGCTGGATAAATGTTGTAAATCCGTTGTTTAGTGTCGCGGCGTTTGCCACACTGCCATATTTCTGAGCAGCCTGACAGCTCTTTTATCAGATTTATGAAAGCATTTTTTGGGGCTAACAAGATTTACCAGTAAAAATAGTTTACTTACTTTCTTATAACGCAATTTAAAAGAATACAATATGCTAAATACATGCAATTAATACATAATAATGTTTAGTCATTTTATTGAGTTTGATAAGTGGATGCCACACGTTGATGTGGATTTGCGCATTCTGTTTTGCGGTCTATTACAACTATTGTTATGAATGTCAAAGTGAATACTCAATTGATTTTGATTAGTCTGCATAGATGGAGGGGGTTTTAATCTAATGTATATACCAAAAAAATGTTAGGTATATAAAAAAGTAAAAACAATCGCATCTCCTTTTTTAATTACATACTTCACTTTTATCCCAGGAGTTAAAATCGAATTCTACGTCAAAGTCGCGGGAAATTTTTTGCGTAAAATAAATTTGTTTTTGATGAGGCAAATCTAATCCCTTGCTTTATGAATTACATTCAATCCCTGGTTTTTAATGGTTCCAAGTTAAAAGGTTTTGTGTCAGTAGACCTGTCACTTTTAGTACTTTGGTTAATCGGACGCTTCCCACACCACGCAACATCAATACATTATTTATAACGTAACTGGTTTCTCATGAAGTATTCAATTAAAATTGGATTATTGGACACGCACGGGTGCTCTGTTATCGACACGTGGCAGAAAATATAAAATGGAATGTTATCATGGCAGTACTATTCAAGTGTAAGAAGATGAATATTACCCTGGTACGACCAAATAAGATTACTTATTTATTTAAAACTTTAATGTACTTCAATAGTACAAATGGCGGTATCATTGCACAAGGCGATCTCTTACAGACAAATAAGCATGGAGATGTAAGAGGATGTGTCTTTATTATTCCTGTTTTTTTAAATCTTCATACAATATTCTATTCTAAATGAGAATATTCTGACCCCACAATAAATACTTATAAACTAGACATTACAAAGTTAACGTGTACCTTTTGGGCTTCTATGGAAGTACCGCCACTGGGAACATGTGTGTGGAAATACTCCTCTAAATATGTCATTCATTAAAAGTTATGTATCTTTGTTCCTTACCAAATGACTTAACTATCTACTAAGTAATTACTATAAAATCTAGTCTTTCATAACTTCGACCTCGGTTGGTAATTATTATTTCAAATAAGTAATTATGATTCAAATTAACTTTTAATGTAAAATTATTTTGACGTAACCTAAAAGTTACAATTACTGATGTCAGTTTCCGTTAACCTGGGGCGTTTCGTGCCATCAGGTTGTTTCTATTGCACGATAATTGCCCCCATAATGTAGAAAATATCCGCATAAGAACTAAGTTAGTGCACACGCGACAAACACAAGGCGGGGCGAGTATTATCAGTTCGTGGATCGTGTGCGACATTATGTCTTGGTTTTTATATGGAGCGTTTCACGTACGGCTGCGTGGGTGGGTCTGAGCCATTCCATTTGCTGGATGACGCATGAACCGAAAAAATCTAATAAATCTTCGCTAGATTCAGTTGAGAGTTTCTCGTTATCTAGTATATCATGTTTCTGAATTTGTTCATTAAATTTTACAATCGCCGAGCTAAAAAGCATTTTCTGTCACCGATTAAAGCTTGAATGATGGAATGAAAAGGAAAATATAAAGAAGGCAGATTGAAGCCCAAAAGCGTTACACGTTAATTGCGAAATGTCTAGTTTATAATTGTTTATTGTGGGGTCAGGATATTCTAATTTTTATGCCAAATTGCTTTTGTTAAATAAAGATTTAAAGCTTAATGATTTTTATTCGGAATTTGTAAGGTAAACTGGGCTTTTGGGCTTCTATGGAAGTGCCGCCACTGAAACCAAGAATCAGGGTAGTGTAGCTAGTGACTGGTCAGTAAAGTACCAGGCAGAAGAAATAGCAATTCAAAGAAAGTTGCCATAATGGTCACGAATAAGTGTAGTCAAATAAAGCGTCGACTGACAAGAATTAATGTTCAATTACATATCTTAGCTGTCGACACTAAGGGTTATTATAAAATGGTCACCACTAAAATGGCTTAAATTACAGGCACAATTGCGTGACCAAGGATCGAATCTGTGATCACGAATCAATAAGGTTGCAATAAAAAAAATAACACTTAAATATTTGTATCTAGTGTACGTTCATGCACCTACTTTAGTCTGTTAACTTGGCTAAGAATGGCATGTATGCTCATAGTAAACACTGCACTTACGGACATATCTTTAAAGGGCCAAGGTTGTAAGAATAGCGGCCCAGTGCTCCTTCCATCCACTTGTTAAACATAAGCGCACTTGTAGCAATTTCGCATTTTCTCTCTAAACAATAACAAATCCTCTGGGAGTTTTAATGGAAATGAAAAAATGTATGAACCTTCCTTATTCCCGTTTTTATTTTGCTCAGATTTTGTTTTAGAAGAGGACTGTTTACGAACTAGGAAATTTCGTACCGAAATAATAACATTTGAGCCGAAAATTGAATTTCGTGAGTTGAATAAGGCAAGCCCTTTAAGAAGGTTCAAGTTTACATACATACATACATAAACTCAAACCCATATTCCCCGAAGGGGTAGGCAGAAGTACATTTCTGCACCCACATTTCGCCAGGTATGTATCAGTCCCACGTAATAAGGGGCGAGCCTATTGTTTTTCGGGCACAATTCTAGACTCCGTGCTGCTACTGAGAATTTCCTAATGGAAAAACCCAATAACACTTTGCCCGACCCGGGAATCGAACCCAAGACCGCACGGCACATACTTGTGCCACGAGACCACGAGGCAGTTTATTTTATAACACACGATATATTATGTCTAAGTTGAGGTGAAAGGTAACATTCTGATGAAGGACGTTTGCGAGTTCAAACCTTGCACACCATGGAAGATATTTATTGATATAATAATTTGAAATTGCATTTTTACTCATCATCATCATTATTACGCCCATATACGTCCCACTGCTGGGCACGGGCCTCCTCTACAACTGAGAGGGTATAGGCCTTAGTCCACCACGCTGGCCTAGTGCGGGTTGGCGAACTACACACCTAAGAAATTCCTAAGAACTTTTAGGTGTGCAGGTTTCATCAAGATGTTTTCCGTCACCGTTAAAGTAAGTGATAATTCATTGTGAATACACAAATAAGTTCAAAAAGTTATGTATGAGTAAAGTAAGGTATAGTCATCATTTTTTAATGCTATATCATTGTTGACGCTTAGTTTGAAGTTATACTTCGAGAAGTCAAAGGTGTGTGCCTGTAGTTTGAACTTGCGATCGTGGAGATTCTCAACCACGTGCCTAAGCCTCGAGGCCATCACGACTTATAGCATTTTTACTATATGCACGTTATTTATTTTTTTATTTTTTTATTTATTTATTCAACACACACAGTCATTACAGGTTTAGGTACCCAATTCGAACTGGCGGGACTATAACACAAATTTATATATACAAAATAAAACAAAACAAAACATAATAACAATGACACTACTAGATACTAATAAATTAAGCTAACACAATTAATTTAAGTATAGCAAATAACAAATAAACATTGCGAGCTCACTCCGATTGCTTGTAAAAACATCTGTTTTGACATGCACCTGATTAATAGTTTTAATCGCTCGGGTGAGAGGCGTCTTGGCCAAGAGGTTGGTCCTGGATGTCCGTACCGCCAGTAGCGGTTTATTTATTTACACTTCATACAAAGTTTGTATAGGTGGACTAAATGCCTAAGGCATTCTTTAACAGTCGAACCTAGGGTGATGCAGAGATGAGATGAGGCAGGTGTGTAAAATGTCAAAACAATACTGTAAACAAATTACATATATACAATACACATACATATATACATACATATACGCATACATATGCTGGAGTGGACGGAAATTTCCCTAGGTACTCGTGGGAACAAAATGATAAGTCTTAATACTAATAAAAACCAAAATGATCAAAGAAGTAACAGTGGCCAAGAGGCCCAACGAGGAACTGTAGACGCAAGTGCGGACATGAAAAGGACGGAAGCGTGGGACCACCTTGAGAAGTTAATTAACGAGCTCAGAGAGTTTGTCCAACCTAAAATCAACGTCCATAAGGAGATTAAAACCAAGGTGGCCAGTATTGGCAGTGCCTTCATGAGACTAAAAACGTTGGAAGATGCCAGACTCACAGGCCAGTCTCGAACTAAATTGACATCAATAGTGTCATGTACACAACCAACACCTCGTGTACGGAGCGTCACTGAGACGACCACGACGATAGACACTGAATTCGAAACCGATGTTGAGTCAGTTACTAGAGAAAAACGTGATATACGCAAGGCTAAACGAAAAGAGCGGACATCACCAGAAACGGGTAGTAAGAACGCGAAGAAAATAAAGGGTACAGGACCCACCCTACTCGCTGAAAATACAACACAAACACCCGATAAGAAGATACTAGAGTGGCAGACAGCCAAATCCAAAAAAGAGAAGAAGCAGTCTCAAAAGAAGAAGCCAAGACAAACAGTGGAGAGGCCCAATGCACTGATTGTTCGGCCTAAAGAAAAAGAAAAGTATGCGGATATACTCAGACGGGTCAAGAAAGATGTTCCCGATGAGCAAGTCCGCTCAACGGTAGATAAAATCCGCAGAACAGCGACTGGTGATCTGTTGATCATCCTTACCAAAGAGAGCACAGACAAAGGTCACGGGCTTCAGAAAACCATTGCCAAGCTCCTTGGGAACGAAGCTGAAGTTATAAGCAAGGGACCTCAAGAAGAAATCGAAATACGAGACCTCGACGACACGACGACTAAACAAGATGTTCTCGAAGCCCTACAGAAAGCGGCTGAAGGAAACGATGAACTGACTCTGGATGCCATCAGATCAATGCGCAAGGCCTATGGCGGTACACAGACTGCATCAGTGAGACTTGCAGCATCAATAGCGAAGAAGGTCTTGGGGGAGCATGGCAAAATCAGAATTGGCTGGGTCAACTGCCGAATAAGAATTGTGGAGAGGCCAACCAAGTGTTTTAGGTGCTGGCACTATGGACACCTTGCCGCCAAGTGTAAAAACAACGTGGACCGGTCCACTCTCTGCACCAGTTGCGGAGAAGAGGGGCACAAAGCTGCCACCTGTAAAAAAGATGCTCAATGTGCCTTGTGTCTCGAAAAAGGCAACACGAAAAATTGTGCCCACATTGCTGGTAGCAGCAGATGCCCAGTCTTTATAGAGGCACTCCAGAAGGTGAGAAAAAAGAAACAATTATGAAGATACTGCAACTAAACCTCAACCACTGTGAGGCTGCACACGATTTGCTTATGCAGACCGTCCGAGAACTGAATCCAGACCTTGTTCTGATCTCGGAGCCATATAGACACCTCACAACTCAACCATGGGAAACAGATAGTACCACTAAAGCTGTGCTTTGGGCCTGTGGCGGATGTACCTTTCAGAGTTCTGCTAATAACAATGAAACCGGTTTTGTCGTAGCAAAACTTGAGGGAATTTACTTCTACAGTTGCTATGCCCCGCCCAGCCTTTCACTCGACGAGTTCAAGAACTTTGTAGATCGACTGACCGAAGATGCGAAACAATATTCCCCGATTGCAATCGCAGGGGACTTTAACTCTTGGGCAGTCGACTGGGGCAGTAAGGAGACAAACGCACGAGGAAAGGTACTATTGGAGGCAATGTTCAGCCTAGATGTAGTGTTGCTAAACAGTGGGGATAAACCTACATTTGTCCGAGGAGAAGCGAATTCCATCGTCGACCTAACCTTCGTCTCCAGTAGTCTAGTTAAGGGAAACTGCTCTTGGGAGGTGATGGACATCTACACAGCTAGTGATCACTGTGCACTATTGTGGGAAGTATCCTCCGGACAAAGCAGTGGAAGAGTGCACAGAAAAACTAGGGCAATTGGTTGGAAGGTAAGTGCCTTCGACACTGAAATTTTCACGGTGGCTCTTAATAGTGAACCAATCAGTGGTGGAAATGCTGAAAATATGGCAAAATATCTGATGAAGAGAATTACAGAAGCCTGCGACACCACCATGCCCAGGAAACGTGCTATGATCCGGCATTCTTCGATGCATTGGTGGAACGAGGACATCAGTAACCTCCGTAAACATTGTCTTATGGCGAGAAGAGCAGCACAACGCTGTAGGAAAAGACCAAACTATGAGGAACTGGCGGCAGTATATAAAAAAACTCGCCAAAGATTGAACAAAGCCATCAAAGACAGCAAAAGACGATGTTGGAATGAGCTGATTCTTGAGGTAGAAGACGACCCATGGGGCAGACCGTATAAAGTAGTCATGACTCATCTGAAAAGCCAGCCAATGCCATCGCCCACTTGTCCCATACTCTTAGACAAGATCGTTGCCACGCTGTTTCCTCGCCAAATGCAACTACAACATAATCAGATAGAGCAATTTGATACAGAAGAAATTCCACCTATTACAGAAGATCAGCTGTTCGAAGCATGTTCCAGAGTAGGGAATACAAAAGCTCCGGGCCTAGATGGAATTCCAAATATTGCACTAAAAACTGCCATTAAAGCAGCGCCGGCAATATTCCTTGACGTTTATAACAATTGTCTCACAGAAGGTACGTTCCCATCGATGTGGAAACAGCAGAGGTTAGTCCTCCTTCCTAAAGGAAAGAAACCTCCGGAAGAACCAACATCCTATCGTCCGCTCTGCATGTTGGATACAGCTGGCAAAATACTCGAACGCTTAATACACAGGAGGATCGAAGCAGCAGTCGAACCGCTACTTGCCAACAACCAATACGGCTTTCGGAAAGGACGCTCTACCTTGGATGCAATTAGCGTAGTCGTCAATACAGCTAAGGACGCAATCGCCGGAACCAGATGGAAGGGAGGTACGAAGAAGTACTGCCTGGTAGCAACGTTGGACATAAAAAATGCCTTCAATTCCGCCAAATGGGATTGCATTATGAAAGCTCTTTATGAAATGAAGGTACCAGGATACTTACAAAGGATGGTTGCAAGCTACTTTTCTGACAGGATCCTAAAATATGATACAAAGATGGGTCCTAAAACATACAAAGTCACTGGAGGAGTACCCCAGGGCTCAGTTCTAGGCCCACTTTTGTGGAATATCATGTATGACGGATTGTTAAAACTAGAACTTCCAAAAGAAGTCAAACTTGTGGCATATGCAGATGATGTGGCTGTAGTAGTCGTTGCAAAACATCTCGAAGAAATTACATTCGCCTTTGACACTACAATCGGAAAGATTAGCCACTGGATGAACACAGTTGGACTGCAGTTGGCAGAGCACAAAACTGAGGCAGTGCTCATTACTAGCAGAAAGCGGTTGGAAACCATCAAACTGCAAGTCGGAGCACATGAAATCACATCCCAGCCGTCTCTTCGGTATTTGGGCGTTATGATTGATGCCCGACTCAATTTCAAGCAGCAGGCACAGCACGTGGGTGCCAAAGCGTCGGTGGTCAGAGCGACTTTATCAAGGCTGATGCCCAACCTAGGAGGCCCGAAGCAAAGAAGGAGGGCGTTACTGACGTCTGTAGTAACATCCGTACTTACATATGGAATACCCATCTGGGCCGATGCGCTTAAAATACAGGAAGCACGAAGAAAAATTGCACCAGTATATCGGCTGAGTGTTTTAAGAATTGCCAGTGCCTTTCGCACAGTGTCTGACGACGCTGTGAACGTTATTGCCGGGATGCTGCCAATTGAAGTACTAGCCGAAGAACGGAAAGCCCTTTACCACCGTAAAGTAACGAGCACACTGAGCCCTGAAGAACTTGGCAAGGAGGAACGGATAAATAGCATACGACGATGGCAATCGAAGTGGGATACCAGTACAAAAGGCAGATGGACCTACCGTCTTATTCCACAAGTTGATGTCTGGTTAAACCGTAATCATGGTGAGGTCAATTACTATCTGACACAAATGATCTCAGGACATGGATGTTATCGGGCATACCTCTATAAATATAAGCACGATGTATCTCCAATGTGCCCGTCCTGCCCAGGAGTTAGTGAAGATGCAGAGCACGTGTTCTTCACGTGTCCTCGTTTCGACCTGCTACGCAATACCTGGGAAGAGGCCCTTACGAAGAAAATTCAGCCAGGGTGTTTGGTAGAAGCTATGCTTTTATCGGAGGCAGCATGGCAGGCGACAAGCGCTTTTGCGACGGAAGTTCTTCAGGAACTCCGTCGGTTGGAAAGAAAGCGGTCGGAAATCAAAATCCGTGACATTAGCACGACGGAAGAGCAGTAGCTAGAGCCTCCCTCCACGAAGTAATGCCTAGCGGCGGTTCCGTGGAGGAAGAGGAGGTTGATGCCAGAGGAGGTTTTTAGTCGGTATGGGTTTGAGTCCGACATACCCAGGTTACACCCTGAGGATACGTAAGAGTATTTTTGTCCAAACCTCTGAGGAAAAAAAAAAAAAAAAAAAAAAAAAAAAAAAAAAACATATACAGGATGTATTCAGACCGTGATCGGAAACCAAGGCAGGTAATAGCCAAGGTGATTACAAACCCCCTGGCGTTAAAGAAAATTCTGACAAAAAATAAAAAAAATGTCTTTTTCCATACAACCATCGGTATTAAATGTATGCGGTTTGTATGGAAAACGTCAAAATTTTTATTTTTTGTCAGAATTTTCTTTAACGCCAGGGGGTTTGTAATCACCTTAGCTATTACCTGCCTTGGTTTCCGATCACGGTCTGAATACACCCTGTATATACATTTACACATACATATATAAACATAGATAAAATACATATAATACAAATATATACAAAAAAATAATGTTGTGAAGATTCTTCAATTTCACTAGCCAGCAGGTCACGAACCTTGTGCTTGAATGTACAACGGTTTGAGCACATCCTGATCTCCAAAGGAAGCGCATTCTAAAGACGTATTGATTGGAGAAAGAAGATAGAGAAAGAAGCATCAACAAAGCCAGATTTGTTTGATGGACAAAGAAGAAGAAAATTATTTGAAGAGCGAAGGGATCTCACGTGGTTAGAATGTAAGAATTGGAAATAAGGCATTAAATAAGAAGGTGGGGAAGAAGACATGAGAATAGAATAAAGAGTAGTAAGTGCACGAAGATTACGACGTTGACGAATAGGTAAAATGTATATCTATGTTTATAAATTTTAAATAATAAATAATAAAATAAAATAAAACGTTCCAACTATTGCTTTCTTCAATCTCTGCACCACCCGCCAGCCATTACACTTAAAGTATATAATATAGAAGAAAAAAAAAATATCGATAAGGACTGAAGAACCAAAACAAAACGTAATTAATTAACTAAGTTTCTGAACGAAACATTAACACGATAACATCTGGATGACATCTGGGGTAGACCAAAAAAAATTAATAAAATTAAAAACAAAACAAAAACACAAGACTACCGCAGTACACAACGTGAACGACATTGAGATATACGCGTTTCGTATACTCGCATGTTTTTAAGTTTTCCGCGGTTTCGCGTTCAAATTCGATGTCCCTGAGCGATCGCGGTCCCGCGTTTGGTTGCATGCGTTGTGGTGTTTGTGGCCTTTTTGTGCTTCAGTGACAGTGCGTTGAATTCCTCCTGAGTGGTGATTTTCACAATGTCATCAGCTATTTTTACCACAATGGTGCCGTCTTGTGTCCAGCAAGCACGCATACCAAAAAGGTGGCGCGCTTTGGCAAAAATCTGCTACCGAGGTTTGGTCAAAAACTCCTTCAGGGATAAGGAAGTGCCCTTCAGCTTGGACTTGTTCTTCCAGACAACTGACCTCTGCTGGAAATCGGAAAACCTCAGAAGTAGGGGCCGATGATGTTCATTATTGCGAGCCCCAATTCGATGACATTTAGTAATGAGACAATGAAATGTTCGTCAGCGCCAACTTTTTGTGGAATATATCCAAGATATCTGAGGCACTGTCTTCCTTATCAGATTCAGGATGTCCCAGAAGAAGAAGTGTTTTCCGCCGATGTCTGGTTTCCATGACGTCAACTACACGAGCACATTCAACGATTTGTTGTCGAAGCAAACGAAGCATATTGAACATTAGTTCTCTAAATGTTCTGAACTCCTCTGCTACGCGCGCAACAGTGTCTTTAGCAGGTACTCCGGTTTGAAGCTGAGCTTCAAGTTCAGTCATCCTCGTCGCAAAACAGTCTTCTAGCCTGCTCTGTGCTTCCTGTATCTCAGCCAGTTGCGCCATAACGGTTACGGTAAGATAAAAGTTTTGTCCGTTACGAGTGATTATAACGTGTATGTGCCGGCAGGTGGTGTATATATTATGTTTTTGTCACATAGAACTGCTACACAACTCTTTTAGGAAGTCCTAATGTATAAATAGTCCTAATGTATAAATGTAGAAGCAGTGATGGCCTCGAGGTTTAGGCGCGCGGTCGAGAATTTCGACGGTCGCAGGTTCAAACCCCAGGCACACACCTCTGACTTTTCGAAGTTATGTGTGTATTCACAATGAATTATCACTTGCTTTAACGGTGAAGGAAAACATCGTGATAAAACCTGCACACCTAAAAAAGTTCTTAGGAATTTCTTAGGTGTGTAGTCCGCCAACCCGCACTAGGCCAGCGTGGTGGACTAAGGCCTAAACCCTCTCAATAGTAGAGGAGGCCCGTGCCCAGCAGTATGACGTATATGGGCTGATGCTGATGATGTTGATGATTATAGCCATAACTATCACCTGTTGCTAACTAATGATCTTTCAGTAGAACGCTATTAGCTTACAGTATCTATGTCATTAACTCAACAAGAATTAATATTATCTTTATGAAGCTTTAATAAAAATAACTGGCCCTCTGGTATAAGCCGCTAGGAGCAAAACAAGATTCTAATATTCACACATTTACTCGGTGATAACGCTGGAAATAGGATCACACGAAAACAGTTTGCGAATGGATTAGGTGAAAACATCGTGATGAAACCTGCACACCTAAAAAAGTTCTTAGGAATTTCTTAGGTGTGTAGTCCGCCAACCCGCACTAGGCCAGCGTGGTGGACTAAGGCCCAAACCCTCTCAGCTGTAGAGGAGACCCGTGCCCAGCAGTGGGACGTAAAGGGCTGATGATGATGATGATGATGAATGTATGAAGAAACTTGAAATTAATTAAAATTGTGAAATTTAAAATCAATCGATCGATACGTCTATACGTTTTGACACCCACCGCCAAAAAAAAAATGTCATGGTCTACACAAGTTTCTGTTTCAGATACTTGAAACGGCTAGATCCATTTTGATGGACTTTAACATAATGGTAGCTGATGTTAAGATATAAGATAACACTTATCATCAGCATAACGTGTGAATTGATGAGAACAATTAAATTCCTCTGTCATGCAAAGTGTCATTGGGTTTTCCCATAAGAAAGATCTCATTAAAAGATCACATTTCTCTATTACGTTGGACTTGAGGAACAGCTGACAAAACTTGGTTAGAAATACACTTCTACTTGTTCCTGCTTACCATGTAGGTATTAATATACATGAAAAACATTTTCCACTCACTTCCATTTAATCAGGAAATAGAAATGAAAAACAAAAGAAAGTAATAAAAATTGCCTTTAATAACACAATACGCTAATTGCCAGGGATTGGGTCGGCTTTTTAATAACACACCCTCGCGCCGACGTAATGAATAAGCAATTGAGTCGCGTGCGGTCGCCGGTTCAAATCTAGCTAACGACGCTTTTAGAATTTTAAGTACATACACGTACTTACAATGCCCACTCGGAAACAAAGGCTGGGTCTGTTTGAACATGTTATGTATGATTTATATTTGTTAAATATACTGACTCATTACACGAACGTTGGTACGATCGAGCGGGTTTGATGCCCGGGTGGAGCAGTGTTGATATGTTTTTAAACAAGTGTTGGAGTGGAGACCGCGCTTAGGTAGACGTAGTGTGGAACGTCCTGCAGCACGATGGTCCGACAACTTGAGAAAGGTGGTGGGTAGCGGATTGATGAGGGCTGCTCAAGACCGGGATGGTTGGCACCTACGAGTACTTAGGGAGGCCTTTGTTCAGCAGTGGACGGCGATAGGCTGATAATAAATGATCAATAGCATGGAGTTTGAAAACAATAATAGGCTCATCTTCACGGAGGACTAAAAACACAAATGGCGAAACATCTATATAGAAGTACACTTCTGTATACCCCTACGGTGATTCAAGTGTGACCGTGAATATTATAGTATATATATACATACTTAACTTATAATATTTTTATAACAAAATGTAAACTAGTTAACTGTCCGAGTATTACTTTTTAAGCAAACATGTAGTCTTTAACAAAAACCTATCACGTGGTAAACAGTAATATCTTGGGTAAACTGAAAAAGCATCTATTTTTATACATCATCATCATCATCATCATCAGCCCATATACGTCCCACTGCTGGGCACGAGCCTCCTCTATAACTGAGACGGTTTTAGGCCTTAGTCCACCACGCTGGCCTAGTGCAGGTTGGCGGACTACAGACCTAAGAAATTCCTGAGAACTTTTAGGTTTCATCACGATGTTTTCCTTTACCGTTAAAGTACTTGATAATTCATTGTGAATACACACATAACTTCGAAAGGTCGGAGGTGTATGCCTGGGGTTTGAACCCGCGACTGTCGAAGATTCTCGACCACGTGCCTAAACCTCGAGGCCATCGCGACTTTTTTTTATACGGTGACGAATAAATACAAACGATATAAACACGTCGGTATCTCGCTACGATTGACACAGTTTGTGTTCGAGTATTGAGGTGAGCTGGGAGTTGCTTTATATTGCGAGTATTTGGGGCGTGTTGTTGCCACAACAGTTCACATCACGCTTTGTTTTAAGGTTGTTAATTTGTACCACGAAGAACTCACACTAATATACACATACACCTATAATACCCAGGGCCAACTCTACTGTTCAACTTGCGACCGGGTAACCAAATTCGGCTTAGCAAGCCACATTAGGGCCCATGATCGAAGATTGTAGTTAGGGTCGCCGTCACCGAAATCGGCGAGGAGGGCTATTATTAATATACAATAAAACTTTCGACTTTTTATTTCACAATCTTGCCCGAGCTACTACGTTTAGCAGATTTGATAATCTAGAATTTTTTTTCCACATAAACAGATTTTATATGCACATGGGACACATGGGATGGAACGGTAAATCAAATTTGGCGCCGCCGAAATCTTGGAGCACAGCTAGTATTTTAATAAATTGATGCGATTCATTGTTAATACTAAATTTTGTAATTTGATGGGCTGTACATACCGCCGTATAATTTTAACATGGAAAGAAATCCTTTAAAAATTATAAACATAAACTAAATGTTGTATATTCCTCAACTGGCAACGCACCGATGATTCTTCTCGTTTCGAGAGTGTTTATGGGCGGAGTTGCCCATTTAACATCAGGTGGCTCACTTGCTCGTTTGACTTTTTTCCCAAAAAAAATCTTTTAAACCTATTCAAAACTGTATTACCGATTATGAGAAAGTAAATAACATAGCAAAATAAAAATAAATTATAACAGAATTAAGATAACACGCTGTTGGTTCGAATTCATGACTTTCGTTTTGCAGTCGACCTTTTTCTACGCCTAATGTTCATAAATACAAAGTTGTTTGAATATTACTTTGAAGGCTAAGTAAATATTGTCAGTCTGTGATTGGACTAAGTTTACTGAATAATTGATGGCAGGGCATTCACGTTAGTGTTACGATAAAAACTTTCCTACTATGAACTATGAAATATGAACTACTATTACACGATAAACAAAGGGCAAAGTAAATCACCGCGTTGGAAAACTTCGCCCCGGTCACGATACGTGCAACTAGTGATGTCTCATTGTGTATTACCGATTCTTAATTCCCGATTCTTCTTTATTGATGGCCTGTTTCGACAGCATCGTAGTCACCGGGCTCTGTCACTTATTTGTGACAGTAAAATATTTTATAGTTTAAAAAACGAATAACGTAGGCCTCATCAAGTGTAAACCGTGCTGGTCTTGAGCAGCTCCTTTCTATCCACAAAAAGTTATGTATCATCATCAGCCCATATACGTCCCACTGCTAAGCATGGGCCACCTCTACAACTGAGAGGGTTTGAGCTTTAGTCCACCACGATTGTCTAGTGTGGGTTGGCGGACTACACACCTAAGAACTTTTTTTCCTCACGATGTTTTCCTTCACCGTTAATGTTAGTGATAATTCATTGTGAATACACATATAAGTTCGAAAAGTTATGAGTAAGGGCATGTATAGAAAATATTATTTGATAAACCAGTGGGAAAACCCGGCATAGTCATAATGTTTTTATGCGTGTTGGCGCTTGGTTTATTTATTTTATTTATTTAAACTACATATACATACATGTATGTATAAAGGCGGACTTAATGCCATAGGCATTCTCTGCCAGTCTACCTTTGGTTTGTATTGCGCGAATCATTCTCAATCGGGCGGCTGTATTTATACCCTACGTTGGACGCACAGTGGGGATGCGTCGACGCTTCGACATGTATATATTATAAATTTAGTCAAATTTCATAATGATAACATTTATGAATTAAAAAACTGTTTCTTTTCGGTTTTCAATGCGAAAACCGATTCAAACCCTCATACTTTACACTTACAACCACGGTACTTTTTATTACAGCCCATTACTACGTCCCTGATGTCAATAAAAGGTTTCTACGCAGTTAAAGTAATTTAACTGTCCTATAACGTACATCCATTTTAACTTCCCAACCCACTCAAACTAAATAACTGCATTCAAATATTATAACAGCGGAGCTCGTTTAAAATTCATGCCTTTCGAACGTTGTTTAAAATCGATTCCTAACTCGATTTGAGTGGAGTTCGCCACATCGCTAGGTAGTGAGAGTTGGGCGTCCGTCGCTCGGCGTCCGTCACGCGACGCGCTTGCTTGCCATCGATTTCTAATTAGCCAGCGTAGTATTTTGTTTTTGCCTCGATTAGCGCCTGTTACAGCTAACATGATAGAGTTATTCATCGTGCTAACTTAAGTCTAATGACCGAGAATTTTAAGCTGTGATTCGTTAAAAAAATAATACACTACAGCATTCTTATAATCTTATTCTTTCTCATCTTTTTCTCTCATTGAGGAAGGCTAACAGGTAGAAATAAATCCACCTACAGTTGTTTTTTATACAATAATTAATTTTTGATTAAATTGGGATTAAAAGGAATAAAAAAAACCTCTGTTAAAAGCCAAGAAACGAAGTCATTATTCCAGACAAGCCGAGCGTGGCGTCAAACTAAAAAATATATGGAGTATTACTATATACTATACATAGTACATGTGAATCTTAATGGATGGAGTCTAGAGATACCTATAGCCATAAATTATTGTAGTTTTGTGCTAAGTTGACATGAATTATACAGTAATATGAATGAGATGGATGACGTGAAAATATTGTATATGCGGTAATACTGCCCTTAATTGTATTGAGCCACGGATGAATTTTCCTAAAAAAATTATCACTATAAGCTACTTTGTATCCAAACATGTTCGGTTATTTAAAAATAATTATAATAAATACATTTATATATGTGATAGAAAAGCTGAAATGAAACCGTTTGTCGTGGTATGGGCATGAGGAGGGATGAATCATACGTAGGTAAAAAGGTGATGGATATGAAAGTTGATGGAAGGGCGAGCAGAGGAAGGCCAAAGAAAAAATTGGATGGAGTGCGTGACTGAAGATATGAAAGAAAAAGGGGTGCATGAAGACATGACGGCTGATAGGGATGTGTGTTTGGATCGCAGCATTTGGCACTCTATAATCTCTGCGTATCCCTATGGAAGACATGAGCGAGTGAGTATATGTATGTGTTCGAGTTCTAAGCATTTTTTAATAACGTAGTTGAAAAAAAAAATATCAACTAGAGCTACGTCTTGGGTAAAAGCTAGAAATATTAAATACTGTTTTATTGTTCCTCCGCTAATTACCACGAGGACAGGAGCTCGCGCGTGCAGCTAGACTTATCGCTGTGTCGCGTGTACCTGTGTTCATGTCGCGAGAACCTTTCAACTCAGCATACCCGATTAATAAGGAATATACTATGGGTGATGAGGGTTTAAAGCTGATGAAAATAAATACAATTTTAGTTTTCATAAGAGGAGATTAATTTTCTCATATTTTTTGTAAAAAAAAATCAATACACAAAATCACCCTCGTATCCCCATAGGGATAAGTAGAGGCACATTGGGGCAACCTCTATACTTTCTGCAAGTAATGATATCCCACATAATAAGGGTAGCTGGTAGCTAGTGTTCATTTACGACCAGATTTCTGGAAATAAAAAAAAAAGTCAAAAGTCAAAATATCTTTATTCAAATAGACTTTTACAAGTTCTTTTGAATCGTCAATTTTACACATCTTAATTTTTTAAACTATTGCCGCTTCGAAACGTGTTATAGCTGTGGAGAAGAAACGGCAAGAAACTCCCTCAGCAACACGACATGTCATTTTTTCTTTAAAAAAACAGCAATATAATTATGTCTTTTTTTCATTACATTATTTAAATTTTACATTACAAATGTCATAACGATACAAACTGTAGCAACAAAACAAAACTCCGATCAATTTACTTACTCCCAGGGCTTATTATCTTCAATAAAATCTGAAACTTTATAGTATGCTTTTTTGTAAAGCTTATCTTTAATTGATTTCTTAAACATTGTCAAGGGAAGCTCTCTAATAGCCTTCGGAAGTTTGTTATAGAAGCGTATACATTGCCCCATAAAAGAGTTATTAACTTTCCGGAGACGAGTTACGTGTTGAACGAGATTACATTTGTTCCTAGTATTTTTATTGTGTACATTACAAATTTTATTAAATTTATCAAGATTCTTTTGGACGTACATTAAGTTTTCGTATATAAACTGACAAGTGAGGGTAAGAATATTTATTTCCTTAAATTTTTCTCTAAGTGAAGCCCTGGGACCTAAATTATAAATAGCCCTAATGGCTCTTTTTTGCAAAACAAAAATAGTGTTAATATCCGCAGCGGCTCCCCACAAAAGAATACCATATGACATAAGGCTATGGAAATAGCTGAAATAAACCATTCTTGCCGTTTCCTCGTCAGTCAGACGTCTGATCTTTTTCACTGCATATGCCGCTGAACTTAATTTGCTTGCCAATTGTTGAATGTGCGGTCCCCACTGGAGTTTTGCGTCTACCGTAATTCCCAGAAATGTAGTAGACGCAACAGGATCCAGTTCTTCACCGTTAATTTGTACAGTGGTTTTTAATTGCTTAACATTGGGCATTGTGAATTTAACACATTTAGTTTTTTTCGCATTTAAAAGTAAATTATTATTATCAAACCACTGAACAACTTTACGAAGTGCATTGTTTACTTCGTCAAAATTATCGAGACGTCTTTTTACGTTAAATATAAGAGATGTATCATCTGCAAACAGCACTATATCGTTTTTATCCCCTACGTAGTAAGGCAAGTCATTAATGTACACAAGAAACAGAAACGGCCCAAGAATTGAACCCTGTGGGACTCCCATGGTAACCGACGATCCTGGAGAAAGTTCTCCATTAACGTCAACCCTCTGAACTCTGTTATTCAAATACGAAGTCAGAAGATTGAGAGCTCCGTTTCTAATGCCATAATGGTTAAGTTTCCTGACGAGAATGTCATGTTTGACACAGTCAAAGGCTTTGGACAAGTCGCAGAAAATGCCAATAGCATCTCGCGACTCTTCCCATGCCCTGAACACAGTTTTTAAAAGTTCAACCCCTGCATCGATAGTTGATCTACCCTTAGTAAATCCGAACTGTTTCCGATGAAGTAAGTTATTTTTATTGAAAAAGTTCAATAATTGATTAAGTATAATTTTTTCAAATAACTTACTAAGAGTTGGTAAAACAGAAACAGGTCGAAAATTTGAAGGGTCTGTGGTATCACCAGATTTAAAAAGTGGTATTACCTTACTAAGCTTCATCAGGTCAGGAAACACTCCAGATGCGACGCAACTATTGAACACAGCTGCCATGTGAGGTGCTATAATATCAATTATAGAGGATATAGTAACCACTGACATTCCCCACAAATCTTTAGTCTTTTTTTTATTAATTTCTTTAAAGGCCTTTAAAATACCATAATGACTAATTGCTGTAAATTCAAACGATGCATCACATTGAGGAACATTATCTTCAAGAAGTAACAAAGCAGACCTAGAAGACGACTGAAGATGTTGAGTAGTTACTATTGGAATATTGCCAAAAAATCTTTCAAATTCAGCGGCCACTTCAGTGTCTTTTGAAACAATGTCATTATTAACTTCTATACTAAATTCTTTGTGGTGTGCTGTGTGCCTTCCCGATTCAGAATTGATAATGCTCCAAGTGGCTTGTATTACATTCGGGGCTGATTTAATTTTATTTTTAAGATGCATTGATTTGGCAGCGGAACAAACTCGTTTAAAAACCTTAGAATATAATTTTACATAGGCAATAAAAGCCGGATTTTGGTTAAACATTCTTTGATTATATAAATCATACAATTTATTTCGGCTTTTAAATATACCAGTAGTTGCCCACTCACTTAATGTCAGACGGTTCTTCAAAGTAATTGTTTTTGATTTAAAAACTTTATTGTGTTCCATGTTTATATGACTAAATAAAGAACCATAAATTTTGTTGGGATCTTTATGAGAGGACAACTTAGGTATGTTTAGTTCCATATTTGTTTTAAAATAATTTAAGCGGCTAGCAGTAATAGGAACAAATGTAATACTTTTGCTTGATACTTTACATGTATGCAAAGGTAAAGACACCAACTGGCCACAGTGATCAGAATCAAAACTATTAATAATAGTACTTTCAATAACTTTAACGTTGGTAAAAATGTTATCTAGACATGTTGCACTTCTGGCAGTGATTCTTGTTGGCTCAAAGAATACATTTTTCATGTTATATGATTTAAAAGGATTTATTATGTTTATAGTTGCCTGTGAGTTTTCAAGTATATTTATATTAAAGTCTCCACAAATAATCACTCCCTTATTTGAATTACATGTTTTGTGCAAAGCGTCTTCCATGATTTCCATAAATGATAAAAGCAATGCACAAGGTGGCCTGTATACACTTAGAACAATAAACTGACCAGATTCAATACAAGCTATTTCTGCAACACGTTCAACAGAAAGTCTCACTATGTCAAGTCTTTCTTTAAATTTTATTGATTTATTCAAGATTATTAAGGAGCCTCCATGTATCATATTTGTTCTGTTGAATGTGCTAGCAACATGATGGTTGTTAAAGTTAAACATCAACTCATTGGATTTTAACCAATGTTCAGTTATACATAAAATATCAATGTTGTTTGAGTTCAGAAATAATTCCACTTCCAGTTCTTTATTTTTTAGTCCTTGTATATTTTGGTGTACCATGTTAATAGCCTGTTTATTATTGCTACAATTTATATATAATTTACTTATATAGCCATATATATATAATCTAAGATAATAAGATATATAATCTAAGACTAAGTGCTTTTTCTGAGTATTAAAATCTTAATATAATTTGTTTCTGAATCGATTCTGGAGATTCTAAATCATATGGAAACATATTTGTATCGTACACCAATGAGGTGTTAGTTTCTTGTATATGAAATAATACGAATAATGTTAAGTAAAGTACCCCTTACTTTATATATAAATGCAAACAAAACACTTAACATTTTAACTGACCCAGGAATTGACTATTGACTACTGTACTGGCACTAAGTACTAAAATGCGATAATTTTCTCCCTGCAAATGAAATTAGTTAACTTATAACTATAAAAATGTAACATGTCCCCATAATTTTAAACACACACGGAACTAGTACAACGTTCTGTAATATTAGTATTCGTATCTCAAGTTCCATCTCCGTAGACGTGCTACGAGAACGCTACGTAATACCGTGCTACGACTTATAAATAATTTCTACGGATGTAAATTATGGAATCTTTACGACATGCAATATTTTACAATTTTAGTGCTTTGTTTGTCAATTATTTGTGTTTGTTTGCTATTTGTATTTAGGGGCATTAGAGCTGAGTTTCCTTGCTCGACACTTGCAATATCTTTGGTTGAATTGTATGTTAAATAAATTTATAAAATGTATGTTTTCCAACCCTCTCTGGTGTAGAGGAAGCCCGTGCCCAGCAGTGGGACGTATATGAGCCTATGATAATGTTTTCCATGCCAAACTATTCCTCGGAATTATTTGTGTGATTTTAAAATATTAGATTAGGTAATATCAAAAGTGTACCAATTTTTTTTTGGATAATAAATCTGATTCGATGAAATAGACGTATTAACTAGTGAGATTATTTTAATAACGCTAAAAAGGTACCAAAATTATTTTCCGGTCATTACGAATTACTGTAGGTATACAAACTAAATACACTGCATCTTTGTGTCTACTATTATACCAGTGCTGTAACTTTTATCCGTAAAAAAGAACTCACGCGAACAATAAATGAAATGGTACTGTTTTAAAACATTGCCAATAATGGTATTTTCCAATCGTACACGATTTACTAAGCAGTTGATTTAGTATAAAACAAAAGCAGCACGACAATGCCATTAAGATGTTGCTGCGTGCGTTGTCGCAGACGCAGCGGTGTGTGTCACGCTGTGTACGAACACGGACGAATGGTCATGTTATTTATTTACACTTTAACAGCCACATTTTAAATTACTTTATATAAATGTTTTTATTACTTAAATGATTATAATTTATCCTTACGTATCTATGTGACGTAGTTATATTAATAATGGTTAAAATTTTGTTAAAAATATATAACTTCAGATTTAGTAGTTATTAAAAATACATTTATATTATACAGTTATAGAGACATTCCCGCCATAAACCGGCCATGCCATATACTAGGAGCTACAGTAGTAAAACGTATAGTGCTAGGAATGACAGTTGGTATAGAGACGACACTAAGCGGTGGAGCTCAGAGTCTTTATGTGATTCTAGATTGTCTTCACCCACAACGAAACTAATCAGCAGAAAATGAATATGAGATGCTGAAAATATAATTTACCAAATGTTATATACTTACGTAATGTTGTCTGATTTTTTTCTTTATTTGTTCTCCTAAGAGGCAAGAAAAAGCAATACAAAAATCCAATTAAGTTAGTCATAAATTGTTTACTATACACCAATGTATTAAGACACAAAGTCAAAGTCAAAGTCAAAGTCAAATTATCTTTATTCAAATAGACTTTTACAAGTTCTTTTGAATCGTCCATTTTACACTTTTTTATATTTTTTAAACTATTGCCGCTTCGAAACGTGTTACAGCTGTGGAGAAGAAACGGCAAGAAACTCCCTCAGCAACACGACATGTCATTTTTTTTAAATACCAATAAATGTCTTTTTTTTAATTACATTATTTAAATTTTACATTGTAAATGTCATAATGATACAAACTATAGCAACAAAACTCCGATCAATTTACATTACTCCCAGGGCTTATTATCTTCAATAAAATCTGAAATTTTATAGTATGCTTTTTTGCAAAGCTTATCTTTAATTGATTTCTTAAACTGTGTCAAGGGAAGCTCCCTAATAGCCCTCGGAAGTTTGTTATAGAAGCGTATACATTGCCCCATAAAAGAGTTATTAACTTTCCGGAGACGAGTTACGTGTTGAACGAGATTACATTTGTTCCTAGTATTTTTATTGTGTACATTACAAATTTTATTAAATTTATCAAGATTCTTTTGGACGTACATTAAGTTCTCGTATATAAACTGACAAGTGACGGTAAGAATATTTATTTCTTTAAATTTTTCTCTAAGTGAAGCCCTGGGACCTAAATTATTAATAGCCCTAATGGCTCTTTTTTGCAAAACAAAAATAGTGTTAATATCCGCAGCAGCTCCCCACAAAAGAATACCATACGACATAAGGCTATGGAAATAGCTAAAATAAACCATTCTTGCCGCTTCCTCGTCAGTCAGACGTCTGATCTTTTTCACTGCATATGCCGCTGAACTTAATTTGCTTGCCAATTGTTGAATGTGCGGTCCCCATTGGAGTTTTGCGTCTACCGTAATGCCCAGAAATGTAGTAGACGCAACAGGATCCAGTTCTTCACCGTTAATTTGTACAGTGGTTTTTAATTGCTTAACATTGGGCATTGTGAATTTAACACATTTAGTTTTTTTCGCATTTAAAAGTAAATTATTATTATCAAACCACTGAACAACTTTACGAAGTGCATTGTTTACTTCGTCAAAATTATCGAGACGTCTTTTTACGTTAAATATAAGAGATGTATCATCCGCAAACAGCACTATATCGTTTTTATCCCCTACGTAGTAAGGCAAGTCATTAATGTACACAAGAAACAAAAACGGCCCAAGAATTGAACCCTGTGGTACTCCCATGGTAACCGACGATCCTGGAGAAAGTTTTCCATTAACGTCAACCCTCTGAACTCTATTATTCAAATACGAAGTCAGAAGATTGAGAGCTCCGTTTCTAATGCCATAATGATGAAGTTTCCTGACAAGAATGTCATGTTTGACGCAGTCAAAGGCTTTGGACAAGTCGCAGAAAATGCCAATAGCATCTCGCGACTCTTCCCATGCCCTGAACACAGTTTTTAAAAGTTCAACTGCTGCATCGATAGTTGATCTACCCTTAGTAAATCCAAACTGTTTCCGATGAAGTAAGTTATTTTTATTAAAGAAGTTCAATAATTGATTAAGTATAATTTTTTCAAATAACTTACTAAGAGTTGGTAAAACAGAAACAGGTCGAAAATTTGAAGGGTCTGAGGTATCACCAGATTTAAAAAGTGGTATTACCTTACTAAGCTTCATCAGGTCAGGAAACACTCCAGATGCGACGCAACGATTAAACACAGCTGCCATGTGAGGTGCAATAATATCGATTATAGAGGATATAGTAACTACTGACATACCCCACAAATCTTTAGTCTTTTTTTTATTAATTTCTTTAAAAGCCTTAAGAATATCATAATGACTAATAGCAGAAAATTCAAACGATGCATCACATTGAGGAACATTATCTTCAAGAAGTAACACAGCAGACCTCGAAGACGACTGAAGATGTTGAGTAGTTACTATTGGAATATTTCCAAAAAATCTTTCAAATTCAGCGGCCACTTCAGTGTCTTTTGAAACAATTTTATTATTAACTTCTATACTAAATTCTTTGTGGTGTGCTATGTTCCTTCCCGATTCAGAATTGATAATGCTCCAAGTGGCTTGTATTACATTCGGAGCTGATTTAATTTTATTTTTAAGATGCATTGATTTGGCAGCAGAACAAACTTGTTTAAAAACCTTAGAATATAATTTTACATAGGATATAAAAGCCGGATTTTGGTTAAACATTCTTTCATTATATAAATCATACAATTTATTTCGGCTTTTAAATATACCAGTAGTTGCCCACTCACTAAAGGTCAGACGGTTCTTCAAAGTAATTGTTTTTGATTTAAAAACTTTATTGTGTTCCATGTTTATATGATTAAATAAGGAACCATAAATTTTGTTGGGATCTTTTTGAGAGGACAACTTAGGTAGATTTTGTTCCATATTTGTTTTAAAGTAATTTAAGCGGCTAGCAGTAATAGGAATAAATGTAATACTTTTGCTTGATACTTTACATGTATTCAAAGGTAAAGA
This sequence comes from Hemaris fuciformis, assembly GCA_907164795.1. Taxonomy (NCBI): domain Eukaryota; kingdom Metazoa; phylum Arthropoda; class Insecta; order Lepidoptera; family Sphingidae; genus Hemaris; species Hemaris fuciformis. The sequence goes on from OU015442.1 coordinate 16,005,609, forward strand.
CACCAACTGGCCACAGTGATCAGAATCAAAACTATTAATAATAGTACTTTTAATAACTTTAACATTGGTAAAAATGTTATCTAGACATGTCGCACTTGTGGCAGTGATTCTTGTTGGCTCAGAGAATACATGTTTCATGTTATATGATTTAAAAAGATTTAATAAGTTTATAGTTGCCTGTGTGTTTTCTAGAATATTTATATTAAAGTCTCCACAAATAATAACTCCTTTTTTTGAATTACATATTCTGTGCAAAGCATCTTCCATGATTTCCATAAATGATATAAGCAATGCACAAGGTGGCCTGTATACACTTAGAACAATAAATTGACCAGATTCAATACAAGCTATTTCTGCAACACGTTCAACAGAAAGTTTCACTATATCAAGTCTTTCTTTAAATTTTATTGACTTATTCAAAATTATTAAGGAGCCTCCATGTATCATATTTGTTCTGTTGAATGTGCTAGCAACATGATGGTTGTTAAAGTTAAACATCAACTCATTGGACTTTAGCCAATGTTCAGTTATACATAAAATATCAATGTTATTTGAATTCAGAAATAATTCCACTTCCAGTTCTTTATTTTTTAGTCCTTGTATATTTTGGTGTATCATGTTAATAGCCTGTTTATTATTGCTACAATTTATATTAAATTTACTAATATAGCCAGAGTTTGTCTCTGTTGTCTTATGAACTAATTTAAATTAAATGTCTTATTATTCAGATTACTATAATCTGAATTTATATCAATCCGCTCAATAGAGCATAGTCTATTAGCCAAGTTTTTGGCTGTTACTCTAAAATAATAAGATAGCACATCTGCTATCTGTCTTTTAATATAAAATGGGAGATAAAAATTATCTCTTGTCTTAGAATATAATTTACTAACATACTTGTTAGTGTCAATTACATGGAATGTCTTATTATTAGTGCACATTGTGTGCTGTTATATGTTATATTTAACCTATATCTAATGTTATTTTCTTCCGCTGACAAGTTTTTACAATAGGGTAATGTAAACATAACTACCTCTTTCAGATTTAATGAACAAAGTTGTTCATAGAATTTTAATAATTTAATTTTGTTTAAATTACCCCTATTGCCAATGAATATAACTAATTTACTGGTTGAATCAAATTTTTTATGTTTTAGTATGCTTTTTGCAATTTCTGCATATGGCATGTTGGGCATACAATTATTTAATAGTGTTTGTCCCCTTTCCAAACTAACTAACGCTCCCATGGTTTTGCCTATTTCATCGCTGTACATAATTTTTTTTTTTTTTTTTTTTTTTTTTTTTTTTTTTTTTTTTTAATTTATCATGGTGGTGGTTTTGTGTTGTGAGCTGAAGTGTTTCGACGTGCTCGCGAGAGGAAAGCAAATTCGCTATTTGATACGGTCTTGCCTTCCCTCGAGAGCATTACACTATCTATACGATCTAATGTGTAAATGTTGTGTATATGGTGTGCGTGTGTTACATATTTATTAAAATTAGCAATTATACAAAATAAGCAAATGAAACTTACACAGGTAATGCAAACATATAGACAATGAGAAAAGCACAAAGAAAGAAGTAAAATTATACAAACCAAAAAATAATAATAACAATAGTAACAAGACAATAATAATAACAACAATTAATTATAATTTTATGTGAACACTGAGGCAGGATGCGGCGGCTATGTATTGTTAAATTGTTTGAGGGAGCTAAGGATGAAGCGTACGAAACTGAGAAACGATTTGAAGGCCACGGGACACTCAATAAGGTCCAAGATATTGTATGGCTCGGTGTTAAGGTGATTACAAACCATCTCATGTTGAAAACGCGGAGTCCCGTATCTAGGGCATTCTTCCAGAAGGTGTTCCAGGCTTTGGACTGTGAAGTCGTCACACGGACAGGTGTTGTCCGAAGTGATATGGAATCGGTAAAGGTATTCCTTATGATAGCCATGTCCGGTGAGGAATTGTGTCAAATAGAAATCTGGGGTGGTGACATCCCACAATTTTTTAATTGAGCCAAGTTCAGGAAGCAGCCCCCAGGTGCGACGGCCCTGCTCGGCGTTTTCATACCGGGACTGCCACGAAGCCAAGGTTACCTTCCGTACACGGTGTCTGACGTATGATAAAGGAAATTTATCATAGTCAGGCGCCCGGCATAGAGTGGTGGCAGAGTTGGCAGCGGAGTCTGCCAATTCATTCCCCACAATGCCGATATGACTCTTGACCCAAGATAGCCCAACGTTACTGACCTTTTGGAGCTCCCGAAGTGTCTCGTGTATTCGATACACTAATGGATGGGTGTTGCTTCTGTCCTGAATTGCCATCAACGAGGACAAGGAGTCAGTAAAGATCATCACGTCCGGATATCCGTGGTCAAGGGCCCATCGACATGCATGAAGTAAGGCTAGCAGCTCCGCTTGAAACACAGTACAACAGTCGTGTAACTTAAATTTTTCAATAGCAGGCCCGATTGCCGCACCACCAGGGTCGAAGCACACAAAGGCAGCTCCTGCTTTGCCATCGTCCTGTTTGCTCCCATCAGTGAAAATCTGGACAGTGGTATTCCGTGTTAGTTTATTGATATCCTGCTGACTGGATGCTATGTGAAAGGATGTGGTTAAACGGTCAGCAGGGTGTGGTAGATGGTGTGTGGGTATTGGTTTTTCCCAGCGGATGTCATGGGGAAGTAGGTCGTTCGTTCCGGTAAGTCGTATCTGCTCGATCCGACATACCTCAGTGACCCGTAGGTCGAGTGGTGTGAATTGAGCAAGGGCTAAGGCGGCGGGGGTGGAGACGGTTCGGAAGGCTCGGATTGCCTTTATGGCAAATCTGCGCTGTGCGCTCGCGAGCATGGTACGGACATACTTCTTTTTCACCACGTGACCCCAGACACCAGCAGCGTATGTAATAATGGGTTCTACAACATGTAAGTATATGATTCGAACGTTTTCGGGACATATACCCCAAGTGGGTTTGGTAAAGAGGCAGAGACGGTTGAAAATGCGTGTCGCCTTGATGATGACCTGGCGTACGTGGCTTCGAAAAGTTAACCTCTCGTCAAGAACCACTCCAAGGAGTTTGATTTCTCTAGAGAAGTCAATAGAATGCCCATCCATATGAAGGTGTGCCATTCTGGCTTTGGAAGTGAAGGCTATAGCCTGAGTTTTCGCAGCGCCAAACGTAAGTTTTACGCTCCTACCCCACGCAGCGATGTCCCTTAGGGCATCATTGGTAGCTTGTTCTAATAGATTTGTGTCTTTTGCAGAGACCACGAGCAGCACATCATCCGCGAAAGCCTGTATGTGACACCCTGATGGCATGGGTTTGTCTAGGAGTTCATCCAGTATAATGTTCCAAAGAACTGGACCACAGGCAGAGCCCTGTATGCACCCCTTGGACATGGTTTTTGTAACTCGCGATCCCGAGTGGTCCAAAATGACGCGTCTTTCCCTTATATAACTTTGTACAAGGCCAAAAATGTTGCGGGGACAGTCAATCAGTTTGAGCCGATGCAGAAGTGCAGGCCACCAGGCATTATCAAATGCCGCCTTGATATCAAGGGACACCGCCAGTACCTGATATTTTTCTGATTTGGCCTGTAAGATGTGGCGGAGTGCAGAATCAATGGCGGCAGTGGTGTTGGTTTGCTCCTTAAAGCCATATTGATGGATGTTGGATTTGCCATTTTTGTTCGCCTTATAAGTTATTCTTTTGATGAAGAGCTTTTCAAGGAGCTTCCCAAACACCGGTAATAGACCGATGGGTCGGAAGGATCCTATGGAATTGTAGTCGGCCTTTCCGGGCTTAGGGATTACCCTAACGTAAGCGTCCTTCCATTGCCGTGGGAAGTGTTGCAACGTGAGGCATCTGTTCATGATGTTTGTGAGTAAATGTGGAAAGTCTGAGGCGAATTGGTAACAGATGTCAGCCGTAAGGCCGTCGAGCCCCGGTGCCTTATTTGGGTTCATTGTCTTTAGATGTTCCAGCACTTCTTCCACAGCAAAGAGCGGGTCGTCTAGGGTATCCGGTAAATTATCACTCTGAGATCTTAGAAAGTGATGATTTTCTTCGGTATCCGGTCCATCGTCGGGGTAGAAATGCTGCAGTAAAGCAGCAGCAGTTTCCTCCCCTTCAGCAGTATATACACCGTCGACCATAAGAGTGGCAGGAGGGCGTCTGGGTGCGGTCTCCCTGAGAAGCCTGTTGGTAAGCGACCATACGTTCTCCCTGGTCTGAAGAGCGCAAAACTCTTTGAAGTTCTTGGTGGCAGCTGCTTTGAGCTCCTGGGCGTACAGTTGTTTTTTCGCCTGCAGATCTTCGACCAGTGATTCCGTCGGTCGCCTCCGTTTCGACGCTGTGTGCAGTCTTCGATGGAGGTTGATGACTTCTCGTTTACGGGATTCCAATGCCTTAGTCCACCAAGGAGGCCTGTATTGCAGTCCCATTTTTTTGACAGACATAGAATCCTCGCACGCAGTGTGTATAGCTCTCACAACGTCGTCTATCAGGCTTTCCAGGTCGGCCGCGCCCATTTCTAAGATATTTAAGTCTAGAGTGTTGGATTTGGTAAATTGGGTGGTCAGTGAGTCCCTAAACTGTGTCCAATTGGCTTTGGAGGTATTATACCTGAACGTGGATGTGATTGTATGGAGGTTAATATCGCCCCGCCGCCCCAAAGCTCCGATGTCAACGAGGAATTCTATTGCATTATGATTTGATGTTGTGCAAATTTCGAGGTTAACCCGCCAGTTCCGGACGCTGTCAAAGATCGAATCTGACGCGAAGGTGACGTCCACTATAGACGTGCGGGGACGCCCTTGAGTGACGGCCTCGAAAGTAGGTGTGTTGCCCGTGTTGAGTGTGTGTAGACCATTTCCACAAGTCAGCTCTAGGATCTCGTTTCCGCGAGCGTTAGCAACGGATCCGCCCCAGATGGGGTGCCAACCGTTAAAATCGCCGCCGAGGATTATAGAGCTCCCATGGGTGGACCGGAGAAAATGCTCTATATGATGTAGTGTAACGTGAGTGTCGTGGTTTGGCTCGACATAGGCTGACGCGACGTAGAGACGTCGACCACCCAGGTCCAACTGTACCACGCAGAAGTTAGATGTTGAGTACTGTGTGAGTCCTATGACTGTATCGAGTTCGGTTTTAACCAACACACAAGCTTTGACTCGCTCGGTGGTACAGAATTGAAAAATATTTACACCAGAGATTGCCTTTAGCTCTTTCCCGGCGCCCACATAGGGCTCCGAGACGAGCGCAATCTTATGTCGACCGGCCATGAAAGATACAATAAATTCGTGCAAGCAACTTTTGGATCTGTCTATGTTACACTGAACCATAGAAATTGTAGATTCAGAGTCCATAGTCTACACGACTGTTTATTTTCTCTCTCATGGCTATCAGACGAGGACAAGATGTGGAGGTGGCCTTATGGTTGGGGTCGACGCCGGAGTTGAATTTTTTGTTTTGGGCGACGCAATTCGCACACTTTGGTGCACCCTGCTTGGCCTTTACGGGACAATTAACAGTTTTGTGGCTAGTCTCTGCACAGTGTGCACAGGGCGTGTCGGTTGCGGAGCACTTATTTTGGGTATGACCAAATTGTAAACAGTTAAAACATTGTATGAACGGTGAAAAGTCATCGGCATGTACTCTTTGGTGATCTACGCAAATTCTTCCCACTTCCATGATTTTTCGCCAAACGCTAGGCTGGGTCAACAGGACAGCATTGTATAGGTTGGGGTTGCGATTGGTGCGCTTAAATCGGAAGGTCAGGTCTTCCTCGGCCTTCACAAGGGCCCCCACGTCAGGGTTCTGTGTCCTGATAGCACTTACAAGCTCCTCTGCCGGGATCTCCTTAGAGATGCCTTTGAGAATGACCATGGGCCTAAGAGTACGAGCAGACTCCGCACTTACCTGACGAGCATTGCGCAGGCGCTCAAGAGCGTCGTCCCGCTGCGCAACTGTGTCGAATTCCACCCTCAGTTTGTTGTTTGAAATGGACTGGATTTTAGTTGGGGCATAGTTTGTATGGCGAAAGTTAATGCTACTTCTAAGAGATTTAACCGCATCCTGCCTAGTTTTCACTTCAGTCCCCGGGGTAACAATAATAGCCGGTCGATTAACCCGAGTGGTGTGCGTAAACTTGGACGTTTTAGTAGCGTTGGCCACTACGGAGGCAAACGATGGAGGCCCGTTTATTGGGCTATGCAGCTGTTGTGAGGGTTTGTGTTGTGCCCCATGGGTCACAAAGAGTTTTACGATTTCTTCACGCACGCATGCTGTACATAATTACATTTTTACTTACTTTGTGTGAAACATTCTGACTATTGGAGTTATTGGCTGGCTCTGTATGTTGAGGCCTGGTACATAAAGAAGATTTGGATGAGTAATTGAGAGACGGAGCATTCATAGGCCTTGAATCACTTAAGCTATTGCAGTTACAAGTTAAATATATTAAATTAAGTTAGTTAAATATATTAATATTACACAAAAAATAATCTATCAACATAACAACGAAACACGCGTGGTATATGTAACACTATTCGGATTGGCACGCGTTGTCGCCGAGGCTGCGGCTTGTCACGCTGCGTACAAATACGTACGAACGCACAAGCATTTTAGCGTGATTTATGCGCGCGTCACGCTCCGACGCGCCGCCGACGGTTCGCTAAAGACGTGCATTCATAACCGACGTATCATCTACGAGCGTGTATTCCGAAATGCATGAAGAGATTAATGGGAGTAGGATGCCAAATGCTTTCTGCATTATACTGTGTAAGTGCCAACGCGGGGGAAGACAAACATTTACTATGATACGACGATATACGATCCCGTACTTGACTAGCAACTACTTTGGTGTGTCGCTTTCTAGCTTTATTTGCACCTGTAGTTTGAATTTAAACGCAGACGTCTTTCTAGAAACGGTATTGTTCTTCTTTAGTTTTGTCATAGCGATGTTTTTGACTGCGCCAGAATACAAAGAGCTTTTTTGGCACATTAGTTAAAACTCATCTTTCGAAATATACGTGCCGAGAATTTATTATTCGCTGCTTGGTATCCTTTGAAATTAAATGAATACCATTTATCAAATAAAGTTGAGCAATGTGGCATTTTATCGGTTCTTTACAGAGATCAACTTATGGTGTGGCTTACAATAGTACGTTTCAACTGTGATCGTCTCATTTTCGTTTTAATAACACATAACCTAGTCATACAAAAAGGTTGTAATTATAGAAAGGTTTAACTGGATAAACAAAGAAAGCCTAAATACATAAACAGTATTTACAATAAAAGCTAGCATAACAAACTTTTGCACGAAATGAATAACTCAAAGAAAATTTCCCCTATTCGGGCGTCGAACTGATCTAATCTTGGAGTTGGTGCGCAAAGCTCATCACATATGCAGATGACGAGATGGTAAATTCCCCTCCTTCCCCCCTCCCATCCTCCAACGTCCCTCTCGCTCGCTATCCACAGCGCAGCATCACAAACGGGGCTGACGAACCTTGAATATCTTACGAGTGAAGTCGCGATGTTACATTACGCTCGATGTAGAGTTTTTAAACATATCTCATTTTGCTTATGCATGCATTTTATGAGGGCATGAATGAAAATTCGTATTAATATATAGTGGTTTCATATGTTTGCATCAGGGTTAACAACGTATTATTAATGGCACTAATCTTGCACTCGTTTTTGTTATTGAGAATGATTTGGTCCATCACAGCTGTTTGTGTCACATCTACATACGTGACTGGCTTCTGTTTATATGCTCTTGCCTCGTTTATAGCCAGGACAACCTTGTATTTCTTTATATACAGGGTGTATTCAGACCGTGATCGGAAACTAAGGCAGGTAATAGCTAAGGTGATTACAAACCCCCTGGCGTTAAAGAAAATTCTGACAAGAAATAAAAATTTTGACGTTTTCCATACAAACCGCGTACATTTAATACCGATGGTTGTATGGAAAAAGTCAAAATTTTCATTTTTTGTCAGAATTTTGTAATCACCTTAGCTATTACCTGCCTTAGTTTCCGATCACGGTCTGAATACACCCTGTATATAACATTTTTTCAGTAGCTACTCAAAAACTTTGACGGCCAAATTCATAACTTTGATTAATTTAACTACTACTTAAACATTTATCTCGTTTAGAGATAAAAGGTAGTTGCATGAACAATTATAAGGTAAAAACAATATAAACAAATACAACAATGAGTAGAACAACAAAAAAAATGCATATTTGTGAAGGAACTACAGAATCATTACAAACAGGCTTCATCATAAAGTAGGGTAGACAGACGGCAGGAGTGAGTACTCGGGCAAAGAGAATAAAATCACTTTCAACATAATCAACTTATAATCTAAGTTCGTTGCAATATTATACGAATAATTGAAATATAATCACTACTAGGTCCGGAATAATCTAATTATTCAATATAGAATGACACTCCACCGAAGACGTGGCACAGTCCTTCGATCACGACGGATTCACCCGTAATGGCCGCCGTTCACCGACAATTTATGTACCTGCACGCGGTGTTACGTCAGAGTAGAAATGACGTAGCCGAGTTGCCACTCTAGAAATATACGAGGCGCCGACATATACTTAAATATTTACACAAGTAACTTTTATAAGTAAGACCGTTAATGTGCTTGGTCAATGGTAATAAACTCGTATCTTTTTCGTATATATTGAGCAATACTTTAGCTTTCATCATCATCATCATTATGTACTACATGACATAACAAAGTTCTTCGCTAAGGTATACCTGTATTTCATTAGTATTTTTATTTGTAACGCGAAATATAATTTAGCGGAGAGTAGTTTGTCTTTGCTAGCATTTTCATCGTTCATTCATCGTCAAGTCTTGTTTATATTGTAGCAAGCTAACTCTGTAATTAGGATTGGAATTACTTGGTCTATCGTGGGAAATCTCTTGGACGCTTTGTGTGGTGCCTCTGTTGACAGCCGCTGTCAACGCAGACCATTGGCATTGTGTAATTCAGTGCAGATTCAATTATTCTATAGTGTTTCTATAGGCAGCTGCTGTTATCGACTTTGACTACTATTTTCAGCAACTAGGCTCCAGTGAGTTGGATTTATTTACTATACTTTTTGGAAGGATTATAATCGTTGTTAAGCTTTTTGAATTTATACATCTGTGCGTGTTTTGTTTCCCGGAGTGTACCAAACACTTGATGGTTTGAATAGGCCTGTATTATTCTACCAATTGGTGATAGTTAGCACTTATCCTAACATACTAGTCCACAATATTGGTGCCGCATTGCATTAGCCGCGCTATAACTTATTGCATATTTTTTTTAAATAAAATACTTTTCTACTGCTATTTATATACTTTTCTGTCAGATATTTTTATTACCAAAATCACAAGCAGGACCACATTTATACTTATCTATAAAAAATTCTGACTAATCATTTTGTTAACAGGTCGGTCATTTCAGGGACTCAAACAGTAGATATGTTTGTGGCTCGTCAACCTGCACTAGATCAACGTGGTGAACGAAAGCCTAGTCCCTTTCAGGTTTAGAAGATATCTTGTGTCCTACAGTAGTCCCTATATAGGCTGATGTATATAATCTACTGTACTTTAAAAGTTCTATGTGTTACTAACAAGCATAAAGTTTCATATCGCACACGATCTCCAGAGTAACTTCAAATCAGAGACTTGTCGCTAAAGATAAAAAATCCCTAACTACCAGCCTGGGATTAGGGTTGACAGTTCACAAGATTTTTTGTGGATTTGTCCGTATTTACATTTTCCGTTTTAATATTCGGCTCTTAGCGATGAAACCAACCTCCTTTTCAACATTTTTTTCCTTGTGATTAGGAAAGAAATTCTTAGACTGCAAATATAAAAGTATTTATAAAGCCTGAATCCCCAAATATGAATAGTATAAGTATAGTTTTACATACATACATAAACTCACGCCTGTATTCCCCGAAGGGGTAGGCAGAGGTGCATTTCCGCACCCACATTTCGCCAGGTATCTATCAGTCCCACGTAATAAGGGGCGAGCCTATTTCCGTTTTTCGGGCACATTTCCAGACTCCGTGCTGTTACTGAGAATTTCCTAATGGAAAACCCAATAACACTTTGCCCGACCCGGGAATCGAACCCAGGACCTCTAGATCGCACGGCACATACTTGTACCCCGAGACCACGAGGCAGTATAGTTTTAAGACAGTGTAATCTAGAAAGCTCGTCAAAGAAAAGATAAGACAAATTGATTCATCATCAGCCTGTAACGATCCATTGTTGGACAAAATATAAGGTGGCGTGCAACTAGAGAGGCCCAAGTCCATATGGCATTTCTTTGTGAGTCAGATTGCACTCCTCTCGCGTAATAACACCAATTAGAATTAGCGTCTTGAAATAGCTGTTTAAAAATTCTTACTTTCAAAAGAATTCAGACTGTTGACTCTTATTTTGATTTTGAAAATTTGAAGCAAATAAAATGCTACTTATCAAATATGACAAGTGAGAAAAAAAACATTGCTAGCCCTAGATGTAATATAACCGCGGGAGGTGGTGGCGCGGGCGGAGGCATCTCATTGGCGATCTGTCGATAAGGCTCGGCCGGATTAGCTCATGCAGACAGCCCGATGGGGTTATATTAGCCGATGTAGCGCTCCGGGATTATTGCATTGCGCCGTCAGGGAGTATTAACGTCTTACCCTCGACCTGAGCTCAGATATTTTAACTTACATTTCGGAAGGAACTTTATATTGCTGCAGAATAGGATAGAAATCTCTTTTTACAACTACGTTAACGAGGAATAGTAACTATGGAGTTGAAGTCGTGATGGCCTCGAGGTTTAGGCGTGAGGCCGGGTCATAATCTAGGCCCTAAGGGTTGGAACCATAGGAAACACTGCTGTTTTTTTGAAGTTATGTGTATATTCAAAATGGATTGCCACGTACATTACCGACATTACATACATTACATTACATCGAAAGGAAGCCTGCACATGTAAAAGTTCTTAGGAAATTCTTTGATCAGCGTGGTGGACTAAGGTCTAAACCCTCTCAGTTATGATTATAGGGGCTCGTGTCCAACAGTGGGGCGTATTAAGGGGTAGTATTATGATTATAATGATAATGTACATTTAAGGGCTTTTACTACGTAAACGAAGAATACTATTATATTATATTTATAGTCAATAATACGTTAAGACACATCTTCTTTGCAGAAATGAAGGCGTCTTCAGAGCTGTGGTTGGCGGACTACACACCTAAGAAATTCCTAAGAACTTTTGGGTGTGCAGGTTTCATCACGATGTTTTCCTTCACCGTTAAAGTAAGTTATAATTATTTGTGAATACACACATAGCTTCAAAAAGTCAGAGGTGTGTGCCTGGGGTTTGAACCCGCGACCGCCGAGATTCTCGACCGCGCGCCTAAACCTCGAGGCCATCACTACTTACTAATAATATAATAATAATGCAATGGCGTATAAAGATTCCATATGACTCCAGTATAATAGTTTAGTAAATATACCCTAAGTATAGAATAAAGTGAATGGATTCAGAGTTGCGCTCAAATGATTGGAAGTTCCCAAATTAAGTGTTTCGGAATTATGATGTGACTCATTGGATAAGACCACATCAGTTAATTAATAAAGTGCCTGTAATGTAAGAACATTAACGCGAGATTGCCTTAACGAGGGATTATTACGTATTAAATAAATACACCCAACAGTCACATACATAGTTCTGACCCCACACTAGGATACAAGTCCTGTGTCGTGGGTATCAGAGACTACGAGAGACTTTTTCGGTCTCACAAACACCCAGACCCGAAACAAATATTTGTGGGTCACACAAACATTTGTCTCGGTGCGGGGATCGAACCCGCGGCCTCTCGTTTCGCTAGCTGGTGTCTAGCCAACTGCGCCACGGGGCTGTATTTTATTATTATTACGTATTAATTATAACCCTCTCAGTTGTAGAGGAGGCTCGTGCCCAGCAGTGGGACTTATTTGGGCTGATGATGAATTAAGAAGTAGATAACGCTTCAGTGCAGTAAAATGATTTCCTTCACTTATTAAATGTTGATCATTGTCACCTGGGTACGGGTAAACGTTTTTTTTTGTAAGCTCGGATATGTTATAATATACACCTGGCACATGTCCGCCAACCCGCACTAGGCCAGCGTGGTGGACTAAGGCCTATACCCTCTCAGTTGTAGAGGAGGCCCGTGGGACGTATATGGGCTGATGATGATGATGATGGCACACGTTATGTTTACAGTATGTATGAATCATAGGATTAATAATTTTGTCATTTGGAAGCACTTGCGAATACATGTTAGTGGTTATTAAATTAAATTTAATTAATCCACTGCACATCACCGACTATACAAATAAATATAAACACGAAATTATATAGCCTCACTAAAAACCTTACTTAAAATCGTAAAACCTCTAACATTACGTACATGTTTACAGGCGGGAATCATAAAAACCCACGGCACGAAGGGCAGCGCGTCCCGTCACCGGCAGCCGGGATCATCCGGGATTACCGGCCGGATGGCTCCCACTTCACACCATTAACCCCGAAACCTCATTCCCTTTGCACCGCCGAGATTGTCACTCATCACGGAACGAGCTCACGTGTCGTTATATATGCTGCTGATTTTGGAACTGTTGGCTAATGGGATACCAGAATAATGATAGTTGTAAAGGTTTTCAGCAGAGAGGGTTCTATTAAAGGTGGGGCGTAGGCTATTCGCCTGTGTGCCAAGCACCAAGGTACAAAACTCTCCAGATCCTATACCCATAACATTAAGGAAAGTTTGAGTCATGTGTGATAATCACTTATCATAAATAGTAATAATTCAGGTTTTTATACTTTCATTGGTGTTTTTATGTTTGACAAATATAAGGCGATTATTATTTGAAAACAAACTCCTTTCAAATAACATCTAGGAATACCCTAACTTCAATGTTTTACGTGTTTAATAAGATTGACCACTTCAAATTGGTGGAGCTTATAAAAAAAACCATTTTATACAGCTTTTTGCACAGTTACTTTCTCGACTTCACAGTCATCTCTTAATTTTAATCTTCTAACATCTTGCGTTACAAATGACAGCCCCGTGGCTGTTAGCTTAATACCAGCTTGCGAAACGAGAGGCCGCGGGTTCGATCCCCGCACCGAGACTAACGTTTGTGTAATCCACAAGTATTTGTTTCGGGTCTGGGTGTTTGTGAGACCGAAAAGTCTCTCGTAGTTTCTGATACCCACGACACAAGACTTGTATCTTAATGTTGGGTCAGAACCAGTGGCGGTACTTCCATGGAAGCCCAAAAGCCCAGCTTGTCTTACAAAATTACGAATAATATAATCTATAAGCTTTAAATCTTTATTTAACAAAAGTATTTGACATATAAATGAGAATATCCTATTCCCATAAAAAAAACAGTTATAAACTAGACATTACACAATTAACGCGTCACGCTTTTGGCTTCTATGGAAGTACCACTAGTCAGAACTATGTATGTGACTGTTGGGTGTATTTATTTATTTAAAGTAATCAAACCAAAGCCGGAGGAATTCATTCTCATTGAGTAAATAGAGTCGTGCAGTGTGTCCAGCGGGACGTGTGGGCGCGCGGCCGGGAGCAGATCCCGCCACATTAATCACTCGGCCGCAGCGGCGCGCTACTTTATGTGCGTACTCCGAGCACCCACCACCGGCGACCAGGGAACATACATACATAAACTCACGCCTGTCTCCCGTTAGGGTAGGCAGAGACTATAGAGCGCCAAATGCCACGGTCCAAGCACACCACTTTCGCTTCCTCCACTGACATTATCCTCTTCATGCATGCACGTCGGTTTCGAGGACTCTTTATATTGCCCTTTTTCAATAAATTACCTATCTGCTCTTTATAGGTGCACCTGGGCCGTCCTCGACCGACTTCACCGTTCACTTCCGCACAGTAAATCTCTTTCGTCATTCTGCAAACATTCATCCTTTCAATGTGGCCAAACCATTTTAGCATCCCCCTTTCAATTTTAGTCACTACATCGACTTTCAATCCACATTTTTCCCTTATCACACTATTCCTCACTCTATCTACCAATTTCACCCCACACATGCTTCTCAACGCTCTCATTTCAACTGCATTTATTTTGCTTTCATGCTTCTTCTGCCATACCCAAGACTCACTTCCATACGTTAGTGTAGGCACCAGGACTCCTTGGTGAATCGCTAGTTTAGCACACTGGAACACTATCGCACATAGGCTATATAGTGAGGAATATCGAAACATTTCTCGTTTCATATAGAGTTTTTTATTACACATACAAACATTTAAAAACCGCGCATTATATACATATAGGAAACAGTACATAGATAGACACATTCATAGTTATTATGTTAAACTGCGAAGTGAAGTGAATGTAAGATTTAAGACATTCGATTTGCGATTAATCGTTTATAGATTTTAGTACCAGATTCTACCAAATTCTTTGCAAATCTTGCTCGTCCGTATACATAAACGATTATTCCTGATCTACTTGAAAGGTGGTCGATTCGATCTCGAGAAATACTGGCGATGGCCTTCATATCTCAGATTGGAAGATATTGGGGACATCTATCGATGTATGATGTGTATCGATTCATCTGCTGGGCATGGGCCTCTTCTACAACTGAGAGGGTTTAGGCCTTAGTCCACCACGCTGGCCTAGTGCGGGTTGGCGGACTACACAACTAAGAAATAAAAAAAAAAAATACACCCAACAGTCACATACATAGTTCTGACCCCACACTAGGATACAAGTCCTGTGTCGTGGGTATCAGAGACTACGAGAGACTTTTTCGGTCTCACAAACACCCAGACCCGAAACAAATATTTGTGGATCACACAAACATTTGTCTCGGTGCGGGGATCGAACCCGCGGCCTCTCGTTTCGCAAGCTGGTGTCTAGCCAACTGCGCCACGGGGCTGTCCTAATTTCTTAAGAAAAATTCCAAAATCCAAAGTCCAAAATTCCTAAGAACTTTCTTTTCCTTCACCGTTAAAGTACGTATGTGTGTATTCATTGTGAATACACACATAAATTGAACTTGAACTAAAATTGATGATACTCGTATAATGATTTATACAGAAATTTCATTTCATCAACAACCCCAACAACAATTACTACCCTTCGTAACTAAAGAAGTTCATTGATTTCCGCTAATTCATTTTAATTTTTACAAAATATTTGGCCAAACCTGAAAGTGATATAACCCAAAAACCTCAAACATACAAAACACAGTTTCGTTAGTATTGAAAGGCCCAATTAAAATATTCCGCACTGAATGAATGGGTGTGCTCGGCTCTGTAGATCACTCGAGGCTGGCGCAGCTCGAACAAGCTCGTGAAGACAATCGGCACACAAGCGCACCTCAGCCAATCAGCTCGTTGACCTGGATGCTCGGCTACTCGAGAGCCCTCCACCGGACCGCACTCATCGATCGGTATCTTCAAAAGGCGAGCATTATCCCATCTTCCATGCACCTCCCTTTGCAGATCTTGCTGATAAGTCAACCAATTCTGAAGGGAATTCTTTTTGTGTTGCAGTTAGCCTTGAAAATTCAACATATCTACAGATGTAGATAAAGTAAAACTGTAGATGAATATGCATATTTAATTTCTTTGGGAAACAGACAAAACAATTACAATTCAAAATTGTTCCCAATTCAATATAGTTTCCACTATTAGATAAAAGATAAATTGAAGTAGTGAACGACAATAAAAAAAAAGAAAACAAATCGGATTATACAAAAACAAGAAAAAACACACATTGACATATATAGTTCTGCCTGCCTCGTGGTCTCGCGGTACAAGTATGTGCCGTGCGATCTAGAGGTCCTGGGTTCGATTGCTGGGTCGCGCAAAGTATTGTTGTTTTTTTTTCTCATTGGGAATTTCTCAGTAGCAGCTCGGAGTTTGGAAATGTGTCCGAGAAATGGCCATAGGCTCGCCCCCATTACGTGGGACTTATACATACCTGGCGACATGAGGGTGCAGAAATGCACCTCTGCCTACCCCTTCGGAGAATAAAGGTATTAACCTCATACCTTTATTCTCCGAAGGGGTAGCCAGAGGTACATTTCTGCACTCTCATGTATCATATGTATATGTAAAGGAAGCCACTTCTTCATATTTCTGTTATAATAAGTGATGATGAATAGTTTACACCAGATTCTGAAAGAACAATACTCGGTATGTTGGAATGAGATGTAAAAAGTAATGTTTGCGCTTTTTATTATTATGAGATCTTTAAAATTGCGGATAAATTTACTGGAATTCTACAGCGTATAATTTAAAAAAAAAAAGAGCATAGCTTCCAAAACGTGGGTGTCCAATATAAAAATTTTAGTCTCAAAGGTGTATGAGAAAGGCTTTTAGCCCTGAAAGACATGTGGTTGCTTTTCTCGCACTCACAATGGGTGACCTTAGCATATCCGCGAGCAGGTGCTTCTACAGTACAAAAGACTGCCGTAACTGGCTCAAGGGCGCTTCTCAAGACACTTCATTTAGGCCATTTTTGTAAGAACAGTCTCTGAAAATTGCCGTCAGATTGAAAGTATTCAATGTATTTTATTCGTTATTACAAAGCTTTTATAACACATTTTACATTTACAGGCATAATCCTGACCTTACGTTATTCGTTTAATTGTAGGTATATCATTTATTCTTGTTTAAATTTTTCGATGTCTTAAAGTTCTCGCGCACGAAAGGCGCACACCTCTGACTTTTCGAAGTTAGATATGTGTGTATTCATAATGAATACAGCCGACAGCCCCGTGGCGTAGATGGCTAGACACCAGCTTGCGAAACGAGAGGCCGCGGGTTCGATCCCCGCACCGAGACAAATGTTTGTGTGATCCACAAATATTTGTTTCGGGTCTGGGTGTTTGTGAGACCGAAAAGTCTCTCGTAGTCTCTGATACCCACGACACAGGACTTGTATCCTAGTGTGGGGTCAGAACTATGTATGTGACTGTTGGGTGTAAAAAAAAAAAAAAAAAAAATGAATGTATGGAGTTATCACGTGCTTTAACTGTGAAGAAAAAACATCGTGAGGAAGCCTGCACACCTAAAAGTTCTTAGTAACTTCTTGGGTGTGTGGTCCGCCAACCCGCACTGGGCCAGCGTGGTGGACTAAGGCCTAAACCCTCGCAGTAGTGGGACGTATACGGGCTAATGATGATGATGATGATGATGAACAGGTGGGTGCCGAAATGCACCTCTTCCTATCCCATCTGGAAATACAGCCGTATGGTTATGTTATTTAATAAAATAAAACACATCATAAAATTAAAAAAAATATATATTGTGTCGATCGGAAAATAAAGTCCAATTGCGGTATCGACAAAATGTCTTTACGTCATTTACTAGGTATTAACTGAAAGAACATACTGGTAGTCGGTCAAGCTCCGGTGCCCTAACAATGTAAAATAAACATCGGAAGAATTCGATCGCCAATAAGTACCGCGGACTCACAAGATTCCTTTGTCCATTAAACATTTTTTACAAAAAAAAATTGCACGTTTTAATAAGTAAAATTCGCAAAAAAATCCAATTTAGATTTAGCACGTCGCTTGGAGTTCTCGTCCAGAATTTAATAAAATTCTCAAAATCAGGTCGGGCCTCGCTGCCCGCCCATTATAAACTTGGCCAATAAAAGTGCGGTCTGTAGGCTCGCAGGGTACACACCGCTCCGCAAACAACTCACTGTTTTTGTACTCGTTTCTATTTCATTTTATGTTCCTAATTAAGTTATTTCTTTTGTCTCTTCTTGTCGCTTTGTACGGCTATTTATTTAATAGGAATTATTGCAGGGTCGCCAGATGGGACGATCTTCAAGTAAACACAGAGTCCCTTCTTAGAATTGAAACTGCGATTTTGTGTTGTCACTCGGTGTTTGATGAAAATGTATATTTGTAATATTAAATTAGCATGGATTAAAAATGACCTGTACACATAAAATTACTTACACACGGAGAGAAATAAGTAGACCAATATAAAGGTAGGATTATAGAAGAAATGAAACTTAAAGAAAAATTCATTGCATTTATATTATAATAATTTAAAATTCTACTAAATTACACAGTTAGTAACTCCGAACCGTGAACGATCATTTTGGCGGTTCATATATTTCTAAGCTGTCATAGGCAAAACATGTGTTAAGTTTGTATAGAAAAAGTTCTTTTTTCTCGTAATTTATTTATGTGTGAGAAACGGCGGGGAGCCAGTGTGGCTGCGCTCCTTTAATTCAATAGCACCACGGGAGGTACGGAATACTATTATTCTATATACATACATACACATGTGCATAGTAACATGGCCGTACCTCTTAAAAGGATAAGCGATGGTGCAATTTCACAAACATGTTTTTAAGTCCACGTTATACTTTTATCAAGTCCCAGAATGTTTTAGACTGTCAATTCTTTGGTAATTTCATGCGCAATGAATAAGACAGTTAGGTCTATTTATTTTCAAAACCTAGACACAGACCTCTGAATTTGTGTATTCATAATAAACTATCACGTACTTTAACGGTGAAGGAAAACATCGTGATGTAACCTGCATACCAATAACTCCTTAGGAATTTCTTAGGCGTGTAGTCCGCCAACCCGTACTAGGTCAGCGTGGTGGACTGAGGCCTAAACCCTCTCAGTTGTAGAGGAAGGATGAAGAAAGAAGAAGAAGAAGCACATAGGCTGATTGATGATGATGAGATAAAAAGGACCGTGGGAAAGGACATGGGATTATTCCGGAAAAATGCATACCTAGTTCCTGTGAGATGAGGAAAGAATTCAAAATTGGGACAGCCGTCATAGTATTAAATAAAAAATTCACTCCATACACTTCTATAATCCTTACTACATATTGCGATATTCCTTTGCCAAACCAATTACTATTATCGATTTTATCGGAACAAAACGTAGTATCACATTACGTCTCGCCATTACAAGGATTAACGTCGGCCTCACCCAGTGCGTTGGCTTAGCTGATGTTATGAGAAGCCTACTGCTAATTAAGTTGTCTGACCTTGCATTCTTAGTGACTGTTTTACCCTTCATACCTAGGTAGTCCTGCGATAGAGATGGTCTGGTTCGATTGCATGTGGTCTAAAATTGTTGAACATTGATAGCGCTGCTCCATGTCAATTTAAATTAAAAACAAAACTCTCAGGAAGTGAATGTTAAAATGCACCTACCAACACTTCCTATGATCCAAGTGGATGGGAGAATGTACACGGCATAGGTCTTCGTCAATGTTCGAATCTGTAAAGTTGATGAGAATTTTTGCATGCTCCTAAATGCGTAAAATTCCACAATCAATTAACTACAATTTCGATATCTTTCATCTACCAACAAGACATAAAAGAAATAAGCAACAACAGACTAATAAAAGCAGACGATAGCGCAGAGAAACGCCATTAAACTCTAATACAACTGCGTCACAAGCTAATCTACAATTATTAAAAAAAAACCTTATCCACTGAATTCAACACTTCAATCAAAATTCCCAGGAGAATACACCGTGCAGAGGCAAGTAATATCGCTCGCAGCGTCCCTCCGGTCTCCGCACACATTTGTATCGTAAACAAGCTTTCCTTTGTATCTTGGGAACGATCTACAACAAACAAAAATACGCGTCTCGGAGGGCGCGAAGGGCGCCATAAACCTTTTATACGGACGCGCCCGACGCTCTAATACCGAAGGGTTCGCCAAATACTCCAATGCGTTTATACGCCTGTTTTGTTTTACAATGTGGCACGGCTTTTCGTGATAATATAAGTTTGATAATGAAAGACTTTGTTTTGTCCAACACTACGAAATTAAATGGAGTATCTATTAACTTATATTATAACTTTGTAGTCTCGCGACTGCCTTGTAGTCTCGCGGTACAAGTATGTGCCGTGCGATCTAGAGGTCCTGGGTTCGATTCCCGGGTCGGGCAAAGTGTTATTGGGTTTTTCCATTAGGAAATTCTCGGTAACAGCACGGAGTCTGGAAATGTGCCCGAAAAACGGCAATAGGCTCGCACCCTATTACGTGGGACTGATACATACTTGGCGAAATGTGGGTGCAGAAATGCACCTCTGCCTACCCCTTCGGGGAATACAGGCGTGAGTTTATGTATGTATGTATAACTTTGTAATTGGAAGTGATAATGCCGAAGTGAGATGAGGTAACGTACATATTTTGGGCCGGCTCGTCCATAAGCCCCTCACTATCTTACAGAAAACTATCGCGAAATAACCTAGGATATCCGAGCCCCTAAAATGCCTTTTTTTTCATATATGTCGTTTGATAATTACTATTGTTTTAAAGTTTCACTATGTACCTGGAAATGCATTTTAAGTCATAAATAAATCCAATGTAATTCGCTATCAGACCCAAGAGACAATGTAGTAAAATCGATTGGAATTTTATTCCAAATGCAATTTCATTTTAACAGTAATAGACGTACATTTTATGGAAGGGATATGTGTTTTGCTTAAAATGTCCGTATAAACCGCGTTTGATGTCGCCAGAGCCATAACATTTTAACGAGAGCGCTGTGAGCGCGCAGCATCTCGGAATAGTAATGACTTGTGTCGCGGCGGACAATTCTACCACAAACCACTATCATGAGCTTACTTAATGTTTTGTCATCACCGCGAATATGTTTGTAAATGGTATTCATTTATATGACTTGCGGAGGGGAGAGGTTGGAGTTAATGGAGTGGAATTGAGAGATAATCTTCAGTTTTATTCGTTTAGCTGAAGTCAATGTTTATATTTTAACTGACCATTAAAATCTTTTCTTTTATATAGAAAAGAATGCAAAGGAGCTAGTGAGCCACCTGATGTTAAGTGGTCAACTCCGCATATGAACACCCTCAATACCAGAAGAATTATTAGGGCGTTGTCGGCCTTTGACGAAAATATAGGCTTTAGAGACTTCTCTCCAGACATCGATGGAAAATAAGGGTTATAAGTTAAGTAAGCGGTTGAAGAGTATTTTATTATATCCAAATCTTTATAAGGTAATCAATATTGATTGAATTGTAATCCGTATCTGAAGATAGATCGCAAAGTTGGATCAATCTAAGGTGAATATTTTATGGATGACTCATAGTAATTGGTTTATTCTTTAGAATAGTTTGCAGATAGAGTGTATAATAATAATCACATACATAAACTCACGCCTGTATTCCCCGAACCTACCTCAGGCAGAGGTGCATTTCTGCACCCACATTTCGCCAAGTATGTATCAGTCCCACGTAATAGGGGGCGAGCCTATTGCCGTTTTTCGGGCACATTTCCAGACTCCGTGCTGTTACCGAGAATTTCCTTATAGAAAACCCAATAACACTTTGCCCGACCCGGGAATCGAACCCAGGACCTCTAGATCGCACGGCACATACTTGTACCGCGCGACCACGAGGCAGTCTATAATAATAATATAATAATAATGAATTAAATAATTAATTCCACAATATTTAAATACTAAATTTGACATGTTAGTAGTATTAAAGAAATGCTTAATCTTATGTTAGTTAAGGTTAGCTTTAATTATGTTTAAAATATAATAGTTCATTTTGGATATGGACCTGTTTTTGGGTATAGGCCTCTTCCAACCTTTTCCGCATTACCCTATCTTTCCCCTGTTCCATTCAATCTATTCCTACCGCCTGCACGATGTCTGCCTAACGCTGCTTTGGTCTGCCGGGTTTTATAGATAGAGAATTACGATCAGAATTCGCAAAGAATTATCATATGCTTTAACGGTGAAGGAAATCATCGTGAGGAAAACCTAAAAGTTCTTAGGAATTTCTTAGGTGTGTATTCCGCCAACACGCACTAGGCCATCGTGGTGGCCTAAACCCCGTCAGTTGTAGAAGAGGCCCGTGCATATGCAGTGGGACATACATGGGCTTGATTATGATCTATTATTAATTTTGTTCGTTAATCACGTAGAATTAGTAGATTTACTAAGTGACATCAAATAGTAGTGAGCGCATATGCAATGTTGAACGTTAGTAAAACGTGCTTAGTCAACAACTCGTAGAGCTACACACCTGAATTATTTGTTGTTAGTTAATTAACGTGGCGTACGGTTTGTGGAATTCTACAGTAATTTCCATAGAAATACATAACCGAATTACTTAAACTAATTACAACAGAGCGTGACGTGTTCATTGATTAATTAAAGTACTTTGTTTTGACAGTAAATTGTAGGCGGTGGCCGGTGTTGTTTATTGTGCTTTTGTGTGACTTTTTACTATAATTAGTATTCAGTCCTGTAACCCTAAAAAGGGGTAGTTTTTTGTAAGATATTAAATTTCACGATAAAATGCAGAAAAACTCTATAGAATTCCCTCGTACTAGATGTAAATTGCTTGCAAATTAAATTGTTTTAAGTTTATGTATTAGTAACTGCTTATATATTAGTTCTGACCCAAAATATACATTTTAAATAAGTCTGTATTTAGAGCACTTTATTAACCTGCAGATTAAGGTTTTCAATGTTACTAATAAGATTCTGACTGAATCTAGCTTCCTATAACGTCTTCATCATCAGCCCATGTATGTACGTCTCAATGCTGGGCACGGGCCTCCTCTACAGCTGGGAGGTGTTAGGCCTTAGTCCACTACGCTAGACTAATTCGGGTTGGCGGTATACCTAAGATATATTTCTATAACGTAAACGACAGAAAATAAAATAATTTTGTAAATACCGTCAAAACTGTAATTTTTGATCTTCACCTATTATAATAATGGTGGAATGATGATATTGTGATAAAATTGCTACGGCGCGGCTCTCCAGCACGCGGTCCGGTTCACATATCAATAAATCAACGGAATCGATTGCTACGTTTTGCAACCTTACATATTTGCTATTGTTTTTTCCCCTATTATCGGCAGCCGCGGCCTTGGATTGGCTTCATTGTTTTCAAGTCAATCGTGTAGTTTCACTCTCAACTCTGAATGTATGAAAGCGTGTAATATTCGATATGACCTACTTTAAACTGGAGTGGTAGTTTTTTTTGTTAAAATTGCATATATTAGTATGCAATAAATGCTAAAATAACTTTGTCTGTATATTTTTTACGCTTTCACGCCAAAACGATATGAATGATCTTTGGTATAGATATAGATAGGTCCTTAGGGAAAGGTACAGGGTACTTTTTATCCCAGGAAAATGCATTCCTCAGGAATGAGCGAGAAATTCAATATTGCACCAGGGTGAGTGAAAATTTAGTCAGGTCCCACAGTTGGTATTTAATTTAACAAAATATGCTATAAACATACATGCATATATCTCCGAGTTGATAGGTAGACGCGCCAATTGTGTTTTTTAAATCCTAATATTTAAATCATGCAGTGATGGCCTCAAGGTTTAGACGCGCGGTCGAGAATTTCGGCGGTCGCAGGTTCAAATCCCAGGCACATACCTCTGACTTTTCGAAGTTATGTGTGTATTCACAATGAATCATCACTTGCTTTAACGGTGAAGGAAAACATCGTGATAAAACCTGCACACCTAAAAGTTCTTAGGAATTTCTTAGGTGTGTAGTCTGCCAACCCGCACTAGGCCAGCGTGGTGGACTAAGGCCTAAACCCTCTCAGTTGTAGAGGAGGCCCGTGCCCAGCAGTGGGACGTATATGGGCTGATGATGATGATGATGATTTAAATCAGACTTTAGATTTTCCGTTATAAGACCAGTGAATACGCCCATATTCTAAGTTATAAAATGAGTTTTTATAAAGATACCCAATTACCCCAAGCGGTATTTGAAAGTTTCACAGGCACACTGCGGACCTTCGCACTGCGGGCCATAACCATATACGGTTAAAATGTTCCACTCTCCAGCGTACCCAACTACTTTATTATGATGGAGTCGCAACGGCCGGCGTGAAGTATCGACTGCGGTACATGAAACTTCCATTGGCGGAGTGACGGCACGAACGAGCCAGTTTGTATTAATTTGTGAAAGAGCTGCGGGAGTTAGGGACAAAAGCCCTAGAGTTATGAATAAATGGCGCTTACAAAATGGGTCAAAGCGTGACCCGGCGCGGTGCAGCTGCGGCCCCGCTGACAGCGGTGTGGGACGCTTGTTTATTAGTGTGTGCTCTTGAAAGTTGGCCAATTTTAAAGGTGATTTTGGAACTTGTTTTATTGAGCAAGAAAGTCATAGAACTACGGTATCGTCTGATCTGAATGATATAAATATAACGTGATATAAATATAATGCTTTCGAATTTCTTTCGGGGTCGAGATCGAGGCGTTCTTAGAGGTGATAGCCAGGGTCGCGACCGAAAGGTTCTCAGGAGTGAGAGCCGGGGTCGGTACCGAGGCATTTCCAGGAGTGAGAGTCGAGACCGAGACAAGCAATTAAGACCGCTACGGGTTGTACATTATCAATGGTCTTTGGAAGATAATATGGCTACTTTGAGCCAAGGCGACGAGACATGGAACGACTGAAGAGTCGTAAGTTTGGGAACCAGGTATGTGAGAACAGAATTACATGATTTTTCAAGAGACGCTAGTGTATTACATCGAACTAGTTTAGAAAGATCAGAACTTACAAGTTTCAACAAATACTGCGTTGGATAAGTTTTTGGCACTTTTGAATGAAAACTCTTTAAACGAGTTAAGAATCTTATGATCATTATTATTATGCCAAAGTAAGTTTATTAAATAGATCTATAAAATACGGACTGGCTTGGCCGTTGACTGCTTGTTGAACAGCGTAGAGGATAGGGCTATTAAGGTAGGCGCGCAAGCTGCTCAATTTTCAGAACCGGAGCAGGTTTTGAAATACTTTAGATCCGTGAAGGTAGGACACAATCGTAATTCCAAGGTTAGCATAAAGGTGGACCGATTCCGCCCAAATCCGATATAACCTTAAGGTTAACATGCTGTAACTGTGAACAATTTGGACATCCAAGTTATAGATGTGATAAACCTCCATTAAAATGTAGTACTTGCGATAAGTTGAGTCATTTATCCTTGCACTGCTTTAAGAATAAAGTCAATAAAAAAAAAACATGAAAAGGATCAAGAAAAAAAAATGTGTAACAAGTAGCCTAATTATGCTTAACCGATAATATCAGTTATATTAATCATTAGTGTTTGTCACTCGGACCCGGAACTTCAATAGTTGTTGTAGAGCCTAACTTAATAACTCCAATCGGGACGACAACCGTTACAGTAGAAGTACAGGTAATAAAAGAAACAACTATTTTTTATGTAGTAGAAGACTACGTCATTAATTAGTCCGTTCTCTTAGGCCACTCATTCGCGGAAATACCAGATATTGTAACAATGAAAAGCCCTACCGTGATTATATTTAAAAGAATTACATAAGGTACTATTGGGTCCCAACTAATTACTGAGAAAGTTATGAGTTACACGAGCAGTATCTTTACAGAATTCGTCACTTATGTATAATTCAATCAAACACATGCTAAACGCTAACTTGGTACGAATAGACGATAATTTCGTGAAGAGCAGTCACAGCTTAAAGTACTTCCCAACGATATGAAGCAGCAGACATGAGTCTGTTGTCGCTTTAACTAGTTTGTGGAAATACGAAAATTAATAAATAATTGTAAAAGGGTGAACTGCCTCGTGGTCTCGCGGCTCAGGTATGTGATGTGCGATCTAGAGGCCCTGGGTTCGATTCCCGGGTCGGGCAAAAGGTTTTTATTTATTATGTGTGACGTATAATAGTTGTGTACGTATCGTGTAACTGTATGAATATAAAGAGGTTGCATTAACATTTAGTTTTAAGATAATAAAAATAAAAAAATAATAGTTTATTTAAATAAAAATAGATATTACTATTTGTAGTTCATTGTTATGTATTAATTTAATTTAAACAGGGAGGCCGAGTTGTTAGCCTAAATAGTAATATTTAGTAATTATAAATATATTTCATTATAATACCTTACAATATTATATATTTACATAATAATATACGAGGGCAGTCCGATAAGTACTTAGCCTCACCGCCCGATGGCACCACTATCGTAAGATAAATTTACCATCATGTAGCACATCTTCGTAGACGGCTATTGTCAAAATTTCAGCCGAATTGGATTTGTAGTTTTGTTTTGACCGCGTGTGTAAGCGGACGTGTCCGCGGATTTTCGAAAAATGGAAAAAGAGCAATATCGGCCGGTGATTTGATTCTTGTTTTTGGAAGGGAAATCGCGCAGCGATATCAAAAAGCGCTTGGATGCTGTTTACGGTGACTCTTCTCCTTCAATGGCGACCGTCAAAAATTGGTTTAACGAGTTTCAACGTGGTCGCACGTCAGTTTTTGATGAGCCACGCCCAGGTGCCCCAAAAACGGCTACCACGGAGGATAACGTGAGAAAAGTCCCGATCTTGTATTGGCAGACCGCCGATTGAAGGTGCGCGAGATAGCTGAGACAGTAGGCATCTTAAAAGACCGCGTGGGTCATATCCTGCATGAAATATTGGGCATGAGAAAGCTGTCGGCTCGATGGCTGCCGCGTTTGCTCACTTCGGACGACAAGCGCATCAGTGACACAACTTCAGAGCAGTGTTTGACACTGTTTAGGTGCAATCCGAAGGGGTTTCTGCGTCGTTTCGTGACCGTCGACGAAACATGGATTCACTGGTACACACCAGAGACCAATAAACAGTCGAAACAGTGGACTTTACCCGGCGAATGTGCTCCGAAGAAGGCGAACACTGTCCCATCGGCCGAAAAGGTGATGGCCACCGTTTTCTAGGTTTCACAAGGTGTGATTTACATCGACTACCTGGAGAAGGGCAAAACGGTCACAGGGCTCTACTATGCCGAACTATTGGGCCGATTCAACGCTGAATTGTAGAAAAAACGGCTCCATTTGGCGAAGAAAAAAGTGCTCTTCCACCATGACAACGCACCGGCTCACACCTCCGCCGTCGCAACGGCCAAATTGGTCACATTAGGCTACGAACAGCTGCTCCATCTACCGTATTCTCCAGATTAGGCCCCGTGTGACTTCTTTTTGTTTCCAAACTTGAAAAAGTCCGTCGCCGGACAGAAATTTGAGTCGAATGAGGAGGTTATCGCCGCCACGGAGGCCTACTTTGTAGACCTCCAGAAAACGTTCTTTTCAGACAGCTTAAAGAAGTTGGAGCATCGCTGGGTCAAGTGAATCGAGTTGAAAGAAGACTGTGATGAGAAATAAATCGCCACTTTTCCAAAATTTTCGTTTTTCTTTTGTAGGCTAAGTACTTATCGGACTGCCCTCGTAAGCTTATGCGTACAGACCTTTTACTAAATTATTGTAGTAATAATAAAATTACATATTGATGATTTTATTACTTATAAGTATAATTAAAATTGTCAATAACTTTAATGAGAATATAATCTTGATTAATATAAATTAATTATTGGACTTTATAAAAATATTTAAAAATAAGACCGTCAATTGATGTGTATAAAAATGGTGTCGCTGAGCAGTTCGAGCTCAGTCGTTGGAATTGTCAGTTGCAAGACGGATTGATATTTTAAAATATAAAAGTTGTTAGAAATATAAAAGTTGAAGACGTACTTGTTTCTCAACGAGTGTTACCCTTCATATGTATAAAGGCGAACTTAATGCCATAGGCATTCTCTGCCAGTCTACCTTTGGGGGGTGCAGAGATGAAATCTGGTGGATGTATACCATAAAGATTTTCATGTTTTACATAAATAAATGCAACATACATAATATTTATACATAAAAATACATAAATATAAATACTATATATATATATACATATATATAAATACATATACATACATATATAAAACTCAGCGAGATGACTCTGCTAGTTTCTTAAGAAACTGTTAACGAACTCTAAGTTTAAACGCATTACGTGTAGTGGACGCCCTTATTTTGAGATTTATTTTGGCGTGGCATTATAAGAAAGTACGTTTCCGCTTCCCCGCGGTCAGTATAACTCCGCCTGTCCGTGAGCTAACGACCGAACTAATGACGACACACAGCGTGGTCTAATGCTGCGCGAATGTTTGGCGCCGGCGCACACCACTCATCAACACAAATAAACAACCTTCTCTTTTATAGTAGGTATATGTAAATATGTCTAAATTCGTACTCACATGTATATTGTGCTGTCGAATGCATAGACAGTAGGTTAGGCGTGTTATTTTTTTGGTATCATAAATCAAATTTAGAAATTTTCCATTTTCTATAATAACTCTTACCTTTGCCGCACCATCAAGCTGTGGAATAGTTTGCCGGCTCACGTGTTCCCTCCTTCCTATGATCCTGGATCCTTTAAGCGAAGCGTGAAGAAGCATTTGTGCAGGCCGGCATGATTGTGTCGACCAGCGGGTGACCATATCGTTTCTCGCTGGTCGGTATTTATTTTTTGGACTCCACTGTGCTTACCATCAGGTACAGTGGAGTCACTTTGCCGTGCCAGTTAAAAAAAAAAATCATAATTTAAAGCTTTTAATTAATTACAAAAAAACCTCGCCGCAGGTGGAACAAGAAACGAGAATTACCAATTATCCCATCCGTAAATTATGATTGATGTGGTAAATAAATATTCATTCATGTAATAAATTGTGTTTTTAATATTCACAAAACTTCGCCATAATTTATACAAAAACTTTCCAGGGATTTAATTAATCTGAAAAATGGAAATTTCTGGCTTATTATTATGCTTAAGGGAGAGGTTAGGTATTAAGGCGCCACTTGCAAAATGACTAAGTAGAACACCATCAGAACCATGTAAGTTTTGAGTTCCGTGAAATAGTTTGTGATGGATAAATTTAAACTATTACCCAATTTACATGACTTTTGATATGGAAATGGGATTTTGGGGGAGGACTTAAGCTAAACTAAACCTGCGCCCAGGCGCGAGACCTTACCATTTTATACCTTACTATTTTATCATTTAAAAGTTAGGCAGCACAAATTGAATTCGAAATTTGTTTCAGTGGTTCTATTCTAAAAAGTTACACAATATTGACATGACATGACATAGTGTGTGCACTTATTTTCATAATGAAAGTGAACAATTCTTTGTTCCCAGCTCCTCTTTTGTAATTTTTCCTGATTCATTTCGTTACGGGATCATGACATATTACGTTCCCTTAGATTCGCTAAACTTCATTGTTCGGTGCCAATACTGTGCGTGCCGTTGTTGATCTTGTAGCACAGGAGTTACAGTGGCGGGTGTGTAGTGGGATAGGGCCTAGAATTATTTTCATTATGATGGGATAAGTCGTGATGGCCTCGAGGTTTGGGCACGCGGTCGAGAATCTCGACGGTCGCGGGTTCAAACCCCAGGCACACACCTCTGACTTTTCGAAGTTATGTGTGTATTCACAATGAATTATCACGTACTTTAACGGTGAAGGAAAACATCGTGATGAAACCTGCACACCTAAAAGTTCTTAGAAATTTATTAGCTGTGTAGTCTGCCAACCCGCACTAGGCCAGCGTGGTGGACTAAGGCCTAAACCCTCTCAATGGTAGAGGAGGCCCGTGCCCAGCAGTGGGACGTATATGGGCTGATGATGATCATGATGATGATGATGGGAAAATAGCAGACGTAAAAATACAATTGAAAGAATAATTCTGAAATGTCTAAGCGATGAACTTACAAAGGCCACTGATATTTTTCTCCCGCAGAAAGTAATGACGTGCGAGATGATTTCTTGTTTTCTTTAGTAGGGATTCTACTCCTTGAATGTGTTTATACTAATCAGTTATGGACGATTTGCTATAGGTGAGTAAAAAACATTTTAACAATTTGTATGAAGTGAATTAATTCTAATATCCATCGAAAACATGCTAAGTTCAATTAGCCCTACGTTAACCTTAAGATTATATCATGAGCTCTGCTCAGAATTGGTCATACGGGTTACAATTATGTAAGTATTTTTAAATCTTATTTACTTTAATATATTAGTTAAAACTTTCAGAATCTTGTTTGTTTATTATTTTAGCACGGCTGCACTTACCGAATCTCAATTTCCATTGTAATCCAACGTTCGTTTTACGCAACCTTTAGGAAAACCAGGATAATGGGCAGAAAGAAACACCGTGCCGATTTCTTCACCGCGATATCATGACGGGTTCTTTCAAAGCATACTCCGTAGAAACCAGTTCGGAGTTGACCCCGATGTTCTCCTAGTTTAATGTTTGCCAATTACTTTGCGCGGATCGTACCCGCCCCGCCCCACGCCACTGCCGTGATACCATGAATATTTTTTGTACAAAATACTCGACGATGTTTATGTAAAGAAGGTTTTTACGTGTCTTATGGAGTATTTTGTGATGGACGCCTGAAGGTATGTAGCTACACTTCTTAAGCATGTTTTTTATAATTTTGCCTCGTAGTAGTATTTTTAGCCATGCATTGGATAGTTCTTGTTCAGATGTTTGTTATGGACACTTAGCTACTATTACCAAAATATTTTCTATAGTTTTACTATTTTATTCATAGTCTGTTCGTTAAAATTTTAAATAAATTTTAGTGTCGTTTTGGATTGACTTATTGGTCCGGTGATATAAGTGTTTCTTTTGCGATCTATAGTATAACCAGAATATTAAGCGCCAGAAATATTTGGAAATGTGCCATAAAAATGCGATAGGCTCCCGTCGTTTTACGTATATGTGACTTAAAAACTCAGCTGGCGAAAGTAAAAAAAGCGACAACACTTTGGGAAAACTGGTGTGTTTGGTTTTTAGGTGTTAGGTTATATATTAGCTCCGTAGCGCAGTTGGATAGACACCAGTTTGTGAAACAAGTGGGCACAGGTTCGATTCCCGCGCCGAGACAAATGTTTGTGTCCTTCACAAATATTTGTTTCGGTTCTGGGTGTTTGTGAGACCGAGAAGTCTCTCGTAGTTTCTGACACCCACGACACAAGACTTGTATCTTAATGTGGGGTCAGAATTACATATGTATGGGACTTTTGGGTGTATCATTTATTATACAGTGTAAACTCCATATAACGTCACTCGATTTAGCGACAAACTCACTAAAGCGTCGAAATCACTTGGCTGTGATTGGTTTAGCTTGCCTACAATTATTTTCTTCTCTCCATTTAAAGAAAACTCTCTGAAATACGTCCCACTGCTGGGTACGGGCCTCCTCTACGACTGAGAGGGTTTAGGCCTTAGTCCACCACGCTGGCCTAGTGCGGGTTGGCGGACTACACATCTAAGAAATTCCTAAGAACTTTTAAGGTGTGCAGATTTTATCACGATGTGTTTCCTTCACCGTTAAAGCAAGTGACAATTCATTGCGAATACACACATAACTTCGAAAAGTCAGAGGAGTGTGCCTGGGGTTTGAACCTGCGACCGTCCAAATTCTCGCCCGCGCGCCTAAACCTCGAGGCCATCACTGCTTTATAAAGTTTACAATATATACATTGTAAATATTAAGAGTTGTACATGTTTATAAAGTTTTATACGCTAAAGATCCAAGTAGGTAAAAATGTTTGAAAGAAAGTAGAAAAGTCTGGACAATAGATTTACAGACTAAGTATTCGTAAGTAAATAAATTTGAATACTGGGATAAATTATTAAATTCTCTTTGAAAGTCTTATATAATGCTGAAACATTAATTGAGTTAGTTGACTTTACACAGTAAGTGTAGTATATGTGTGCTCTGTCGTGTTTGTCACAAATTAACAGGCCGAAGCGCGTGGAAGTTGGACGTATTTGGAGAATGTCGAGAGCGTGTGTCGCGAATAACTAACATAATAACATTTAGCCCCACGCACGTGAACTTATGAAAATCAAATTCCACGACGTAATCAAGCGAGGAAATTGCTCCTATACTAATAAAATTACGGCGTGTGATGAAATTTGTTAAGGTTTTTTTTAATAAATTGTTTTAATTAATAAAAAGCCATTATTTTTCGTGTCAAAAAGGGAATTGCTAGCTATCTTTTAAACCCTACGTAATAGGGCGAGCTTTCTGACTGTTTTTGAGAGTTTTTTCAGAATTCAAGCTGCTACTGAGAATTTCCCCTGGGATTTAGTCTTTCATAACTTAGGGGCAATTCTTCTAAAAAAACTCGCGTTGTTATTGATATTCGCGACAAAAAACACGTAATTTAGTGTTATCATCTAGTGAAATACTTTCATACATATAGGTATGTATTATGTTTTCCGGTTAGTTTTGAGGGATACATTAAAAACGAAATACTTTTGTATTATAAAAAAGATAAATTAATTTTTCGGGCAACAAATGGATTCCATAATTTAAAAAACTGATCATTTTTTGAAGCTATCCATTCATTGATCCATTTTTTGATACATACGATTTTTTGATAAGTGCTGATCTGCAAATATGTGTTGCATAGATCGAAATAAATGGTAATCAGAAAGAGCACAATCTGGTGAATTTGCGGCATGCAGAAAACACTTCCCTCTGAAGATCTGAAAGTGTATCTCTTATAGTTTTTGCGACGTGTGGGCGAGCATTGTAATGCAGTAAAAAACAGTAGTAAATTACGAAAGTAATTTATGCGCATCCCATACTTAATCACACTAAAAACTTGCATGGGTCTACTATAAATGAGTTACTTCGAATAATTAAAGTGCAAGCTAAAACATGTAACATCGAATATTTAAGTAATTTGCACCGACGTGTCGCGACAGCTACTTGACAAATTCCCTCAAAACTAACCGGAAGACCTAAAAGACTCTATTACATATGTTTTCCTCTGCTGTTACATATACTCAGCTTATCGCCGTCAACTGCTGAACGTAGGCCTCCTCAAGAAAGTGCCAACCATCCCGGTCTTGAGCAACCCTCATCCATCCGTTACCCGCTACCTTTCGCAAGTCATCGGACCATCGTGCTGCAGGACTACGTCTGCCTAAGCGCGGTCTCCACTCCAACACTTGTCAGCCCTACCGGCAGTTTATGAACGCTTCAGAGTCCAAAGTTGCCTGAATGAACTTTTTATAAATTATTCTTAGATTGTAGCAGACGTCTCTTAAAGTCAATAATAACACAATTAATAAACGAGTCGCGCGCGCCGCGTGTTCGTTCCATCTCCCCTCAAGTTGTTTACCATCGTACCGTTTTTTCATTACTATTTATTTATTCACAAAGTTATTTTTGCCAAAGTAAAGGAATAATGAAACTTTTGTGCGAGGTTCGGCGGAGGGAGTCGCGCGAACGAATTTACGACAAAAGTAACAAGATAAAAGCAATAAACTAAGATAAAGAGAAAAAATATACGACGTAAAGTTTTTATAGCACCATGTATGAGCGCACCACGCCGCGAGAATTTGGAGATCATTTCGTACTTAAACTATTCTTATAACACTGCAAAATGCTGCTTCCCTGGTATTGCAGAAGAAGTAGTTTATCGATTTGGGTTTAAAAGCTTTTCCCGCTTGTTAACATAATTATGCCGGCCAGCTAAGAAATGGACAAATTAATTTTTATTTTATCTTTTTTTAGCCATTACGAATTTCTTCAAAGTTTCTTTATATAGGACTGTCTGCTTCAATGAATGTTTGTCTAAAGAAGCAAAATTACAAACACATATAATATAATGTGCAATTATTACACTACGAAGATCTAATATATTAAAAATACTTGATTCTACGTTACGCCCGTTTCATGAAGAAACTATGAAACCGGCCTTAAAAACAGCATCATCCAAAGTACCAAAAAAGTTGATAATGCACAATATACAAATGAAGCATTTGTATCAATACTATTCTGAGGATCACATTTCTCACTTTAGGTGCCCAAATAGTAGTACTGTACTATCAAGACTCTCTCTCTCTCTGGTCGGTCTGAGGATCGTGGTCAGCATTAGGGTGACATCTGGAGCGCATGATCTGCTTCCATTTATCAAGACTAAATGATCTTTTAAATCCCTTTAGTAGTAAAATTCGTTGTTCCTCCAAACATTTACGTAACTATCGTTCCGCTTCTACTCGAACGCTAAGCGGCGTCTTAAAATTTAAAAATTCAAATTTCATCCGGCAAGCCCAGGTGGCTTCTTTAAGGCGAGTTAAAAATTAAAATCTAAGCTCCGGGGACGGGGTTAAAGCGGCCGGAAAGATATTAGCATAAAGGCAAGTGGATGAATGGTGAAAGGTCGACAGTGCGGCGAGGAACGGGGTGCAGGCGGTGAGGGGGAGGGGGTTCTCCAAGCACAAAGGCCGGGTCGCGGAAAGGGTTGCTTTGTTTGCCATCACCGATGAGTAGCGTTTTCAATACATAATTCACTTTTAATGTAATTCTTGGTTCCGTTTAATGACATGTTCAAATTTTCAAATTCAAAATCATCTTTATTCAAATAGACTTTTACAAGTTCTTTTGAATCGTCAATATTAAACTATTTTTTTTAAACTATTGCCGCTTCGAAACGTGGATGGCATTTTTAAGCAAACCAAATACATTTTATTTCTTCAATGTTTGCATATATTTGAACGTCTCACTGTTGACTACAGGTCTGCTCTACAACTGAGTGGGTGCAAGTTTCACGATGTTTTCTTTCACCGTTTAAGTACGTGGTAATTCATTGTGAATACACACATGACTTATAAAAGTCAGAGGCGGTGCCTGGGGTTTGAACCCGCAACCGCCTAGATTCTCGACCGCGTGCCTAAACCTTTAGGCCATCAATACATAACAAAAGTTATTACTTTTATACAAGAAGAATCCTTACGATAATTTAACTAACTTAGAATTAAAGGTATATGACTCACTCACTTTGATAAAATTATAAAACTTTCCAAAATGTTTACCCTCAAGTATCCCCTACAATTTCTAATAGTTAATACCAAAATAAAACCAGGAACTATATAAATCAGCCATAAAGATGGCAGATTAGCCGAACGTGGAGTCAATAAGTTTATACGAGCTTAAGATACGCCCTCTTAATGCGCTCGTAAACCGTTCAACTATTACGAGAAGTGTGCAACGCGCGACATTTGAACGGGACGGACCAGCGCTAAATTCCATTCCATTTAGTGGGCTGCCAACGTCATTCCATTAAATAAAAAGCAATTTATTATATTGAGTGGTGAATTGTGGCCGGCACAGTTGGGGCCAAGCGGTGGCTCAAGCCAGAGCTGAGGAGAGGCCTGATAACCCACGTGAATGTTTCCTAATGTTATTGTATAGGTCTGGTATAATAGGACCTTTTATGCTTGAATGTACATATGTATGTATTTTAATAAATAAATACACCCAACAGTCACATACATAGTTCTGATCCCACACTAACTCCAAGTCTTGTATCGTGTGTATCAGAAATTGAATGAGACTTTTAGATCTCATAAACACGCTGTTCAAATACTAATCCTAAATATGCTAAATAATCCTAAAGAAGTATGGAGAAATTCCAAAATTCTTATCTCTGCCATAAACTTTCAAAAAGTTATCTGATTCACGAGGTTGTTACTTAGTATAATAGTTGAAGAAGTTATCTTGTGGTCTGCGTGTATCAACCTAGTGGCAAATATTTGCTATCTCGTGCCAAAATAAAAACCTTGATGTGAAACTATTAAGGGCAATAAACCATTATTTGTCTTGGAATCCTTAAGCCTGATATAGCTTACTCAGAGCATATCAACTGTGACTAGACCATGCCATAAAACGTAAAACATAAAAAGATCCATAAAAGACATTGGAGTGTTGTAATAAGTGGCGGAGCAGGCGGCGCACGCGCCTCGCTCCATATAAATTAATTAGTCGCTTCACCGTCAATTGCTCATTAATTCTGTTTATGGTAAATAAATTTATGAACTCATTAACGGTAGCTGATATTAAAGGTGCTAATTAAATGGCTTAAACGTAAGACGTGTTGCAATAAATGTATTAACGGCCTCTATACGCTTGAAGTAAACTTTCCTTTCGAGTTTTCAAAACCATCATCAATTTTATTTTACCAATCCAATCCATCAGCCTAAGGAAGTCCACTGCTGAACATAGGCCTCCCCCAATGCCTTCCATAGTGACCTGTTGGAGGTAGCCTGCATCCAGCGACGACCCGCGACCACCAGTTTATCACCAGTTTACCGAAATTACTTGTATATTTCATTAGGCTACGAACTTGTGAAAATTGGAATACTGGGCGTCAGGTTTTTATATGTCATACGAAACGCTATTAACGCGACGACGATCATGACACCTGATATCGTAGACTTTTTTTTACGACGAAAGTATTTTATTGATTCTTGAAATTTCTCCAGAGATAGATCGCGTATAGCCTAAAATATCTAATACTCATTGGTCCCGAAACGCTATGTGACGAGAGGCAGATTAAAATCAGTTTTTTTTTTTGTATCACTATGTTGGTCAAGAACAACTATTATATTTGAAGACAAGAGTCGCATAAAACAAAATCATATTAATTCTACTTCTCATCTTCTTAACATGGAAGAATGAAACAGCTGTATATTATGATAATTTGTTTGCAAGAAAGAGATAAAACATGTGATTGGATCGTGACGCATGTTTCTTGTTCTGGAGTGGATGGCTGTGATTAGTAACGGCGTGGTAACCAAGGCGTGTGATGTCACTGTGACGGTAAACAATCGTACGAGCAGACGACTGGAATGTTTCACCCAGACACAGACTGTTTTACGTATATATACGTTTGTTTTTTGTATCTATATTTACAGATGGAAAAATAATGTAAATGGTCGATGTATTGTAGAACTTCAATAGCATAAGTTAGGAAAATATGAAATTATATAGAAAAACTCTTTGTCAGAAAATATGCAGTAGGCACTCAATAGACTTATAACAGCTGTATTTTTTTTTTATTTGATTTATAGTGTAGCGGTTTTGATTTATTCATCATCAGCCCATATACGTCCCACTGCTGGGCACGGGCCTCCTCTACCATTGAGAAGGTTTAGGCCTTAGTCCACCGCGTTGGCCTAGTGCGGGTTGGCGGACTACACACCTAAGAAATTCCAAATCTAGATCTTTTAGGTGTGCAGGTTTCATAACGATGTTTTTCTTCACCGTTAAAGTACGTGATAAGTCATTGTGAATACACACATAACTTCGAAAAGTCAGAGGTGTGTGCCTGGGGTTTGATCCCGCGACCGTCGAGATTCTCGACCGCGTGCCCAAACCTCGAGGCCATCACATGTAAAGTGTACTAATCCGTATTTAGTCACCGTGAAGCTCCATTTGTTTCCGTAAATACGCTAAAGGGTAGATGTGTTATAAGCCGACAGTCGTAAAATAGTTGTAGAACATTCACAGGTACTAGCCTATTGTATTACTTCATTGATATTTATTACTGGCGTCAAGATTGGCGTCTGTATCAACTTTACTTGCCCTCGGAGGTGAGTCGTGAGACAGACGTAATTTAGAGCTAAAAACCCGCTATAAACTAGAATACTGCGGCGGAGTTACAGCCTATAAACTTCAAGACGTTAGTGTACGCAACACCTACATAAATCTGGGCCCAGCATTCTTGGAGAAACTTCTTACAGTGCCTAGCCTATATAAGGGCTAATAGTACCTATAGCGGGTATTTAAGGAGTTTCAATAGAGTATCACTCATTAAATTGACAGGCGATTTTTTAAATACTTATAGGTACCGACTGCCTCGTTGTCTCGCGGTACAAGTATGTGCCGAGAGATCTAGAGGTCCTGGGTTCGATTCCCGGATCGGGAAAAGTGTTATTGGATTTTTCCATTAGGAAATTCTCAGTAGCAGCACGGAGTGTGGAATTGTGCCCGAAAAACGGCAATAGGCTTGCTCCCTATTACGTGGGACTGATACATACCTGGCGAAATGTAGGTACAGAAATGCACCTCTGCCTACCCCTTCGGGTAATACAGGCGTGAGTTTATGTATGTATGTACTTATAGGTACATTTATCTAACCCCAAAATATGTACAACTACGATTGGATCCTACTAATCTTCCTGCCATTTCGACACAAAGTGTTAACATATAATGATCAATGAGTTAATAATATATGCGTTACAGCGGGCAGATGAAGAAACTCATCTGATAGTAAATAATGACAAAAGAAACGAAGAAAAGCAGCTGTCTAAATAGTAAGCAATTTTTGTAGGGCTCGTGGTATATAAGCTTAGGTGAAAAATATTTGCGAAATCGTTTTGTAAGCAACCGTAATAAATCGACGTTATTAAATGAGAAATTTCGTGATTGTTTGAATGTAGAAGTTGTGACTTCAATGTACAAACCTTATACATTATAGAACGAAACGGGCTCATGAAATAGCCAAACTGTTCACAGAGTTCGTTAATTTAATGTTGTGAACGTTTACTGCGAAACAGTAGGCCTGTGAGGAGTCTTTGTGAGTCGACTGTTTGTGAGTTAGTAAATACACTGGGAGCCGGGAGCACAATGCCGCGCCGTATAATACCGCGCCATGTACCCGCTTGATAAAGAGACGTAGTCACTCAAGTTTACGACGTCCGCCCTGCGGGACAATATATTACCTACAGAACACTCATTCCGGACGAGTTACGACTTTATGATTTGTGACAATCAACTTAAGGATTTTTTGGGAATCATAAAACTCTACGAGTTGCTAAGTAATACGTTCCTACTTTTTGTCAATGTTGATTTAAATTATTGTCAAATTAGGATTGCATTAATGATTAGTTTGAACGGTTTGTTATACTTCAACAAATTTAACGAAAGCATCAATTTCTAAATTAGTAAATAAAACTTGTGATTATTCCTCGTCTTATGTTGTCAAGCCACGTGATTTATTTTGATGGAGTTTTTACAGACATTTACATATTTTCTTCAGGAAATTTTGCAGGTATACTTAATGCATACTGCGGTCTGCGACTGTGCAAAACCGCATCAGGGCGCTACTAAGTTAGTAGCTAGTAGTTAGCGCTACTAATTAAGTCTGGGCGTACAAGCAAGCGACTTAAAGTTCAAAATTTAAATATTTAATAACATGTTGTATATGTAAATCGCGCATTGCGTGTTGTAAATCCTGCTGTACTCAGTTTGTTGTGGCTCCCCCAATGTCGTCAGCAGGCGAAAATTTTTAAGGTATTTATGAAGATAGCATCTCTATGCTCGCTCCAATGCGGACTTTTTGAACTTTGCCGGGGCGATAAAACATCCTGTACTGCACCCGGCCGTCACTACCTGCCTCCGTACTCTATACAACGGCAAAGACTCACATGCAACGCGCTACATGCTACGCTGTTTGGTGCACCAAGTCTACTTTAGCTTACAATTACTTTTATATAGGTTTAAACTTGATAGCTTCTAGTACCTATTTATCTTTACGCTCCGAGTCAACTAGCTTTGCTGCAGATTCGCCAGATTTAATATAGACAAAAAAATATTATATGCAAACTCATAATCGTATTTTAGGACAGGGTCTGGTGTCGAAAGAGACTGCGTGTAAAAGTAGACTAAATATAAAACTTTGATAAGAAATATACTTCATAAGGTCTCACTATATAAGGTAACGATCATATGTGGCATTAGAAAATATATTAAAAGTCTGTGTTTTGGCATCTATAATCTGAATTAAAATAATATTATTATATTAAGCAGTGCGTGACAATTAGGTTTATTAATGTTATCTCAATGGAACCTTATGTTTGAGACTTCAAAGTCCCTGTATATTATCTTATATATAAAAATGAATCGCAAAATGTGTTGGTAAGCGCATAACTCAACAACGCCTGGACCGATTTCGCTAATTCTTTTTTTGTTGTGTTTGCTATTGTTAGGAGAAGGTTCTTATGAAAGAAAATGTTAAGAAAATTTCGAGGAATATGGTAAAAACAACAATTTAATTTTCTCATATAAACTGTTCTACCTAATATTCTGTCAAACATTTTATGTTTATCCCGTCAATATAGTTAATGGTCCCCTCAAATTAAAGAACGTATTAAAATAAAGGTTTTGAATCGACAACATATATCCAGAATATTCGAATAATTGCGTATTTTAGATTTTAAAAATGTAGAATAATGTCAGTAATAAAAAGGGATTGACATATTTATTGATTGTCAAATATTTATGCGTGCGTTCAGAAATGTATTTTTAAACTCCTTGGTTGTACCTACATTACAAACGAAGGCAGGTTCGGTAGTCATCACGCTTTGAAATCTAAAACACCCACAACTATGCAATGGAATGCGCTTGGTGTTAAGAAAATTGTTGAGTAATGTTATTCACGTGACGATACTGAAAAGACAACTTAGAGATGAATTGGTGCTTGAGAATTCATCAATTAGATTGATCTAAGATTTCATTGATCCTAACGGGTATGACCATTGAGTTCAAACGAATTCAGTTCCCGATTCGTCATGCCTTCGCAATGACGATTAACAAAAGATGTTTGTGATCTTTTAGACAATTAAAAAATATATTAAAAATGTATATCACAAGGTGCATCATCATCATCAGCCCATATATGTACGTCCCACTGCTTGGCATAGGCCTTCTCTGCAACTGAGAGGGTTTAGGCTTCAGTCCACCACACTGATGCTTCAATGAAGAGAATAAAAACCGACTACATCCCATCCCATATGTACATGTTTAATTAAATCATGACTTGCGGAGACACGATTGATGCATTTAATTTTCGTACTTATTTATTTCTGTATTTTTATCTCAATAAAGTGCTGAACTTAATATTTATTTCCATACAATCAAAAATAAAATTCAGGTAATATGTAAATATGTAACATTCAATGACTGTTAGGGGATACGAAGTTTTCCGGGTCAGCTATTATAAATGTTAATGTTTTGTTTGTTACGCTTTCACGCCAAAACTACTTAACCGATTATCATGAAAATTTGTACACATAGTCTTCTAGATATAAAAAAAGCCATAGGATTCTTCTTATTAAAAAAAAATACGGAGGATAAAAGAATTGAAAAATGATTGAAAAAAGATTTGAATGACTTTTGGTATGCAGATAGGTGGGACCCACCGAAGTAACATAGGTGGGAATGGTTATCCTTACTATTATATAAATGTGAATGTAGGGATGTCTGTTACGCGTTCACGCAAAAACAAAAAATTTGGTATGACCATAAATGAGACCCTGTGAAGTAACATAGGCTATGTTTTATCCCGGGAAAATGTAATATTCCCATTAGGATAAACATATTATTAAAAATTAATTGTCAGAGTTTTTACTTTTACGCCTCAACCATTTGAATTGATTTGACCTTTTTTTAAATTCAGTAAGTGTCCTTTTGGGCACTTGAGGGACGATTTATAGATTCACTTATTATCTTTCTGCGCCCAAC
Organism: Hemaris fuciformis; assembly: GCA_907164795.1. NCBI lineage: Eukaryota > Metazoa > Arthropoda > Insecta > Lepidoptera > Sphingidae > Hemaris > Hemaris fuciformis. The sequence goes on from OU015442.1 coordinate 16,046,908, forward strand.
CCTGAAGTCTACGCGGACGGAGTCGCGGGCAAAAGCTATAAAAATATAAAAATTGCGATTACAAAACAGGTGTTGTTCGTAGAAGGGTGAAAATTTGGAGTTATATGTATTTTTCAATGCTGAATCATAAAAAAATAAAAACAAAAAATGTCCACAAAATAAAAATAAAACTTTTCGGGTTGGACCACCCTAGGGGTATAAAAAATAGATAACCTATTCTCAGACTTACTGAATATACATATAAAATTTCATCAAAATCGGTCGAGCCGTTTCGGAGGCTGTTTCGAACTGTGACACAAGAATTTTATATATATATAGATGTATATGTATATCTCACTCTATACAATTTTGACCATATTTTTTTGTTTAATTTGTATATCGATCAAAACAATGACTGTTATACGTATCATTATAATTTTTCAGTGCTATTATCATTTATTTACATTTTAATAAAAAAAAAATCAAATTAAAATGGTCAGTATAAGATAGAGGTTGATCGTAGAAGGGTGAAAATTTATGATTATAATAATTTATCAATGCTGAATCATAAAAAATAAAGAAAATATGTAAAGTCAATAGAAAAAAAACATACCCCTAAATGTTAAACCCTTAAATGTTGACCGATTTTCAGACCTACCTACAATATACACACAATATTTCATAAAAATCAGTCGAGCCGTTTCGGAGGAGTTTGCCAAAAAACACCGCGACACGAGAATTTTATATATATGGCAAAACAACGTTTGCCGGGTCAGCTAGTGTAATATAAAATCAACGTGGCAATCAAACATCCATACAGGGAAGCTCAACGATGTCAGTATGGGATTAAACTTATAGAAAGGAGAGAAGGAACACGCGATCTGATGAAGAACTTGATTTTAAAGAAAATTAATTAAAGGAACGTTATATACAGGCCTTCTAAATAATCTGGTTCCCTGATATGACAGCTTACTAGGGTTGACAATATTTTTAGATAATTAATTATATTTTTACAGGTTATTTTGTAACACGTTGTATACTATAAGATATTTTTTTTGTTTTGTATCGAAGAGTTCGTAAACTCCAGGCTTAATAGATCAGCTTGATCAGAGCCCGCTCTGAAACATAGCACTTCCGATTCTATTGCGGCACCAGTATAAAAGACTATGTATACTTCGTGTCTTATTACTCCTCAATAAAATCGAGTAAACTTCCTTCCTTTTCTAAAGATAGCGTGTATATTTATTTTTACGAAGTTGTCTTTAAAGTATAAAAGAAAATTAACAAGGGCTATCAATGTTGTGACGAACTTTATAATAAGTTTGTCGGAGCACGTTACTGTGAAAGCATCCAAGATCAGAGGTACGCCACGTAGAGAAAACAAAAGGCTACGCGACGTGACTCCCAAAGAAAAACAACGTTCAGCATTTTGCACACGGACGATTTTTTATCTTTATAAAGCTTCTAACTTTGTCAGGGCGAAATTATTCTTTATAAAAACTTCTTAAGACGATTTTTCAAGACATTGTTTGTTTTTACGTTGTTCTAAAATTTAGAAGGGATTTAACTGTTTGAGTTAACAAATGAGTCTTAAAAAACATCAAAGAGCAAAGTTGTAAGAAGTTAAAAGTTTATCGATTTAAAAGTGCGTTCGTTGTAAATAATTAATCAATTTTAACCTAAGACCGTTTTTTCATTGCGATAATACCATACCCGCACAACTCAACAAGTCTTCTTAGGAAATATTTAGATTAACCAATGAGCAAAATTATTTTGCCTCAACACTATACTCGTACTATGTCGCCAATTAAAAGTTGAGATCTTTGTGGTAGTCCTACTTTTTAAATAATTTCGTTCTGAATATCAAATAATAATAATAAATACACCCAACAATCACATACATAGTTCTGACCCCACACTAGGATACAAGTCCTGTGTCGTGGGTATCAGAAACTACGAGAGACTTTTCGGTCTCACAAACACCCAGACCCGAAACAAATATTTGTGGATCACACAAACATTTGTCTCGGTGCGGGGATCGAACCCGCAGCCTCTCGTTTCGCAAGCTGGTGTTTAGCCAACTGTTTCAGTTGTGTTGTTTTATTGGTAGTCTTTGTATACTAATTCACTAGTAAAAGATTAGATGGAGACAATAACAAGAAGCCAAATCGCTGCATGATTTTTATAAAAAATAAATTAAAGTACCTACAACTTTAATTTCATTTGTAAGCACAATTTACAAATTAATAACTAACATACGCTTTCACTTCATAATAATACGAAAATTAATATCTAACAAAATTTCCGAGCGCTACATCAACTAACTTAATTTAAAACTAACTTCCGCTCGCTTAATCTAAACATTCAACCAATTTCCTATCAGCCGTACGTAGCTCAGAGATTCGCCACATATCGTAGCATAGAGCTATAGATACGCTACACATCGTAGCATAAAATTGTAGAAACGCTATCCATCGTAGAATATATCCAGAGATATAGATACGCCAGCGCCGCGCGGCGTAGCGGCGATTCTGGAAGCTTTGCGAACACGGGCGGCAGGCGGCGTAGTGCACGGTGCACCAAGGACGGCGTATCCTCGCCGATCGATACTGGCTTTAAACTGTAGCGCCCAGACTCTAACCACCTGCTCGCTATTGCATCACGTTGGATGTATTGCGCAGTTTTATTTAGTTCGCCGCTATGAAAAATTGTAATATAACTTTATTTGCGGGATGATTGCTGTGGAGCTCAGTTGAGTTTTATACACTTTTAAAGGCTAGTGATGTAATAAGGCTTAAGCTGCATAGAAATATAAAGGAATTGGCTTTATAAGGACTTGGACATATTAAAGTAATATTGTGCTTTCTTATTGTAATATTAGCATTCTTTTAATATGTTAATAATCTAACATTACAATTTGTTTATATAATGTTGTACAAGGAGGTAGAGTGACAACAGTAGATCGCCGCCATGTCATATACTCATGTGGTAACACTAAGGTGTGAAACAAAACACAGACAGCCTTCAATAAGCGTCAAGGTCTGCGGTCGCAGCTCGCAACTATATTATTATTTATACACTATCATGTTTTTGCCATAACACGCAGGCCGCGTGAGTTTGTTTTCATAGCTGAGAAAATTCCATTTTACTTAGTTCGAAACAAGTTTTTGTATCGATAAACATAGCATTTGTTATATTGCCAAAAACTTTACTACTTATACCCTTGTCTGAGTTTCTTTTGACAGGGGTTACGTTTCTGTAAGTCAGACTTTTATGAGTAAAGGTAGATAATCTCGTTTATGACCCTTTTAAGCGAACTTCTAAGCTTTTTTATTACTGCACACCTTCGGTTACTTTGATGCTCTTACGTAAGGGCCTTCCTTCCTTCCTTCCTTCCTTCATTTTACAGGGTAGTTATAAAGCGATACGAACCTTCATTATCTGGGAATGTGCGCACCCTAGGCATACACGAGATACCGCAGTAATATAACAGATATACTGCGCGCGCGGGTAATGAGTTATGAGTACAGAAAGCGACCCTCGGCCGACATGCCGAAACCGCCGGGAGCAAATTGAAAACGGAACATTTAGATCCTATTACATTTGCTGATGCCTATAAAGGTAAACCAATTTCGCTGGTGTAGGATGGTGGTGTCTCCCCGCGCACGCGCCTCACCCCTGCGCCGCCCACGCCCCGGCGGCCCGGCCGGCGCTGTGGCCCGACATTGACCCGCACTGCGCCGCGACCGGCCGCCCTGCACAGGTGCGTCATTCATGCCCCTCCAACCACACACCCCCTGCCCCCCTGCCCCCCTGTCCCCCCGCACGCCGAGTATTACCCGCTGCATAAAAGTACGCTGCAATCGGCTCGTGTCGGATTAACCGGGTTTTACTTGATGCGATGGATTTTGAATTTGGAATGTTTGGACATGCGGATGAAGCTCACGTCCGCGCGCTTGTTCCCGTTGAAAGATAGATTTTCGCGCGTATTCATGGCAAAATAAACTGTTCTTTAGTAAGATAAATCAATCCGATTCCAACTATATGAATTGATTTAGTTATATTCTAAGGTTTTTAAACGAGTTTGTTCCGCTGCCAAATCAATGTACCTTAAAAATAAAATAAAATCAGCCCCAAATATAATACAAGCCACTTGGAACATTATCAATTCTGAATCGGGAAGGCACATAGCACACCACAATGAATTTAGGATTCAAGTTAATAATAATATTGTTTCAAAAGACACTGAAGTGGCCTCTGAATTTGAAAGATTTTTTACAAATATTCCCATAGTAACTACTCAACATCTTCAGTCGTCTTCTAGGTCTGCTGTGTTACTTCTTGAAGATAATGTTCCTCAATGTGATGCATCGTTTGAATTTACAGCAATTAGTCATTATGATATTTTAAAAGCCTTTAAAGAAATTAGTAAAAAAAAGACTAAAGACTTGTGGGGAATATCAGTAGTTACTATATCCTCTATTATCAATATTATAGCACCTCACATGGCAGCTGTGTTCAATCGTTGCGTCGCATCTGGAGTATTTCCTGACCTGATGAAACTTAGTAAGGTAATACCACTTTTTAAATCTGGTGATACCTCAGACCCTTCAAATTTTCGACCTGTTTCTGTTTTACCAACTCTTAGTAAGTTATTTGAAAAAATTATACTTAATCAATTACTGAACTTTTTCAATAAAAATAACTTACTTCATCGGAAACAGTTCGGATTTACTAAGGGTAGATCAACTATCGATGCAGGAGTTGAACTTTTAAAAACTGTGTTCAGGGCATGGGAAGAGTCGCGGGATGCTATTGGCATTTTCTGCGACTTGTCCAAAGCCTTTGACTGCGTCAAACATGACATTCTTGTCAGGAAGCTTCATCATTATGGCATTAGAAACGGAGCTCTCAATCTTCTGACTTCGTATTTGAATAATAGAGTCCAGAGGGTTGACGTTAATGGAAAACTTTCTCCAGGATCGTCGGTTACCATGGGAGTCCCACAGGGTTCAATTCTTGGGCCGTTTCTGTTTCTCGTGTACATTAATGACTTGCCTTACTACGTAGGGGATAAAAACGATATAGTGCTGTTTGCGGATGATACATCTCTTATATTTAATGTAAAAAGACGTCTCGATAATTTTGACGAAGTAAACAATGCACTTCGTAAAGTTGTTCAGTGGTTTGATAATAATAATTTACTTTTAAATGCAAATAAAACTAAATGTGTAAAATTCACAATGCCCAATGTTAAGCAATTAAAAACCACTGTACAAATTAACGGTGAAAAACTGGATCCTGTTGCGTCTACTACATTTCTGGGCATTACGGTAGACGCAAAACTCCAATGGGGACCGCACATTCTACGATTGGCAAGCAAATTAAGTTCAGCGGCATATGCAGTTAAAAAGATCAGACGTCTGACTGACGAGGAAACGGCAAGAATGGTTTATTTTAGCTATTTCCATAGCCTTATGTCGTATGGTATTCTTTTGTGGGGAGCTGCTGCGGATATTAACACTATTTTTGTTTTGCAAAAAAGAGCCATTAGGGCTATTTATAATTTAGGTCCCAGGGCTTCACTTAGAGAAAAATTTAAGGAAATAAATATTCTTACCGTCACTTGTCAGTTTATATACGAAAACTTAATGTACGTCCAAAAGAATCTTGATAAATTTAATAAAATTTGTAATGTACACAATAAAAATACTAGGAACAAATGTAATCTTGTACAACACGTAACTCGTCTCCGGAAAGTTAGTAACTCTTTTATGGGGCAATGTATACGCTTCTATAACAAACTTCCGAAGGCTATTAGGGAGCTTCCCCTGAATAAGTTTAAGGAATCAATTAAAGATAAACTTTGCAAAAATGCATACTATAAAATTTCAGATTTTATTGAAGATAAGCCTTGGGAGTAAGTAAATTGATCGGAGTTGTATCGTGTTGCTACAGTTTGTATCGCTATGACATGTATCTCTATGACATGTATAGTTATGACATTTATTATGTAAAAATGAAACAATGTGAATTAAAAAATAATAATAATATTGCTGTTTTTAAGAAAAAAAAATGACAAGTCGTGTTGCTGAGGGAGTTTCTTGCCGTTTCTTCTCCACAGCTATAACACGTTTCGAAGCGGCAATAGTTTAAAAAAAAATAAGAAGTGTAAAATTGACGATTCAAAAGAGCTTGTAAAAGTCTATTTGAATAAAGATAATTTGATTTGATTTGATTTGATTTGATTCTATTATAACAGGAGTTTGTATATATTAAGGAAGACAAGCATGCATATTTACCTATTTGTAATCATGGTGTATACTGGAGCAAGCTTAATGACAGTTTAGTCATTCAATGTATTGGTTTAATGTATGGTTTCAGTGATAATTGATCCAACTGGCGTGCAGGAACCTTCTCTGGGGTCAAGATTCCCTAGATTTTGTCACTGTCAAGACTTATGCTAGAAATCCCATATTAAAGTAATTCGTGTACATGTATGTATGTATGTATGTATGTGAAATATAAAAAGATCTCCGGGGTCTTTTTCTACTGGTAAGAAATGACGACAATAATCACGCACTAATAGACACAATATCATCATCATCAGTCCATATTTGTCCCACTGCTGGGCATGGGCCTCCTCTAGCATTGAGAGGCTTTAGGCCTTAGTCCACCATGCTGGCCTAGTGCGGGTTGGCGGACTACACACACGAAAGAAGTACCTAAGAACTTTTAGGTGTGCAGGTTTCCTCGCGATGTTTTCATTCACCGTTAAAGTAAGTGATAATTCATTGTAAATACACACATAATTTTGTAAAATCAGAGGTGTGTTCCGGGGTTTCAACCCGTGACCGCCGAGATTCTCAACCGTGCGCCTAAACCTTGAGGCCATCCCTACTTGTATTTGTTTATTTTTTAAAAAGACCTAATTAGTACTGCTTATGTTAATGTACAGTACGCCGTGCCAGTGTGTAAGTTGAGACAAGAAGGAGATGTAAGGTCGCGGCCTCGCGTCGCAGTGTCACCCGGCGACAGTCGGCGATAATCCCGGCTTACCATCTGACGAGTCGGCGACATCGCCGGCCGCCGCACATACCCGCCACACTCTGCTACGCCATCCGTCTAGCTTTCGCCAGAAAATATTTCGAATATACCCCTGTAGAATAAAAGTCTACAGATGACGTCGTGAATTCTTCATGAGGTTATTTTGACGTATTTGTAGCCCAAAATTTATTGTTGGCAAACTGTGCACCTGCAGATGGGTTCTTTAAATTGTTATACTAGGATGATTTATTTTTGTTATGAATGAGAGTGTCGTATGTATAGCGGCTAAGCGGAAACGGAATTGAGTTTTTCTAATTCAATGAAATTTTTAAGATCCGAGTATTTCAGTGTATGTAGGTGTGAGTAAAATTCTAGGCACCTAATGTTAATTAAACAATAACTATCTAAAAAAATCACAGATCAGTGGAATAAGACTAGAAAGGAAAGTCAGCATGCCGATCCTACTTAACCTACGACTAGACTATCATATGTTTGACACGGTCGCTTCTTAGTCATTCGGGTTGAGTGTCATATCAAGACTTTTATAAATGTGTGACAACCAATAGAAGTTCTTCATTTTTGTTTGTAATTTTTTTTGGTTCACATTGGTTGTGCGATCGTAGTAGAATGAACAGGTGACAGACAAGCGGCGATATTCGTCCCGATAGAAAATACTGTCCATTTCCCTTCTAATCTTATTCAGCTGTTTTGTGATTTTTTTATTAAGTAAAAAAATATAAGTAAATACACCCAACAGTCCCATACATAGTTCTGACCCCACACCAAGATATGTCTTGTGTTTCTGAAACTACAAGAGACCTATCAGTCTCCCAACAAACACCCAGACCCTAAACAAATAATATGTATTTGCAAATTACAAAAACATTTGTCTCGGTATGGGGATCGAATCCGCGGCCTATCCTTTCGCTGGTTCCTAAGCTGGGAGCTGGCCACGGGGCTGTCTAATATAATAATGTTCATTTAAAATAATAAATAAAATATTTATAAAAATGTATTACTATCATAATCAAAATTCATCAGCAATTGAACGTCTACGGCGTTATTATTTTAGAACTTATTTGAAATAAAGATATAAGTATGTTATTTTCTTTTAGGATTGTTATTAAATCTTGTCGAAAGCTGGTCCGTATTATCACTCTGTACTAAGTCATAAAGGTCACTCAAACGACAACACTTTTTATATTTTGATGAATAATAAAACAAGTTTTCGACAAGGCTAAGATTTCGGGCCGTTTAGTCACGAATTTGTACGTGATTTATGTAAACACATGAATTAAATAAACTTATATACACAGTATATAAACAAATTTGCTCGCGACTTCGTCCGCGTAGACTACAGGGTTGGGTACAGGGTTGGGCTACGTCATAGTAGCTTTATGCATGTAAAGTCTCAGCCCGATCGGTTTAAAATTGACAAAGTTTCATACAAACTTTCATCCCCTATTTTATCCCCTTAGGGGTAGAATATATGAAAATCCTTTCTTAGCGGATGCCTACGTCATAACATGTACCTGCATGCCAAATTTCAGGCCGATCCGTCTAGTGGTTTGGGCTGTGCGTTGATAGATCACTATTTCAGTCAGTCAGTCACCTTTGAGTTACCTATATATATTTAGATGTGAATACACTATTGTTTCATTGCATTAACTTTCTATAGGTTTTGACTTTGGTATTTTATCAATTCGGCGATAATTCATACTTTGTACTTTTACATAGATTTTATCATAATTAAAATGCTTTAGACTAAGTATGTGTTTTCTATTCAATTTAAATTTTATGAATATCGAACATACGAGTACTATTTTAGGTCGTAGTGACATGGGCTTCGACATGAGTATCTAAAATAGTGAACGATCCACTCCCGCCGGTATTCCAGATAAGTGGCATTTTTTTAACATCGACCATTCATCATCTATGTTTTAAAACTCATGTAATTAGGGGTGAGCTTATTGGGGTTTACTAATCTAAATTCCTAATTTTTATGCTGCGTATACCTAGAGACAATTAGTAAAAGAACAGAAAATAACTATTTTGCATGCCCCAACAATCACCAAAGCCCACCAAAGCACAGACCAGACATTCCAAATTCTGGATTCTATAAGTAAATAAATTCTATCTTGAAATACCTATTTGCAGGCATTATTCAAAAAAATCCTCAAATTAATGTCACCATGAACTAAAATTTTGTTATTTCGTGATGCAATAAAAACTAAGTATTAAAAAAAATACAAATATTTTTTTTTAATCAAAACAAATTTTCAGTGTAACCTTCGCTGGTATGGGAATTGCTGAGAGAGTAAAAGGTTCTTCATTCTTTCAGAGTGATTCTATTTTCTTTATTCAGTTTTTAAGTTATTCTAAACACTTATTAAACGCTTTAGGTATTTTAACGTTTTACTCGTAGTATTGCAGAAAATTTTATTTCATGGAATATTATATTTTTAATTTAGCACCATCTGTTGAAAGTTTAAAAAACTAAGTGGTAAGCACGTGGAACAAAATAATCGTTAATTAACTTTTGCGCAAATAGTGCTGTTGATTTGTTCTGAAGTTTCATAATCAAATAAAAACATGTAAATTATATACTCAACGTTTGTTAAACCACATTGAATAAAAAAAAAAGTGTAAATAAATAGGTACATGTATTTATTACTAATCGATAAGTAGAGTATAAATATAAAATGTTATAGATCTATAATTAAATAGAATTATTGCGGATTTTTTCTGGTCAGTTTAATTATTTTATTTATATGGAATACCATTCAAATCATATAAACATTGGGTTGTGTAAGTATGTTCTTTGCCTCTTGGGGAGGATCACTAAAACAAGAAAAATAAATTGTCATCTGTCAAAGTTGGCCTTCAAGTTGGGTGTCCTGGGATTTCGCTATTGCAATTTCGAAGTGGTTTTTCGATGTGCACGTAAAGTGTTGAGTGTAATCGATGGTGTGACATAAGATACTAATCATTCTTGTGATAAAATGACATCGAGGAGTAAAAATGCGGTGCGAGGCTACGAAACTGAGATCGAGAAGAGTCGAGAGGATGGGAATTGGAAGAAGGCTATCGAGCTAGCCCAGCAGTTGAAGGCCAGGTCACCACAGCACGGTACCGTTGCATTATTCATTCTGTAATATTGTTGTCTGCACATACTTTTCACTGTTTCTTTAAATATAGGCGTTAGGCTAAATATATTGCTTGATTTATGCCCCATATACATTATTTATTCACAATGAAAATATTATGACTCGTTCTTTTGATGTAATGTTAATGTTCCTTCCGATAATAAATGTCAATTCACTTGGCATTGTGAATAAATTAAATTATGCAAATTAAAACACTGCATTGTACCTTTTGCACAATTAATAACTTAAAATCTTGACTAAATTATTCATATTTATTATTAAACGATATTTTAGGTTTTCTAAGGTCGTTACATAGATTTAATTAAGGAAAAGATTGTTTTAAAGTTTTGAGTAGTTTGTTATTTAACTAATTGTATATAAGCTGAACACTATACAACATTTTTGTTACAATGTATTTTGTGACATTATATTTTCAATATAGTTCCAAATGCAATAACTTTCAATAGCAAACTTCCTAATTTGAAATAATTCTTAAGGAACTATGAGGTATACGGTATACCTTAAAAAAACAAACAATTGCGAACTGTCACTAAAAGTGGAAGTTGGATAGAATGTATATAGTTCCAACCCCATAATAGCTCAATGGATGTATAATATGTGACTTGGGTGTGTCCCCAACGGTATAACATCTAATTATAGACACAAAGATAATACATTAAAATACCAATACAAATTTTGCCATATTCTATGTATTTATCTATAACAAAAAGAAACAAAATTATGGTAAACAACGACACACACATTTGACTTTTTTTTATTTATATTCATAATGATTTATATTGACTTTTTATTTGATAAATGAAACTAATACTTAGTGCATTTTACTGTATGAGTATTCAAGATTGCATATAATCTTATATGGTCGAAACTGGATATAAAAACATTGAAGGGTCCATTTATTTCGTTCTTAATATCTTATAGCTGTTATAAGCAATATACATATGTAAGTAATTATTAGTTTTTATAGAGACTCGGCCAGGACTTTGCCATTCGGTTGTTATGACAGATCTTTCATAATAAACAATGTCATATTTGGTTTTGACTGTATTATATTTCTTTTAATACATATCACCTCATTTACCAATTGGTTTTATACAATGCTTTGTGAACTCTCAGGGTACTTCACACATTATGTGGCAAGCTATTTTTTATAACTGACAATAACAATGTAACATAATTTTTTTTTGTATTGTGTTCACAATGAATTATCATGTACTTAAAAGGCCCAGGAAAAAATTGTGAGGAAACCTGCACACCTTAAAATTATTAGGTATTTCTTAGGTAGGTAGTCTGCCAACCCGCATTAGGCCAGCATGGTAGATTAAAGCCTAAACCTTCTCAGTTCTAGAGGAGCCCCGTGCCCAGCACACATATTATAATTTTTTTTATTATTGAAATAAAATTCTTATATATTCTTATATATCTGACAGCCCCGTGGCGCAGATGGTTAGACACCAGCTTGCGAAACGAGAGGCCGCGGGTTCGATCCCCGCACCGAGACAAATGTTTGTGTGATCCACAAATATTTGTTTCGGGTCTGGGTGTTTGTGAGACCGAAAAGTCTCTCGTAGTCTCTGATACCCACGACACAGGACTTGTATCCTAGTGTGGGGTCAGAACTATGTATGTGACTGTTGGGTGTATTTATTTATTTATTTATTTATTTATTTATTTTATTTTATTTTTATCTTCCTTTGACTAAGATTGGGAGGACTAACACTTCCATACTACAGAAGTTTTCTTTAAGACTTCTCAAGTGTTCACGTTTCCACATTATGTTTATATTTCACCAATAAAATTAATGATATAATTGAGTTGAACTGGATACATACATTTTAATGATATTAAATAAAAAAAAAATTAAACTTTAATTATAGCTATGATTAATTTATCAACTGTAGCATTTCATTAACTATTTATTTCATAATTCTGCAGTTTCCCAATAATTAAATCCATCATCATTATATGTTACATTGAGTTCATCAATGCTTAACCTTGACCAACTTATCATAATATTATCTGATATTTTCAGCAGGGAATATTTGCTTTGTATTTATGTTTTCAATCTCCAGTGGAGAATGTTTGCTTATGTCTGGCTCATATTTACAAACATTGAACACTTCAAAAGATTTTATGATATTCTTTCGTAAGTTATTGCCCATTTAGTAACACTAACAAACTTGTTTTATATTATGTTTTAGACCTACCTGTTGGTGGGATATTTATATTTGAACAGATAATTGCTATTCTACACATGTAGCCTTACTTCATAGTATGTAGAAAACAAGAAATTGGACAAATATTTTGATCCAGTTTGGTTGGCCATTAATTAGATTAGATTCAATATCCCCAATTGGTTTAACCTTTATTGATTATGTATTGGGATACCTTAGGGAGTTCAGGATATTTGGCAATATAATGAATTAAAGCAGTGATGGCCTCGAGGGTTAGGCGCGCGGTCGAGAATCTCGGCGGTCGCGGGTTCAAACCCCAGGCACACACCTTTGACTTTTCGGAGTTATGTGTGTATTCACAATGAATTATCACTTGCTTTAACGGTGAAGGAAAACATCGTGATGAAACCTGCACACCTAAAAAAAAAAGTTCTTAGAAATTTCTTGGGTGTGTAGTCCGCCAACCCGCACTAGGCCAGCGTGGTGGACTAAGGCCTAAAACCCTCTCAGTTGTAGGGGAGGCCCGTGCCCAGCAGTGGGACGCATATGGGCTGATGATGATGAATGAATTAAATACATTTATATATTTTCAGTATACAATATACATAGAAGTTACGGATTTTTAGATTTTAGTAATAATTTTATAAACTGTTTTTTAAAAGGTAGGAATATAACATTTAATAACAGTTTTTACAATATTTATGTATTACATATTGCAGAAAGTCTCGCCCACTTCCTAATCGGTGAAGGTAAGTTAGAAGCCCATCTGGACGAATGGCCGCCCAACAAGGAGAACATAGAGCGCGCCCAACGAGAGTTGTCGGACGCCCGCGGGTTCCTCTCGCTGGCCACGGACGAGGCCGGCAAGAAGGCGGGCGTGGCTCTCGACGCGCACCTCTTACTCGGCAAGCTCAACTATGCATGTGGCTCTTATGATGAAGCTCTCAAGCACTACAAGCTAGCGGAGCTGGACACGCTTACGGAGAAGGAGCTGCCAGTGTAAGTACTCTTTGTTACTCGTCAGTACAGTTTTTTTTAAATTTAATCTCTGAATGATCAAAAGGTTGACTTGTAATTGGATCATTGAGAATTTCTTTGTGAGGAAATTCAGGTGTCCAAAAGCTACGTAACAATGTTTCTTATATCGTAGTATTTTTACTTATTAAAAACATACAGGACTTCGAAAAGCTAGAAATGATTGAAACATAAACAGTTAAATATAATATAATATATATAATCTGTAAGAAAACTATGATTTAAATAAATAACGTCAATTAAAATATATACTACAAATTATTAACAAGCAAGCCAATTAACACTTTCATGTTTCAGTAAATTCATCGCCATTTGTAAATAGTTCCGCTTGAATCCACTTCGTGAAACCGGTTTTCTGTTAACTTGTGAAATAGATTTCATTTGCGCGAGCGTCGGTAATCATACCCCTTGTAATTATTGCATAATAAACGATGTTTATTAATAAATTGAATATTGTAATGTTAAAGGATTCTAAATTTTGAAAGTTAAAATATTTATTGGCCAACCATTCTCTTAAATATCAACAAACATAATAAAATGCGTGATTGACGCCTAGTTTGTGATCATAACATAAATATGTAACAACAATAATGGAACATATTAAAATCATATTAAAATTATACTTTATTTATTATTCCTGCATGATAAGGGATTATGGTGCACTTTTGTTAACGGGAGGAAAGCGCCTTTTTTTTTTTTTTTTTTGTTCTCGAGGGGAAAGCTGTTTATGGCTCTACTTCCCGCCAGCCACGGGGGAGGGGGGGCGGGAAGCGTATGTCGGGGTCACCGGTCTTCCAGCCCGGCGCGCGGCGACGTCATGTCCGCGCAGATGTAAGTGCCGGGCTGGGTCCCTAACAAAATTCCCTAAACCGGCATACCGACCAAAACCCCCCGGTGGCCATCTCCGCGCCGAGTGGGGCGACCACGGTACGTTGGCGAGAAGCGCCAACCGTAATGCCGCAGCCGCCCGGTGCGCCTCCGAGACGTAAACGTCTCGGCCGTCTCGGAGTATGTAGGGGGCGCAGTTGCACCCCCACTAGCTTGGTTCGGGCGCCCTGGTTGTGGATGGGCGCCCGCGACGTACACAGGACACAGTGCCGCCGCCCCTCTCGGGGTCACTTTCAGTGAGGACGCGCCGCCCCCGCAGCGCGCCCAGCGACCCCAAGGGCCCCTTTGAGTCGCCTTTTACGACAGGCAGGGGATACCGTGGTGGGATTTTAACGCCCCCTTGCCACAGGGCAGGAGGAAAGCGCCTTAAGGTTCCCTTTCAGCAACTCAGGGGAGACCGAAAGGAGTATGTTGGGGACTCTGGCCTTCCAACTCGGCGCGCGGAGATTATGTCGCACTTGATGGTAAATGCAGTGTTATCGCGAATCTGTACAAGTAGCGAGCGGTGACTATCTCTCGTCACCCCACACAGATATGCCAATCTGCACGTTTGCAATTTCACGTCAGTTTACAGGTCCCGAAGTTTTTGTGACTGAGGAAATATGTTATTTACCAAACTGTTTCGCATTTAAATAAGTCAGAAATTGACATTTGACATTGACACATGACATTGACTATTTACCCAGTAGGTATATCGTTAGTTGTTGGTTTAATGGATAACATCCACGTTATTAGTGGGGCAGTAATTGCAGTAACATGATCGCACTCTATGTAGTTCACGCGAGTGTCGCGTTCCGGAGTGAGCCGTATACATCCGGCTACACTGGGGCTGGCACTTTTGCTATAAATCATTTTCGTCAGGTGTCACTCCACGTGAAACGTACCGCGTTTTATATGGGTTGCTAATGTGGCACACATGAAGGTCATTCCGTAATACAGTTGTAAACTGACCGTGATCAAAAAGTATGACAGATAATAGTTATAGTGATTTTCTTCGGGATTTTTAGCGTCAATGTTTTTGTAATGACTAACTATTCCTAACCTGTCTTAGCTTTCGACAGTTTGTTTACACACTGTATAGGTTAATATAGGATTATATTATGTGAGTTTTAAGCCTTCTAGCTAAATTTTATTTGCTCACAACCATTTATTTTTAACTCATTGTTAGGAGATGACACGATTAGATGATAAAAAAAAACTTGATTTAGAAACTATAATGTTTTTGGTCATGTAAGATAGACTCGACATAGTCGTTATACTAACCTAAGTCTAGTTAAGAATGGTGCGAGTGAACGCACTTTAAACACAAGGTGGTATGAGTCAGGACTGATGTCATATCAGAGTAAACCTTATCATTGCTTCGCGTACTGTTTTCCTGCTCGCATTCCAATAATGAGTTATTATTGTGTTCGCAAGTCCTACGCTTGTTTCATTTAATTATTTTTTTCTGACACTATTATGTATGGAGTACGCGCAATGTAACACGTAGACACTCAGACTTGACCAATATTTTTAGACTAGGTAAATAAATAAGGCACCGCGGGGTATTGAATCTAAGACTATTAGTGCAAAAACGCAAGGTTCAAAACTTTTTTACCTATCAAGATTAACATCGTTTGTTTGAGACTAGGGCAGTCGGGTAATTTTTTGAAGTTATGTGTGGTCTTTTGAAGTACCAAAAAAATTTTTTTTTAACTAAGCTCATTAGTTTTTCTCTAAGTCATGATTATACATACCGATATTCAATGATGTCCGCGGCATGTTAAATACGAAAAACACTCGCAAGTTAATTGGTGTTAATGACAGCGGCCTGTTCTGACCTTCATTACGTAACCTGTTGTATTAACCTTAAGTCTTCATTGTTTATTTGTTGCAAGGGTATATAACTGAGTCACAAATAATTTATTGGATTCACATTCAATGTTTATTCATAATGTTTGAGCTACTGTTTATTGTTTACAGGAGAAGTCTCCGTATAGTCGCCGAGTCGTACGCAATCAAAGGCCTATGCTTGGAGCAGAATGCGGTGCCGAGTTCTACTAGTCGATACAAACAGGCCGAAAGAGAGGCTGAAATGGTATGTAGTAGCTTGGCAATAGTTTGTATTATTGGAGTGGTTAGTTGGATTCTTATATTATTTTGACTGCCTCGTGGTCTCGCGGTGCAAGTATGTGCCGGGCGATCTAGAGGTCCTGGGTTCGATTCCCGGGTCGGGCAAAGTGTTATTGGGTTTTTCCATTAGGAAATTCTCAGTAGCAGCCCGGAGTCTGGAATTGTGCCCGAAAAACGGCAATGGGCTCGTCCCCTATTATGTGGGACTGATACATATTGGCGAAATGTGGGTGCAGAAATGCATCTCTGCCTACCCTTTCGGGGAATACAGGCGTGAGTTTATGTATGTATGTATATTATTTTCTAATATAGAAAACATAATTAGCGCTTTCATCAAAGTTGTTCATAGTTTACGACAGAATTCAATAAAACAGAATACATCTTGGATTAGCTTAGGATCATTTGATTTTCAGATAAAGATACATAGCCCCATGCTCCGTGATTCAATCATTCTGGTCTATAAAGCTAAGTTATCTTGGAGAGCAATTAGTGTATATAATTGTATGAGAAACCTGTACCTGGCGAAAACTTGTACCTTGTTGTAACTTGTAACCTGACGAAATGTGTGTGCAGAAATGCACCTCTGCCCTTCGGGGAATACAGGCGTGAGTGTATGTATGTATGGTATGAGATCGCGCGTCGTGTTGCAGATCCGCAGCTTCACGGTGTCGTCGGACCTGACGCTGCTGTACCTGCAGCGCACCAACTGCAGCGCGGCGCGCGCCGGGCCCACGCTCGAGACGGCGCTGCAGCGCGTGCCCATCCTGCACATGCGCGCCGGCCGCCTGCACAGCGCCATCGACAGGTGCCACACCATCGTCTACACCAGTCATTCTCAAAGTGGGCCAGGTGGACCCTCAGGGGTCTACGGGAGACTCCACGGGAATTTACGTTTGGCGTGACAAAAAATGGGGGTCCACAATCGTAAGCGGGGGTCTATGAAAATTAATTTGGTTTCGAACTAAAATGTTGGATTCACTTCTTCTATCAATATAGGCAGATAATATTTTAATGCATATTCCATAATCAGTACGCGTCTTGTTTTTTTTAAATAGTAATGTAGCTGCATGGGCCCACCGGATCTATCAAAATTTTGAAAGTGGTCTATGAAACAAACATAGTTTGGGAACCTCTGACCTACACCATTCATCATACACCATACACCATCATCTACACCAGGATTTCTCTAACTTTCGGTTTCACGAACCCCTGTTAAAGTTCCCAGGTGGCAGCGAACCTCTTAAGCCTTAAGTAACTAATTAAATAACACCCCCCCCCCCCCTCTCCCGAAAATAAAAAATGTCTAAAATATTAATCTTCATTCTGTCTCTGACGAATTTAGTGGCGCGCGCACCTCTACGTGTGCCGCACGTGCCTGGCACAAGGCACCCCACGTGAAATAGGCAATCCCAAAGAACTTCCAAAACAAGTCGAACAGATTGATGTGACAACGATAATAAATTTCCACTGGTTGCATAGTTATTGTACGACGCATAAGATAAACGTTAATATACAGAGTGTGGCCTCGAGGTTTAGGCGCGCGGTCGAGAATTTCGGCGGTCGCAGGTTCAAACCCCAGGCACACACCTCTGACTTTTCGAAGTTATGTGTGTATTCACAATTAATTATCACTTGCTTTAACGGTGAAGGAAAACATCGTGATAAAACCTACACACCTAAAAGTTCTTAGGAATTTCTTAGGTGTGTAGTCCGCCAACCCGCACTAGGCCAGCGTGGTGGACTAAGGCCTAAACCCTCTCAGTTGTAGAGGAGGCCCGTGCCCAGCAGTGGGACGTATTTGGGCTGATGATGATACAGAGTGTAAAAAGACCGTGATTGAAAACTAAGACAGGCAATAGTTACGATGATTACAAACAAATTGACATTAAAAAAAATCCCGAGAAAAAAAATGACGTTTTCCTAACAATCATGAGTAGGCAATGTGAGTGAGTGTATTTGGTGATTAGGAAAACGTTAATTTTTTTATTTTTCTTGGGATATTTTTTATGTCGATGTGTTTATAGTCACCGTAACTATTAACTGTCTTAGTTTTCGATCACGGTCTTACAGTATAATTGTACCAGATGATCGATAACAATAGTAACAGTAAAAATGGTGAGAACGAGAACGTATGTGCAGGTACCGCGAGATGTTGTCTGCGGTGGAGTCGGTGTCGACGCAGGCGTTGCGCCTCACGCTCGCCAGGCAGCTCGCGGAGGTGTTGCTGCGCGGCGTCACGGGACAGGTTGCTGCAACATTCAATATATATTTCAGTTTTTGATTTTACATGTTTCATTTGAATAAGAGCATCTGATATTCATTATTGTATGAAGAATGGAGTCAACATCTTACCATACAAATCTGAAGATTATTTCTGAATTTTCTTCCATTTTTCCAACTAAGTACTTAAAATATGATAAAGTTCAAACGAAAATATCATTATTCGTCAACAAAACGAATCATTGACATTTATTTTTCCAGTTTAGTTGTATACGTGTACATATATTCCTTTTCTTTTGAATTGTAAAATGATTTACAAAATAATAAGTAGTAAAAATGTAATTTATATATTGTATCGAACGTTCCAGTGCACGTTGCAGTGTACGTTTGGAAATCCAAAAAAAATACTAAAATATCTCACGGTAATTTATAGGTGTACAAACCGCCGGAGAAGGTGGCGGTGGTGCCTATGCAGGGCACGCTCACGCGGCGGAGAGAGGATCACGTTTCAGAAGGACCCTGGAAACCCAAAAAATATGCTGCCATTAATCAGGTCAGCCACATATTTACATATACTCATAGTGAGGTTTGAGCTTAAGTAATGTTGGGTGAATACGATTGTTTCGCTGCATTTTCTTGCTTAGATGAAGAAATATTAACTTATTAAGTAAAAAAAACATTTTCAATGAAAAGTAAGTGTAAATGTTTTTAATAGTCACAAATGATAATGAACGCGAAGATTTTATATATACATTGATCATATCGATCAATCGATCGAAGTGGGCATCCCCCCCATGTAAGGGCCAATGTTATGAAGGTGTGACTGTAGGCGTTGTTGATATATGTGTGGTGCGTGCGCCAGTTCGTGCCGCGCAACGAGCACGAGGAGGCGATGCTGGTGGTGCTGGTGGGCGAGGCCATGGCGGCGCGCGACGCCGTGCTGTCGCAGAGCGCCGAGTTCGAGGCCGCGCGCGCGCACGCGCTGCGCACCGCCGCCGCCGTGCTCGACCTGCTGGCGCTGCTCGCCGCCAGGTGGGCGCAGCTCGCGCTGCTCATCGAGGTACCGCGTCTAACTAATGTCCACATGCTCAACCGACTCATCACATGGATAACTAGATTTACTGGTGATTTTTTGTGTCCAATGTTCAATTGAATATTATTCTAATTTTCATAAGTACATAATGTTTTATGGTTTAATACTATTCATCGCGTAAAATACTTATTTTATCGTTATCACATCCGGTTTGTAGTACGGTAATTGATCAAAACAAATAAAAATATGCATAATATGCAAGTATTGTAATATACAGATTGTTAGGTAAAAGACCGTACATACTGAAGGACACGTTAGTCAATGGCTTCAAGTAACCATTAAAAATATAATGCAAGAGTAATATAAATATACGGCACAGTAAACGATACGAAATTATTGTAGCACAAATGCAGAAAATATGGACACCCTACATACATCGAGACTTGAATAAAAAATAATAACTAGGTACCTACCTCTTAAGTGTATGCAGCGTCCACAATGGTAGAATATGTAGTATTTATTAACACCGATTCACTTACATTTACTAAGTATTTACATTTACACTATTTACATAAAATTAAACGTATTTTAATAATTGTTCAAAATGATCGCCTCTTCGCGCAACGCAGAGTTCGGCGCGTTTTCGCATATTGTTTTTCACCCGGCACAACACAAACGTATCACTTCGAACCTTATCAAAGGCGGCTAATATTCTAGCCTTTAGTTCATCCCGGTTGGAGTATTCTGTAGCGTACACAAGCCGTTTCACTTCACCCCACAAGTAAAATCTAACGGTGTAAGGTCAGGCGCCGGCCACGGCACGGGCCCACCGCGACCGATCCAGTTATTGCCGAAGTGACAATTTAAAAACTCGTACACTGTCATTAGCTCGGGCATATGCAGGAACCATTTCCCAGTATTCTTCGTTTGAAAACGACATTGCACTTGACACAAAACACACTAACAGTTAAAAGAGGTTTCCGCAAATAATCAAATATTGCATCACGGGCGACTCGCGACCTTTGACTGGCGCCCGCGCGTGCCGCGTGCTCGGCCGGCGAGGCGACGCACGGGCATGAAAGGGCGAGTGCGGGGAGGGGTGCGGGAACAGAGCGCTGTTTGTAAACAGCTGATCGCCGATGACCGCACTTACGCAATACTTAGAATTTTTTTGGATAAATTATGTAAAAAATAAGGTACCAATTTTTTTACAAATTCGGGGTCAGAATTGAGTGCCTTATATTTGACTTCAGTATGTACGGTCTTTTACCTAACACACTGTATATATGTATGTGCATGTTTGTTAGTCGCTGGAGCGCGCGATGAAGTTCTCGTTCGGGTGCGCGCACGTGTGGCGCCAGCGCGCCCTCGCCACGGCGGCCGCCGCGCCCGCGCCCCCCGCGCACCCCGCGCCGCCAGACACGCCCGCGCCCGCCGCGCAAGCGCAGGACCACCGCTTGCTAGGTACACACATACACACCATCCGCGCCAGGCATACGTACAATCAATTGTTATTTTCTTGTGTAAAATTATATCTATACTAATATATAAAGCTGAAGAGTTTGTTTGTTTGTTTGTTTGTTTGTTTGTTTGTTTGTTTGTTTGTTTGGTTGAACGCGCTAATCTCAGGAACTACTGGTCCGATTTGATTAATTCTTTCAGCGTTAGAAAGCCCATTTATCGAGGAAGGCTATAGGCTATATATCATCACGCTACGACCAATAGGAGCGGAGTACCAATAAATAATGTTTCAAAATCGGGGGTATCTTTTTCCTTTTGAGAAATTCCGCTGCGTGCGCTGCGAAAACGGTTAAAGTTTCGCTATAATAATGTATGACAGAATTGTTCCCCTTTAAAAGTTCTAAAAAAAAGTCCGCGACAGCATATGTCTACCTTTTAAGGTTGGCTCACTATAACCATTTTTATGCTAACCAAATTTGTTCTAAAATAAAGCATTATTTGTGAAGGTGTTTTCATAAAGATGATATTAATCCTTATCCAAATAAATACGTTATTCATCACAAGCATTTAATTTAAAAGAAATTTGCCCTTAACATCATTTGATTTCAATGAGTATCTTAGAAGATATCGCAGTTTTAACCCTCCGCATACCAGGTGAAAAATTCAAACGCCCCATACAAGGTGGGGTCAAAATTGCCAATGCTTAATTTAATATTTTAAAGTTATTTTTGATATTTTTGCATTTATTATTTATTTTTTGTAATTTAGGGGATATATACTATGTATAAAAATAATAATTAGACAAGGTATTCATATTTATAAATTGTAATCTTACAACAAAACTTGCCCTTCTTTGGCAATTAAAAAAATCACTTAAACATAAGAATCACTTATTTTAATGAGATCTGACATATTTATAACACCAATTAAAAACAGGAATAATGAAAAATAAAAATAAAATCAAATTTAAGCATTTATACGTAAATCAGCACAATCTTCGCATAAATATAAATACTGTGTTTCAAACACAATGGTGCATCGCATTTCGCGAGTTTTTTTTTTTTTTTGGAGGACTAAGTGGTTCACCTAAATACTCCGCAACTCTCTTACGCAATTCTCTCGGCAATCTTTCATTTCCTTTTCTTATCTTCTATGAACAACAATCCTAACTTCTTGATGAACTCTCTTCTTTGGTTTGTTTTTCTTTTATTTGTTCCATTATTCAGCATATACATCACCATTGCATTTATACCTGCATGATTCAATAGGCTGAAAAATCATGTAAGTGGCCAGCGTTGTGAATTTCTAGAAACTTCATACGTTCTAGCCAGCTTATCAACCACATCAACGCCCGACTTTGTCGCATTATAGAATGTAATTATTTCTAGCATCTGTTGTACTCCGGTTTTTAGAGTCTATTACACAATCATGGTGCATAGAAGACATCAGGTAGACTATTTTTCTTGGCTTTGGCACATATGAGATGATTGTAACTGTATCTTGAAAAACAAATAAAGATGTATATTCTTCACATGCTTGAACTCTTGAAGGATACATGTCTTTTTAGCCCGCAATGTTCCCACCACAGTAAGTTTGTGATCCTGTAGTAATTCCATCGTGTTCTCATAGCTCGTGAAATAGCTACGTAAAATGTCAAGTGAAGCAGACGACTTCACTTTTCTTCAGGTGACCTTTAGAAGTGCATCGGTTTCTCGGTTGACGGCCTCTAGAAGCGCCTCTGCCCGTTCGGGAACTCCCCCTAGAAGTACCTCGGTTTCTTCGAAAACGAACAGTAGTAGCACCTCTGTTAGTTCGAGAACGACCACTAGAAGCATCTCTGATGGTTTGAGAACGACTCCTAGAAGTACCTATTGTTGTTAGAAAACGATATTCTTCATATTCTTCTGCATCTACTTCAGTAAGACATTCAGACTCGATACTATATACTATAATGGTCCGGTTCGCAATCATTCTCAGCATAAGCCGCTTCGTCGTCCGAATCAAAATCATTTTCCAATAACTCTCAATTTCTGAATCCTGGAGTAAGCGCGGATTTCCACTAAAAAATAATTCTTTTTTAAATTAAAATTGTTGTAAAAAACCTACAAACACGGCCAAAAATCAAGTAAACAAACTTACGTGTTTACGACGTCCCGTACAACGTGGGGTCTGAGACGCCGGGCACACGTCTATCTCCCAAACGCGCGTGCGCAGACCTGAGCAAAGTTGGCCATAAACGTGGCAACGTCGCAAACGCAGCTACTCGAGATTATAACCTTCGGGCGCAATTATTTACAAAGTTATCGCTAATTATTTTAAGCTGGGGTCTGTGATACCCCACCTCGTATGCGGAGGGTTAAAATAACACCGCAGCGAAAAAATGATCAAGCGCACAATAATGGTGTACAAGGCGCCGGCCGGCCGGTGCGCGGCGGCACAGAATAGCCAGTGTTGCCAACCCCGAGAAACTAAAAAACAACAGATTACTAATAAAAAAAACAGTAACTTAAGGAAAAAAGGCAGATTTAATATTTTTCTTTTATAATTAAAACAATCGTCTACTTTTATTACTCACATACATAGTTATTTGTGTGGCTTCAAATGAGTTGCAATCAGTTATTTTGATTTTGTGTATAATGCCCCTTTAGTTATAAATATTATATTTTTTGTTTCATTTTTGTCGTTCTACAACTTATATATTTTACTTTATCAATTTTGATAAGAATCAAATGCATTTAAAAAAATATGTATGAAACACGGCAATTTCTCAAAATTGTCAACAAAAACCCGACAATTCGATATCCAAAACACGGCACCCAATTTTTATTTTATGGTAACCCTGGCGCGGTGGCTGCAGCTAACTCTACGAGCAAAATACCATTACCGCGCGGCTCAGACGCGCGGTCGGCTCCTTACGGAACTATTGTGCTCAGCGAACTACTTTTTAAATTTATTTCTCATGCGCTTTTAATACTTTTTAGATTAATACGTTTTGTTTTAGTTATTTTAGATAATTTCCTTCTTAATAGATACCTACTTTATTTAATTTTGTAGTATTTAATTTTCCTTAGATTTTCATTATTGTAGTATTTTAAGGTTTTTTTTAATAATTTAGTAATTTATTAGTTTTGATTTTATTATTTTTTTAGTAGCTACTATAAGTTTTATTTTGTTGTTTTGCTTTTTTTATTATTACAAAATATCGCGCTTATAATTTTTAGATTAGTACGCGCTTTTTAGATTAATACGTTTTGTTTTAGTAATTTTAGTTAATTTTCTTCTTAATAGATACTTTATTTAATTTTGTAGTATTTAATTTTCCTTAGGTTTTCGTTATTGTAGTACAATATTTTAAGGTAATTCTTTTATCGTCGATAACTGATATCTTATCGGATAATAAGTACTTTTTAAGTTATAATTAAATAATATTTTTTAATAATTTAGTAATTTATTAGTTTTGATTTTGTAATTTTTTTAGTAGGTACTAAAATAAGATTTATTTTTTTGTTTTGCTTTTTAATTTTTTTTTATTACAAAATATCATCGCGATTATGATTTTTAGATTAGTACGCGCTTTTAAGATTAATACGTTTTGTTTTACTGATTTTAGTTAATTTTCTTCTTAATAGATACTTTATTAAATTTTGTAGTATTTAATTTTCCTTAGGTTTTCTTTATTGTAGTATTTTAAGGTAATTCTTTTATAGTCGATAACCGATATCTTATCAGATAATAAGTACTTTTTAAATAATAATTAAATAAAAATGCCTAGAAAAAGATCTCAACTTTCTCGGCAGTCTGCTACTGCAAAACGGCTGCGCCTTCTGCGCAGCAATGAGACAGAGCATGATAATAGTCATAGATTGGCTACTCAACAAGCAATCAATGAACGAAACCGCGCTACAGAAACAAGCATTGAACGAACACAACGTTTGGCTTTACAAAATTCTCGAACGTTGGCGAACCGAGAACGGGAATCCAGCGCTGAACGTCCGCAACGTTTGGCCTCACAGAATTCCCGAACGTTGGCGAACCGAGAACGGGAATCAAGCGCTGAACGTTCGCAGCGTTTGGCCTCACAGAATTCCCGAACGATGGCGAACCGAGAACGGGAATCAAGAGCTGAACGTTTGCAGCGTTTGGCCTCACAGAATTCCCGAACGTTGGCGAACCGAGAACGGGAATCCAGCGCTGAACGTTCGCAACGTTTGGCCGCACAGAATTCCCGAACGTTAGCGAACCGAGAACGGGAATCAAGCGCTGAACATTCGCAGCGTTTGGCCTTACAAAATTCCCGAACGTTGGCGAACCGAGATCGGGAATTAAGCGCTGAACGTTCGCAACGTTTGTCCGCACAGAATTCCCGAACGTTAGAGAACCGAGAACGGGAATCAAGAGCTGAACGTTTGCAGCGTTTGGCCTCACAGAATTCCCGAACGTTGGCGAACCGAGAACGGGAATCCAGCGCTGAACGTTCGCAACGTTTGGCCGCACAGAATTCCCGAACGTTAGCGAACCGAGAACGGGAATCAAGCGCTGAACGTTCGCAGCGTTTGGCCTCACAGAATTCCCGAACGTTGGCGAACCGAGAACGGGAATCAAGCGCTGAACGTTCACAGCGTTTGGCCTTACAAAATTCTCGAACGTTGGCGAACCTAGATCGGGAATCAAGTGCTGAACGTTTCCACCGATTAGCTCAACAAAATACAAGATCAGCAATTAATAGAACTCGCAGGCAGCATAACTTATTAAATTCTGCTTTTGCTTATGACTTTAATCTTGACTATTTTGTGCTAAATGATGTTGATATTGGTAGAATGGATAAAGTATGTAACCAATGCCAAGCAAAGAAATGGAAGGCTGAAACTCCTGGTATGTGTTGTAGCAGTGGCAAAATAAATATACCTAAAATTCCCGAACCAACAGCAGTTTTAAAAGAACTGATATCGGGATCACATCCTTCATCAAAACATTTCTTGAACCATTCAAGGCAATATAATACACTTTTTCAGATGACTTCATTTGGTGCCAAAGAAATTCGTGAGGGAAACTTTATGCCCACATTTAAAGTGCACGGGCAAGTTTATCATTTGATCGGTAATTTACTTCCAGCTGAAGGTGCACAACCAGAGTTTTTGCAAATATACTTTGTAGCTCATGCAGATCAGGTATCCTTGCGTTCAAATTTAAACCCGACCTTACAAATTGATCTGATCGATGCACTACAAAAATATCTTCACGAAAATAATACGTATGTTCAAAGTTTTAAATACAATATTGAAAATAGACCGGTGAGTGATTTGAAACTTATCATTCATGCTGATGTAAAACCTGCCAACGATCATCGAGGTCGATATAATATGCCGATAGTAGACGAAGTAGCTGTTCTTTTGATAGACGAAGATAAAGGTCCCCGAGATATTGTGTTGAATGCAAGAGATGGTCAACTTCAACGAGTTTCTGAGCTTCACAGATCTTATGACCCACTTCAATACCCTCTACTATTCCCGTTTGGCGATGACGGATACTGCATTAGCATTCCACAACAGAATGGTGCTGCTAGATCTAAAACTGTATCATGTATGCAGTTTTATGCCTTTAGACTCATGGTGAGAATAGATGATTTTAACAGCTTACATTATATGAAAGGATTATTTAACCAATATTGTGTTGATATGGCGGCAAAAATGATTTCTGAGAGGCTTGATTTCATAAAAAAAAATCAAAAAAAATTGAGGGCTGAGGAATACATCCATTTAAGAGATGCTGTGACCAATGATGGCAATATAGACGCTACTAATATTGGTCAGCATGTAATATTGCCATCGTCATTTACAGGATCTCCAAGATACATGAACGAAAAAAGTCAAGATGCCATGACATACGTCAGAAAGTTTGGAAGACCAGATCTCTTTGTTACATTCACATGTAACCCTGAATGGTCAGAAATAAAAAATGAGTTATTACCCGATCAAAAATCATACGATAGACATGATTTGGTGTCCAGAGTATTTCATTTAAAACTAAAGAAAATTATAGACCTATTGACAAAGAAACATATCTTTGGACCAACTCAAGCTTTTGTTTACAGCGTTGAATGGCAAAAAAGAGGTTTACCTCACGCCCATATTTTATTATGGCTAGCAATCAAAGTACAACCGGATTCTATAGATGAAATAATATCTGCTGAAATCCCTGACAAACAACAAGATCCCATGCTTCATAATATCATCATAAAAAATATGATACATGGTCCCTGCGGGTTTCATAATCCTTCGTCACCATGTATGAAAGAAAACATTTGTTGTAAAAAGTACCCTAAATCTTTTATTTCTGAAACACAAACTGGTGATGACGGTTACCCAACCTACAGGCGCAGGTCTCCAGATAATGGTGGAAACACGGGAATCGTTGGTGTCAAAGGAACAGATATGAGTGTGGATAATAGGTGGGTGGTTCCTTATAATCCAGTCCTTTCACGAAGTTTCAATGCGCACATCAACGTAGAATTTTGTCAATCGGTCAAAGCTATTAAATATATTTGTAAATATATTCATAAAGGTTCTGATCAAGCTACATTTTCTTTAAAAAATATTAACGATGAAGTAGAAAAATATCTAAATGGTCGCTATATTAGTTCATCTGAAGCGTTGTGGAGAATTTTCCAATTCTCTATTCATGAACGATTCCCGGCAGTTATTCATTTAGCAGTTCATTTGGAAAACGGACAAAGAATTTATTTTAATAATGAAAATCTCCAAGATCGGGTCAACAATCCACCTTTCACAACACTTACAGCGTTTTTTGATCTGTGCAGAAGAGATGTATTTGCAAAAACTCTTTTATACCAAGAGGTACCCCAACATTACACATGGGAACGAAATACATTTTCCAGAAGAAAACGAGGGCAAGATGTTGATGGTTTCCCAGGTGTAAAAAAAGATACAGCTTTAGGCCGTGTGTACAATATTCATCCGACTCAAACGGAATGCTTTTATTTGAGAATGTTATTGCAACATGTTCGTGGTCCAACGTCATTTGAAGATCTTAGAACCGTCAATGGCATTATTATACAGACATATCAAGGCGCCTGCAAGAGATTAGGTTTGCTGGAAGGAGATCATCATTGGGAAAATACTTTATCAGACGCTGTTTTATTAGAGCCATCCACAAAGTTAAGAGAATTATTTACCATCATCCTCATATTTTGTCAACCATCTGACCCTTTCGAGATATGGAGTAAATTTCGGAATGATTTGTGCGAAGATATATTAAATAGATATCGAATTGACAATCAGGATATGACATTACAATTTAATGATAGTATATACAATGAAGGACTTATGATGATTGAAGATAAAATTCATGAGATGTGTGATAAATCTTTAATTGATTTTGGACTTCCAGCATCGAATAGGATTCATTCTATTAGTGATCCCTTGGAAGAAGCATTGCGGAGACCGTATGATTTAAATAAATTAACTCATTATATTTCTGAAAACGAACCTAAGTTAGTAGATGATCAGCTGACTGCTTATAATTGTGTTTTGAAAAGTGTTCGTTTAAATGAGGGGAAGATATATTTTTTGGATGCCCCTGGAGGAACCGGCAAAACTTTTGTTACCAATTTGATATTAGCTAAAGTTAGGTCTCAAGAAAAACTAGCTTTGGCCGTGGCGTCGTCGGGCATCGCTGCGACTCTACTAGCGGGCGGTCGCACCGCTCATTCAACTTTTAAACTGCCTTTGACTATTTCTTTGCAGAAAGATAGCGTGTGCTCGATCAGAAAAAATGGGCCTTTGGGAAAAGTTTTGCAAGATGTCAGTTTAATAATATGGGATGAATGCACTATGATTCATAGAGCTCATGTGGAGGCTTTAGATAGGAGTCTCAGAGATATTAGAAGCTCTAACAAAATCATGGGTGGAATCACTGTCGTGTTTGCTGGTGATTTTCGCCAAACATTACCGGTGATAGTTAGGGGAACCAGAGCCGACATTGTGAAGTCTTGCTTAAAAACTTCCCCGTTATGGAAGTTGGTTCATACCCTTAAACTATCTACTAATATGAGAGCACATTTGGGTGGAGGTAGTACAAATTTTCATTCAAAGTTACTTTTAATAGGAGACGGGAAAGTAACTCATTTCGAAAACAAAATTGAAATTGATCGTGATTTAGGTGAGAAAGTTACGAACGTGGAAGACCTAATCTCCAAAGTTTACCCAGATGTAGTCAATATAGAAAAAAAAGACTATCAGTGGATGTGTCAAAGGGCAATATTGGCAGCTAGAAATAGTAGCGTTGACGACATCAATAAAATAATACTGGCTAAACTTCCAGGAGATAGCGTGAACTACACGTCCATTGATAACGTAATGGATCAAGAAGATGCGGTACATTACCCACAAGAATTTTTAAATTCTCTAAATCCGAGTGGCCTTCCCCCACATTCACTCATATTAAAAACTGGCACTCCAATTGTGTTGCTAAGAAACCTTAAACCACCTAATTTATGCAACGGAACCAGACTCCAGGTAAAATTTCTTCGCAATAACGTGATTGGTGCTACAGTTTTGACTGGTCCAGCAGTAGGGCAAACAGTGTTGATACCTCGCATCCCCATGATACCAACGGATTTGCCTTTTAACTTTAGAAGAATTCAATATCCGGTGAAGGTATCGTTTGCGGTAACAATTAATAAGGCCCAAGGGCAAACATTTAAGTACGTAGGAATAGATTTACGCCAGGAGTGTTTTTCACACGGGCAACTATATGTTGCCCTATCGAGATCTGGTTCTGGTGAAAATCAATATCTACTTCTGCCAGAAGATAACAAAACTAAAAATATAGTGTACGGAGAAGTACTTTAAAATATATCAGTTTTGAGTTTTATCCTAAAATCTACATGAAGACCCAGTACTTTAACCTAACGCTTTAAAATTCCACTCTTACTTATATAAGTAATAAAAATACAGACTTTAACTATTAATCATAATTATCATTATTATTATCATCAATACAACTATCTGACACAGTTATCACGAACAAAATCCACTTGATTATAAGAGACACCCAAATCACTTCAAGATAGGCTTTGAAAATTTTATAGATTTTTTTCGATTTCTCCAGGATTCCGTATCAGATCCTGGTCCTGATGATTACAAGACCATTTTGAAAAAAAGAATTATGAAAATCGGTTCAAGCGGTCTCGGTAAATCGATGAACATACATATGTAGATGGTGACGAGAACATACATAGATATATAGTACATACATTGGTGGTCGAATTGATAACCTTCTCTTTTGAAGTCGGTCAAAAAGCGTGATTTTAGTAGGTACCTACATAAAATAGCTCCTTAACATTATATTATTCAAAAATATTTTCACCTTCTATGCAAATGAAGTCGCGGGTAAATTTAGCGTTATCCCAAAGTAACTATTCCACGCGGACGAATATGTTATAAATACGAAAATGAATATATGTCTGTTACGCTTTCACGTCTTAATTCATTTGACCGATGTGAACGATTTTTGGTATGGACATAAATGGAACTCTGTGGAATAAAATAGACTACAACTTATTTTCTTTCTGAACCCAACCCTGTAGTCTACGCGGACGGAGTCGCGGGCAAAAGCTAGTTTTATTATAAAACTATAAGAGCAATGTGTGTTTCCTCATACTCTTGACCTATCAAAACTTATTGGGTCACGTAAAAGAAATATTTATACACACATAAAAAATAACTGCCTCGTGGTCTCGCGGTACAAGTATGTGCTGTGCGATCTAGAGGTCCTGGGTTCGATTCCCGGGTCGGGCAAAGTGTTATTGGGTTTTTCTATTAGGAAATTCACAGTAACAGCACGGAGTCTGGAAATGTGCCCGAAAAACGGCAATAGGCTCGCCCCCTATTACGTGGGACTGATACATACCTGGCGAAATGTGGGTGCAGTAATGCACCTCTGCCTACCCCTTCGGGGAATACAGGCGTGAGTTTATGTATGTATGTATGTATGTATGATAAAAAATAATTTATAAAAATATGCCTCGTAATGTCTGTTCCATCTTCTTAAAAATAGATTATTTGAAAAATAAAGATGAGTATGGTAAATAATCTAAATGTATGGTATGTAACAGGATGTGCGCGTGCGCACGCGGTGATGCGGCGCGCGAAGGTCCTGTGTCCCAACGACGCGCCGCTGCGGCTGGTGGCAGCGAACAACTGCTACCGGGCGGGATGGGTGAGTACCGTTACAATATTCACAGGAAAAAAGTAATTGGTACTAAAAATTTACATGACTGTATTACTTACTAAGTATAGTATAAGCTTGTGAAAATAAAAAATATGAATTTATTTGGATTAATGAACAGAGTAAACTAATCCTTACTAATATTATAAATGCGATTGTAACTCTGTCTGTCTGTCTGTCTGTCTGTCTGTCTGTCTGTCTGTCTCGCTTTCCTGCTAAAACTACTGAACCGATTTAAATGAAATTTGGTACACAGATAGGTTGGAGCCTGGGAAAAAACATAGGATACTTTTTATCCCGGAAAATGTAGTATTCCCGTGGGAATGGGAATAAGTAGCTCTGTCAATATTCTGCTTTTACGCCTAAACCATTTGACCGATATGAATGAATTCTTTTACAGACATAAATGTGATCCTATAAAGTAACATAAAATACATTTTATCCCGGGAATATGTAGGGTTCCCGAGGGATGAGCATATAATGTAATGCGAAAGTAACTGCCTGTGTTATGCTTTCTCGCCTAAATCATTTGACCGATTTCGATGATTTTTAGCATGGGATTAGATGGAACTCACCAAAGCAACATAGGATACTTTTTATCCCGGAAAATGTAGTATTCCCGTGGGAATGGGTATAAGTAGCTCTGTCAATATTCTGCTTTTACGCCTAAACCGTTTGACCGACGTGAATGAATTTTGGTATGGATATAAATGGAACCCTATGAAGTAACATAAGCTACATTTTATCCCGGGAATATGTAGGGTTCCCGTGGGATAAGCATATATTGAAATGCGAATGTAACGCTGCCTGTGTTATACTTTCTGGCCTAAACCATTGGACTGATTTAGATGATTTTTAATATGGGGCTAGATAGGACCCACCGACGCAACATAGGATATTTTTTATCCCGGAAAATGTAGTATTCCCGTGGGAATGGGCTTTCACGCCTATACTATTCACCCGATTTATATGATTTTTGGTTTGAATACAAATGGGACACTATAAAGTAACATAAGCTACATTTTATCCCGGGAATATGTAGGGTTCCCGTGGGATAAGCATATATTGAAATGCGAATGTAACGCTGCCTGTGTTATACTTTCTGGCCTAAACCATTTGACTGATTTAGATGATTTTTAGTATGGGACTAGATAGGACCCACCGACGCAACGTAGAATATTATTTATCCCGGAAAATGTAGTATTCCCGTGAGAATGGGCTATCACGCCTATACTATTCGCCCGATTTATATGATTTTTGGTTTGAATACAAATGGGACACTATGAAGTAACATAAGCTACATTTTATCCCGGGAATATGTAGGGTTCCCGTGGGATGAGCATATATTGTAATGCGAAAGTAACACTGCCTGTGTTATGCTTTCACGCCTAAACCATTTGTCCGATTTGAATGAATTTTGGTATGGACATAAATGAGACCTTTAAGGGACATAGGCTATTTTTTTTAAATAATTCAATAAGTGCCATTTCGGGCACTAAGAAGACGATAGGTGGCATTAGACCATTTAAGATTCTAAGGATTCATTAAGTTACGTTGAATATAGTTAAGTGCGGTTAAGTCTCATAAGGTGGTCTTAAGTTTACTTAGGTGACGTTAAACGCACTTAGGTTACTTACTTGCCATTATTAGATTGGTATTGCTACTGGGTGGTTTTAAGTTCTCTTATGTGATATGTGATTTTGAAGAGCTTACCCATAAGTAACTTTAAGGAAGATTATGTGCGGTTATGTACAATCAATTGTGCCCGAAAAACGGCAATAGGCTCGCCCCCTATTACGTGGGACTGATACATACCTGGCGAAATGTGGGTGCAGAAATGCACCTCTGCCTACCCCTTCGGGGAATACAGGCGTGAGTTTATGTATGTATGTATGTATGTACAATTAAGTGACGATAAGTTTTATTGGTGTATGTTAAGTGACGTTAGGTGCTATTAGTGGATGGTGAGTGACGTCAGGTGCCATTATCGGATGAATCAGATTCCATTAGTCGAATCTATAAGGCTACAAGTGCCGTTATTGGAAATCACGCGACGACAGGTGCCATAATTGGCACTTATGGCAATTTTAGAAGAATTTTAGTGGAACTTAAGGAATAGAAGAGCTATTTTTCCGTTTTATGAATTTAGGTGCCATTTTTGGAACTGAAATTGCGAAAGGCACCATTATTTGAAGTCAGTATCCTGGATGACTTGAATTCACGTTAAATGCCATTTAGCACTGTGGAGTAGTGGTGACTGGTACCGGTACAGTAAAATGTTATCATGTGCATTTTTATGGGGCTCGGTGTCATTATGCGATGTTAAGTGCCATTATACGCACCTAGATGACATTAGATACATTTTCGCGATAAATTTATGAGACGATCTGAGGTTATGAAAAATGTCATAATGTCACTTGAGACGATTCTCAAAGATAGAAATGACCTCCGGTGGTGAACTACTGCAACAATTAGCGTAATTTTTGATTTATAGATTCACTTAGTTAGTTTCTGCACCCAACCCTGAAGTCTACGCAGACGGAGTCGCGGGCAATAGCTAGTATTATAATAATTATAAGAAAATGCAAAATACTATGCATTTTTTTTAAGTTTATTCACTTCACATAACCTGCTAGGTATCGAAGCTAAAAAAATCGATATAAAGTTATTTTATTGGGTTTACGAGTGTATTCATTAGAATAATAAAATGCCAGCATGTATCGGTTATGCGCAGATAGAAGAAGGCATAGAGCTGGCGGAAGAGGCGCTCGCGATAGAGGAGGAGCAGAACGGACCGATGCTGGCTCGCTGCTGTCTCTACACCGGCATCGGGTACCAGACCAAAGCACAGGTGACTAACTCACTATAAACGATACTTTTGTCATAGTTATAGCAGCACGGAGTCTGGAAATGAGTCCGAAGGCAATAAACTTGCCCCCTCTTACGTGGGACTAATACATACCTGACCAAATGTGGGTCCAGAAATACACCTTTGAATACCTATTCGGGGAATACAGGCGTTAGGAATGTATGTACGTATGTACACTTAATTGACTTTTGAAAATAAGACCTTGAATATTTAAATTTAAACTTAATTTAGTTGACCAAAATATAAAAATATGCAAAACAATTTATTAACTTTGAAAAGTATTACAAATTTCAGTTCGCAAAAATTCTCCACACTAAGCGCTGCCTGTGTAGTGGAGAGTTTTTTTACAGGAGTAACTGAAAATTAGTAAATAATGTGCTAAATACAGGGTTGATACGACAGAAGGGCGATAAATTACACTACGTAAACTATACGTCCTTAGTGCTGATTGGACACGGCACAAAAATTAATTATACCAAAAATGAGATTTTTTTGTTTCAAACAAACTAAATAGCTTACAAATAAGAGTAATACGCAAGCACTCTACAATAAATAATTTCACAAACCTGTACAAATTGGCAACGTCGCGCGCGGCGTGTGTAATCGTGGTGTCGTTGTACAGAGCGGCAACAACGCGTAGATTTAAGAAGGATTTACCGTTAGACGTAATCAGCTGTTAGAAAAGCTACATCCGTGTTCAAATGGAGCAAAAACTTAAAATATGATTTATGACTAAACTACTGCTCCTGTTTAATTGATTTTTAGTATCGTATCAACCCTGTATAAATCAAAATAGTTTTATGTATTTAGCAATATCAAAACACCGATGGGCAGTCGCATCCATCATTTAATTTTGTATCGATATTTTGGCGCGGCCCTATCTTACTAATCGATATGTCGTAGAAATCGAACTCCCGCATCGACAAGGACGCCGCGAACGACAGCGCGCTGAAGTACTTCCTGCGCGCCGTGCAGCTGGATGACAATGACCACCTCGCCTTCTACCACCTGGGCCTGCAGTACATGTACCACGGCATGCTCAACGAGGCCATGGTCAGTCCTTATAACTTATCCAATGTATTTTGTATGAAAGAAGTTTTTTTTTTGGTATGTCATCTTATTTATAGCTTTAGTTTATGCATTATTTCATTTTTATTTATAAGTATGAAAAGCTTTTTAGGCTGTTTGGTCATTCAATACATAGTTAATTGTAGGAGAGATTACGTTGAAAATTGTTATACTGATAGTCGGTAGTTGCTAAAAGTAATTGCTCGATTTTTTTGTCAATGGGGATGAAATGGCGGTTAGAACTTGATGTGGGGATAGGGATACCTCGAATTTAACGTGAGGGAATTCTAGTTTGTCCGCGATAATGTAAAAAAATATATTCAATGAAGACGAGGCTTTATTATACCGTGAGTTTGTAAAATTCAGTGACGGCATCGATCCCGCAGCTGCTTGTGCAATAGCGTGTCGGTTAGTAATGAGTGAGTATGTGTTGCGTGTCCGCAGGAGGCGACGCGCGCGAGCCTGTGGTGTCGCGCGGAGTGCGGCGGCGCGCTGCGGCTGGCGGCGGCGCTGTGGAGCTGCGCGTGCGCCGGCCGCCGCGCCCCCCGCGCGCTCGCCGCCGCCGCGCTCGCCCGCGCGCACTACCCGCGCGCGCCCTGGCCCCGCGCCATACTCGCCGCGCTGCAGCTCGCCTGGGACTCGCCGGAGGTACCGTGTGCTGCGCATCATTAACATTTATTCTTTGTTTCTTTTTTATTCATTTATTTAAAAATATTGCTCATTATTGCATTTACATTTAGGTATGTATTATGATTATTCTAAAATTGTAGATAATCTTCTTCTTTCTTTCTCGGAACGAGATAAACACTATTCAGTTAATACAATTTTTACGTAGTATCGTCGATTTTAAGTAATATACCTGATGTACAATTTAACTCATGTAATTGAAAGAGGAAATGATTTTAATATTCTCTAATATAATATTTGTTATACTGCAGGCGGCGTTGATCACCGGCAAGGAGTTGTTGTGGTTGCTGAACAGCTCGGAGGCGGAGGTGGAGGAGCCCAACGGCTACACGGAGCTGGACGCGCTGTCCGACTCGCAGCACGACGACACGCACAGCACGCGGGACGCGGGTCAGTACGCATCTACACTTTAGGCCCCTCGCCCACGACGACTTTTTGTAGCGATGCTGTCGCGCGTTTACTAAATGCGCGACAGCATCGCTACTAACGCGTGTTAGTCGCTTTTGGAACGCGCTACAATAGCGATACAAACGCGCGACCGTGTCGGACGACATCGGGGGAAGAACGGAGGGAGGGTGGCGCGTAAGTGGAGAATCGAGCATCAGTGCAACACAGACAGGTCGCAGAAGCACGACAGTATCGCGTTTGCATCGCGCCTGAATCTGAGCCCGTGGGCGAGGGCACACAGCTAGCGACCGCTTCGCGACTGTATCGCTGCGGATGCGCGACCGTATCGCTACAAAAAGTCGCCGTGGGCGAGGGGCCTTACTACTGGTGTCGGGATTCTACCTAGTTCGGCCAACAAATGCTCTATATTTGTTAAAAAATTGTACAGCCTATATTATTTATAAAATCATTTGTAAAACTTTTTTTGCCCAATAAAGTACTTATTATTATTAATTCTAATGGCATATCAAACGTCTTTAACTCTTTAGTCATGGTTACGTAAGTGGTTAAAAAAAAAGTTTAATTAATGGTCAATGTTGCACTTTATAATGTAGTATGCGTAACAAAAAATAAAAATTTTCCCATACAACCATAGGTATTAAATGTATGCGGTTGTTAAGAAAACGTAAAATATAATTTATAACGTCTGTTGAGCATATGGCGTTTTAGTGTGTGTACATACATACATAAACTCACGCCTGTATTCCCCGAAGGGGTAGGCAGAGGTACTGTTCTGCACCCACAATTTCGTCAAGTATGTATCAGTCCTACGTAATAGTGGGCGAGCCTATTGCCGTTTTCCGGGCACATTTCCAGACTCCGTGCTGTTACCGAGAATTTCCTAATGGAAAACCCCAATAACCCTAATGGAAAACTCAATAGCGCCAATTTAGTGTGTGTATGTATGTAATATGCATGTATCAGAGGCGGTACTTACATAGGAGCCCAAAAGCGTTACACGTTAATTTGTAATGTCTAGTTTATAATTGTTTATTGTGGGGTCAGGATATTCTCTTTTATATGTCAAATCGGTTTTGTTAAATAAAGATTTAAAGCTTATAGATTATTATTGGGAATTTTGAAAGGCAAACTGGGCTTTTGTGGTTGTATGTAAGTGCCGCCACTGGTATGTATGTATGTATGTACAATGTGACGTGCGCCGGTGCAGCGTCGGTGCGCGCGGAGCTGTGCGGCGCGGCGCAGCTGGAGCGCGCGCTGTCGGAGTGCGCGTCGTCGCAGTCCGTGCCGCGCGCGCGCACGCCGCGAGCGCACACGCGCGCGCACGCCTGGCTGCTGCTCGCTGACATCTGCCTCAGGTGCTGCTCCACGCACATATACCTCACCTACACTTGACGATTCTTTCACTAACACTTTGATTTTAAATCGATTCATAAATAAAATATCGATTTATCGATTCTTTGATGTATTAATTCTGAAATCGATTCTTGCTGATCAGACAAGTATTTTGTATAACTGTATATTATTTTTATATATTGTATTCATCTCTGTTATTCATACACGTATGTACCTTTTACCTATGCATCATCAAAAGTTAATAAATTAATGTTAACCCTTAACCACCTAGCACCTATTTCTGTTCTCTAACCACCTACGTGCGGTCACCGAGACCGCTAATAAATTATTGCGATTATTTTGGGATCTATGATAAGAAATTAAAGTTCGGTTAAATAAAATGCATGTCTATATTGTCTATACTTAATTGCTTTATTTAAGCGTCACAAATTAGCAAGAGTAATATAAAAGTTTAATAAAAATGGTATAATATCTATGAAATAAGGAATATGGCACCAAAAATAACTATACTAAGAAAATGAGATCTTTATTCTAAAATACTTAAATTTTTCACTTCTTTTTCTTATTTCTAATAATTTGAATAAACTAAAAATAAAATCAAATAAAAAAAACTAAACAAAAAATAAAAAAATAAACAAAATTGCAAAGCTGCAACTTTTACATTTTTTCGCGGCAGTAACAACACATTTTTTGCGAACACTCCAAACAAATAGGTACTTTACACACGAAACATAGGTAAGCCGTTTTGCGTTTCTTTTTTGGATCACACGTAAATAATGTTTTACGAACTTCAAGTTTTTCCGCAAGAGAAGTGCTTGGTAAATCTTCTTTTATTTGCAAAATACGGCGAATAGAGTTCTTGATGTCTCTCGGAACGCGGTCATTTTTTTCACGACGTTCCATGTGCGGTTTTGTAAGCTGTTGAGCCAACTTTTTCAAGAATTTAAATCGACTCGAGCTTGGTTATTACAGCTTATGATATAAGCATTTGAAGAAGATATGTCTAATATCAACTAATGTCTAATATCTAGTATAAGTCAAAGGCCATCTTCGCGTCCGACAAGAAGTGGAATAGTGTGATCTTTGATCAAGTAAATGGACTCCAATTTTTGTTTGGTTGTAGTACAATATCATCTCAGGTTTTTCGGTGCTTTGGTCAACACTAGCAGTATGACGCATGCTTGAAATCAAAACTACTGCTTTGTTTTTCTTTGGTACGTAAGATGAGAAGGTCATATCTTTGGTAAATCCAAACACGGAAGAGTCTATTGGCCGCTGTCTAGGTGGTTTGAACTCAGGCGGTATTTCGCGCGTTTTTTTTTTGAGAGTACCCACAAAACTTAGGCGCCTCTGTTTTAAACAATTGACCAGTTCACGTCACACAACCACCTACGTGCGGTCACGGAGACCGCTGGCGAATTTATTTTACTTACCCTGGCCAAGCGCGCGCACGTACACACTCGCCGAGCGCTAGCGCGACTCTAAGTAGTGTGTAGAAAAGGTACATGAACGCGCTTTGATGCACGCCACTCACACGCGGAAATATTTGAATTTGAAAAATATTTGCGGTCTCTGAGACCGCAGGTAGGTGGTTAAGGGTTAAAGATCGATATCAAATCTCGATTAATAACGACAGTGTTTGATCTAGAAAATCACTTATAAAATTGATCGACATTTGCTTGCCATCTCTATTGGACAATTAAAACATGTTTTTCAATAATATAAAAAATAATTTGGTAGCTAAATAAATAAATTTATTTTGAAACAGGTTAGGTCGAGTGAGCGCGGCCGCTGGATGTGTTTCGGAAGCGTCCGTGTTGACACCCTTCAGCCATCTCGTCTTATATACGGTCAGTATGCTAATAAGAAAGTTGATTTACTAGCATCCCGTCCACATTCACCAGGATGCTAAGTTATCAAAAAAAATGCCTGTGTATTCACAGGCTGATTCCGGAACACGACAGACTTGCGTAGATATATAGATTATTATAGACATTAAATTTCACGTGATCATAAGTTATCAGCATTAGACAGACCCGTGGCGCAGTTGGTTAAACACCAGCTTGTGACACGAGAGGCCGCGGCGCGGGTTCAAACTCTGCACCGAGACAAATGTTCGCGTGACCCACAAATATTTGTGTCGTTTCTGATACCCACGACACAAGACTTGTATCTAAGTGTAGAGTCAGAACTATGTATGTGAATGTTGGGTGTATTTATTTATTATTTTATTACCTTGAGCTGGCCAAATACACCATTTGAACTTGGTAAAAATGTGTGCTTTTTGATTCGTTACAGAGGGGTATGGTGCACGCGGCCAGCAACGAATGGGAAGAGGCGAGACAATGTTTTCAAAACGCGCTCGCGATACATCCCACGCATCTCGACAGTATGGTGCAGTTAGGTAAATCAACCATATTTAGATAAATATTTATTGGTAGATGTTACAAAATTCGGCTGCGTGGGGATTTAGAGTTAGCTAGCTTACGAGTTTTAGAGGTTGTCATATGTTTTTCGAGCATGTGGTAGTGTTGGAATAAGTGAAGAGAGATTTGTGGTTTTTGTTTGTTTAGATTAAGCTATTTGTATCGGTTTTAGAAGCAGCCATACGTACGTAAGAAATTGCATTTCAGGAAAACTTTGTTTTTATTCGGTGTTTCAAGCCGGTGAAATTGTTACTACTAGTGGAGAATGATCGTAGTCGTTTATTTTATGAATTGGGACTGTATTTAGGGTGTTGTGCTTAGGTTTAGGCGCGCTGTCGAGATTTAAATTCTAGATACTTCTAACTTTTCGAAGTAATGTCAATTCATGATGGATTATTACTTTAACGGTGAAAGAAATATCGTGAGGAAATTTGCACACCTAAAAGTTTTTAGGAATTAATTGGCTAGAAGTGGGATTGTACGTATATGGGCTGATGATGAGGGTTATGTGTGTGGTGCAGGCGCGGCGTACTACTCGCTGGGCTGGCTGGGGCTGGCGGAGAAGGCGCTGCGCGAGGCGGCGGCGCTGGAGCCCGCGCGCGGCGACACGTGGCGCCGCCTGTCGCTCGTGCTGTGGGCGCGCCGCGAGCCCAGCGCCGCCGCCGACGCCGCCGCCGCCGCGCTCGCGCTGCTGCACCACGCGCCCGCGCCCCGCCTCGCGCTCTGAGCCACGCGCCGGAGCGGCAACGTCGCGCCCAGCGCCGCCGCCGCGCTCGCGCTGCTGCACCACGCGCCCGCGCCCCGCCTCGCGCTCTGAGCCACGCGCCGGAGCGGCAACGTCGCGCCCAGCGCCGCCGCCGCGCTCGCGCTGCTGCACCACGCGCCCGCGCCCCGCCTCGCGCTCTGAGCCACGCGCCGGAGCGGCAACGTCGCGCCCAGCGCCGCCGCCGCGCTCGCGCTGCTGCACCACGCGCCCGCGCCCCGCCTCGCGCTCTGAGCCACGCGCCGGAGCGGCAACGTCGCGCCCAGCGCCGCCGCCGCGCTCGCGCTGCTGCACCACGCGCCCGCGCCCCGCCTCGCGCTCTGAGCCACGCGCCGGAGCGGCAACGTCGCGCCCAGCGCCGCCGCCGCGCTCGCGCTGCTGCACCACGCGCCCGCGCCCCGCCTCGCGCTCTGAGCCACGCGCCGGAGCGGCAACGTCGCGCCCAG
Source organism: Hemaris fuciformis (assembly GCA_907164795.1). NCBI lineage: Eukaryota > Metazoa > Arthropoda > Insecta > Lepidoptera > Sphingidae > Hemaris > Hemaris fuciformis. The sequence continues at coordinate 16,088,292 of OU015442.1, forward strand.
CGCCGCCGCCGCGCTCGCGCTGCTGCACCACGCGCCCGCGCCCCGCCTCGCGCTCTGAGCCACGCGCCGGAGCGGCAACGTCGCGCCCAGCGCCGCCGCCGCGCTCGCGCTGCTGCACCACGCGCCCGCGCCCCGCCTCGCGCTCTGAGCCACGCGCCGGAGCGGCAACGTCGCGCCCAGCGCCGCCGCCGCGCTCGCGCTGCTGCACCACGCGCCCGCGCCCCGCCTCGCGCTCTGAGCCACGCGCCGGAGCGGCAACGTCGCGCCCAGCGCCGCCGCCGCGCTCGCGCTGCTGCACCACGCGCCCGCGCCCCGCCTCGCGCTCTGAGCCACGCGCCGGAGCGGCAACGTCGCACCCGATCGTCCTGCAACCCGCGCCAACGTCGCGCGAGCCCACCTCGCGCCCGCGCCTCGCCTGCCACTGAAACACCCAGCCGTAGTGCTGCAACTTCACACCCGTTCGTCCTGCAACCAGCGTGAACATCGTGCGAGCCTAGCGTCAAGCGTCAAGGTCAGATTGCACATGTCACAGTGCTGCAACTTCACACCCGTTCTACTTATCACCGGCATGAACGTTGTGTAAGTCTGATGTAACTGTGTTTTTAACATGTGTGAAAAGCGTACTGACCCTCCGCTTAAGTATAAATTAATAAATAAATACACCCAACAGTCACATACATAGTTCTGACCCCACATTAAGATACGAGTTATGTGTCGTGGATATCAAAAAATACGAAAGAATTTTCAGTGTCACAAACACCCAGACTCGAAACAAATGTTTGTGAGTCACACAAACATTTTACTCGGTGCGGGAATCAAAGCCGCGGCCTCTGCTTTCGCAAGCTGGTGTCTAGCCAACTTCCCAACAGGGCTGTCAAATGTATGTATGAACCTACATATTATATGAGGTAGGTAATGTATGGATGTTAAACAAGCAAAAGAGGTGTGGTCAGGATCGTGGTTTGTGGCACTCAATAGTATCTGCCTACCCTTGGGCTGTCAAATATAGTGTTCTCTTCAAGTATAATGTTCTTTTGTCATATACCACAACCATCAGTCATTAATTATTTTAACATGATTTCTATGTAAATCAGTAACTTATAAATCCGATTTATAATATTCATCTTATGGTTGTCTTGAAAAGATCGCCATGTGCGATAAGGCCGCCATTTGTACCGTTCTCTAGGTTATATATATATTTTTTTGTATGATTTTGAATGTGTACAATAAAGAGTTAAATAAATAAATAAATAACTTCCACTAACTCTTTATTATAGAACTTTTCTAAAGGCCATCACGTGATATCAAATAACTTATATAACATACAGGTTAGCTCATTAAATGGCCTATAACATGCAATTTTATTTTTTCAAACCTGACTGGTGGTTCCTGAAACTACACAGTGTTTCTTATTATCGAAGTGAAATTAAGGGGAAAAATATATGCAATGATTTATAACTTTGGAAAAAGTTGATATGATAAATAACATGTAGTTATGACAGATTTACAAAACGATTATTCTTGTTTACATTCCATTTTGTCAATTTCACATACAGCCAAGTTTGGAATGGACCAAATGCAATAGAACTATAGTTAAGTCGTTTATGTAACTTCAATACCCATGAGTCAAATTACTACACTTCATTTGTATAATTAAATATCTCAATCAAAGAGATTTTTAGTCCTTTTAAAATAAGTTAAAATATTTTTCATTTGTCAGGATAGAATAAAATTAACATGTGCACAGAATTACAACGGTATTTATAATTTTCATGCTGTCAATTATTTATTGTTTAATTATTTTATATTTTGTCGGTGTTGCCATTTATGAAAATATTTTAATTTCTCATTATGGTGAAGATATCAATATTTCACTTTTATTTAAAACGATTTCATTAATTAATGTTATATTTTCATTTGGTAACACCATATGCCATGTATAAAATTACTTCCGCGTCTCATTGATCGATAAATAATATTCTATAATTATGTACAGCTCATACAAACGCATTAAAATTAGTCTAGAAAATTGGTGTACAATAAAATGCCTCGCACACAGAACTGCATCGCAATACTTAAAATCGGACACAAATTTATTACAGGAGACAAAACAGATTATGTTATTCACTTATTTATTTCTTTAATTAATGCCTATACTCTGTCACCGATTTCCTCTAAACTTTCTTCCTCAATCTACCTTGAATAAAACAAAAACTACATTGAAATCTTTCCATACTCAATTTGGAAATCCCACATAAAATATAAGGGACATCATTGATCTTCCGAATATTTCTCTATTCCATCGAAAGTTTATACAGGGTGTATTCAGACCGTGATCGGAAACTAAGGCAGGTAATAGCTAAGGTGATTACAAACCCCCTGGCGTTAAAGAAAATTCTGACAAAAAATAAAAAAAATGTCTTTTTCCATACAACCATCGGTATTAAATGTACGCGGTTTGTATGGAAAATGTCATTTTTTTTATTTTTTGTCAGAATTTTCTTTAACGCCAGGGGGTTTGTAATCACCTTAGCTATTACCTGCCTTAGTTTCCGATCACAGTCTGAATACACCCTGTATAATAGAGATGGGAAAGGGCTACGCAAAGACAAAAATATTTGCAGACGTGTCTGCTACTCGTATATTTGTGTTATGTATTAAGTATTGCGATCGATACTTTTGTGATGGTCTTCAATTTAGACACGGTTAGTTGTAGTATACTTCGTCCGACTGAATACTTGATGTACTCTTGTATAAGTATTAGATTAGATGCCTTAGAATTAACTCATTGTCAGCCTGTGTATCGTCATGTTGTTTTACTGCTAGCTTCAAATAGATTTATTGGATGATTGTTGACTCCTCTTTCACATTAACAAAACTTTTAGCATCATTTATGCAGAACATTTAGGGCTTGAACACAGGTTTATGCTTTTGCTAAACAGAAAGAAAAATGATAATTATTTCGTTGGAAAAATATATCTGTCAGTTTAGAAATCAAGTCCTATTTTTCTAAAAATATTTTTTTTTGTTTGGACATACACACATATACTCTGCTGGATTGTTATATTCGTTGGCTTAGGCAAGAAAATGTCGACAAACGATATACTAAGTACTAACATACAGAAATGGGACAGACAAGTTAATATTTATTTAAAGTGATACACTTAAATTGTAGCAACCAAATATTTGTTAATTAATCCATTACTTCCCAAGCATCGAAACATTGTAATTTTTTGATGATATGAATTAAATTAAGTTTTTAGTACATTAAGAAAAAAAATTTTCACGATATATGGAGTCGGATCATAATGCTCTTCCTTTGTCGACAAAAATTATCAATTTGAAAAAAATATAAAAAATAATAGAAAATTTGTGTGAAATTACGGATTTTACCAAAAACAATAAAAATAAAGAGCCCTAACAAAAAGTAATTTAATATAGTGTCCTAAAAATAGGACAGTGGGGGACGAATGGGCTAAGACGTTTATTAAGCCTGCCTTTATGCCAGTGTGGTTTTAAACAGTTAAATTATACATAAACACGACACATTTCTGGAACATAAGATGGCTGATTTGAACGAATGACGTCATGCCAACTCCCAAAAAAAAGTTTATATTATTTTTTACCTATTTATCGTAATCAATGACTAAGCTATTGTGTCATCGAATATAAATAAATCCAAAGCAAGGATTTGTTCTGCAAAATCGCTTAATGACATTGCAAGTGGCACAGTGTAAGCTGTCGATAAGACAAGAGATAATTTGAACCGAACCCGGAACTCCGCCAGTCTCTTCTAAGCACTGTTATCTGCTAATCCTCGATTTGTCGATAACATACTAATATCGTATTAGTGTAATAAAAGTCTGTTTGTACATGCAAACATTTTGCATAAATAACGAATTGTTTTTTTATAACTTTTTTAATAATCTGCCTTACCTTATACGAGATTAACATGCTCTGTAAATTATTTTCTCCTATTTAGTGCGGTTTAAAGAAACAGATATTACCAAATTAAGTTTTTTTTTGCTGTATTTGAAACAAAAAGAGGCATTTCGGTCTCAAATACTCCAACCCGTAACATTTTTTAATAATGTTAATCTGATGCCGATGTTCAAATGTTCCTGAAAAAATCAATAGACCCAAGTCTTCGCGATATTTTATATCACCGTTGACGCAAGCAATAACATACAACGCATTAGACATTGATAAGTCAAATTTGCGACCTTCGCATTGAAATTTCATAGACAAGGGTTTTACTTTGATCAGACTTTGGTACAAAATGAGTCATTTAAGTGTATAACTAAGATAAACGAAGTTTTTGACAATCATAGGTGTTGTATATATAATTGGTTCCACAGACCCGTCCATTGGTGTTTATTTGTAGTTTGATGTCGTGTAGTATATGTTTGTATTAATATTACATGGAAAAACAACGCGTTCTTTGTGACTCTAGATTATGTTAATGTTTGCATGATCAAGGGATTATAAATTAATAAGTACCACATGAAAAAAAAATTGATTTTTAACTTCAGTATTTTTCTTGGTGTATTAGTTTAAAAATGCATGGAAACATTTCGTGGATAGAATTAAATTAATGATAAACACATCTAACAGTCACAAACAGTTTTGACTTGCTAAAATATTTAGACTCTTCAATCTCACAAACACCCTAATCCAATATTAAGACTGTTGGCTATACATATATGTGGGGATCGAACCCGCAATCCTTGATTTGACAGCCTAGCGTCTCAACAGCGCCACCAAAGCTGCCGATTTCTGACAATACTCTAATTATTCGTGTTAAAGTGATGATGATATTAACAGTCGGTGCTAACGCGTTTCTTTGAACATGTTTCCTTGTAATTTCGTTTTGTTTTTAGATTTTCTTTAATATATAAATAATCTTTATATTAATGTTTTGCCGTAGTGTTAATGTTCCACAATAATTATAATATATTTTAATTTGCTGTTCATTCTTATTTAGTGCCAGTTTCATTGCCTACTATTCTGGAAAAAAAAAACGTTTTTAATATCGATAAAAAGTGTCACCCCTAATATATTGATAGTAAGAATACTATTAAAACAATTATTGTTTTCCTGACGATTAAATTATTGGCTACATAGTCATATAAATTTACGGTGTCATTATAAATGACGGTTTTCATATCCTGTGTCTGTAGATTTTTAGAGTCTCATAAGAGCTTTATAACTGCCAATAATTTTTCTACAGCAATGTTTCGACATGATGTGCGGATAATGTTAGTCCCGTCACGTGGCGTGTGCACAGTGTGCTCTGATCAAATAATAATTATGTGTATAACATACGCTTGATTGGTTATTGTGTGCGGTTGAATTATGTCCGAGTGTATTCATACTAACAACGGCTGTTACTTTGTTGGGGGTGAAATATTGATTTCATGCTAGTGGGCATCTATCTCAAAAACAAACATTTGCGTGGGTCATTGTGACGCATTTTGGTGGTCAAAATGCACTATTGAATAAACACTGGATTTTATTTCGTCACTTTAAAGTATAACCCGACCAATTTTAATCTACCCTTTGCACACTTTTTTACGAATTATGGCGAGTAAAGGTAAGGAGTGTAATCTCCCATAGTAGAAAATCGAAAAATGTGTCCAACGGTCAGCGTAAATAACAGTTCAAAAACCTTCCAGAATGGCGCTGGTGTAGACAAAGGGTATGAATTTAATATTATTGTCGACTAAAGTAGTTACTTATTGAAAATGTCAACTACTTGCGTAGTACAAAATAATGTAGTAAATATAACCTTAAAGAGTTATTATGAAAAACGCGTGTAGCCAGAGTGAGTTTATATCCTCAACTGTGATTAATTAATTGATTTCCGCTTCCTTAAAAATTTATGTTGCCGATGCTAATGTGGCGCCCCCAATTTAAGACATTTTGCATGTACTAGATTTCACTCCTTAGCTTTACTCTCCATAATACGAATGAAAAGTGTCTCACAACTCAGAACGTTTACTTTTCAAGTCGGTCGTGTAACACTTAAATATAATATACTCGGGCATAATGAGATTTTAATATATTTTTTAATATTTATAAAAGTAATTCAACGCAATTGCAACGGTGGTTGTTGTTATATAAGTGCGGTGTTTGTTGTATATTAAGTGGGTGTTTTTGTTATAAAGCATGCTGTATTGTTACATGGTGTTTGTGGTTAGTTGTAATGGAACTTTATTTTATAATATGCTGTACATTATAAAGTTTAACGTGTCAATTCGTTGATGTATTTGAAGATATTACAAAAAAATATTTGATTGGTAGTTTTCTAAATATTTGGAAGATATTACTATTTTCACTCCAGAGTTATGACAAATCACTCCAAATGTATCACATATTTGTCTTATATTTATCACAAAATTATTATTTATTTTGAATGTTTTTTTCAGAACCTTTAAGGTTTTGTAAATAGTTGTGATGCCATATTAATCAGTTATATGTTTTGTTGGAAATGTAAGTCACAAAAATATTCACATATATTTTTTTATAAAACTACTACTATCAATTAGTGCTATTAAACATCGCTTGTAAACGCTGATTATGTTTAGCTTTACTTAAGTACTTCATAAAATTTAATTTTACAGGCCATTGATAATAATAAGATGAAACTATTTAAGGCGTAATCAGCTTTTATAAGATCCTTTTACAGAAGAGCAATAAGCAAAACACCAATAATTAAATAGCTTATCGATTTTTATGATACAATTTTTCGTTCCCCAATTTCATTATAGATTGTCGATATATAAAATTTCGGTGCACTTTAAGGGCAAGTGTAGGTTAGATTTTCCATTCGCAATTCACAACGATGCTTTAAGGCTCATCCTAATAGTGTAAGCAATTGTATTAGCTGGTTTACTTGCAAAGCGTCTCTGAGATACTCGGCAATAAGTATTGTCTTCGTTGAACAATAATACTTTAAGGTGATGAGTGGTGATGTGTGGTGATGAGCATTGGATTGTGCCAATGTGTTCCGATACGGTGGAAATCGTATGCAACAACTTTTATCGACTAGAAAAGCTGTTGTAGATGGTTTCAGCTGTATTCCTAAGATTTAGCTTTCGTGGTAATCGAGTATTTAATATATAAAAATGTATTGTATGATTATACCGTGGGGAGATCCAAGTTATCGAAAATTTTAGACACCCTAATAATTTTGTAGAAATATGGAAGTACCCGAAGTTTTTACGCAACTTGGACCCTGTTCTGTGCTAGCCACGACACCTATAATATACGACTTCAAATTTTATAATACGTATAGACGTGTCGTTTAAATTTTCGATTTATTGTCCATTTGTATCGAAATATATTATAACGTGTGTATATAACAGCGATTAGATAAATATTTTTATTATAGTGTTCATTAGGTATCGGCCATGAGCAACGTCACGCGATTATTTCTGTGGGAATCGCAATAAAACAATATACGAAAGATTGGTGACGTAGTTAATGGGTGACACCTGCTCGTTGGTAAAAGCGAAAAATAACTATTGGAATATATACTATGTATTTATAAAAGTGAGTGTTCGTTAGCTTGTATCGTCTTGTATATTTCTACTTGGCTAAGTGGTTTTATTTTAAAAGGTTAATAGTGAGACTAATTTTCCCAATACAAGCTTTCAATAATATGTAGACTATGGTAACGGAAACTTCGGCGTCTTTGTAAATGACACGTGTAGTTCATGAAATTAAAAAAAATAGGAATAAAGTTAGTACTAGTGTAAATAAAAGCACTGTTGATATTAAAGACTAAGTTTGGAATATAAGAGTGCCGAAGAATCTGTTTCAATCCCCCTTCTACCATAAAACCACTTATTGGAGTAGTGTGTTATATATCTTTGTAAATGACCAATGTATTTTTAAAATCGGTCATAGTTCTCTATTCGGTAACTTTATGCAGACGGACGTACAATCAGCGGTGTTGCTATATAGAACGCAACAATGTTCAAATTATATTATGACCATATAAAGATTAGAGGAAAATTCTTGAGACAGAATGTTATCACTATTTATATTGATATATGGAAGTCTGAGCTAACATAAATGAATGGGCAATGTTTGCAGAACGCTTTGGAATATAAAAATCTTATGATGAAGGCGTGAACTTCAGGTATTGTGTGCTGGCAACACAGTGCACTAATCAACGACTAATCCTAGCATGCTTCTTAAGTAAGTGATGTTTATCTCGCTACGTCATGAGACAATAGGAAATGTATATTGTTTAGTTATGAAAGATGTACATACATATATTGTACTACAGGATGTAAAGAAATTGCGATCGAAAATTAAAACAGGTACTAGTTACGGTCATTACAAAACCCATTGACGCTAAAAATACAAAAAAAGTAATAAAATTTTTGACGTTTTCCAAATCTCCTCGACTATTACCCGACAGCCCCGTGGCGCAGTTGGCTAGACACTAGCTTGCGAAACAAGAGGCCGCGAGTTCGATCCCCGCACCGAGACAAATGTTTGTGTGATCCACAAATATTTGTTTCGGGTCTGGGTGTATGTTAGACCGAAAAGTCTCTCGTAGTTTCAACAAAAAGATGTTATGGTATTGCCGGCGAATTCTTAAGTATTTTACTCTGTTCCTGTCAATAGTTTAGCAACAAAAATAATAATTATAGCAGAAACATTAATTTCACGTCTTATTGCAGCAAAAACATTAACTTATTTAAAAATATGCTTGAAAAGACACTTATGTGGTTAATGTTTAATTGTTGACAGTAAAATTGCTTTGCTAACAACATACAATCTTATAACGAGATCGTATACTCTCACCAGTAAAGACTACTTGCTCTACATGCATGGAATTTCTATATGTAGAAACAAAAGGACAAAAATATTTCAATGAATATTTGTAATACAATGAAATTATATTCCTAGTTGCTATAGGTATATACCATATACTGTTCTTATGATGACTCGTGCAACTGTTTACTCTATGTCTGAGATATGACAGACTGTCGGTAAATACGCCTTTGTTAAACGAAAAATCTACATGCTAATTAAAAGGTTTGAATGTAAAATTTTAACAAACCTTGGTCATGCAATAAAATGAAGCATTAATTCTCAAATAAATATTAATTAATACGTTGGATGCCGGAAGAAATATTATCTGTTTTTTTCCTGTCCATTACGCTCATATTCCTCATAGATTAAAATTTATGGAAAAGTAATTGATCCGAGTAGTTATATTTGCAAAATAAATAAATACATCCAACAATTACATAAATGGTTCTCATCATCATCATCATCAGCCCATATACGTCCCACTGCTGGGCACGGGCCTCCTCTACAACTGAGAGGGTTTAGACCTTAGTCCACCACGCTGGTCTAGTGCGGGTTGGCGGACTACACACCTAAGAAATTCCTAAGAACTTTTAGGTATGCAGGTTTTATCACGATGTTTTCCTTCACCGTTAAAGCTAGTGATAATTCATTGTGAATACACACATAACTTCGAAAAGTCAGAGGTGTGTGCCTGGGGTGATGGCCTCGAGGTTTAGGCGCGCGGTCGAGAATTTCGGCGGTCGCAGGTTCAAAATAAAGGTACTGTGTTGTAAATATCAGAAAATAAGTACAAAAGAGCTTTGGGTCTTACAATTATCTCTACTCGAAATATGTATTTGTGGATCAGATGAATACTTGTCTCCGCGAGCTCTTGGCTTATCGTTCTGTCGTGTAGAAGCAACTGCGGAAAAGGAAAACAACAAATATTTTTATTTATATCGCCATTTCCTTCCATTGCTGAGTGTACGGCCGTCTCATTACCTAAAATCCAATACTAATATATCCACTTGTTACTGTGTACTTATATGATATTGTGTATACCTTGTTCCGTGACATATACTATGTAGATACATAGTGTGCGCAGTGCGGCCGCGCCCTCGCTCCGCGCACACTACACTGCGTTTTAGATGTTGTTCTCAGCGTTCCATGTTGATTGTACATAACTCTTTTAAGGATATGAAAAAATATATGATAATTATTATGTTACACAAAACATTCGTTTTATTTGTCGCCTTTGTGCTAATGCGATGTTGCCTTGACTTGCCGAATTGCTATGACATCAATTGTTAACAAAATTCTTTGTTATAAATTAGAGAGTAATAAGAGTTAGATGTGCGCCTAAAGCACTGAATTATATATGAAGAATTTTGGTTTAAAAGTAGTGGGTACATCATATTTACATTCACACAAAACCTTGGGCTTTTCACTTTTGTTCTTACCATTAGGTACGGTCAACGGTGGTGTCACTTTGTCGTGCCACAAGAAAAATCTAAATGATAATAAATTCTTCGTAACATAATTCTACACATAGTTTTGACTTTATTATTATAAAGAACTGCCTCGTGGTCTCGCGGTACAAGTATGTGCCGTGCGATCTAGAGGTCCTGGGTTCGATTCCCGGGTCGGGCAGTGTTATTGGGTTTTTCTATAAGAAAATTCTCGGTAACAGCACGGAGTCTGGAAGTGCGCCCGAAAAACGGCAATAGGCTCGTCCCCTATTGCGTGGGACTGATAAATACTTGGCGAAATGTGGGTGCAGAAATGCACCTCTGCCTACCCCTTCGGGGATTATAGGCGTGAGGTTATGTATGTATAGAAAGTAAGAAGGTGTCGACGTCACAAACTCCTTCTGTGATATGATTTGGCGCGCCGGCCGTTGATAATGCAGCTGTAAATCACTGTACAAGTGCAATGGACTTTATCAAGGAAAGTGCATTGATCACATGTATTGATATTAAACATATTATTTATTTTTATTGATCAGTGGCGATAATCACCGTATTTCAATTGAACTTTTCACATAAACTTGTTATCAATTTTTGTGGCGTGGTTCGTTATTTCAGATCGCAAAGATACGATACCTTAGATAACCTACTCAAACATCACCATACTTAAGTAGTTTAATTCAAATACTTATACAAGTACTTTTAAATCGTCTGTTTAAATAAGCTACCGCCGCTTCGGAACGTGTTATCGCTGTGGAGAAGAACGGCGCTAGAATCTTCCTCAGCAACACGAAATGTCATTTCTTTTTCATCAAAATATATGTACCAATATTATTTCTACATATTTTTTAAATTACATTTATACTAATTTGACATTATCAATATTATAACGATAAACTGAAACAATAAAACAAAACACTGATCAAATTTACTTACTAGGTACCTATAAAGAGGAGTGGTAGATCCACGCCAAACCACCACCAGATGGGACGGCGGTTTGAACTGGCTAGAAGGCCGGTGACTCCGACATACGCTTCCCGCCCCCCTCCCCCAGGGTCGGCGGGAAGTAAAGCCATAACCAGCTTTCCCCTCGAGAAAACATAAACCTCAACTGAGATGGTACCGTTGTTTCATCAATTTATGTACATTGATATTTATTACTGGGGGGGTACCCATTTTCTCGACGTGAGACTTTTCTTCCCTCCAGTAATCTTGGTGCTTATGCGAGTTTGGCGCATTCTCGGATCCGCCTAGATATTCATCCAGTTACGAAGAGGTTAGCATACTCAATTGGGTCGATTGGCTTGTTTGTTTAATGTTAGTAGTGGACAATTAAGGTAGTTTCTTCTTTTAGGTTCAGGTTCATTATACGGCGGTAATCACTCGAGAGCTTGTAGGAATCTCATATTTTGCAATCAGATATATTTGACTGCCTCGTGGTTTCGCGGCATAAGTATGTGCCGTGCGATCTAGAGGTCCTGGGTTCGATTCCCGGGTCGTGCAAAGTGTTATTGGGTTTTTCCATTAGGAAATTCTCAGTAGCAGCACGGAGTCTGGAATTGTGCCCGAAAAACGGCAATAGGCTCGCCCCCTATTACGTGGGACTGATACATACCTGGCGAAACGTGGGTGCAGAAGTGCACCTCTGCCTACCCCTTCGGGGAATATAGGCGTGAGTTTATGTATGTATGTATGTATATATTTACCTAAATAATGAAAAAGTCAGCGTGTGCATTTGCGTTTCATGAGACACTCCACCGTGACGCTGTTATCATAATCTTATTCAGTTTCAACATGGTGACCCAGATAGCGCCACCAATTCTACACTTATCATCATTTCGCAATGATAAATATTAAAAAAAAATGTTGTTTTGGTCGGAGTAATTTTAATCACTTTATTTACCGTTTGTCTGAATGCTGAACAAAGGCCTCTTCTACGTACATACTAAAACGGGATTAACTAGGACACAGAGAAGAAATTTTCTCTCGTATTTCGTATGAGGATTCATCGAGGACATAGTGTTATGTAATTTTGACCCAGTTATATGGCTGTATTGCTGATGTTTTTAAAAAGAACCTAAATATGACTTTCTTTGTTGTATACCATATATATATATATATATATATATCGAAAGGGTGTGTCTAAAAATAAATAATAGTTAAAAAAACAACTAAAAACACGCTTTTATAGAAATCCAATCCAATCCATCAGCCAATGGAAGTCCACTGCTGGACATAGGTCTCTCCCAATGTCTTCCACAAGGACCTGTTGGAAGCAGACTGCAAAAATCCAACCAAAAAATAGAAAATAAATTTTAATTAAAAAAGGAGTTAAAAATGTATGGGGGCATGGTGATAATAGTTATAATTATTTTATTGACAGATAAGAATAGAAGGATTAGCATTTTGATAATACATTTATCTTAAAAATCACCCCACGCTTTTTACACTAGGTACTTTTATTTCAAATTTATTAAAATTTATTCAATATTTTTTAGTTGGATTTTCCATAAAAGCGTGTTTATTACTTTTTTTAAACTATTGTTTATTTTTCATTTTTAGATGACATTTCTATAAAAGCGTATTTTTTAATTTAAGTGAAACTTCTTTATAGACGTATGAGAGAAATTGGTCTTGACGCAGACACTCCGGATCTCAGGTAAACAAAAAATCGCTAATCCTGATTATCCTAGTAAGGATAACGGGTCCAATTATTTAAAATATTGAATCGTCATCGGTCCTTAATAAGTATGCCAAATTCGACTTAATGCGATGTATTGAAGGGGGTCAAAATCATGTTCAAAGGTTCCATTACATACTAACATTACGTATGAAGCTAATATAAAGCATGTCGAAGCGTCGACGCATCCCCACTGTGCGCCCAACGTAGGGTATAAAAGCAACCGCCCGATCGAGAATGATTCATTCTCGCTCGGAACGCCGGTCCGAACGGAACTCTGTAATAAGTTTGTTTCCGATTAAATTTGTAATTACCTCCAAAAGTTTGACTGTTTGATTTAAAATCAATAACGCCCAAGATCCTCCGTCAAGCATATAATGATGATAAAAGTAAGTACGATAAAACTGTCATTCAGAGCTGACATAACTATGATGATATGCATGTAACTGCCTAATTCATAGTTTGGTCCCGGAGCGAAACGAAAGCGGTGGTGTATGGAGGTCGATATATCGCAATTGTAGATTATCTGGATCAGTATTTAAGAAATAGTTTCGAACGAATACAGAGAGCGACTCAGCGAGTATCACTGATGAGCATCTATACTCTATACAAATAAATAAAATTGGAGTGTCTGTTTGTAATATTGAAATAACTGATTTTTAATAAATGCATATGGATGTTCGGTACATATACTAAAATAACGTTTTTTACAATTTTTGTCTGTCTGTTTGTTCCGGCTAATCTCTGAAACGGGTGGACCAATTTTAACGGGACTTTCACTGGCAGATATCTAATTTAATAAGGAATAACTTAGGCAAAAATAAGAAAAAAAGACACGGTTGTTAGGCGGAACGAAGTTCTCCGGGTCAGCTAGTTTATAATAGAACTTCTGGGCTGAACGCCGCACACTTATGCCGATAGAACATCAAGTAAACATAAAAAAACACTATCTCTCTATTTTCCAACTTCTACCACGTGGATCAATGGTCAATTAATAAATATCTAGTTGTGTTATTTTCTACTTATCATGGGACTGGTAATAACCGCTGTAAATGGATTTAGTAATGGTCTTTTGTAGTAAATCATTTGAGCGAACCGTTACTATTGATTTTCTTTGGTTCGCACCATCGCGAACATAGGCAATAAACAAATCATTTTAAATACACCCAACAATCACATATGTGCATAGTCTTCGTTTTAGTATTGAGTGTCTTGCTTACATTCATATTATTAATGCTATTAGAAAATGTTTTGATGTAATTTACATCAAACTGTAACATGTTTTATGTAATAAACCTATACTAATAAATAAAATTGGAGTGTCTGTTTTGTCTGTCTGTCTGTCTGTTTGTTCCGGCTAATCTCTGAAACAGGTGGACCAATTTTAACGGGACTTTCACTGGCATACAGCTGATGTAATAAGGAATAACTTAGGCAAAAAAAATAAAAAAAAAAATTTAAGAATAAGCTGTTAGGCGGAATGAAGTTCGCCGGGTCAGCTATAAATGCATATGGATGTATACAAGGTACATATACCAAAATAACGTTTTTTACAATTTTTGTCTGTCTGTCTGTCTGTTTGTTCCGGCTAATCTCTGAAACGGGTGGACCAATTTTAACGGGACTTTCACTGGCAGATAGCTGATTTAATAAGGAGTAACTTAGGCTACATTTAGTTTGTAAATTTTAATTTTAGTTTATAAACTTATTAAAAATAAATTTTCCGCGTGGACGAAGTCGCGGGCACAGCTAGTAAATAATATAAAAACGCATAAGTGGTACCTAAGATATATTCCATCAAACAGAAAAACAATAATAGAGCGGGCCGGTGCCTCTCAGTGCAATGTAAATGATATACATTATGAATAGAATAACGCAGCATCTAATTTATGTGTGCGGTGACTTTACCACAGCCGATAAATTTTCTTTGCCTTTCGGCAGTTAAACATAATAAATAAATACACCCAACAGTCACATACATAGTTCTGACCCCACATTAAGATACCGAGTCTTGTGTAGTGGGTATCAGAAACTACGAGAGACTCTTCGGTCTCACAAACACCCAGACCTGCAACAAATAGTTGTGGATCACACAAACATTTGTCTCGGTGCGGGATCTAACGCGCGGCCTCTCGTTTCGCAAGCTGGTGTCCAGCCAACTGCGCCACGGGGCTGTCAAACATAGTTGCAAGCATGTTGTTACAGATACTCGTAGTAGATCAACTTCAACCAGGTAATCTGTAAGTTTGACATGTGTTGTGAAAGTATCTAACACATTGTACTACGCTAGATTAGATTACACACTTGATTGCAAAATTGATTTTGGTGTGTGAAAAAAAAACAGCTTTATAAAGATTAATAAATATTCATCTTTAGTATATTCGTATATTTGAATGCCTCATGGTCCCACGGCTCAAGTATATGTCGTACGATCTAGAGGTTCTGGGTTCGAATCCCGGGTCGGGGAAAGCGTTATTGGGTTTTCCATTAGGAAATTCTTAATAGCAGCATGGAGATAATCTGAGGTAAGAGGTTATGTATGTGTGTACATACATACACACATACATAACCTCTAAGGCAAGCTGGGCTTTTGGGCTTCTATGAGAACCGCCACTGGTATGTATATATGTGTACTCGTATCTGCCCGGATATACGTAAAGGCCGTCACAGTAACCCGTGTTACTTCATTGGAATAAGCCAATATACATAATAGGGTCGGCTGATGACAGACAATTGCAAAATTTTTGCAAAACCGTCTCGTTAATCCCGCGGGTGAAGCGTGCGGCGTATCATCGAGGTCTCACAGATTCAATTTCTTGGTTAGGGCATAGTACAAATTCGGGGCCATCTCGTTTGCGCCGATGGTGGCCGTCGCGGGGTTTTTAGTCGGTATTACGGCGCATTGATTTTTGGTAGGGACCCGATCCAGCGGCCGCCCGAAAACGGGCGGTAAAATCCATGCTGGGTCGGAAGGCGCCGATGAGTCCGACACACCATCGCCCCTCGGGGGTGGGATGGTCCGTAAATAGGATTTTCCCCGCGGAAAAAAAAAAGAAGGGCATAGTACAAATGCCCTAAATCTGCCTTTTACGGTGGATGTATGCGTGAGTGGAAGTGTGTTTATATGCATTTTACCATTAGGAACCGAAGATATGATTTTAGCGTTTGTTTCTTTAAAAAGGTTTTCTAACATACTTATGTAGTTTGTACCACATTCGCGTATTTAGTAGTGCTAAATCATCAAACATGGTGGCCAGGGTTGCTCGCGGAATGTTGTTTTCCAAGATGGCATACATAATTACATAGTCGGTAATGGGACTAGTAGCCGCAAGTAATGTAGTGCGTTTGGCACCCACACGGTTATATACAGTTAAGTAGATTAAAAAGATTTATTTGAAAAAAATAATCAAAGTTGGTATATGTTTTAGTTATAAAAGCAGTGATGGCCTTGAGGTTTAGGCGCGCGGTCGAGAATTTCGGCGGTCGCAGGTTCAAACCCCAGGCACACACCTCTGACTTTTCGAAGTTATGTGTGTATTCACAAAGAATTATCACTTGCTTTAACGGTGAAGCAAAACATCGTGATAAAACCTGCACACCTAAAAGTTCTTAAGAATATCTTAGGTGTGTAGTCCGCCAACCCGCACTAGGCTAGCGTGGTGGACTTAGTCCTAAACCCTCTCAGTTGTAGAGGAGGCCCGTGCCCAGCAGTGGGACGTATTTGGGCTGATGATGATGATGATGATATGTTTTTAATGTATGTATGTATTTTTTTACATAAATCATACACACACATACATACATACATACATACATATCCTTACTCCTGTATTCCTCGAAGGGGTAGACAGAGGTCCATTTCTGCACCCACATTTAGCCAGGTATTTATCAGTGTCACGTAATAGGGGGTGAGCCTTTAGCTGTTTTTCGGGAACATTTAGACTCCGTGCTGCTACTGAAAATTTCCCAATGGAAAAACCTAATAATACTTTGCCCCAACCGGAAATCGAACCCGGGACATCTAGATCGCACGGCATATACTTGAGCCGCGAGACCAAGAGGCAGTAAAGTATGCAAGTATCTATATGGTAAGTTGGGGTATACCTAAAGCCCAGCTTAACTATAGCTATTATACTAAAAAGTAGCTTTTGATGAAACAGGTCGGTTTCGATCCCGTGATCTTAAAGTTTAAAGTCGTCGATAAGGCGTGCTACCAACTAAGTCATAACTCATTTGAATTTCTCACACATCGGCGCATGATGGCACTTTCTAATCGAAGTTTGTTCACACATTTTTGCGCTTATTGCACAACACACTGCATGTTTGCTCACTTTTTCTTGTAAGGTGTATCTATTGTGTATATTGGTAAGGGCAATGCAGTACAATCGGAAGTATAGTGTCTAATAAAATTATTTGTAACCAATCGCCAAAATTATGCCGGACAGTTTTTTTGTTTGATTTGCTCTATGTATTTCCGAAATTCCTTATGTACGAGCAGATACGAATGTCTTACCACACGCAAACTGGCCTTAAAAATATCCTTCCTCGAACGAGCAGAAGTAGTACAATTACAGTCCATTCGTTGCTGTCATTCAGCCTAGCTATCCTATGCGCTTACTTTGAGTCTCTACCATTGTCAAGAAATAGCAATAGCAGTCAATGATATGAAACCTCTTCTATAAATCTGGTGCATTCACTATCATCGCGGTCTGTAAACGGATAATAAATATGGGTCGTTTACGTCATGACTCATCATTTAAACAAATATCAGGCAAACAACATTTAGAATAAAATCATGCAGAGATTACCATGCAAGATCCTAAACACAACACGATGCACACAAACCAAACAATATAAAATAATAAAAAACATAAACAAAGAAGTTCATCCGTGGTGCAGAAAAAAGTTCAGTTCAAGTTTGAATGTTGACAATGAAACGTCACGAAGACGGATCGGCGAAAAGCGCGATAACGATGGTCGGGCGCTGGTGCGTGGTCGCAGTCGGACGGTAGCCGCGGCGCAGCGCTGTCGTGGTGTGTGCGAGTGACCATGACCAAACCGAAGGATGGAGTGGACCTGGACGCGATCCTCTTGGAGCTGGGCCCGTTCGGCCGCTATCAGATCAAGAACTACTGCCTCATACTGCTGCCGATAATTTTCAGTGCGGTGTACACGAGCCAGTACATATTCGCAGCCGGAGAAATACCTTACAGGTGAGTACGCGTGAAATATGAAATTTCGTACTTTCGTGTCTCAAATTTAATTGATGTAGGTCGGTTAGGGTTTTAAAAGGATAGATTGTTATGAGTTTACTTTCTTTCATATTATTTAATACTTATGAAATATAAATTACTTATTGAAGAGATCAAACGTTAAGTTACCGCCGCTAAAAATTCAATGTCTCAACGAGGATATAATTCTATGTTGTAAGAATCTGCAAGAGTGCATCATCAGCAGCAATAAAGTGTCAATTATATTCCCAAAAATACTTAAAAAATCAAATCATTATTATGCATATAGGTGAACTCTTTTGCCATACGTATTCGAGCAACACAAGAACTAATTTTTGCAATAAGGTAAGCAAAAGCCTTTATATTTAGTCAAAGTTATTTTTGTATGTCAAAAATATTGATTTTTTCCAGGAGTTAAAACAAAAGAGAAGGGACAATCTCTTTAGTGCTATGAAAAGTGCAAGTTGTCTTCTTTCGCCGTACAAATACGTTTTTTGTCGTATACCTATGTATATAGATACATATTGTAGTCATAACAAAATCTCAGATACTAGGCTATTCAAACTTGTTTATTTATATTACATAAGTTGGCAGATTTAAAAGTAGAAAGCGATATTAAATATTATTATTGATGTGCTAAAGCAAAATACCGGTTCGCTGCGAATCCTGAATATGTTTTGGTAATTGTGAATGCCGAATGCTTATCCAGTTGAACTTTTGTTTTCCTCATATATGTAAATTTTATGCAGGTAACGCCTTCTTTGTTTTGTTCCGTGGTAGTGCAACAAACCAGTTGTGCAAATAACATATTCATATACATGATAACCAACTTTTTTTACAAAGAACTGAGAATTGGTGTTATTACGTAGGTAAGGTGTTAAGTTGGCATTATTTGTACAAAATACCTTATGCTTTCGGATGGTAGTCACTAGTCACTCATCATCTGCGAGGTGGTGGTGGAGGTGCATTTCAACAATGTTTCGCCAGCTGTGTTTAGTCGCGCGTGATACGGAGCGAGCCTAGGACCATTTACTTCTACTATACACACGTCTATATACATTCCACTGCTGGATAAGGGCGAAGCTGGCCTAGTGAGGGTAGGCAGACCCACACATCTTCATAGGCGCTCATCATCATCAGCACATATACGTCTCACTGCTGCGCACGGGCCTCCTCTACATCTAAGAGGGTTTAGGCCAAAGTCCACCACGCTGGCCTAGTGCGGGTTGGCGGACTACATACCTAAGAAATTCATAAGAACCTTTAGGTGTGCAGGTTTCATCACGATGTTTTCCTTCACCGTTAATGTACGTGATAATTCATTGTGAATACACACATCACTTCCAAAAGTCAGAGGTGTGTTGCCTGGGGTTTGAACGCGCGACCGCCGAGAATCTCGGCCGCGTGCCTAAACCTCAAGGCCATCACGATATAATCGCTTAATTTTATCGACTTAATACTCGTGCTGTTAATGGGAATTTCCTAACAGAGAGGTTCAAAAATATGACTGCACCAGGAATCGAACCCGGAACTTCTAGTTAGCGTAATATTTATATCGTGGGTATATCAAGGCAAACTACTTAAGTAATTCTCATCCATATTTTAAAATGACACCTAACTTTTACATTTCTTTTACATTTACTTTTACATTTTCTTCGGTGACCTTTATAAGGAATTAGCCGAATTATATTAGAACTATATTAATTATCGGTACACAATGTGCCTTGTAAGGTCATTCGCGTGGAGTAGGTGATTATTTTCCTACGTTACAACCATTTTATTGTAACAGTTAGTCTATTTTCCTCATTTAATTTTTTGTATTGATACACGCGAGGGCATCTTTACCGGAGAATATATGGTGGAACTCCACTTTTACTAAATACCGCTATTTACTATTAGAATGTCACTTACCAATCAACAGTAAGTAGTCTGTCGTCTTTTGAAATAAAGACCAATGACCATAGAAACGGAATTTTTTTACAGATATAGGAGAAACTGTAATACGAAAATTTAAAAGGATCGGCGTTAAACTTAGTATTTTTCTTTACCCTTTGGTAGATGCAACAGTATAGATAAATATAATATTTACATACATAGGTATGTATATATATATATACAAACATATTATACTCTCGCCTGTATTCCTTAAAAGGAAGCAGATGTGCATTTCTGCACCTACTTTTCGCGGATTGTGTTTTACTAAGAACATCGAATCTAACCCGAGACCTTTAGATCGCACTACAGTTCTTGTGCTGCGAGACCATGAGGCAGTCGAATGCAACAATATAAAAATAGGCAAACCTGTCTTGTCTGTCCTGTGTGCCCTGTGTAAACCTGTCTCTAATACAACTCTAATAATAATGGGTCATAACCACAGGGGTAATCCCCAAACACTTACACCATAGTATTAAACTTCTAGATCTCCCCCCCAAGATATATATGCTCATGCAAAAAGCACCAATTTTGAACACCTGTCGCATTGTACGAAAGTTTATACAAAGCGATGACCAATTGCCCTTTCTCCCTGTCGAATAAATGACGGCTACTTGATCATGATCCGTAGCCGCCATGTATAATAATACCAGCTTAATTAGATTGATATAGATTGTATAAATTGATATTGAATAGATTGTATAAACAATGAAAAATAATAATGGGTCATAATTGAGACGAAAATGTATCCACTTAAGAATTGAAATGAAGCGGTGAACAGACCGCGCCAATACAAGACTCACCGAGTCCAATTACTTTGTAACGCCCCAGATTGGAATATATTTCATAGTTTACGATTTTTAACGCATGCACGGTTCCACAATACATCTCTTGCTTAAGAAATTTATTTAACTTTTAGTTGTTACCCGCAATGACGAACGCGTGCAATTTGACGCTGATTTTTTCCTGTTATTCCAATAAGATAACAACAAAATTTATATCTATTCTGATCATGCCAAATTCTGTGTGAAAAATCGCTTAAAACACCACAAGTAGTCCTAACTAAAGGACTAGCTCTTTTGTCCAAAGATTTAGAAAGTAGGCTGGTTTCTTTCTCCATCTTTCACTCTGTATCGATCTAAAGACTGAAAATTTGGTGAAAATTGCCTTAACGAAATTTTTCGACCTTGAACTTGTGCGAATTGTTTTCATAACAATCAAGTGCATGATGAGATTCTGCAATGCGATTCAATTTCGCGGTTCATTACATCTGTTATCTCGAAGGTTCTGCGTCACTGATCCCGAATAAACAAAAACAAAATGCCAGTTTACTACAACCTGTTGTTAACTATTGTTTACTGTTTTCAATACTATGCTCTTCCACGTTTATTTATTTTCATGGAAAAAAGAGGCAAACGAGCAAGTGAGCTACCTGATGTTAAGTGGTCAACACCGCCCATAAACACCAATAATACCAGAGGAATCATCGGTGTGTTGCCGGCCTTTGAGGAAAATAAAGGCTCTCTCTTCTTGAAGGCCTTCTAATTAATATCATTTGTTCGTGATTGAAAAAATAAGAATATCTTCGATGTCTTTACTTGATTCAATAAGAGAACAGGTTGTATTGAGATTAACATTATCATATGAACATTAGTTTTAAAATACTACAGTCCAGATTTTTTATACTGGCATGTCAAGGTAGATCAGTGGCGGTACTTCCATAGAAGCCCAAAAGCCCAGCTTGCCTTACGTAATTCCGAATAAGAAACATAAACTAGATATTCTATAATTCAATACAAACAACAAAATATTTTATCCAAAAACAGAATTTTACATATTTTTGCCGCCGCGCCGTCCGCCATACATACAGCCGCGCCGCCGCGCGCCAAATCCCTGCCCATATAATAAAAAAAAAAAAAACGAAACGCGGATGCACGAACGTCAATAGTTTAGAGTAAACATCAATGTTTCAGTTTGGGAATTTCCCGCCCTTTTTCTTTCATCATTCATCATCATCATCATTCATTATACATGAAATTAAATTACTGAACACTTGGCAGCATGGTCTTCGACCTTAGCCGGTCCGTTTTGTAAACGCCGGAACAAAGAAAAAAAAATGAGTGAAAGTAAGAACCAAATTAAATAGAATTTGTTGTGGTATTTAGAATATTACTACAGTGATTATAAAAAATGGGTGATGTTTATTGTTAATCCTCGTGGCGACTTAAAGTGTGTGCATGTTTTGCTCTTCGAAGATAAGGTAAATTCATTAAATTATACTGTGAAAAAACGGCTCGTAACTTGTCCAAAACCTACATATGCCAGACTCGAGTATTTCTCTATTTTTTTTAAATTATGAGGACGCTTAATACTATTAAGTGATCTATTAAGTTAATAGATCCGATTAGTAAGTACATAACTAATTGAATAGTTGAATGTTCCCATACGAAAAGGTTATATTATGTTTGTGTTGCATATTTTATATAATGTTTAAAATGTGTGGAATTCTTGTTGTAATGATTTAAATAATTTATCTGTTCTTTTAGAATGCATTCAAATTTACAACACCACATACTTTGATTTCTTTTTATAAATATTGTAAACAACGCATTGAAGTATTCATTTCTCGTTAATTATGTCACGAAATTTCAAAACTCTCGCGTTGATCATCATCGTATTATTCCTAAGAATTAATACATATTATATATCATTTTGTTCAACAAAAAAACTTGCATTAAAGGTCACGACATGAAAATTAACTTACGAGTATAGGTAATTTTTAGAATTTGACTGTTTACTTTTTAATTATGTGGTTTGAAACCAATTCGAGTCGAGTTATTTGTCTAATAAAACTCAATATGATATATTCCGTGTCTATGTTATAACATCTCGCATTCAAATTTAGAGAGACACGACTAGAGATTGCAACCCGGTATGTTTCCCAACCCGGCCGGGCCCGGTTGCATCCGTCGCCAACCCGGCCGGGTCCGCAGTCCGGTTAATATTCATTTCAAACTGGCTTATGGACAATTATCACAATAATTAATCTCAAAAAAAAGATTACTTTGACTTATGAACGGAAAAGTTAAATTAGTAGGTATTAGTAATTATTCATTTTTATAAGTTTAAACAAGCAGGTCTTTCTCTTTACTCCTTATTGTGTCTATTTGAAAACATAGTATTATAATAAGAAACTAATAACGCAGCTTAAAGTACTAAACGTGTCATAACAACTTAAATTAGATAGATAAATAAAGTATGGTAGCTTTGATATAAACAAAACGAATTCTTATTTGCTAAAAGTAAAGTATGTATTATGTTTTTTCTTAAACTTTGGCTCTTAATATTATTGTTACTAATTGAGCAAATAGCGAAATCTTATTGGCTAGGCTGTACTGTAACTACAAACAACCAAACTTGTTTAGTCTTAACTAACAAAATGTAACGTAAAATTAGTTACGATACATAGGCTTCACAAGTATAATATAACAAAACAAAAAGTAACAATTATTTTTCAGTCTGAAAGAATGATTGATACGAGTATTTTACAACAGTAACTACTACGATTAGGCGCTCCCGTGCCGCGATTTACCTATCGGGTCCGCTGACCGGGCCCGGTGACCGGGCCCGGTAAGAATGGCCGGGCCCGGTGGGTGCGTAAAAGGGCACCGGGCCCGGACGGGCCCGGCCCAGCCGGGCCCGGTTTGCAATCTCTAGACACGACGTTTGTGCACAATTTGGACATATTATTGTTCTAATAATTTTCGCCGACATTTTATGGTTTTTGGTACTAACTATCACTAGCGAAAAATAATTATTTCTTTGTTAGGCCAGTAGGTACTATAATATACCTACATCAATATGTCAAAATCTTGAAAGTAAATAATTTGCGGTAGGTATATTATTTATTAGTTCTCTGACTTTCTGGACCAAAAAAATACACTATAAAAACCGTAATAAAAATTTGGGCTTGCCCTAGCTAGAGACCCTAGGCACGCCACTGAGGTAGATGTCGCAACAGCTGATGATAACGCAAATAAAGATGTGCATGAGTTTTGAACCCGTGACCCCACGATTTCTACTCGACCGCGCGCTTTAAGCTCGAGACCATCACGAGTTTTACTAATTTATATACATTATCACTAGTTTTTACATTCATTCACATTACTTGTAATAAGTGTAATAAGTGTGTAATAAGTGTAGGTGTGGTTGGATGCATCATCATTTTTTTTTTACTTTCTTCCTGAGAAGTCTTGATCTGTGATATTTCGAGATTTTTTTTGGTATTATATGCATCCAGATACAAATCATTTATTTGTTTCATTGTGTGTCAAATATGGTGTATGAAACGGGAAAAAAAACGCGCAAACTTTCTTATAACAAATAAACCGATGTATTATACGTGACTGTGTCACGAATGTGTAATAAGAAAATCTACTAAATACCTAGCGGCCAGTCCCAGCTCTACCAGGGACGCCATGTTAATAAACATCATTTGTCCTAAAATAAATGCAACACATTCCAATTGTTATTTATTTTATGGTAACCGCTCTCCTCTCTCTCTCGGTAACAGTTCTATAGCGTGAGGTTACACCTTTATAGGTATATAGGTACAAAAAGGCTGTAACATTCAAAAACATTTTTAAAGTTAAACTATTAATTCTTATATTTTAGCGATCCAACAAAGGAAAGCAAACTATCCAACTTTGTATGAATAATATAGTGATTATGTTTTATTCGTCCGTGATGTAATGACCGCAGTTGCTAGGCGCAGAAATACATAAAAAATCCTTGTGATGATTATTAAAATTGCTAATCGGATTTCACTGATAGCAGTCGGAAGCAAAATGTTTTAACAAGAACACGATTCAAACACTTTGGCATTAGCGTACTGATCATGCGCTAATATCTCTGTTATTATTTATACTTACTTACTAATATATTACGAGTATACTTATGCGGAAATTCTTTCGTCTGATTCGTTTTTTCGCCTGCTCCTGAATGAATTTTAATTGAAGGGGGTGTAAATTTAGACTTTGTATTAGACATATGTATGAATGCTGTTTTTTTAGTGGTGATGACCTCGAGGTTTAGGCGCGCGGTCGAGAGAACCTCTGACTTTTTCATGTTATGTATTCACAATGAATTATCACGTACCCTAACGGTGGAGGATAACATCGTGAGGTAACCTGCACACCTAAAAGTTCTTCGGAATTTCTTAGGTGTGTAGTCCGCCAACCCGCACTAGGCCAGCGTGGCGGACTAGGCCTAAACCCTCTCAGTTGTAGAGGATGCACGTGCGCAGAAGTGGGACGTTTATGGACTGATGATGATGATAATTTTGTTTTTTTTATAAACAGGGAGAGGATTAATGTCTTAGTTCACTACATTAGTTTAGTGTGGGTTAGCAGACTACGCACCATAAAAATATCTTGGGAAGTACTTTTAGGTGTGCAGGAGTTGTCTTTATATTAGTAAGTAAAGTAAATAGTAAAGTATTATAATCAACTCTACTTATGTGTGTGCCGTGTAACAGTATGGTGTCTGTAAAATTGCCCGAAAAACGGCAATAGGCTCGCCCGCTATCACGTGGGACGAAAACAAATGGCAAAATATGGGTGCAGAAATTTATCTCAGCCTATTTCTTTGGGGAAAACAGGCGTGAGTGCGTATGTATGTACTACTGATATATATTGATATTTATCTATCCGTATTTCCCCTGATTGTCGGGCACAATGTGTGGTTTCCACGCCCGTATCATACGATTTAGATCGGTATCTGTGTGGGTCGGGGCGCGGGGTGCAGCACGCGGTGTGCACGGCCTCCGATCCTTGTTATTGGACTCATATCACACTAATCATACCCATAATGGTGTGGATCAGGGCTGTCCAATATCTTTTAATACTTACATCAACTTAACCAACAGTATAGAAGGGAATTTGAGAAGGAAATCATTGTCAGGGAACCTGCACTCCTGCAAGTTCTCAGGAATTTCTTAGATGTGTAGTTCGCCAATTCGCACTAGGCCAGCGTGGTGGTCTAAGGATTAACTCCTATCATTTGTAGAGGAGGCCCGTGCCCAGCAGTGGGACGTATATGAGCTAATGACGATTGATACACTATAGACACATTTAGTTTGATGACTATTCCTGTACACACCTTGACGGTATCGTGGTATGCGCCGTGAGGTCTAGAGGCCCCGGGTTGATTTCCCGGGTCGGGCAATGTGTTATTGGGTTTTCTATTAGAAAATTCTTAGTAGCAGCACAGAGTCTGGAATTGTGCCCGAGAAACGGCAACTAGCTCGACCCCTATTACGTGGGATGAAAACATAAAATTGTTGAAACATGAGTTCAGAAATGCACCTCTGCCTACAACTTCGGGAAATGCAGGCGTGAATTTATTTATGTATGTGTCTGTATGTATGTATGTATGTCTATATGTATATTATCTCCTTGTACACAGAGTGTGAAATAATTTGGCAGCCCTAATCCATTCGCAAACTGTTTTCGTGTGATCCTGTTTCCAGCGTTATCACCGAGTAAATATGTGAATATTAGAATCTTGTTTTGCTCCTAGCGGCTTATACCAGAGGGCCAGTTATTTTTATTAAAGCTTCATAAAGATAATATTAATTCTTGTTGAGTTAATGACATAGATACTGTAAGCTAATAGCGTTCTACTGAATGATCATTAGTTAGCAACGGGTGATAGTTATGGCTATAATCATCATCATCAGCCCATATACGTCCCACTGCTGGGCACGGGCCTCCTCTACTATTGAGAGGGTTTAGATCTTAGTCCACCACGCTGGCCTAGTGCGGGTTGGCGGACTACACACCTAAGAAATTCCTAAGAACTTTTTTAGGTGTGCAGGTTCCATCACGATGTTTTCCTTCACCGTTAAAGTACGTGATAATTCATTGTGAATACACATATAACTTCGAAAAGTCAGAGGTTCTCGACCGCGTGCCCAAACCTCGAGGCCATTACGACTTATGGCTATGAGGCTTGTATTTAAAAAAAAATGATGCTTTTGGAAAAATATGGAGAATGTAAGTAGTTCTGTCCTGTCCTTTCCCAGTCAATTAATGGACTGTGATTATAATTAAAAGGCATTCAAAGTAAAAGTCAAATTATCTTTATTCAAATAGACTTTCACAAGTTCTTTTGTATCGTCAATTTTACACTTCTTAATTTTTTTAAACTATTGCCGCTTCGAAACGTGCATTGTCGCGTGGTTTAAGATCGCTTCGTTCGTCCCGTATCCCGGGCCGGGGTACCTATGTGTTATTGAGTTTATTCTTTAGAATTTTTTTTAGTATTAGTAAGTGAAGTCTGATTGTAAAACTGAAATATGAAAATAATTTTTGTACCACGTTGGCTTAGATGGACGTACGCAATAAACTTCAACTGATATATTTTTATGTATACAGTTTTTCAACCCATGTTTATCTTCATCGTTTGAAAATTATTTTAGTCATAAATACTAAAAGTACCGGTGTATCATTGGGTTCGAATACTGATAGCTTACTGACAGCCCCGTGGCGCAGATGGCTAGACACCAGCTTGCGAAACGAGAGGCCGCGGGTTCGATCCCCGCACCGAGATAAATGTTTGTGTGATCCACAAATATTTAACCGAAAAGTCTCTCGTAGTTTCTGATACCCACGACACAAGACTTGTATCTTAGTGTGGGATCAGAATTATCTATGTGACTGTTGGGTGTATTTAGTATTAGTATTTAGTATTTAGATATGTTAAATCTGCAACTCATCTTGACCTCTAATGAAATGGAAAGGGTTGGCCGTTTTAATACTTTATTAGTAAAAAAGAATACTTTTTGCGGTACTATGAAATCTCTTAATGACTCCTAGCTTCAAACAGGTTGTAAATCGGGACCTATCCAACCCAATTAATATTAGACAAGGGTAAAGTGACGTTAAAAATGTATCAAAACACGTGTGGGAAAATTACGTGAGTGTTCATGTCAATTACTATATATATTCTAAGGAAATTCGATCAGAAGTGACTTTTTTTAAAGGAAAATACTTTACACGTTTTTACAATTTCATTAATTACATTTACTCAAAATCAAAGCAACTTAACATTCAACGATTCCGACACAAAACTTACGCTAAATAATCCAGGTTACAATTTACAATAATAGAGCAAAAACAAACAGAACGACCATTATCCTAACCAACGACAATTGTGTCAGACTGACGCGACGGACGGAGCGCAACCAAAGGAGGTCCGCCAACACTCGACACCGGCCTATATAGAGTTACTCCTCCACTACCCTTATGTATTCTAACAATATATATATTTTTTAATAGCGATTTTTGTTGTATATGTTATTCAGTCCAGGCCTTAAAGTGAATATTAACCCTACCCTCCCTCCACCAAAGTCCTCCTTTTTACCGTCGATGTGTTAAGTTACTTCTCGTTCGTCGTTCTAACAATATATATAAATAGATCTATAGTTGCATGCAGTATTCTCAGCTAATCAATAATTTTCTGCATAATTTGACAGATGTGTGTATGCGTCGGCGCAGCGTCACTAAAAACCTGAATATCCATAGGCACACAATGTATAACGTACTTTCACCATAATCATGCGTTTTCGTTTTACTCAATGGAGGTGAAGATTTTTAATATATTTATCGAATGTACAAAGAATATATATTCAGAAATATAATTATTACATACATAACCTCACGCCTGTATTCCCCGAAGAGGTAGGCAGAGGTGCATCTCTGCACCCACATTTCGCCAGGTATGTATCAGTCCCACGTAATAGGGGGCGAGCCTATTGCCGTTTTTCGGGCACATTTCCAGACTCCGTGCTGTTACCGAGAATTTCCTAATGGAAAAACCCAATAACACTTTGCCCGACCCGGGAATCGAACCCAGGACCTCTAGATCTCACGGCACATACTTGTACCGCGAGACCACGAGGCAGTCGATATAATTATAATTATTAGATAATTCTTATTCTGAAGGTGGGTGTAACTTTGAGATGGCGTCATGCCGTTTGTCGTCACGACATGCTAGTCGGTTATAATGCCACGCCGTCTCAGTAAATACTTCAAATAATAAAAACATCACAAGAAACGAAGTATCGCAAGTACTATAAGGAAAATGATGCGCTGATTTTTCTCAATGTCGCGAATTAGGTACCTAAGACCACTTTTTGCACGGCTAGAGTGTTTGAAGTTTTAAGCTTATGTTTAAAACATAAGCCATCATCATTCTTGATGAAGGCTAACAGTTAACTAAAGGATTTTTCCTATTATCGGACTAAATTGGTTACGAGGTAGCATGTATGTATATAGAATTTTTACCTCTACCAATCCTTTAGCGAATATAGTCCTGGATATACGGAAGTATTCATTACTACACTAAAGACTATCTATTTAACTTACATAATGTAATGTAAGATTCCATTACAACTGGCCGTATTAAATGAAACTCCATCTGAACTTTGTTAAGTTTATTGTACACATGTAATGTACAATTACATTGTGTCCATCTGACTTACTCCGTCTCATCCTTATCCAACGTCTTAACTGTTCCTCGTCCCAATGGCCAATTACCCCATTGGTTATTTTCTCGACTTTTTATTGATTCTCAACCACCCCACTATTCAGACGACAGTGTTGCCATAATAATTACATTTTAAAACTAACTAAAATATTATTTTCTTTTTATTTCTAATTCTAAGAAATATGTATATTTTTGTAAAATCTTACATTAATATGTATATTATATAACCGCACGCATGTCTCACATTGCGGTTCGTAGAGCCTACACACCGCTAAATACTTCGACACAGACTTAACTCTTTCGCTTCCTAAACTATTAACTGTCTCATCTATCCAGGCATGCGCATTGGTTACGAGGACTCGTTATTCATCTTTTCCTTAACATCAATTTGATGTTTATAGAAGCGTAGGGATGTCGATAATCCAAAAAAATATCGATATATCGATATACATTTAAAAAAAATCGATATATCGGTATGATTTGAGTACGTAGGTACTTGTTGTCGACAAAAAAAAAAAGATAATGTTAATTTGTACAAAGAAAAATGTTAATATAAAAAAGGATTCCTTTTTAGGATTTTTAACCATAAAAAATATCGATTTTGATACCTTTTCGATACTCAGGATTTTATATCGACATATCGAAATATTAAATATCGCTCAAAATATCGATATATAGAAAAAAATCTATAATTTATAATTTCACCCAACAGTTACATAGATAGTTCTGATCCCACATTAAGATACGAGTCTTGTGTCGTGGGTATCAGAAACTACGAGAGACTTTTCGCTCTCACAAACACCCAGACCAGAAACAAATATTTGTGGATCACACAAACATTTGTCGATATTTTTTCAACAAGCCTATAGAAGTGCGTAGGACGTCCCTGACCGACAGCACACTCACATCTGCATAGTAAATCTCTTTAGTAATTGTTCCGTGTATGTTACAATCCCGGAACCGGCGACCTCCATTTTAAGATCAGTTACAGCAAAGATTGAACTCGGTGCAAACAGGACGTCACTCGTTACCGCTTTGTGCCACTCTAACATATATATTCGACCTTAAATAGCACATTAAATTATATCCATGATTACAAAGTGCGTCCATGTATTTTATATAGGGTGTATTCAGACCGTGATCGGAAACTAAGGCAGATAACAGCTGCGGTGATTACAAACACCGTGACATTAAAAAAATCCTGACAAAAAATAAAAAATAAAACATTTTCCTTGCAACCACGTCTATTTAATGTCTATGATTGTTTAGAAAACGACTAATTTATTTTTTATTTTTTTGTCAGGATTTTTAACGCCAATGGGTTTGTAATCCCTGTATTACCTGCCTTTATTTCCTATCACGGTCTGAATACATCCTGTATATTAAATGTACATATTCTTAAACACATATTTCGTCGCATTTCTGCATCACCCAATGGTTAACTGGTAGAGAATGCCGTTGGAATTAAGATCGCATTTATAAATAAATAAATAAATAAATACACCCAACAGTCACACACATAGTTCTGATCCCACACTAAGATACAAGTCTTGTGTCGTGGGTATCAGAAACTACGAGAGACTTTTTGGTCTCACATACACCCAGACCCGAAACAAATATTTGTGGATCACACAAACATTTGTCTAGGTGCGGGGATCGAACCCGCGGCCTCTCGTTTCGCAAGCTGGTGTCTAGCCAACTGCGCCACGGGGCTGTCATTAGGTATACATCTGTATATGAAGTTTAAATAAATAGCAGCCCATAATCGTTGACCTGCCGTCGCGCTTGTGTTAATTTATATTTTGTCAATCAGTGTTTCGAAGAAATAATCCCTTGGTGACCTAACATTTTCCGGGATAAAATAGCGTATATTTTTTTTATATGTTCGGGAAGTAGTAATGGTCTCGAGGTTTAGGCGCGCGGTCGAGGATCACGGCGGTCGCGGGTACAAAACCCCAGGCACACACCTCTGACTTTTCGAAGTTATGTGTGTATTCACAATGAGTTATCACTTGCTTTATAGGTGAAGGAAAACATCGTGATAAAACCTGCACACCTAAAAGTTCTTGGGAATTTCTTAGGTGTGTAGTCCGCCAACCCGCACTAGGCCAGCGTGGTGGACTAAGGCCTGAACCCTCTCAGTTGTAGAGGAGGCCCGTGCTCAGCAGTGGGACGTATTTGGGCTGATGACATATGAAAGGATAGGAAAGTTAATGAAATTTTATTCCACATTATATGGAAATTGTAAATGTTGTATCTCAATCAGTGATATCTTTTTTTATCATACTTTGTTATCATCATTAATTGTTGTTTTTATCGCGCAATTAGCGAAACGTCGGTAGCGCACAGGGGTATCTAGAGACTATTGAAAGCACTTTTGATTTGTGCATTTACTTTTCCCTTGTTAGGTGTAAGAAATTCCAACAGTATCTATTCTAAGATCTGACTAGTGATGGTCCCGGGAAAGGCCAAGTTAGAAGTACCCATAACCGACGTATGTATACATACATAACCTCACGCCTGTGTTCCCCGAAGGGGTAGGCAGAGGTGCATTTCTGCACCCACATTCCGCCAGGTATGTATCAGTCCCACGTAATAGGGGGCGAGCCTATTGCCGTTTTTCGGGCACATTTCCAGACTTCGTACTGCTACTGAGAATTTCCTAATGGAATAACCCAATAACACTTTGCCCGACCCGGGAATCGAACCCAGGACCTCTAGATCGCATGGCACATACTTATGCCGCGGGACCAGGAGGCAGTCGTAGCGTATGTGTATTGTATACATATGTACGAGGAGATGTATGGGTGTTGAAGAAGCAAAATAGGTGTGTCAGGATAGGGATGTCGGAAATGCAATAAAGTATCGATATATATCGTATCGATATTGATCGAGTTCAACGTAGGTATGCAATGTGGGAACTGAAACATTTTTTTAAATCTTTGTAGATTAATTTATGACGTCTCGCATTCCTATAAGTTACATTGTAACTTAGTTATCACGGAAATTAATTAATGAGTGAGTGTGTTTGCCTTCACACTACTTTAAACCACTGAACTGAGAAGAGATAGATGGGTTTCTGGAGATAATTTCGGGCTATTTTTTATCTCGGATGAATGGGACGTACGGAAGGTTTTTATTATTAAACATGGGTGACGAATTTTTTTTTTATTCTTTATCAGCCCATATACGTCCCACTGGTGAGCACGGGCCTCCTCTACTACTGAAAGGGTTTAGGCCTTAGTCCATCACGCTGGCCTAGTGCGGGTTGGCGGATTACATACCTAAGAAATTCCTAAGAACAAATGTTCTTAGCCTAAATAGGCGTGCATGTTTCCTCACGATTTTTTCCTTCACCGTTAAAGCAAGTGATAATTAATTGTGAATACACACATAACTTCCAAAAGTGAGAGGTGTGTGCCTGGGGTTTGAACCCGCGACCGCGGAGATTCTCGACCGCGCGCTTAAACCTCGAGGTCATCACTGCTATATTGTGGTTAGTGGAATTGGTAGCAAATTGAGAACGGAAAAAATAGGATAGTTGTTGTAAGTTGTATCTGAGTTCTGAAACAATATTATGATTCATCAATCTTTCACGTATAATGTTCGTTATTCCTGAGATATATAATTCGTTTTGAATTTATTGCACTCGTCTGTTTAACTAGTTTGTAGAAATATAATAATAAATAAATTGTAAAAGGATATATAAATAGAAATTGATAAAATGTTAACACTGCTATGTGGGTTGTTTGAGATGGTTATTGTCACAATTAGAATGTTGCAGTGGGGCAGTCTCTATATAAGCACGTTCATTGCTGCCCTTGCGCCTGCTTATTGTCTACTGTCTACTTACTTATTGTCATTGTAAGCAGCGTGACAAGAAAAGCGTTGAGAGAACACAACGGAAGACTTGCAGGTGACAAAAACACTTCGCCCTAACACAGCCACATCTCAATTGATTGAATTCTTGTTCCGTAAACATAGCGCGTCCTGATTGGAAATTGTTTTCCTTATTAATTCACGACTTCTTAGCCTTGCTCGTGATTTATGAGCTTTACATAATAATAGCTCGTGCCCTTGCCTTCAGTCTACTTGTGCTGCCATACTCACTGCAGGATTCTTTGTTTTAGATCGGGAAAAGACTTTTGCAATAATATACATATACCATCCATACATCCCCGTGGCGCAGTTGGCTAGACACCAGCTCGTGAAACGAGAGGCGAAGGGTTCGATTCCCGCACCGAGACAAATGTTTGTGTGACCCACAAATATTCGTTTCGGGTCTGGGTGTTTGTAAGACCGAAAGTTTTTCTTATTTTCTGGTACCTACCCACGACACACGACTTGCATTTTAGTGTGGGGTTAGAATTATGTATGTGACTCCTGGGTATATTTATTATTTATGTATTTATGCTTTCAAGCCCTTTATTTCCGATTGTGTGGGTAAAGACATTCAATTATAAACGTTTTGCAAGCTGTGTTTTAAGTTTCATGCAGCGGGGCGATATTAGCGGAACATCACATTTCAAATTTAGATGCAGCAGTACTTACGATACAATTAATTTGTTCAAACCCAGTATAACATTTTGTTCTTCTCAAGAAGTTGATTCACAACCTCCCGATTGCGCTTTGCAAAATTATGCTGTAGGAACAAAAAGACACATTTTTTCACATACATACATACATAAACTCAGTCCTGTATTCCCTGATGGGTTAGGCAGAGGTGCATTTCTGCACCCACATTTTGCCAGGTATGTATCACGTAATAGGGGGCGAGCCTATTGCCGTTTTCGGGCACACTTCCAGACTCCCTGGTGCTATTGAGAGTTTTCTAATGGAAAAACCCAATAACACTGCCCGACCCGGGAATTGAACCCAGGACCTCTCGATCGCACGGCACATACTTGTCTAGACCACGAGGCAGTCATTTTTCAATTACACACAGTCACATTTATTCAATTATAATAATTACTCAATAATTGACGATATAATGTTGTCGTGGGTTAACCTACCGGGGGCACCATCCGGGCGGATACGAATATCCTATTACCACCGTTCTATAATGTACTTAAGTTAAAAAAATATATAATTCTATGTGAGTAATCTCGAGATTAATATTACTGATAGGTTCCGGTGGATAAACTTTATTGGCATTTATCCTTAATGACTCATTCAATAATCACCACCACGTGTGCATAATCTTGGCATAAGACCGATTGCTAATTAAAGAAAAGCGGATTTTTGTTCAGGTGGAGCTACGCAGTTAAAAATATGTTGTACAACAGACTTAGATACATATTGTCTAACTTGTATCCTGGTAACCCCGAAAACGCTTAGTCAGATGCGAATCAGCTTTCCTCGGCTTTATTTCCAAACGGATAAGACTTAGGGACCTTTAAGAAAATATCCTAGAGTTTTTCCTCAAAGGCCGGCAACGCACCAATGATTCCTCTGATATTGTGGGTGTTCATAGGTTCATAGGTGTTTTAATCCCTTAACAACAGGCTCATTTGCTATTTCCCCTCTCTCCTATAAAGAAAATCTAATAGGGGACGCGCGTGTTGCCGTTTTCCAGGTATATTTCCAGTCTACTTGCTGCTATTCAAATTTGTTTGATCCTGGGATCTAATCAGAGCCTGGGAATCGCCCGCGCCTTCTTATACGACGAGACCAGCGAGATTTTCTTTTTCAGAAATGCTTATTTTTGGTTTAGTGACATGGATATATTTTCTATGTTTTTCAAAATTGGTTTTACCATTCCTATAATCCGTCCATTTCGGTTTGAGGTATGAAAGAACTTTCTGCTTTAGAATATCACCCAACTTTGGCTTCTATAGGCTTGGGGCACGTTTACAAACACAAAGATAAACACTATCAACACATATTCTTATCCATACAAATTGTGATCTGTGCGGAGATCGCTAGCTTCTCTAACCTCGAAGCATTACTTTTTTATTCTCGATACCAATTAGTCGAACTTTTTAGCAACTGTTGTTAACAAGTTGCAAAGGTCTAGAAGGTGAATTTTGAGTATAATATACACTCGTAGTATCGACGACGAGAAACCATCGTAACACATAGAGGCCTTCACGCTTGCATCCCCGAAGGGATAAGACGTGTACTTCTACACCCACGTTTCGCCACCTGTATTTTATGCATAATGGGGGTGCAATCTAGAGAGGACTGGATATCTTTGGAGGAGGCCTTCACCTACAGAGGGGTTCTTGCAGACTAAATATAATTGTACGTATAGTTGCTACGTAGGATTAATTAAAATTAATGTATAACAATGTAAAATAACAACTAAATTTAAGAATTAAACTTAACAAACATTGAACTCAACTTTCTCTTTTTTTAATCTGCATGAAATAAAAGGTTTTTTAATTTTATTTATAATGGGAGTGAGCTATCACTCGTCACACTGTATATACCATCAGTTGCAGAGTCTCTCGCTATATATATGTGTTCAAAAATTTCAGATGCAAAGTGCCAGAATGCGAGTCCTCACCGCCGGAGTTCGACACGAACTCGTGGGGACTGTGGGCGCTACCGGAGTCTGGTGGGCGCTGCGAGCGGTTCCAGCCCATCGAGGAGGACTGCACCGCCAACAGCTTCCACCCCAACGAGACCATCACCTGCTCCTCGTGGGTGTACGAGAATAATAACACCATTGTTGCCGAGGTGAGATTATTTTGGCCTTTTAAGCGCAGCTTGAAAAAGCACCCCAACAAGCCGACTTAAATTTATCGAGTGACTGAAAAAAAAACTGAGCTGAAAGACTGTTTTCATTTGGTGTTCTGTTTGGACAAGAGCAGTTTGCTTACACTCAGATGCGGAGAGTCAGTTTGTCGTGTCATAAATAAAAATACTTGCTTTAAAAGAAGCGACTGTGACTGTATGAAAGTGAGTGCTATTTTAGCTGCTCTGATAGTAACTGCTCTTTAAGCTGAACGTCACCAAGAATAATTAACGTAACCTTGTAAAGTTTTTATTATTATAGACGGACATTTGTATACGTTACTGTGACAATTATAATTTCCTTTTACCTTAATATTTTTTTGCGTTGACATGTCACAATTGCTATGTCATTTCCTACGTGACAAATAAACGAGCATTTTTTCAAGCCTTTTACGGCTTATTTGCGGCGGTCGCTGTCTAGGCGGATGCCAATATCCTACAACCGATAATTATTATGATCAAAACTGGATAGGCAAGATAATAATATTCGTAATTTTCCGTGACCTTACTTACCAGTTCGATATGTAATGAAAGCCATCTTAAGCCAAAGACTTTGATATAGTTGTCATCGCGTCCCCCCTGCGATTGGCAATGGATTAAAAACGAATTAATAAAAGTTGTGACACTATCACAATAGCAGATCCTTAAAGCTGGTAATGCGACCAGTATTACTTTGACCAATCACTATTGTTTTCGGCGAATATGGTTATCGCAGCTCTACCAGGACGATCAATCGACTATTTGCGATTATTATTGCAAATAATGCTTTTGATGTCTTCAGGAAGTAAGTTATGTAGAATAAACAGATTTTTATAATATTCTTTGAAGCTTATGAGCGTATTTGGTGGATATGAGTAGTGCTGGTGGGATATTTGTATTACCAATGTGTCGCGTTCTGCGGTCAGCCTGTGGATAATCAAAAGACCATCATTAATTTCTCAACCGATGATAGACGTTAATGCTTAACGTCAACGTTACGCTGGTGGTAGGATATTCGTATCCGCCCGGATAGCGACCACCGTACACAGGGCGTAAAACCCGCCATAGTGGCACATGCAAGTGTGCCGCGTTCCGGGATCAGCCAGTGTATATCCGGTTTTCGGGGGGGCTTCAATCATGGTGAAAGGATGACCGTGCCGGCATTTTTTGGCCGGTTTGTCGCGGTCGGTCCTTTGATCACCATGGTATTAGCCCCCCAAACTTCTTCACAATAAGTTGAAGAGGTATTCGGCCGGCATGATTGTGTCGACCAACGGGAGATCATCATCTCTCGCTGGTCGGCACTTTTTATGGACTCCATTGCGCTTACCATCAGGTGCAATGGGGTCACTTTGCCGTGCCAGTATAAAAAAAAAATATCGCTTCATAAAATCGATATATCGAAAGAATTCCTCGTATATATTCGTATTATTTGCATCACTACTTATGTACATCAAAACAACTAGATATAGGTACGTTGGTAGGTTCGCAAAAATGATGTATAGTCGTTTTCATCTAATGATTATGAGATTATTGGTCCGTTATCACGGTGTTATCAGCATTATTATTAACGTTGGATATTTTTACATGTAATCAATTTTGCAGACGAACGCCGGATTATGGTTGTAAATTATCGAATGGTTATGAAAAGAAAGACAGGCTGGAATTGCTTAGCATGCGTGGTAGACTAAGGCTTTAACTTACTGTGTCTAGCAGTGGGACGTATATGGGCTGATATAGGTAGCCTATTTGTCCCTATCCCACCACACACCCGCCACTGTAACTCCTGTGCTCCAGGATCAACAGCGGCACGCACAGTAATGACACCGAGCAATGAAGCTCAGCGGATCTAAGGGGACCTAAATTTGTCATAATCCCGCAACGAAGTTAATCAGAAAGACAATATAAGGAGGAGTTGAAAAACAAAGAGTTGTTCACTTCCCTCCACAGCAAAGCGGGTGACAAAACATTGAGCTATGAGGTTTTACCCTCACATAAAAAAGACAATTACATTTAGTGATATTAGACGCAAGTAACGCACCACGGGTAAAAACTGTATGAGTTTTATTGACTGAATTGGACCTAAAGTGCGAGCTGTTATGTAGACTTCCAATAATAGGCATGGCAAAAACGCTGGAAAGCACGGATAGGTAGCCTATTTCTTAAGTAGTTTTGTGTGTATTCACAAAGAATTATCACGCACTTTAACGGTGAAAGAAAACATCGTGATGAAACCTGCACACCTAAAAGTTCTTAGGAATTTCTTAGGTGTGTAGTCCGCCAACCCGCACTAGGCCAGCGTGGTAGACTAAGGCCTAAACCGTCTCAATTGTAGAGGAGGCCCGTGGCCAGCAGTGGGACGTATATATATGGGCTGATGATGATGATTTATTAAGTAAACATATAGACATGTGTCCTATCATACTATGTCTCTTAGGCGAGGAGTTTCCATAAAATGATGTGCAGATACTGATTATTGTATAACGATATTATAAAAGAGAAATGTAATCACCGTAGTGTATTTTTCGCAAACAATAGTCTGATGGAAAATACCACATGTCGTATAAAGAATGTTGTTTTATCAACATTTAGATGTACCTGCGTAGTGCGATGTGGATACGGAAAATAAAACATTTCTAATACCCGCCGTTCTAATATTTACTTACAGTCACATCAGTTATGTATGTATGTATGTCACATCAGCTATCGCGATTGTAATAAAAAGCTATAAGGAACGTGCGCAAGCCTTGTATTTGTCAAAATTCTGTAACTTGTTGACATTATGTACACAGGTTCGCTGTCACAGATGTTAGATAGATAAGCGATTAAGTATTTCTTGCCGATTTTTTTAGAATATTTCGATTTATTTTCATACATAATACACTAAAACGCTTCGGTATATAAGAATTTATTAACGAATAAAAACAATAACATAAATGTTTTTCTACTTCTTATACCTGGTACTGCATGTCTTAATTGCGTCAACAAATTATTTTTCTTTCTTTCTTTCAATAACATTTGGCCTGACTTGGGAAAGCGAACTAGGACCGTCTTCAATCCGAAATTTTAGAACGCTAGACTTATTAAGCAGTTCAACACAGTTCGCATATGGATATTCAAGTTAACAACTGAATCCTGGCTATGTCTTCTTTTATAAATTGGTCGTAAGATTCGCAATACCGGCATCTCTTATAAAATTTAGTTAATTACTACTTAAACATGCTATTGGCAAAGCAAATATAACTGAATTAACTAATGTTTATAACTTAGGCCGTAAGTGCTAATCAAATGTAATGCACTATTCATAAATTTAATGTTCAATTAATATCATAGTACCTGGATGACCGAACTTTGCTCGGTTTTTTTTTTTTAATTGTGGTTTTTGGAAATTATATTTAAGTACGAATTACTAATAAAATGATGAAATATGAATAATGTTACTTAACAACGCCATCTGCTGTTGTGTCGTTAAAGCAATTAGTTGCTCACAAAAAATAGTATTATTATTCGCCAATAGATGTCAGGAAGAGTCAAATTTTTCAGTTGATTTTTGTTATTTTTCTTCCAAATGTCATTTTCTAAAAATGATTCCTAGCTAGATCGATTTATCGCCCCCGAAACCCCCTATATACTAAATTTTATGAAAATCGTTGGAGCCGATTCCGAGATTCCAATTATATATATATATATACAAGAATTGCTCATTTAAAAATATAAGATAAGATAAAAGAAATGTGTAAAAGCATCATGTTGATTTTATTGTTGGCATGTTGCAGTTCGACCTGGCGTGCGAGGATTGGAAGCGCACTCTGGTGGGCACCATACACAACGTGGGCGTGTTCGCCGCGCTGCCCATCACCGCCTTCATATCCGACACGTGAGTCCCCTTCACTTTATTAATTATCATCATCAGCTCATATACGTCCCACTAATGAGCAAGTGCCTCCTCTACTATTGAGGGGGTTTAGGCCTTAGTCCACCACGCTGGCCTAATGCGCGTTGGCGGACTACACACCTAAGAAATTTCTTAGAGCTTTTTTAGGTGTGGAGGTTTCATCACGATGTTTTCCATCAACGTTAAAGCAAGTTATAATTCATTGTAAATACACACATAACTTTGAAACGTCAGAGGTTTGAACCGGCGACCGCCGAGATTATCGACCGCGCGCCTAAACCTCGAGGCCATCACTGCTTAATTAATGCTACGAGCGAACTAGTATGGGGTATACGAGTATTTCAGTTTGCACCTTAGGACGCATAGATTGTATTTATCTGCACCTAAATGCGGCTACTTAGAGTCCAATATTTTGGCTCCTGCTTTGCGATGGAGGGAAAAGAATCTCGACTGCCTTATGTTCTCGCGGTAAAAGTATGTGCCGTGCGATCTAGAGGTCTTAGGTTGAGTGAAGTGTTATTGGGTTTTTCCATTAGGAAATTCTCACTAGCAGCACGGTGTCTTGAAATTTATAAAACGGCAATATACACACCCCCCATATAGTATACATCATACGTAGGTACCTGGCGAAACTTGGGTGCAGAAATGCCTCTACCTACCCTTTCGGGTAATACCGGCGTGAGGTTGTGTATGTACATCATGTATGTACATATGTTTGTTTTATATTTTAGTTTCTAACAAGCGGTAGAGCGGACCCTACCGAATTTGGTCCCGCCTGAGGCTCTGCACAGGGCCAAATTTAAATCCCGTGCTCACCCCACCAGAAAACTTAGTTCAAAAATACAAATCTTTCCTGTTTATAATTTTAGTATAAATAAAAAGCGCCTGTCACGACTACCCAAGCAAATATCCTAATGTGGCGACAGAAATATTTATGTACTTAACGGAGTTAACTTGAGCGTTGTTGTTTTTTTTAAAATAGTGACAGTAAAACTTCTGAAGGTAATTTCAAAAACAGAGCTCCGTTCGGTCCGGCGTTCCGAGCGAGAATGAATCATCCTAATGTGAAAACATCACTCACAGACACCTCTGCTAGAAGAGGGTCTGTGGTAGAAACATGACCAGGGGCGAAGCCCTTCTTATGTGGGGATCTAAGCGACCCGTGAAAACGGTGTCGATCAGTGGGGTGTCCTCTCTGTGACGAGTGGACGGAAGGTGGCGGGAAGGACCGCGCTCGCCGCGTGACTGGACGCAGGGCGTGCTGCAGTCGCTAATAACTTAACGCTATCATGAGGCGCGAAATCGGGAATCGAACCGGTTTCGCTGCGCGGATGTAGAGGAGAACCGTCACTTTTGTTGGTTAAACGTGTGGAGTCATCCTCGCTCGGGCCGTTGATTTTATATCCTACGTTGGGCGCACAGTAACACTATAACAAACTTCCGAAGGGTATTAGGAGCTTCCTTTGAAAAAGTTTAAAGAATCGACTGAAAAACTATGTAAAAAAACTTATTATAAAATGTCAGATTATATTGAGGATAATAAGCCCTGGGAGTAAGTAAACTGATCGGAGGTTGCTGCAATTTGTATCGTTATGACATGTATGAGGTTAAATTAAATATAATAAATAAAAATGTAATTATAATTAAAAATTATCATATAAAAAAATGACATGTCGTGTTGCTGAGGGAGTTTCTTGCCGTTTCTTCTCCACAGCGATAACACGTTTCGAAGCGGCAATAGTTTAAAAAAAACTTACTTGACGATTCGAAAGCACTTGTAAAAGTCTATTTGAATAAAGGTGATTTTGACTTTGACTTTGACAGTGGGCG
Organism: Hemaris fuciformis; assembly: GCA_907164795.1. NCBI lineage: Eukaryota > Metazoa > Arthropoda > Insecta > Lepidoptera > Sphingidae > Hemaris > Hemaris fuciformis. The sequence goes on from OU015442.1 coordinate 16,130,403, forward strand.
ACGCTTCGACATACTGTTGGGTGTATGTATTGATTGATATAATTACGATCAGTTTCGGCCGTCGCACGGCGTTCGTGGCGACGGCCGTGTTGGGCGGCGTGGCGGGCGTGGCGCGCGCCTTCTCGCACTCGTACGCGCTCTACATGACGCTCGAGTTCGTCGAGGCCACCGTCGGCTCGGGAGTCTACAGCACTGGATTCATCCTCGGTAACTTAGTTATGCTCTTTAATTACCATATACACCTTATTCATCATCATCATCATCATCAGCCCAAATACGTCCCACTGCTGGGCACGGGCCTCCTCTACAACTGAGAGGGTCCACCACGCTGGCCTAGTGCGGGTTGGCGGACTACACACCTAAGAAATTCCTAAGAACTTTTAGGTGTGCAGGTTTTATCACGATGTTTTCCTTCACCGTTAAAGCAAGTAATAATTCATTGTGAATACACACATAACTTCGAAAAGTCAGAGGTGTGTGCCGGGGGTTTGAACCAGCGACCGCCGAAATTCTCGACCACGCGCCTAAACCTCGAGGCCATCGCTGCTTTTTTTATATACCTTATATTAAACGATATCCGTCCCATTGCTAGACATGAGTCTTCTCAAAAACTGAAGAGAAGTAGGCCTTAGTTCCTCACGCTGGCCTGGCGTTGGTTGGCGGACTACATACCAAAGAAATTCCTAAAAACTTATTGGTGTGCAGGTTTCCTCGCTGTATGTATATACAAAAAATCGTTTATTCAGCGTTGTGTTCATTCATTCAGGGATTCATCGATAGAAGCAATTGAAAGGCCAGGCTATCCACTTTATAGACTATATCCTCGAAGGATAGATATGTGTGGCACTCTTATCAACTATGTTACACTTACTACCGCCTATTGTCCTATTGAATATTTTGATATAAGGGGATGCAATAAATTTGTCTCTAATGCCGCAGAACTAACAAGACAGTTTTAATTAATAGTATTATATGATTTTGTTGTTTTACAGCTCTCGAAATGGTGGGTCTCAATCATCGAGTCCTCGGCGGCAACATCATCTCTTCTACATTCGCGGTTGGCCAAGTCGTTCTCGCGTTAATAGCCTGGGCCGTGCCATACTGGCGGACGTTTACTATAGTCATCTACGCTCCATCACTCTTATTCATAGTTTATTGCTTCCTAATCGAAGAGAGCGTGAGGTGGCTTCTCAGCAAAGGGAAGAAGAAAGAAGCTGCTCGAATCATATTTAAAGCAGCTACTATCAATAATAAGAAATTATCTCCAGAATCAATTAAAATGTTAACAGAGGAGGACAAGGTAGAAGAGGCAAAGCAGGAAGAAGAAGTAATACAATCCCCTCCAGAAGTAAAGAAGAAGAAATCACTGATAATGCAAGTGTTGAGGTCAAAAACGATTATGACTCGCTTGTGTATATGTTCTTTCTGGTGGATAACACTCACGTTTGTCTATTACGGACTATCCATTAACTCCGTGTCCTTGGCTGGCAATAGCTACGTGAACTACATCCTCACTTCCCTGGTAGAAATACCAGGGTACGCACTGAGCGTTGTCACCCTGGATAGATTTGGAAGAAAGAGTTCAATAATGACAGCATTCTTCATATGTGGAGTAGCACTCGTCGCGCTGCCATTCATTCCGAGCTGTGAGTAAAACATACCATATTTGTCTTCTTAAGCATTTATTTTAGTATACGGTTTCTTTTAATTGGCTTTATATCATTTTGTATCTATTTCTTTTTACATTGTTGAATTCATTTCATTGTTTTAAGTAAAATTAAAATAGCTACCATTACTATTTATCATCCAGTTGTCGACATCTAGAATCACAATTGTATCCTATAGACAGTAGTTAGAGCGTAGTTTCTCTCCGCAGCGGTGATGTGGCTTCAAACCATGCTGAACATGGTCGGCAAGTTGTGCATCAGCATGGCCTTCAGCAGCATCTACATTTACACTTCTGAGCTGTTCCCGACAGAGGCCCGCCACTCTTTGCTCGGATTCTGCTCGATGATTGGCCGCATCGGGTCTATTACTGCCCCACAAACCCCACTGCTGGTCAGTATTAGTAGTTTCATTGGTTCGGTTAAAATAGACATCTACGAGTACATTCCCCACCTTGCTATTGGAGACGACCCTCTAGGATGAAGGTTAGAGTTTGAGCGACTACGCTTGTTCAGTGTGGTTTATTAGACTATTATTTTATTAGACTAAATTCAGAGGTGCAAGTTTTGTCATGTGAAATGCGTCATAATTACATTTGTAGTCACAGTTTTGGCAATGTTCTCAGCGTAACTGGTTATACTATCATAAGCTTCATTATTTCTTTGTTAATAAGTATGATTCTAGAATAAGATAGCATGCTGCTAATCCAAAATGCCATTACTTGTATTTTGAGGCCTATTCATGAATTTAGTTAGACTGCAACAATTTAGTTTAGTTCGAAAGATTAAGATAAAAAGTTGATTAACCTGGTTGTTAGGGGGCGCGATGATGTGCCTGCAGATGCTGGGCAAGTTGTCAATCAGTATGATATTCGCGTCGATCTACATCTACACAATCGAGTTGTTCCCGACGATGGCGAGACACACGCTCATGAACATATGCTCTGCCGTCGGCCGGGTTGGCTGCATGTTGGCGCCACAGACGCCATTGTTGGTCGGTCAGTCGGCCAATTATTCCGTCCGTGTAGATAGCTCATTATCGACTTTATATGTAGCTAGATTATTAAAAGTAGAAATAGTTTGACGGAAAAGTAAAGTGATATTTTTAATATTCGCACATACACAGTAGTTGCAAACCTTTAGAGTTACACTACACTAGGTAAATATTAGTAGAGAAAAAATATTTACATTTGATGCAGCAACTAATTGCTCAATACTATTTATTTATGCTTTTCTTATATCGTAGGTCGGTTAATTGTAGAAGGTAGTTAGATTGGTTTTTTTTTAAATAACAATATTCGCTATCAACCAGGGCACGTAGTAGGAAAATAGTCCTTTTATTCGGGAAAATACTGCCAAGTGTCTTAATAATATTCAAGATTTGATTAGAATGTGTTATTGATGTATGGTAAAATACTGACAAGCCTATTTAATGTTTATACTCGGACTCAATTATATTTGTTACACTGTTTTTTTTATACATGGAGTGATTTATTATTTCAATGAAATTAGTTAAAATGTCAAAATATTAACCCAATAGCTCAGCGTTTCGTCTTAAAACATTATACCTTTTAATGGCCTCGTGGCCAATGGTTTTTCTGCCTCGTGGTCTCGCGGTACAAGTATGTGCCGTGGGATCAAGAGGTCCTGGGTTCGATTCCCGGGTCGGGCAAAGTGTTATTGGGTTTTTCCATTAGGAAATTCTCAGTAACAGCACGGAGTCTGGAAATGTGCCCGAAAAACGGCAATAGGCTCGCCCTCTATTACGTGGGACTGATACATACCTGGCGAAATGTGGGTGCAGAAATGCACCTCTGCCAACCCCTTCGGGGATTACAGGCGTGAGTTTATGTATGTATGTATGTACCTTTTAATTGTTTACTTTATTTTTCTCCTTTATGACAGTAGGTATACTGAAAATTCATATGTTCTTGTAAAAACTACTAAGAATATATTTTGACTCGACGTTTTATATGTGTATCGCCCACCAACAGGTGCGGTGGTGTCAAAACCGTTAAAAAATCATAGTAGGTACTACCTGTCACAATTTTGTTTATACGCACTCCAGATGGCGGTGATGGAGTCGTTGCCGTACCTGATATTCGGCATAATGGCGTGTACCTCGGCGCTGTTAATGCTGCTGACTCCCGAGACCCTGCACATCCGGCTGCCGGACACGGTGGCCGACGCAGAGAACATCAGCACGGCGCCGCGATCCAAGCGGACCACCGACATCATCGTCGACTAGTCAAGTGTGCGAACTACGAGCTAAGATACACACTTAATGGGATGAGTGTTGTGGACTTGTGTTACTGTGACGTAATGTGTCTATATTTTCTTCTAGAATATTTGATAATAATAATAATTCAGAGTTAATGACGACAATAAATTAGAAAGTATTGGCAACTTATATGCTTGTTTCGATGCAATAATTGATAACTCAAGAGCCTGCTTATGGCTCTACCTCCCACCCACCCTGGGGGGAAGGGGGGCGGGAAGCGTATGTCGGGGTCACCGGCCTTCCAGCCCGGCGCGTGGCGACGTCATGTCCACGCAGATGTTAGTGCCGGGCTGGGTCCCTAACCTACCCTAACCTACACCGGCATACCGACCAAAACCCCCCGGTGGCCATCTCCGTGCCGAGTGGGGCGACCACGGTGCGTGGGCGAGAAGCGCCCACAATGATTCCGCAGCCGCCCAGTGCGCTTCCGAGACGAGAGCGTCTCGGCCCTCTCAGATTTTTAGGAGTTTCACCCCCACTTACTCGATTTGGGCACCTATTTTGGGCGCCCGCGACGGTCACAGGCCACCGTACCGCCGCTCTCTCGGGGTCACCTATGTGGACGCACTGCCCCCGCAGCGCGTCCAGCGACCCCAAGGACCCCTTTGAGTCGCTTTCTACGACAGGCAGGGGATACCGTGGTGGGATTCTAACGCCCCCTTACCACAGGGCATGGCGCCGGGTCTAATTATCTCTGTTGACCCGGCGCCTTCTTCTCTGACGTCTTTGGCGGGCGGGATCATTTCGTTCGCGATCCCGCTCCGCACTCTCCTTCTGCGACATGATTTGCTCGCAGAAGGAGAGCATTGCTCGCCACGACCTTGGACTTCCGACCATCGAAGAAATGACGGCCGGGAGCGAGAGATCACCACCAATAATCGCGCGGAGAGCGCTGCGCTCCATCTCCCAGGCTGGACACTCTTGTAGTGTGTGCTGGGCTGTGTCGTCCGGGCAGTTGTCACAGTGGTGACACACGGCCGACTCCTCCTTTAATCCCACCCGACACAGGTAGTGGCCGAAGCATCCGTGCCCCGACAACATCTGCGTCAGGCGGAACGTCGCCGCACCGTGGCGCCTGTCCACCCACTGGTCGAGGACAGGACGCACTGCCTCGACGGTCCTAGCACCAGCGCTGGGATTCTCCAGCCTGGTTCGCCATTCCTCCACGGCGGCCGCACGGAGGGAGGCTTTAATCGCCTCAACCTCTCTCGGAGCCAGTCTGTCCCCGCGACTTGACGCCTCCTCCCGCTGGTGGTAAAAGCGCGAGAGGAGTTTGGCGTCAAGGTCCCAAGACAGGGACCCGGCCAGAACGCAGGCCGCCTCGTAGGAGATCGTGCGGTAGCCCCTGATCAGTCGCTGCGCCAGCGCACGCTGGGGAACTCAAGAGCCCTGCTATGGGACATTGAATCACAATACCCTTGTGTAGTCAAATTGCGTATTAGACCCATTACATTTTGGGCTGGTAAGAGATTAAGGAAAACTTACCATTTTTAATAATTAATAACACTGATTATAGTATTTTTATATGTAACCATATTTGCCTCGTGGTCGATCTAGAGGTCTCGGGTACCATTCTAAAGTCGGGTAAAGAGTTATCGGCTTTTTAATTATGGAGTTCTCAGTAGCAGGACGGAGGCAATAGTTTTTACGTGAAACGACCAACGGATGACCATCGTTTCTTGCTGGTCGGTATTATTTTTCTGGACTCCACTGTGCTTACCATCAGGTACAGTGGAGTCACTTTGCCGTGCCAGATAAAAAAAAACTATTGTTTTTCCAAACTTGGGTGATGCTCCCTTCGAGGATAAAGCGTGTGAGTATTACAAACTCAGGTATTGAATTATCAGAGAATAAATGCAAAAGACATGTTTCAATGACTAGAACGCAGACCGTTGTACAATAAGTATGTAAAGTCATTCTATTTATATTATATGATAAGGCCTAGTTATAATTGTATATACAGAATGTATTTAAACTTTTCTTATGTGTTTAATAAAATAAGTTTTATTTTACAATTTAAGAAGTTTCATTTTGTTACAAGACTACTAAAAGTACCGTCTGTATCTTAGTCGATTGATCCCGGATATACCTCTGACTTTTCGAATTCATTAATGTGATTTTATGTAATTTGTAATGTACTCGTAATTTTCACAAAGAGCTTGGGTGGCTTTATACCCATCATAAAAAAATCTTAGGTGTGAAGTACGCGAACTAGTTGGACTAGCGTGGTGGATTAAGGCCTAACTCTCCTGTTATGAAGATAGTGATATTGTTATTGAAATGTACTTATCGAAAGTCTAATAATTATAAAAAAAAACGGGTTTTCACGCCCGGTCAGCTTTTCCGCTTATACAAAGCGCAGGTCCGGCCGGGTATGGAATACTGCTCGCACCTCTGGGACGGTTCCGCCAAATACCTCCTCGATGCCTTGGATGGATTGCAGCGACGTGCCATCCGCATTGTGAATGATGCAGACGTTACAGCCAGCTTGGAGCCGCTACAGTTGCGCAGGGACATTGCCGCACTTAGCGTGTTCTACCGTCTGTATCATGGTGAATGCTCTGAAGAATTGTTTAACCTTGTCCCATCCTCTCCTTTCCTCACCAGAACCACGCGTGCAAGCATGCGAAGCCACAGCATTGTGGTCACTTTGCCGACTCCTACTTTTGCCGCACCATCAAGCTGTGGACTTGTTTGCCGGCTCACGTGTTCCCTCCTTCCTATGATCTTGGATCCTTTAAGCGAAGCGTGAAGAAGCATTTGTGCAGGCCGGCATGATTGTGTCGACCAGCTTGTGACCATATCGTTTCTCGCTGGTCGGTATTATTTTCTGGGACTCCACTGTGCATACCATCAGGTACAGTGGAGTCACTTTGCCGTGCCAGTATAAAAAAAAAAACACAATTTTCTCTCAATAAGTAATGCCAGCGTGTGAGGGACCGTAAATAAACTACGTAATCAAAATGAGCAATTCTCCCAATTGTGAAGTATGTGGTAAACCTGCAGATATTATTAACTTGGTGACATTGTTCGCTTTAAAGATGTTAAAAAGGATTTAATGGCAGAATAACAAGTTAATAAGTTTAATGTAGTATCATTTCACCACATCTTATTAGAGCCATTATCTAACCAGGCCTTTTTGGTATTTAAATTTATCCATGATAGTTGCATAAAATAGTTTATAGTATAAGATACGATAGGACTGACATGTACGTATGTTATCGTTAAAAAATCCCTTTTTAATGAATAAGTAAACTATAAATATATCATACATATAATAAAAGCCGATTCTATTATGGGTTGAGCCTTGAGCGCAATCCGGGTGCTTACGGATAAAGGTATCTCCAGCGCCTCAGATTATGCTTAACTTTCAAAGTACACATAACATTAAAATTAATTTTATTAAAATTTCGTGTCCAAACCGATTAGAAAATGTAATATAAAAGTAAAAAAAGAAAAACAGCTAGTGCTGTTTGACAGTTGACAGAAATAAGTAAATAAAAATATGTCGAAGCGTCGACGCATCCCCACTGTGCATCCAACGTAGGTTATAAATATAGCCGCTCGATCGAGAATGATTCATTCTCGCTCGGAACGCCGGACCGAACGGAGCTCTGTAATAAGTTTGTTTCCGATTAAATTTGCAATTACCTCCAAAAGTTTGATTTAAAATCAATAACGCCCAAGACTCTCCGTCAAATATCTATATTTCTTAGGTGTATAGTCCGACAAACCGCACTAGGCCAGCGTGGTGGACTAGGGCCTAAACCCTCTCAGTTGTAAAGGAGGCCCGTGCCCAGCAGTGGGACGTTAACGGGCTGATGATGATGAAAAATATATGTATAAACTGATGATGAAGGCCAACCAACACTGGCGCCTACGCAACTTATTGCTGCAATACATTTTGCTATATTGTAGCGCAGGTTTTATGCATAACTAATATAAAACATCAACGACTCTTAAGTTTTAATAATCAGCCTATCGCCGTCCACTGACTCTTAAGTTTTATTACTGATAAATTATCAGTCATCATCATCATCATCATCAGCCCATATATGTCCCACTGCTGGGCACGGGCCTCCTCTACAACTGAGAGGGTTTAGGCCTTAGTCCACCACCCTGGCCTAGTGCGGGTTGGCAGACTACACACCTAAGAAATTCCTACGAACTTTAAGGTGTGCAGGTTTCATCACGATGTTTTCCTTCACCGTTAAAGCAAGTGATAATTCTTTGTGAATACACACATAACTTCGAAAAGTCAGAGGTGTGTGCCTGGGGTTTGAACCTGCGACCGTCGAAATTCTCGACCACGCGCCTAAACCTCGAGGCCATCACTGCTTATCAGTATTGCGCTGAAATCTTTGGCTTCAGGCCTATTGTTACAGAAAACCCTGGTAATGTTTAGGATAGGCCTAAGTCCAGAGATTTAAAAAGATCCAATTTAAGTGAGTTCTTAATTTTTTTAGAAGTAGTTCTATTGGTCGTTACTCCGTGGATAGTTAAAATGAATGTGCCGCCAAGGACATCATTACACGATTGATATTCCATCCTTGCGGCGACTTCATCACCACAAGTCTTAAAAAATTATCACCATCATAAATATTTAACTGAGCACAACGTTCATAATCCCCAATATTTATTTGCTTACTGATAAGCTGATACGTAAAGAATTAGTTTTATATGATAACATAATGATTGAACTTAGGAGTAGATAACGTATTATATCTATTTGAATAATGCTCATTTTTAATTCAATTCTTAGCTCGTTTTACAATGGTTTGTTGAAACTATTTCATTTAAATAACCACGATTATCTATACAAATAAATAAAATTTGAGTGTCTGTTTGTAATATTGAAATAACCGCTTTTTAATAAATGCATATGGGTGTATACACGGTACATATACTACTTAAAATAACGTTTTTTACAATTTTTGTCTGTCTGTTCGTTCCGGCTAATCTCTGAAATGGCTGGACCGATTTTGACGGGACTTTTATTGGCAGGTAGCTGATGTAATAGGGAGTAACTTAGGCTATAAAAAAATATAATTAAAGAATCGACTGTTAGGCGGAACGAAGTTCGCCGGGTCAGGTAGTTAAATATAATGCATACACTACAGATACGTCTAGAACAATACGCTCTTAGTGAAAGCTTTCTTATGGGTGAGGCAAGATGTATAAAAATATACCTAACTAACTACAAACATTTTTGAAATTTCTAGAGGCTAATTAAATAAATTTCTTAGATTTCTTGTTACCATCCCGTTTAATCTCAATTCATCAGTATTATTACTAGGCAATCGGATGCTGAAATTGTTTCTACGTTATATTATCTATAATATAGATATAGATTCTATATCTTATCATGTTATGAATGATAATATTTACAAATTAAACCTTGTGATTATTGCGTTGTAAAGACTGTCTGGCAATGTGTGTGATAGCAGTTCCTGTAAGGATCATATCTTTGATAATATTAATTTTGATGATTAGTAGATAAGGTCAATTTAAATAAATAAATAAATACACCCAACAGTCACATACATAGTTCTGACCCCACACTAGGATACAAGTCCTGTGTCGTGGGGTATCAGAGACTACGAGATACATTTTCGGTCTCACCAACACCTAGTTAGACCCGAAACAAATATTTGTGGATCACACAAACATTTGTCTCGGTGCGGGATCGAACCGGTGGCCTTTCAAAACTTAACACTCAAAATTCCAATTCATTGCACTGCTTTCTGGCACTATGTATGCCTCTAAAATGTATGCTAACATTGAAACAATTATCTTCATCGGATTGGATCATCGCTACCTCTTGAAGATGCACAGAATATTTTTTTGGAAATTTATACGGTAGGAAGTTCGCTGGGTCAAGTTCATTATCATCAGTCCATATACGTCCCACTGCTGGGCACGGGCCTCCTCTACGGCTGAGAGGGTTTAGGCCTTAGTCCACCACGCTGGTCTATTGGCGGACTACACACCTAAGAAATTCCTAAGAACTTTTAGGTGAGCAGGTTATATCACGATGTTTTCCTTCACCGTTAATGTACGTGATAACTATTTGTGAATACACACATAACTTCGAAAAGTCAGATGGTGTGTGCCTGGGGCTTGAACCCGCGACCGTCGAGATATTCGACCGCGTGCCTAAGCCTCTAGGCCATCATTACTGCTCGTCGGGTTTTTGTGGCAGATAATAAACATTTTGCCGCATAAGTCGTTCTGAAAGGTCACTTTGGAAGTCAATGCAAGATAACTTTGTCCTTCCATAGAAATAATTAGACAAATTTGACATAAACGCTGGAATCCCCGAACTTCTAGTAAGTTCGGGAGTTTACGAGTATTTGTATACCCACTTCTCGGTAGCTGTTGTATGTCCTACAAAATATGGACGACGCTATTGCTATTTTTCAGGCACATTCCTAGACGCCGTGCTCCAACTGGTATAATCCAAATGGAAAAACTAATTTGCCCGACCTGGGAATTGCGCTCCGGATCTGACGATCGCTCGCTGCACAAGTATGCCGCTAGATAATCTGAAATGGCGGTGACATTGTCTTCAATACCGTTAAACAATTTGAATGTTGTGTAAACGAATAACCCGTTATCATTTGTTGTATTGAGGTTAACAAACTAAAGCATGATTACAATTATCAATGTACACGTTTAGGAGTTATGTCTTCGCAAACTGCGTGGGATGTTTCCGACCTCTTACGTATGGAATCGCAAACTCTAGGGATTGTTTCTAAATAAAAGAGTCCCATACTGAGCCGTGGCGGTACTTCCGATTAAAGCTCCAATTACAGCTTGCCTTAACAGTTTCCGATTAATTAAACTTTAGGCTTTACATTTTATTTAACAAAAGCAATTTGACAAATAAATGATAATATCCTGACCCCACAATGAATAATTTTAAACTAGACATTACAAAATTAACGTTAAAGCTTTTGGGCTTAATGGAAGTACCGCCACTGGTACTAAGGTATGAGCGCTGTGTCAAGTTGTTACTTGACACTTAATGGCCACAATAAAAAGGTGTTAAAAGACCGTGATCGAAGACTGAGACAGGTAAAATTAATCATCATCATCAGCCCATATACGTCCCACTGCTGGGCACGGGCCTCCTCTACAACTGAGAGGGCTTAGGCCTTAGCCTCTGTAAAATTTATTGTCGTTAGAAAAACGCCTCAATGTTTTTGTATCACCTAACAACTATCACCTGTCTTAGTTTTTAATCATGGTCTGTTTACAGCCGGTATATATACTTTTGTTTATACGGGCACGACAACGTGACAACCCTTCTTTTTGTTTTCGAGGGGAATGCTGATTATGGCTCTACTTCCTGCCAGCCCTGCGGGAGGGGGGCGGCAAGCGTATGTCTGGGGTCACCAGCCTTCCAGCCCGGCGCTTGGCGACGTCACGTCCGCGCACATTTTAGTGCCAAGTTCGGTCCCTAACCAAACAACGTGACAACCCTACCTGATGGCAAGATGTTGTCCAAGCAGATCATCAAGTTGCGAGAGTCTCCCATCTCTCGTGACTCAATGGCTTCATGCCGACCTGCTAAGAGGCTTCTTCAAGCTATGCAGAAAGGACCTAAGACTATAGAAAGGATATCAATCCATACGTCACACTGATGAAAACGCGTTTCCGATGAAATGAAGGCTTTAGTCTACGAGACTGGCTTAGTGAAAAATTCTTTCGTAGCATTTTTACGACGAAGCTTGTTACGCTTCGGGACCAGCCCGTGCAAATCCGGTTAGCACTAGCGTAAACAATAAAATATGTGATAACTGTGACGTAACCGACGCTGAATCTATTGGACATGATATTCTATGATGATTATCTAAGTGATGTTTTTTTTTTGACAGTTTATAGATTCAATAAACATTATTTCATTTAATTTCCTCGTGGTCTCGCTGTACAAGTATGTGCTGGGCGATCTAGAGGTCCTGGGTTCGATTCCCGGGTCGGGCAAAGTGTTATTGGGTTTTTCCATTAGGAAAATTCTCGGTAACAGCACGGAGTCTGGAAATGTGCCCGAAAAACGGCAATAGGATCGCCCCCTATTACGTGGGACTGATACATACTTGGCGAAATGTGGGTGCAGAAATGCACCTCTGCCTACCTCTTCGGGGAATACAGGCGTGAGTTTATGTATGTATGTATGTATGTACATATATATTCATACCAGTTTTTTTACGGTTTTACAGTTTTAATAGACAGAGGCGTGTTTCTACACCCAATATTCGCCACCTATGTAACAACGGCCAGATTCTATTTAGCTATTGTTGATATTAGTCACTCAATTCGGGACCTTAAGGTGCAGACCAGTCAGTCAGCATTCTCATACTATGTTGTTCTCTATGAATCTATATCAGCTCATATCCCTACACCCCACACTACTCGAAAGAATTTACCAAAATATCATAAAACCGGTGCGTGAAGTGGCTGTAGGAATAAATAAATACACCAACAAATTACATATTATATAGTTCTGAGTTCTGACCCCAAGTTAAGATACGAGTTTTACGACGACGTACGTTTTACGAGTTTTGAAATTCCTAAGAACTTTTATGTGTGCAGTTTCATCATGATGTTTTCCTTCACCGTTAAAGCAAGTGATAATTCATTGTGAATACACACATAACTTCTAAAAGTCAGAGGTGTGTGCCTGGGATTTGAACCAGCGACCGCCGAGATTCTCGGCCTCGCACCTAAACCTCAAGGCAATCACTGCTTATATTGTAATAAGATGCGACGTGGTAACAAAAATATCTATGATTGCCAAAAAAGGTCACTAAAATGTTGAAGTTCATAACTCGATAAACCTGATTCCTTCTATTATATCTAAGCGTAAGCGTCAACCAACAACATTATCAGCTTTCATTGTATCTACGTCGGTCGCAATTACCCTGCGTCAATCCGCAGAAACGCTACACCAACGCAAAATGGTGATAATTTTTTTTTATATAACAATATTATTAATTGGAAGTTAGTAAAAACAACTAATTAATCTGTAATAATATGATAAAGCTGAAGAGTTTGTTTGGTATTTTTTTCGTTGGTTGGTCGCGCTAATATAAAAAACTAGTGGTTCGAATTGAAAAGTAATTGTTGTCGCTTTAACTAGTTTGTAAAAATATAAAAATTATTAAATTGTAAAAGGGTAGATATAATATAGTGATTGATAAAATGTCAACGCTGCTATTTCGGTAGTTTGAGATTGTTATTGTCAAAATTGGTTGTTGTGATGGTGCAGTCTCTATATAAGCACGTTACGTGCTAGCAGGAGCGGGTTACCTTATCACGTCTTGGGTTCAACATACCTAAATTATGTACCTACCATAGTGCTATTATATGTAGATATTTTTGTGTAACTTGTATTAATAGTTGTGTACTGTACGTTGCTTGGCTTGCCTACGAATGGCACGGAATAGGAATGCCTGGAGGAAGGTGGTACGAAGTGTACAGGAGAGCCACACGCATGGTGGTCACGACCTTCAGTAATGAGGAAACGACTAGGAAGAAGAAGAAGACTACGTTACTGAAGTAAAGAGGTTAAGGTTAAGATAACATAATTTTGTGTTGAATAGTCCATTTGTTAAGGAAGGCTATAGGCTGATATCACGCTACGCTACGCTACGCTAAGAATGTGGCAAAAATGCATTTTGCAATCTAAAGTTTCGCATGCAAAGTTGCGGTTAACATTTAGTTAACAATAAAATAAATAGCATTGGAACAAACATTTACGTTACCTATTTCTTTTAGGATGTTCTTGTGTAGCACCGCACATACCTGGTAATAGTTTATTCAAGCTGCTGCCCCCATGAAGCCTTAAAGAAAGTTTATTTTTTAACGCCCGGCATACCGGGAAAGTGTATGAGTACTTACTACTTTGTCTCCGGTATAGTTGGAAAAATGAGGGTTTAAAACTTCACTTCTGCCTACCCGTTCGGGATAGAGGAGGGACTGTATGTATGAATGTAATCTTAATCATTTTGATAATGCGTGTGCCATTATTGGAAATCCCCGCATTGTTTGGTATCATCATCATCATCATCATCATCAGCCCATATACGTCCCACTGCTGGGCACGGGCCTCCTCTACAACTGAGAGGGTTTTTGTTTGGTATAATCAATTTAATCACACTAGTATGCACAGGGACAGATATCATTTTTAAATTTTTACCTACTTCACACGTCTCTGGCGTGAGACGATAATCTGTTTTGTATTTTGTCACAGCAGTCGCAAGTTTCCCGCCACCTTTCTCATGGATGGATGAGGGCTGCTCAAGACCGGGATGGTTGGCGCTTTCCTTAGAGGCCAGCCTTCAGCAGTGGACTGCGATAGGCTGAGTATATAAACGCATGTTGTCGGTCCGCCAAAAGATTTGCAACTGCCTATTACCTAACAATTATCGCTTCACGTGCCAGATTGTTTTATCGAAGTCCGCATGTACACAGATGATAAGTAAAACAACCAGAATGGACCGGTTGGCGAATTTTATTTTTTAAGTCGAAGGCTGTCCAACCGCTACATATAAAATTTAACGTATTAGGATTTAAATTTACTCCATGTGGTTGTACGATCAATTTAAATCCGCAAAATGGATATTGTTGAGACTTGAGCTCTTTTGGCGTGTCGTAGGTGGAGACTACGCTGAGGGCCCCATCCAACTCTTTCGCCTTTGTGTATGTTGGATCAAAAAGCATGTGATGGCTAGAGTATTGTGTAAATATATGTTAAAAGTCCAGCTCATGTTAAATTTACAGATATAATAACTTACAGATCCGTGCATAACATACAGATGATAAAAAAAACACAAGACGTGGAGGCGGATTATTAAACCTGTTTTTACATCACAGACACAAATAAAATGCCATTTGGGGCGTCAGAACTTTAAACAAGAAACGACCCATGAATATAAAATTAAGCCTCTGGACAGGACAATGCATTTTGACCTAAACAATGCATTTTAAACTATATTTATGCATGCATCTGTCGTCTATACGGCAATTCTTTTACATGTTGAAAATACTTTGCTGTCAATTGACTTTTCTATATCGATTCATTTCCTTCATATTTTCGCCCACACTCATATAAATTTAACATAATGACATGTTATTTGTGTTATCTCATAAGAAATTTATTATTAAATACATTAGTTGAGTACTATATTGTCTGGGGATAATCCTAATAGTTTACCATTTTCATTTTGTTTAAACAGTTGTTCTTACGGTCTGTACTCAAGGTTGCATCTTGAATCATTTTCTCTTACGCTCAAATAAATATAATATGCCTGCATAATTAAGTCAACCGCTAACAGACAGTCGAAATCGTTACAAGCCTGACGACACTGTTTTGGATCGCACTGCTATTGCCATCAGGATACATGGCTTTCTCTTTCCCATACAAAAAAGCATTACCCAAGTCCGTTTACCTATGTTGAAAACTTTCATTTTTTAATGTTTATTATTTCCTATCACTTACTCATTCCCCTTTATAATGTATACTCGTATGATGTTTACACGTGCTAATTGTATTTTAATTCATCTTCTTGCTTCAATCCGTTGTCTCATATTGTACCTATTATAAATGATTTTGAAAGATTAACTAAGCTTTTATTTCATATTCAGTTTTTTTTAAGATATTCGTACATTTTGTTTTTCTGAGCCCCACAATATAGAAGTGAGTCCGTTTACTGAGGCAATATCGGATATGATTTCTGTCCTATTAACCAGTACATATTTTTATGTCTTTTATTAAGCTATTTTCTTTCGTTTTGACGGAAATTGTTTAGTGAACGTTTTTAGCACATGTCGTGGTAGTATTTAGTTTGATATATTTGCGTATGGAATCTACAACTCTTTAGTTCTATATTCCCTTGTTGTGTCCAACTGTAAACGTTGTTTAAGGTTTATTGTGGATTTTCTATTGCTTTACTTATATTTAATTATTATTAAAACATGTAGCCGTATTGGCGGTGTCATCTAAAGGATTATGACCTTAGCAGATGTTTTCCTTAATTTCTGTTTTTTTTTGCGATACTGAATTCAAATCTGTTCTGCGTTCATTGTTATTTTATAATAAATATTATCAGAAATAAGTGCAAATATACAGAATGCCAACTAACATATTAATTACGCCATATATTATTATCTGCAATAATTAATGGCAATAACGCTGAAATCAAATGTATCAACATTGCTGTGAAACGAAACTTAACCCTTTGATCTTATCTCGGATATTTTAATCTTACATATAAACTGCAAGATAATACGATCATTGCTATTAATGAGTGAGAGTTTCACTCGAGCTGAGCTCGCGGCGACGGCGGCCGCGTTTTCTGCGAGAAAATAATATAAAAAAATGTCGGACGGCAATGCGGAGGCGCCGCGGCTCAGCTCTGCCAGCAGAAAGGGCAGTTCTGTAGAGAAAGGCCCCATAGACCTGGACTATGTGTTGGTCAACGAGCTGGGCCAGTTCGGGAAGTTCCAGCTGTACAACATCCTGCTGGTCGCCGTGCCCATCATCATGTCGGCCTTCATGAGCGAGTACATCTTCTCCGCGGCAGCCATCCCGCACAGGTGTGTAACTTAATTCCTTTTTACAATTTACTTATTACGTACTTTTGTTTCTTTGTGTTTTTTGATTATTTATACTGTGGTTTCGGTAGATCACGCGTGTGTCTTTCCAATGCCAAAAAAATAGCACATTTGGTATTTGTTATTTTGTAAAGTTTTAAATTATGAGAATTTTTATCCAGGACAAAATAGTAAAAAGGACTAAATAATAATAAAAGTGTTTTTTTTTCTTGACAACATCAATTTCTAGACAACAAATGCATTGATTTGTTAAAAAAAAACACTTTTATAGTCTCGTAATGAATCATGCGCATTGTTCTAATGATAAATAGAATGAAGAAATAATTAAAACGTAATTTCATAATTCACCGAAGGTCTTGTATGTTTTTGTATACGCACGGCAAAGTGCCTACACGGTTTTTTTTTTCCTCCTATGTTTCTCTGTTGGGGTTGTGTCTGTTTCTCTGTTGAGTGTGATGATGTACATGTGCTAGTGCCGGCAAGGAAACGGGCTTCGCTATTTGATACGACAGCCCGTACCTTGTCAGTTAAGTGCCTACACGGTAGCTCTCGGTAAGTTTGGTCCAAATAGATATTGGAGCAGCAAGTAACTACTATGATTATGGTGGCCTTTCGTTCATCGAGGGGAAAGCTTTTTATGGCTCTACTTCCGGTGAGCCCATGGGAGTGGGGTGGCAAGCGTATGTCGGGGTCACCACCACCGCCGTCCTCGGGTCCATTTTCAGGGAAGACGCACTGCACCCGTAATGCCCCCAGTGATCCCAACGGCTTCTATGAGTTGCCTCTTACATCAGGCAAGGGTTAACGGAGTGGTATTAACAATAGTATGTATGTATTTATTGTATTTTAAACCTTTATGTATTTATTTATGTATATATATTATAATTTTATTATGTATTTAAGATAATTATGTTTTTTTTTTGTATTGTATTTATGTATTAGCTTAATATTGTGTGTAGTATATCATAATTTAATTTACACCTACGCTTTTCATCTCTGCACCATCTAAGGTTCGACTGGAAGAGAATGCGTCAGGCATTAAGTCCACCTTTACATAATATATGTATAAAGTGTAAATAAATAAATAAATAGTCTAACGTCCTCTTGCCACACGACTGACGCGTATGCCGCCTTCATGTAATATGTTATATACGCAGGCTGATCCCCGGTAACCGGGGCAGATTTTAATATCCTACCACTTAATCTTCTAGATGTGCAGTGCCTGAGTGTGGAGAAGTAGAGAAGAACTCCAGATTCGACCCTGACTGGTTACCAAACGCCATCCCGCGCACGGACTCTGGTTTCGCGAGCTGCGAGCGGTTCGCCCCCAGGGGAGGCAACGGAACCCTGGACTACTGCCCGGCGAACCTGTTTCAGTCGAACACGGTGGAGTGTGAAGGCTTCGTGTACGCGAGGGATAACTCCGTCGTGTTTGATGTGAGTAATCACGGTTTTCTGACCTGAGAATCAAACTCAAGTCGTCTTGATCACGTCACAAACTTATGCCGCGGGCTTAATGTAAAAATTTGCGAATGTAGAAAGCAGTAGGTACGCTTACTTTGCTTGCTTTGCTAATGGGGCTCCGGTAATCTTACCCGCTGAATGCAACAGGATTATTTCGCGGTAGTTATCTATAACGCAGTTTTATCTGCTTGCAGTGTGGTATCTAAAACTACAGTAATTAAACTTTTAAGCGAATAAAATACCTAAAAAATAAGTTTTAGATGTTAAGCAATCATGGTAAGAAATAAGATATTAAAAATGAGTCAATATGTTAATGACATTACGTTTGGGGAGTGCAAGTTGTCACTCCTTTTCTTTCCACATCAATTATATTCATCATCAGCCCATATACGTCCCACTGCTGGGCACGAGCCTCTACAGCTTAGAGGGTTGAGGCCTTAGGCCGCGGTGGACCACGCTGGCCTAGTGCGGGTTGGCGGACTACACACCTAAGAAATTCCTAAGAACTTTTGTATGTGTGCTGGTTTCATCACGATGTCTTCCTTCACCGTTAAAGTACGTGATAATTCATTGTGAATAAAATTATATTTGGTGAATCGTATTTCTTTTATAAACTGACCAATACTAATAAATTATAAGGTTCATTAGATTGGATAAATAATAACATTATTTATCTGAATATATTGTTATTCCTAGATAGGAATGCGGCGTGCAATGTCATCGTTTCCTTTATTTATCGTTTACGCGATATTAAAAATGCTCGTATTATATTCGAGTTGTTTTCATTGACATATTTATGTATTGTATAAATATCAATAAGCCGTATTATTGGTAAGTAGTTTGTGCATGTGCAGTGTGCAAGATAATACATGGTTTTCAATCAGTTCAATTTCAGTCAATGGATGATGACTTCAAAGATCTAGTGTGGTGTACCAAGTCATTAACTCGGCGGTAGAGAGATAGAATCTGACACATACCTATGACTTTTCGAAGTTATGGATTGATTATGATGAAGAAAAACATCGTGAGATTATAACCTTACCCAAAAAGAATAGCAAGATGGATTAAGGCCCAATTTCTCACAATAGTAGTCACGCCCAGTGCCAAATGTGGGCTAATACATTCTCGAAATATCAAAGAGTATACAAGATCGCACCAGCAATTAAGCGATTTGCAGGATAAAAAATTGACACAACGCCTGTTAAGATGAAAAGGTCCGTAAGCTTAGACCACTACCGATACAAGAGCTTCCTTCATCAACCGCACAGCATTCCGCTTCCTTAATGTCGCTATGAAAGTCCTTAATGTGTCCATTGCCAAGTGGCTGATTATAATGATTAATTGGAAAATAATCAAAATGATAACAATGACTTAGGTATGATTTAGCGATTAAATATTGAACTTGACTTAATTCAATCCTTTGGTGATATAGCTGTTGCACTTAAGTGAAGCTCAATTTATGAGCAACAGGTACCTACTTACTAATTTTTGATAATATTTTGTTAAAGGAGAAAATCGTAGACAAGGAATAGAACTATGAATTATGAGATTGTTGTATAAATGATATATGTTACACTTATAACATAAAGCTTATACAATCACAACATTTAGGACGTAGTATACAAAACTGCTACACACAAACTAGTTATCCATATAAAAGTACTTTAAACCTGTTATTTCTCATTTGATTGAGAATTTACATAAATGCATACACATTTGCGCCTCTGTTACCTTGAACGGGTAGGCAGAGGTGCATTTCTGCACCCACATTACGCCATGTATGTATGATTATAATTTAAGACTGCTCACTTGACCTTGCGATTTACGTATACGGAATGCCACCTGACGGTCCAGGCAAGGGAAAGTTTATTGGGTTGGGTTGTCTTGAAATACGATGGATGCGCATATACCTAAGAAATTCCTAAGAACTTCAAGGTGTGCAGGTTTCCTCACGATGTTTTAACTTTGCCTACACCTTCATGAATATCAGCATGTGTATCAATGTAAAAAAATATATATGGGGAAGTAACAAGATGAACAGATGTTTAATAAAAACCCGAATATGTCAAATAAATAAAGAATAAAATAAATATCATTATAAGCAGTGATGGCCTCGAGGTTTAGGCGCACGGTCGGAATTATCACTTGCTATAACGGTGAAGGAAAATATCGTGATAAAACCTGCACACCTAAAAGTTCTTAGGAATTTCTAAGGTGTGTTGTCCGCCAACCCGCACTAGGCCAGCGTGGTGGACTAAGGCCTAAACCCTCTCAGTTGTAGAGGGGGCCCGTGCCCAGCAGTGGGACGTATTTGGGCTGATGATGATGAAATATCATTGAAAGTTAGGGTGGATTATGTTTTATATCGTTGATTATACTGGTTTATTTTCACGATAAGCTAGATTAATTAATTCCATAATTTAGATATCCAATGACAAATAATGTGATAATAACTGATTTCACGTGAACAAACACTACATTATTGGATCGAGTCACATTTTTGTGATAATATACAATGTCATAAATTAATGTTTCACGTGCACATGTTTTTTATTATGATAAAGATCAATAAAACTTTATTAACCTGTTTATATTAGCCCAAATACGTCACACTACTGGGACTAAGGCCTTTACCCATCACTCTGGCGTAGTACAGGTTCGCTAAGAAATTCCTTTACTTTTAGATGTACGAGTATGCTTCTTATTATCAACATAAAATGCATTGGTATGTAATGTATAAATTAACTGCTCTAAATTGAAAACGTCAAAAAAGGAACTCTAAATGTTTCTAGCTCGTTCTTCTCTAGCGTAATCATCATCAGCCCATATACATCCCACTGCTGGGCACGAGCCTCCTCTAAAACTGAGAGGGTTAACGCCTTAGTCCACCACGCTGGCCTAGCGGGGGTTGTTGGACCACTATCTATCGGAAATAATATCTTTGCCACGATTCAACATGGAATTGTGATCACAATACTTCCAAAATCATTCCTTGTATTTGTGTTACGTACTCGTAGCTATTTCATGATTTGTGTATAGCATGTGTAGCGGTAGATAAAGTTGATTGATCTAGAACCAATGTCTCATAGGGAACTGGAGTTATATGTCAAACATACTGTTAATGAGATTGCAATTTTTCATAGAATTGTCTTTGTTTTTCAGTTCGACCTAGGCTGCCAAGAATGGATGCGTGCACTAGCCGGTACCCTCAACAGTGTAGGAACTCTTCTTGTGCTGCCAATTGTGGGATACGTCTCGGACAGGTGGGGTCGCCGAGTGGCTCTCATCGTCAGCGTGTTCAACCTGGCGGTCTTCGGTCTCATCAGAGCCTTCTCCGTCAACTACCCCATGTACCTGATCTTCCAAATCTTGCAGACCACCTTTGGAGCAGGGACGTACAGCTCCGCTTATGTTTTTGGTACGTTTATTTTTGTCATAATATTGGTGGGGACTCTAGCGGTCCAGTTTTGAAAACTGATTCATAAAACTGCAATAAAGACGTAACAGTTCTGGCTCAAAACAGAGTAACTCATTTATTTACTCACAAACTGAATGTTTATGAACTAATACATCAATTTTGTGCTACGTGACCATATAGCAAAAGTTAACATTATATCAAAGAAATTCTGAAAATGTTGTACGTAAATGATTCTAATTTTTATATCGAAAGTACCTACTACGTGTGTCTCAATTGAAATATTGCTTATTCATATCGAGCACAAACCTTAATACGATCATATAACATCTTACGGATATCAGTCACTAATGCGTAAATTTCAACTACAGCGACCGAATTCGTGGGACCAAGATTCCGAGTAGTCACAAGTGCGACCTGCTCCTCCATGTTCGCTGTTGGTCAAGTTGTTCTGGGTCTAATCTCCTGGGGCGTGGAGCCCTGGCGGTACATGATCATGACCTTGCACATCCCCTGCTTCCTCATCATCATCTACTACTGGATCCTGTCGGAGAGCGTCAGGTGGCTACTTTCCAAACAGAAGTTTGATGAAGCTAAAGTAGTTTTGGAAAGGGCATCAAGAATTAACAAGAAAGAGATCAGCGAAAAGTCGATGCAGGCGTTAATGACACCTTCAACTGGTTCTTTGGAAAAGGTAGAAAATTATTTGTATAATTTATAACTTTAACATTTCTTATGTATTTACTGACTTTTCCAGTTGGAAGAATTCTTGATCATAGATATTTGTGTGGTTACGTGCAAATAATTTAAAAATATTTTGCAGTAATCGAAGCTAGTACAAAATTTAACTGTTACAGTTTTCATTTTAAATATTTCCATCGTATAATCGTCATCTTAATTTTTTTAATCCAGGCGGAACGTCCCGGAGTATTCAGCACAATCGTGAAGTCTCCCATACTTCTTCGTCGCGTGTGCACTACTCCCATCTGGTGGATCACCACGACTTTCGTGTACTACGGACTGTCCATCAACTCGACCAGTTTGTCTGACTCTATGCATTTCAACTACATCCTGACCTGTGCCATCGAGATTCCCGGATTCTACACCGCCGTGCTCATCCTGGACAGGATCGGCAGAAAAATCACTCTCTCTGGAGGATTCTTCTTCAGTGCTGCTTGCAACATTGCTTTTGCCTTCATTCCAGATGGTAAGTACTTGTATAATATAATTAGTATCTTAAAATAAAGTGAAGCTACTGCCATTCATCCCATGGATGGACCGAGGGATACGACATGGTTTGGTAAATGTTTTTACAGAGATATTTTTTATTCAAATTCGTAGTACTTCACGTACCAGGAAATTTTATAAATAGCACTTTGAACCTCATGTAATAAACGCGACTACCTCATGGTCTTGCGGTACAAGTCTGTGATGTGCGATCTAGAGGGCCCGGGTTCAATTCCCGGGGTGGTCGAATTGTTATGGGAACTCCATTAGAAAATTCTCAGTAGCAGCACTAAGTCTGGAAGTATACCCTAAAACAGTAATAGGCCATTACATCGGCCACCTATTTACGTTGGTATGATACATATCATACTGCCTCGTGGTCTCGCGGTACAAATATGTGCCGTGCGATCTAGAGGTCCTGGGTTCGATTCCCGGGTCGGGCAAAGTGTTATTGGGTTTTTCCATTAGGAAATTCCCAATAGCAGTACGGAGTCTGGAAATGTGCCCGAAAAACGGCAATAGGCTCGCCCCCTATTACGTGGGACTGATACATACCTGGCGATATGTGGGTGTAGATATGCACCTCTGCCTACCCCATCAGGGAATACAGGCGTGAGTTTATGTATGTATGTATGTATGATACATATCTGGCGAAATATAGCAGAGATACCTACCTCTGAGTACCACATGTTAACTGTAACCATATCATGTAACCAATACCACATATTCCGAAGGCTTTTAAATTTTATGAAATTATCAACCGGACGGAACAAGACTCAGCAACAAGAATTTCGTTAACCTTCTGTAATAGTCAAGTAGCCTATATATCTTATCCAGCTCTTGATTAATATATTTTTAATCACGATAATTTATATGAATTTTGTTACGTAGTTTATCCATATATTGAATGTAATATAAATCCGACTAAAAATATAAAGGTTGATACTTTCAAGGTCTAGGACTAAACTCGATAATCTGCTTAGATTTACAGCTATTATTATCATCTCAATCAAATTATTATTAATTTATTTTACTTTATAAAATACCACACCACCATACATACCAAAAATATGAGGTTGAGAACAAATACATAACAACAATTAATTAGTGTGTACAACTACACAATACTTATTCCGGTATTCCGTCTTGGATTTTTATTACAATGGTAGGGGCAAGAATATAATAGAATTTAAAGAAATTTATGAACTGGTTAATGCAGGAGAAATCGTGAGATTTATTCTCGCAGCTCTTGAGATACAAAAGACTTTCCAAATGCTTATTAGTCATTTCTATGAAGACTATACATAGCAGAATGTAAATTTTCGTGGTCAGGATTCATCATCATCTCCTTGTCCTGTTCCCACTGTCAAAAAAATCCTAACTTAAGAGCCTCTGTCGTATCCATTAACTAGCATAGCCCTGAGATGGTACTTTATGCTTCGCTAAGTATCCAGAATTAATATTCTGTATATAACTTTTTAAACATCATTCCAGACTACACCGTTCTGAGGTTGACGTTATTCTTGCTGGGCAAGTTCGGTATCTCGGTGGTGTTCACATCGCTGTACCTGTTCACGTCGGAGCTGTACCCCACCGAGTACCGGCACTCCCTGCTCGCCTTCTCCTCCATGATTGGACGCATTGGCTCCATCACTGCACCACTAACTCCTGCTTTGGTAAGTTATATAACTTTTAGCACTTGTAAATAGCCGCATGAGGATGTTAAGCGTAAGTGCAGTCAAAATAGTTAATGTGGTCTGTCGACAAGCGATAACGACAGTGGTTTTCCAAAATAAATTAATATATGTACACTGAAAAGTAAAAAAATAATTGCGTATTATTTTATATATTTTAATAACTTACTTTTTCTCTTCATCAATATGTATTTACCACACAAGAAGTTAGGTATGTACCTATCCATTTCAAATCTAACTCAACATATATGTACCTATGAGTAATAAACAATGATCATAATAATTTTTAGAGTTCTCCTAAGTAAAATGAAATGAAAAATATTAGACTACTTAAAAGTCAATCAAATTATTACGATAATATAATGTAGTTACAATTATTGTTATTTTTGGAGTCGGTGTCAGCCAAGGAAACACTACAATGTACATACCTAGCAAGAAGCAACATACATACCTTTCTTACATATTAACTTTTATAAAATTGAAACTATGTCAATTTAAAAAATAATAATATTGCTATTTCTATTTTTTTTTAAATGACATTTCGTGTTGCTGAGGGAGTTTCTTGCCGTTTCTTCTCCACAGCGATAACACGTTTCCAAGCGGCAATAGTTTAGTATGAAATAGCTTAAAATTGACGATTCAAAAGAACTTGTAAAAGTCTATTTGAATAAAGATAATTTGACTTTGACTTTGACTTATACGAATGACAATATACTGTGACAGAATACCAATACCTTATCAAGCCAAGCATATCTCACCTACAACTTTGTACATTATATAGTTACAAACCTACCTTAAAGACACTATGCCTGACGATTTAAGATTTTTTTATGTGTCCAAATCATCATCAGCCCACTTATACGTCCGACTGTTGGGCACGGGCCTCCTATACAACTGAAAGGGTTTAGGCCTTAGTCCACCACGCTGGCCTAGTGCGGGTGGGCGCACTACACACCTAGAAACCTTTGCAGGTTTCCTCATGATGTTTATTATATGACACAATAACATAATCTACGAAACGTAGGGACAAAAATGTATGTTTGCCTACCCTGGCCGGGATGAAGGCCTGAATATGCATTTATGTAGTACTGATTAACAATATGACCATTGAATATTCCAGATGGCGTACTGGGCTGGTATTCCGTCCGTAATGTTCGGTGCCATGGGCGTCCTGTCCGGTGTGCTGGTCCTCACGCAGCCAGAGACCCTCGGCACCAAGATGCCCGACACCCTGGCCGAAGCCGAAATGATCGGCAAACCTGAGTCAAAGCTACAAAGATGAACAAAAATATTGGCGATAATTCGCGTGCTCTCTCATAGTACGTTATGTAAATAATTTATACACAAATACTATTTAAGGAACTGATACAAAGATTGTTATTTTTTATATAAACATGGTGCAATAAACTGAATTTTATGCACTGAAGGATTTGTTTTATTTAGATGATATTTAACATTGACCACTATATTAATGTGGGTTCCTAAAATACATACTTAATACATATTGTAAAGCAATTTCGTCTAATGTTAGTGCAAGGACATCTAACAGAGCCACTGAAGAGCATTTCCACAAATTACGTAAGGCATTTTCAAATTTCGAATAACCGTTTCGTATGAGAGCCCCGTGGCGCAGTTAGCTAACACCACCTTGTGAATCAGTGAGACTGAAAAATCCTTCGTAGTTTCTGATACCCACAACACAAGACTTGTATCTTGTGTTAGGTCAGAACAACCATTATGACTGTTGGCTTTATTTATTTATTTAAGTTTTTGATTATACTTCTCAAGATTAGACTAGACCCCATTCCAAACTTCATTCCGCTTCCTTCTATCCTCTCTAAAATCACAGTGATATTTTCCGAAACGACCGATTTTACACCCTTTTTATTAGCTTCATCTGTATGTTTGTTTGTAACCGACTCCTTTGCATTTGTTACACACACAGACTGCCTCGTGGTCTCGCGGTACAAGTATGCGCCGTGCGATCTAGAGGTCCTGGGTTCGATTCCCGGGTCGGGCAAAGTGTTATTGGGTTTCTCCATTAGGATATTCTCAGTAGCAGCACGGAGTCTGGAATTGTACCCGAAAAACGGCAATAGTCTCGCCTCCTATTACGTGGGACTGATACATACTTGGCGAAATGTGGGTGCAGAAATGCACCTCTGCCTACCTCTTCGGGGAATACAGGCGTGAGTTTATGTATGTATGTATGTCCTTTGCATTTGATTTTGACCCACTTGAAACGGTCTAATTACATTCAAAGTTAACAAACTTATCAAGGACGGATGACAATACAATAATATGATAAGATTATTCCATAATCCTATTTATTTTAAATACCACTGGTATTGAGTGAAAACTAATAAAATTTTACAGGTTGGTCAATTTGTCGTTTCTTAACTACTACATTAAAGTGAAGTAGATATAAAGCAAATTTACCACCAAAAACAAAAAAAAAAATGTCATAAGCATATTTATCTCTCATTTTTTCCTTTATTTTCTTTCGCTTATTTATTTGCTTAATTTATAGTATTTTTTTCGTAAACAAACGGTTTTTATACAAAAAAGTAACCAGAAATAACCATAAAATTTTCTTGTCGTAGTTGAGTTTTAGTTTTTTTTTATCTAAAATGTTTTGGTGCCGTTATAATATCAATTTAATTGCAAAGTATATTTTTATTAACAAACTAGACCGAGTAATAAATGGTCTGTCTCAGGAATTATCTATCTAATTTTGCAAGCTTATCTGCAAGCCTAAGCCACGGTACAAACAGCCTATAACACTGGTCAACATGACTTTTTGCCGTTAATGCAATTGTACTTTTTCGGTATCTTTTATGTATAAATATAAATAATAATAATAATAAATACACCCAACAGTCACATACATAGTTCTGACCCCACACTAAGATACGAGTCTTGTGTCGTGGGTATCAGAAACTACGAGAGACTTTTCCGTCTCACAAACACCCAGACCCGAAACAAATATTTGTGGATCACACACACATTTGTCTCGGTGCGGGGATCGAACCCGCGGCCTCTCGTTTCGCAAGCTGGTGTCTAGCCAACTGCGCCACGGGGCTGTCGAATATTAACGGATAAATAATAAAAAATATCTATTACATCGAAATATATAAATATGTATAACGGCGTAAAACCATATACTGAGAGCTACGTCATCGCTCTTGCATAAACAAGAATGACTCACGGGCGGTCACCTCTCTGTGGTGTCGATTACCCCCACTATTCGTCTATAAAAGGCCGTCCGCTGCAGCGGAGCGCGGAGCAAGCATTCTTCGGTCGACGCGCGGACAGCTAACATCCGATTTATTGGAAAAAAAAAAGGAACTTTGATTGAAGTTGATTGTTGAAAATGGATCCTCCAGTAATAACGATGTCACTGCTATTCTTAAACGATCCTGGGCTATCTGCCTCGTCAGTAATTGTGAAGTTTTACTAAAGAAAACTCAAAGTATGAGTTATCACCATAAACCAACAGTTGTGACGTCGGCAATGTGACGTCACATATCTTAAAGACACTTCGAAGCCACACCTGCTCCGACATGTACAATTACATATATGTACGATATATTTGACTTAATTTTGTGAGGGTATATCGAAAAAGAGTATTGCAACAGCTGATCTTACTTACAAAGACAATATTGTTGTTGGTAGTACACGATATATCCTTAAACCTGTATATTTTCAACTCGTTATTGTTCGTTCATTGATGTTTAATTTTTTTATAGATATTACTTTAACACGTACTTACCATTACGTAATACGAGTATTGCTAAGACGACGTGCAGTTTCTAGTGTTTATTCCAAAGTGTTGTTATTTAAATTGTGAAGTGCTTTTATCAATTTGAATACGTTTCGGTTTTGAAGAAGTGTACTAAATAGTAAATACATATATGTATATAGTTTGCATTATGAATCGAAAGTGTTTCAATTCATCGGATCTCTTCTATTTTGTTTGTGGGGAGTTTAATTCAAGTTCCAATCGAGAACGTCCTACACCGTTACTATATAACATTTACAATTTGTATTTTGGTTTCAAGATTTCTGAGAATATTAATCAACCTTGGACACCAAGTTTTTTTTATTTAAGAAATGTATGTTATTTGAGAGGGTGGTTTAATGGTACCCACCGATTAATGCCTTTTTCTAAACCTGTAATTTGGAGGGAACAAAAAATCATGAGAATTATTGTTATTTTTGTTTAAGGAAACTGAAGGGATATTCTTATAAAACAAGAAGTAAAATTACATATCCTGTTATGGAATCTGTAACTAAACCGATTCCTTATACTGAAGACAGCCCACCACCTCAGCCTACAAATAAATTTCAAATAATCTCTTTTTTCTTAGAAAGTGGGTGTTTCAAATTTTTTTTATGAATGTATTTAAACTAATCTCATATTAAGGTATGGAAAAATACAAGTTTCAAACCGTTTAAAATATATATTTTTTGTTGACCAGTGTAATTAGCAGATAATTAAGAGGCTACGTCATTTGTCCTGTTCTGGCTTTTAGTTTAGAATGTATGAGAGAACAAACAAGCATATCATATAAATATTACAATTATCGACAAAGTCACGAGCAAATGCTAATAATATAAGTATTTTTGAAATGTACAAGTAACGCCCTTTCCAATGATACAAACACGATATATATACGTTATATTAAAAATTAATTTAACACAGTACTTTATGACCGCTAGAGGGCGCCATAATAGATCCAATGACACGTCATGTAACCTATAACCAGCGGACGATGAAGACGCTTCTAATAATACCACTTTTGTCCAGTTCTATTAAGTAGGTGAGGAGCTATAAAGGAACATATGAACATACATACATAGCCTGTTAAAATCGTAACCTTCCTTTGCCGTAGTCTGGTTAAAACAACGCAATCATATTAAACATCAGTGCATGAATATAAATGAAGGTTATAACAGGCTCGAGAATTCAATGCCCTTAAGAAATCATGCAGGCATAAAGAAGCTTATCGTAGAAATAGTATGTTTTAATCTATACGCTTTATCAAAAGTCGATCTGTGCATCGGCAGTGGTGTAAAGTTTACTTGCATAGGGCTCGCGGTACCGATCGCTGCGTTAGCTCGGTAATAAAAAAAAACACACAAAATGGGAGAGGTGCCGAGGGTTAGTTCTGGGAGTGCGAAGGGCGGGAGTGAGAAGCAAATAGACTTCGACTATGTGCTGGTCAATGAGTTGGGCCAGTTCGGGCGGTTTCAGCTTTACAATGTTCTGTTGGTGGCTGTTCCCACAATCATGTCAGCTTTCATGAGTGAATACGTGTTCTCAGCAGCTGCCATCCCTCACAGGTTAGTTTTTTCTAGTTTTATACGAGTCTAAATACAACGGATTTTTTCTAGCGTTGGCGCCCACTATGTATTAGTCGTCGAAATTCAAATTTTTATTATATTCACAGTATCTTATAGCTAATATATGTTAAGATTTTTTATTTTATCTCGTAACATTGTATTTTTTTTATGAATTAAAACTGGCACTTAGTTATGGTGGAAAAATAATTGAATATTTTAAAAACGTGAGGCTGATTGTCTTTTTAATACTATTCTATATAATAAATATTGTTATATTATAATCATAATTTGAATAACGAATGTTAATTACAGACCTTAAATATAGCATGTGCCTTAACTCGTAATTGTGAAATTGTATAAAACATTATTGTCTGAAATCATCGCACCACGATACATTAGAACCATGCGCCCAAGTGTTTATAAAAGTGATTTTTTAAATTTTTTTTAATTAAAAAAAATATCTTAACAAAAAATAATGTATCCATCGCATGTTGATAGATTATATCTTTACTTTTCAAGAAAATGAGTCGGTGTATGTTAATTTTTTTGGGATATTAATGCTTAATTAGTTTAATTTTTTTGTAGGCCTATCTCCGGATACTGCCGCACGTAGGCCTCCAGGGCATGCGATTTTTTTTATTTAAATTGTTCATTTAGCTTGCCTTAATAATAGTAAGAAACCGCTAGCGAATAAGATTTTGTTCTGGGTTATAAATAACCCATTTCCGTCTCCAGCATACCCTGTAGTTTTATTTTTATATTCCTATAAATCGGTTCAGTGTTTTGAACAGATATGCGTCACGTTAGAGTCAATCTAAACCAATTTTGATATTAATAACTGTAAGGAGAGGAAGGTACAAAAGTAGGGGAAGTTCATTTAATTTTAGTAAAATTATTGCATTAATATTTAAAATAAACGCATAATTTACGGAATATACTAAAAGACGAAGAGACTTTATGTCTTACTATGGAAAGGATGACGTTATCAGATAGGTATTGACTGATATGATTGATTGATTCGCAACGGATGATTGACGATCATTATTTCTTTCATGACAAAATATTTTCAGATAATGTTACAACGAAGCTTTTATTCGAAAACTGTAAAAATATTACGAGATTAAAACACCTAATAGTTTTTAACGCTAGTATCTAAATTAACTATCTCGCTTTAATTTTTTTGACTAAGGACAATATTATCTACTTAAATAAACGTCAAAATGCATTTCAAGACATTAAATAATATATTAATATTAAAAATGTTATAAGTATATATTAATATTTTAAGTTTACGCGAAAATATGTACATATTAGTACATTGTAGGCCAAATCAGATGATGAGCGGCAAAAAAATCTTAACAATCTGTACAGATAGGTCGACCTTTTGGAACTGAAAAGCCAAAAAAACTAAAACCAAAGGTATTTCCAACTCGAGCAAAGCTTGGGACGAACGCTACTTATGAAATATAATACTCAAAAGATAATTCGTGTTAATGGTCTGAAACATAACACGACGTTTGAGTGACAGGGGAAGTATTACAGTTTTCTTTATAATTAACATACATACACGCGAATGATGTCACGCAAAAATATGATTTATGCCTTGCTGGACGTGTATTCATTGCACCCTAAAGCGTAAGTGGAGGGCATCTCAAGCCCTCCCAATTTGGAGGAGTCCACAATCGGACGGTGCGCTGGGCGGAGGCGGACCATTTAGGGCGCTTCTCGCCCTGAGATGCCGCAAAACCGCCCTAAATGCGCGAGATGGTCACCGAGAGGTTTTAGTCGGTATGCTGGCGTAGGATTTTGGTTAGGGACCCAACTCAACTAAGCGGACAATTATTGTTCTGCCCGCCGAGTTGGAAGGCCAGAGACCCTGACATACCCCTTTCGGCCTCCCCCGAGGTACCGAACAGGGGAACTTAAAGGGCTTTCCTCTCTTTAAAAAAAAAGTTGAACTGATCCATGCGTACCGATGGTACTAACATCTCTAAATAATTTATCTTTTTTTTCTCAGATGCCTCGTCCCAGAGTGTGGGGAGACAGAAAAGAACTCGACC
This sequence comes from Hemaris fuciformis, assembly GCA_907164795.1. Lineage (NCBI taxonomy): Eukaryota > Metazoa > Arthropoda > Insecta > Lepidoptera > Sphingidae > Hemaris > Hemaris fuciformis. The sequence goes on from OU015442.1 coordinate 16,162,172, forward strand.
TTCCAACTCGAATGGTTATCGAATGCAATCCCGGAGACTTCCTCAGGATTTGCGAGTTGCGAGAGGTTTGCCCCACATTACGGAGTCAATGGTACCTTGGACTTCTGCCCGGCAAATCTATTCCAGGAGGATACAGTGGGATGTGAGGGTTTCGTCTACGCTCGGGATAATTCTGTCGTTTACGATGTAAGTATTTTATTTTATTCTTTATAGCATCATCAGTTGATTGTGAATGCCTAAAATATTAAAAATTTTGCACTGCCGGACTTAAGTAACAAGAAGGAAAATTTAAGTCGTGTTCACTATTTTCCAAGACAAAAACTATTTCTCATCTTTTGCTAAAATTACTTATAAACGCGTTGCAACCACATGAGTAAAGTAATTTAATATTTCAGTTCGACCTTGGTTGCCAAGATTGGCTGCGTGCTTTAGCTGGCACCTTAAACAGCGTTGGTACTTTACTGGTGCTGCCCATAATCGGTTTCGTCTCCGACAAGTTTGGCCGTAGAGTAGCTCTCATCGTCAGCGTCTTCAACATGGCAGTCTTAGGCCTCATTAGAGCCTTTTCCGTCAACTACCCTATGTACCTGACCTTCCAAATTCTGCAGACCACTTTAGGAGCAGGAACATTTAGCTCCGCTTATGTTTTTGGTACGACTACATTTTATATGATTACGTTTCATATTATCATATAATTACACCATTTTTTTGAAATTTATATATAACACGATAAAGATAAGTATGTATGTATATTAGATTATACTTGGTTAGTTAAGAAATTTACAATAATTTTATTTAAAAACTTTGTGTTATTTCTGTAAAAGTAATAACAGTAAATGTAATGGACATGATTATATATAACCTTATTTATATAGATATACATATAAATAAGGTTCAAATTATTTGCAGCAACTGAATTCGTGGGACCGAAGTACCGAGTGTTCATGAGCGCCACCTGCACCTCTATGTTTGCCGTCGGCCAGGTCATCCTTGGCACTGTAGCTTTGCTCATCCCGAACTGGCGGCACATGATCATGACCCTCCATATTCCCTGCTTCCTGATCATCATTTACTACTGGCTTCTGTCTGAGAGCGTGAGGTGGCTACTGTCCAAACAGAAGTTTGATGACGCCAAGAAAGTTTTAGAGAAAGCATTCAAAGTGAACAAGAAAGAGTTCAGCGAAAAGTCTATGCAGGCTTTATTGACTCCTCCACCAGTTGATGAGAATCAGGTATGTGTATAGCATCTATCTGGGTTTTATAACGACTTTTGAGCAAACATGTAACTATTTTTATTATTTTTCGGGGTCTTATCAAAGTGACTCACTTTTGCAACTATTTATACAACGGTACCTGCTTTCATTCAGGTGGATCGTCCCGGAGTATTTAGCACAATCGTGAAGTCTCCCATACTCCTTCGGCGTGTGTGCACCACCCCTATCTGGTGGATCACCACTACCTTCGTGTACTACGGACTGTCCATCAACTCGGCTAGTTTATCTGACACCATGCATCTCAACTATATCCTCACTTGTGCTATTGAAATCCCCGGATTCTACACTGCTGTCCTGGTGTTAGACAGAATAGGCAGAAGACCCACACTTTCTGGAGGGTTCTTTTTCAGCGCTCTCTGCAATATCGCCTTCGCATTCATTCCAGCCGGTGAGTGTAGAATTGAGATGTATTTGAATAATAACGCGATGTGTTCTGTTGACTGTTTATTTCGTACTGACACTTGATGCGGCCGCGCAGGTAATTCGCTCGGCGCGCACACTATTATACGTACATAGGTATACCATATACATCAAGAATACTTCCCGTCAACTTTGATTGTTGGTTTTGTTATAATTATTTTTATTGCTCATATTGCGCAATACTTGTTTAGAAAGTAAAACCTAGTTTTTCGTTCCTCTAGATTTAAAATGAAATAAAACAGTGTTGTATACAGTGTCTGGAAAATGTATATATACTCAGCCTATCGCCATCCCCTGCTGAACGTAGGCCTCCCCAAGAAAGCGCCAACCATCCCGGTCTTGAGTAGCCCTCATCCATCCGTTACCCACCTTTCTCAATTTATTTTTATTAATTTCATATATGTATGTATGTTTGTTCGTGTCACCGTGAAAAGTTACTGAATACTTGTAATCCCCCTGATAACTATTTGATACCTTTAACTACTTTTTGATAACGATTTGATACATTATCTGTCAATTTAGGTACCTATATACATATTTCTTATAACTCGAGGTCAGCCGCATTAAATTTCAAGGATAATATTTACATCACATTTATGGGTTTGAAATAACGTATTAAAAATATCAAACATGATTTTTATTGACACACAGATGCACATATTGATACCAAAGTATTTAAAAATGATACCGACAATTAAGTAAATGAATGACTGATTTGATAAAATTCAAACATCATAAAATATTAGAATTCCGACGAATGCTCGGCAACTAATATGTATATTATATAATTAAATTTAAGTAATTACTTGCAAACATCCGATATTAAAATTCAGCCCCGTGGCGCAGTTGGCTAGATACCAGCTTGCGAAACGAGAGGCTGCGGGTTCGATCCCCGCACCGAGACAAATGTTTGTGTGATCCACAAGTATTTGTTTCGGGTCTGGGTGTTTGTGAGACCGAAAAGTCTCTCGTAGTTTCTGATATCCACGACACAAGACTTGTATCTTAGTGTGGGGTCAGAACTATGTGTGTGACTGTTGGGTGTGTTTTTAACCGATATTAAAAAAGATAATAATAATAATTTCCTTTTCCTGACGTGTTAATAGGGGGTTGATCTTAGCGATAATACTATACTCACAATCATATTACTAATCCTTATGCACTAGCACTACAATGCATTTTTTAATGCAATGTCATTTAGAAGCGATTGTATCTTAAGATAGTGTCATCTAATAAAACTTACTAGAACTAGATCACTTCTCTTTTTAGATCTGTCTGCCTTGAGAATGACACTGTTCTTGCTGGGCAAGTTCGGTATCTCAGCGGTGTTCGCATCGCTGTACCTGTACACGTCGGAGCTGTACCCCACCGAGTACCGGCACTCCCTGCTCGCCTTCTCCTCCATGATTGGGCGCATCGGCTCCATCACTGCGCCACTCACTCCTGTATTGGTAAGTTCTTTATAAAATATAACGATTAAAAAAATTTGTTGCTCAAAGTTTAATCGTTCGTATCCGCTCGGGTAGCGACTAGCTGTGCGTGTCCGGCTTCCATCAAGCCGTCAGAATTGTGGTGACTTTTGATAGTCTTTCTAGCGTCACCACATAAACCATCAGATATGGTGTCGATATGAAAAGCACGAGAATTTAATTTGGAGATGACCAACAATGTATACATTCCTATCACTAAGATTTCATTCCGATTACACTATAACGAAGTACGAACATATTTAATAATAGTATCGTTTCATTTAGATGGACTACTGGCATGGCATTCCCTCCATGATGTTTGCTGGTATGGGCTTCCTGTCCGGAGTGTTGGTCCTCACGCAACCGGAGACCCTCGGCACAAAACTGCCCGATACACTGGCCGAGGCCGAGATGATCGGCAAACCTCAGTCCAAAGTAAATCTAAAGTCTTAGATGTAGTTGGGTGTAATAGGAGGAGTTTATGCAGTACCTTGTTATAGCCATTTTTAGACTAAAATCATAATATGTATGTTATATTGTATGATAGAATTGTAAATACCTTTTCCACGCTTTGAAGATTAAGACTCAACCCATCGTTATATCATTTTGAATATACATATATTAGTTTTATGACTTATTTTCACCACGGTAATGAACAGGATAATTTACAAAACTTAAGATAAAGAAGATATCTAAATGGGATAAGATGTGCTTTGACTAATGCCTCTATCTATTTATTGCATGTACTGTGGATTTTCTCTTGGCACCACAATGTAAATAAGTACTTAATGTTACTAATTATACTATTCGATAAATAATAAAGATAGTGTTTAATAATCGCTTGTTTTATTTTATCAATTCAATCAAGGCTTATTATTAATTCCCCGAACGTTATTATAATGCATACGTACATCTGTTTACATATTTTGGTATCATTACGAATCATCCACAATCAGAGATGTCATTTAATTAATAAAATAAACGCACGGTTTGTCTTTAAAATGATTAAATTATGTTTCTTGCCTGGTGCAATGAATTTCTGAAGCATGTGGACGATCCTCGTTTTCCCTCTTTTCAGTGACCTTGGATTATAATTAAGAGCGTTTACGCGGTTTTAGCGTAATGTGAGCAAAAACAGTACTTTTCGAACCCCTTAAAATTGATGGAAGACTCATCGTACAAACAAATTAATAACCAATTATTTTAGGGAATATTGTCATATAAATAGTTAATAAAAAACATTTTAAGATTTAGATGACTTCCAACTCCAAGTCATGAAAATTTTAAGGCATTAAAATATTGAGAAATTACTGTCCATACAGTATTTTTTGACCCATATATGACACGTAATTTATTAAAACAACAACTTTTTATAAAAACGTTAACGTGTACTTGAAAACGTACAATTGTTGTTTTGAAGAAATTTCACTTATTTATTTTTTTATAAATATTTTAAAATATAGTACTCGTATAAAACTTTGCGCACAGCCCTGCCCAGTTCAAATCACTCCGGCGCAAGGCCATTCAGAGAGAGGACGTATCGCTCTGCGCTCCGTCGATTTTTAGTTTCATCGATGTTTTCGCGGTTATCTGACTGTCTTCCGAACAATGATGATCATCAGTGATGATATAAGTGATGTATTTGACATTTTATAGATTCAATTAACATTATTTCATTCGTTTTCATTTCATATCATTAACTATCGACGCTCATATTTACGCGAGTCATATTTACAGAAATTCGACTAGCCGCGTGGAGCGTAAAAGCTCTTGAGTATTATAAGCAGTGCCTGAGTTTAGCGCTTTCAACCGAGCAAACTCCTCAACTTTATATATTTGATTTATAACATCATCAGCCCATATTACGTCCCACTGCTGGGCACGGGTCTCCTCTACAACTGAGAGGGGTTAGGCCTTAGTCACAATTAAACTTTGCTCGACCTTACCATTACCACTTATTGACCACTCCGCTACCACCAGTTTTTTATATGATTATAAAACTCATGAACAATACGCAAATGTTTCTACCACCCACTCGGATACCACCGCTTCACACATAATACACTTTAATGCAATTAGATCGCTTACTTCATGTTGCAATGCAGCAACGAACGTAAGCGCATTGCAATTTGATTCCAGACAGTTAGAAATTCTGCCACAGTTCGCACCCTTACTACGAGTATAAGTCGTTAAAGAGTTCCATTGATCATGATATTCGACTACGAAAATTACTTACCTATAAAGACGTTACGGTAGGTGACTCAAATATCCAGATAGCCTATAAAAGATTGGGCCGAGTATCGTTCCAATCCATCAGTCAATAGAAGTCCACTGCTGGACGTCCCGCGAACTTTACCTTGTCGGAGGACGTTCTACGCTGCGCTTTCCGGTACGTGGCCCCCACTCGAGAACTTTCTAGCCCCATCGGCCATCAGTTCTCCACGCTATGTGCCCGGCCCATTGCCACTTCAACTTGCTAATCCGCTGGGCTATGTCGGTTACTTTAGTTCTCCTACGGATCTCCTCATTTCTGATTCGATCTCGTAGGGAAACCCCGAGCATAGCCCTCTCCATAGCTCGTTGAGTGACTCTAAATCGTCTCTAAAACGTAAATCGTGGCGTGATATTAAGTTTTTCGTCCATTTTTGCGCGCTTTTAATGAAACTTTAAGACTTATATTATTTTCTCATGGTAGCCATTGTCGCAACTGGGCCAAATCAAAATGGGACCAAACTGGAAGCACCACCTATCGAATAAAAATATAATCATCACAATCGGTCTACCCAGTCTAAAGTTCTGGGGTAACAAACATAAATAAAATAAAATAAAAATACTGTCAAATTGAAAACCTCCAATTTTTGAAGTCGGGTTAAAACAACGTAATCGTATTAATCATCAGTGCATGAATATAACCTTCGTGCAACAGCCTCGAGAAATCAATGACCTTCAGAAATTATGCAGGCGTAAAGGAGCTTATCGTAGAAATATGTTTTAATCTATACGCTTTATCAAAAGTCGATCTGTGCATCGGCAGTGGTGTAAAGTTCATTTGCATAGGGCTCGCGGTACCGATCGCTGCGTTAGCTCAGTAATTAAAAACACACTAAATGGGAGAAGCGCCGAGGGGTAGTTCTGGGAGTGTGAAGGGCGGGAGTGAGAAGCAAATAGACTTCGACTATGTGCTGGTCAATGAGTTGGGCCAGTTCGGGCGGTTTCAGCTTTACAATGTTCTGTTGGTGGCTGTTCCCACCATAATGTCAGCCTTTATGCTTGAATTCGTGTTCTCAACAGCTGCCATCCCTCACAGGTCAGTGTTTTTTTTAGTTTAATACAAGTTTTAACACAGCGTTTTTTTACAATGTTTTCGCCTATCAGCATCATCATCATCAATATCATCAGTCCATATACGTTCCACTGCTGGGCGCGGGCCTCCTGTACAGCTAAGAGGGGATAGGCCTTAGTCCACCACGGTGGCCTATTGCGGGTTGGCGGACTACACACCTAAGAAATTCCTAAAAACATTTTAGGTGTACAGCTTTCCTCACGATGTTACTTAATTATAAGACAAAAGAGCATAATAACTTAAGACAGAAGGTCCCTTAAACGGGAACTGAATAAATTAATCGACATGGTATCACATGGGTCTCACAACTTTTTTACGGTAGGAGAACTGAGTTGCGAGACTTGGTTGTTTTTACAAGTTTTGTTTTTGTCGGAATGCATTTGACGCGAAGATATGTATTTGTACATTGTAGGCCAAAATAGATAACTAGTGGCAAAAAAAATATCTCAATAATCTGCACAGTTATAGGTCGACCTTTTAGAACTGAAAAGCAGCAGCCTTGCTTGACGTGTTTTCATTGCACCCTAGTTGAACTGATCCATGCGTACCGTAGTACCATCTGTAAATAATTTATCATTTTTATTTCTCAGATGCCTCGTCCCAGAGTGTGGGGAGACAGAAAAGAACTCGACCTTCCAACCCGAATGGTTATCGAATGCAATCCCGGAGACTTCCTCAGGATTTGCGAGTTGCGAGAGGTTTGCCCCACATTACGGAGTCAATGGTACCTTGGACTTCTGCCCGGCAAATCTATTCCAGGAGGATACAGTGGGATGTGAGGGTTTCGTCTACGCTCGGGATAATTCTGTTGTTTACGATGTAAGTATTTTATTATTTTTAGCAAAATGCATTAATTGCGAATGCTTAATATAATATTATAAATTAAAGCCACAATGCCGGACTTTGCATAACTTGATAAAAGAGAAGGATTTAAGTCGTGTTCAAAAACTATTTTCAAGACTAAAACCATTTCTCTTCGTTTGCTAAGATTACTTTTAAACCCGTTGCAAATACATGAGAAAAGTAATTTAATATTTCAGTTCGATCTTGGTTGCCAAGAATGGCTGCGTGCTTTAGCTGGCACCTTACACAGCGTTGGAACTTTACTGGTGATGCCAATCATCGGTTTCGTCTCGGACAAGTTTGGCCGTAGAGTGGCCCTCATCGTCAGCGTCTTCAACATGGCAATCTTAGGCCTCATTAGAGCTTTTTCCGTCAACTACGCTATGTACCTGACCTTCCAAATTTTGCAGACCACTTTTGGAGGAGGGACATTTAGCTCCGCTTATGTTTTTGGTACGACTACATTACATATTATCATATAATTGCACCAAAATTTTGTAGTTTTGTATAACCCGATATAGATAAGTAAGTATGTATAATATTTAATTATATTTGATTAGTTAAGAAATTATTGTTACTTTATGTTATTTTTGTAAAAGTAACAACAGTGAATCTAATAGATATGATTATGTGCAAAGGAACTACTCTTAACCTTTTTATCCAGGAACTTACTTTTATCATTGTGTATGCATGACTGATGGCAAACAAGCAGTTAGTTATAGATTAAAAATCGAAATCTGCATGCACAAATTCTATGCAGCGCGATTCATTCAGCTTTCTCTTCTATAAAGCTCATAAATAAGGTTCAAATTAATTGCAGCAACTGAATTCGTGGGACCGAAGTACAGAGTGCTCATGAGCGCCACCAGCACCTCTATGTTTGCCGTCGGCCAGGTCATCCTTGGCACTGTAGCTTGGCTCATCCCGAACTGGCGGCACATGATCATGACCCTCCATATTCCCTGCTTCCTGATCATCATTTACTACTGGCTTCTGTCAGAGAGCGTCAGGTGGCTACTCTCCAAACAGAGGTTTGATGATGCCAAGAAAGTTTTAGAGAATGCATTCAAGGTGAATAAGAAAGAGATCAGCGAAAAGTCTTTACAGGCTTTGTTGACTCCTCCACCAGTTAATGTGAATCAGGTATGTGTACCTGGCATCTATCTGGGTTTAATTACGAATTTTAACTATTTTAGGGGTTACGTTTGTCTCTCAAACATAATGTGTCAAAATCTGTACCTCGATTAAGTATTCTGTCTTATCAAACTGACTCACTTTTGCAACTATTTATACCTGCTATCTGTTTTCATTCAGGTGGAACGTCCCGGAGTATTTAGCACAATCGTGAAGTCTCCCATACTCCTTCGTCGTGTGTGCACCACCCCAATCTGGTTTATTAGCACTACCTTCGTGTACTACGGACTATCCATTAACTCAGCCAGCTTATCTGACACCATCCATCTCAACTATATCCTCACTAGTGCTATTGAAGTCCCCGGATACTATATTGCTGTCCTGGTGTTAGACAGAATTGGCAGAAGACCCACACTTTCGGGAGGGTTCTTTTTCAGCGCCCTCTGCAATATCGCATTCGCATTCATTCCAGCCGGTGAGTGTCAAATACTTCCCCCGTCAAGTTTGATTAATTGGTTTTGTTGTAATTATTTTTATTACTCATGCGGGGAAAGTAGTATCATTGCGCACGCTTTTGGGGTCGAAAAGACGCTAATTCCCCACTTCACAATTACAGTGCGACAAGAAAACTTCTCGCACCCAAATTTTCATTGGCACACGCAAATTCATTGACATTGACAGTCGAAGTGTCGATATCAAAGAAGTGAGGTTGGTATTTAAACAAAAATAATTTATACTACAAAGATACTATCCCCGCATATATACGTAATAAAAAATTGTAGGTACCTATATTGTGCAACTAGTGCGAAAAGTTGTCGATTGCCCACGAGAGCGAAGTTGAGCGCACGAGTGGAGCGAGTTTGTGTGTACTGTGTGCCAATGAAAATTTGGGTGCGAGAAGTTTACTTGTCGCACTGTAATTGTAAATTGCGCAATAAGCGTCTTTTCGACTCCAAAAGCGTGCGGAAAGATACTACTTTCCACGCATGAGTAATAAAAAGGTACATGTTTGTTCGTGTCACCGTGAAAAGCCACTGAATGCTTGTAATCCCCCTGATAACTATTTGCATTGATACATTATCTGTCAATTTACCTACACATAGTTCCTATAACTCGAGGCCAGCCACATTAAATTTCAAGCCTAATTATATTATTTATATTCACATCACTTTAATGGCCTTAAGGTAATGTATTAAAAATATCAAAAATGATATTTATTGACAAACAGATGCACAGATTGTCACCAAAGTATTTTAAAACGATACCGACAATAGTAAATGAATTGATAAAATGATTTGATAAAATTCAAACATCATAAAATATTATTAGAATTCCTGAAGCTGATGATGATGATGATTTATCTTAAGATAGTGTCATCTAGTAGAACTAAATCAACTTCTCTTTTTAGACCTGTCTGCCTTGAGAATGATACTGTTCTTGCTGGGCAAGTTCGGAATCGCAGTGGTGTTAACTTCGGTGTACCTGTACACGTCGGAGCTCTACCCCACCGAGTACCGGCACAGCCTGCTCGGCTTCTCCTCCATGATTGGACGTATTGGCTCCATGACTGCACCCCTCACTCCTGTATTGGTAAGTTCTTAATAAAATAAAACTATTAGTAATTGTTGTTACTCAAAGATCAATCGTTCGTATCCGCTTAGTTAGCGGCCACTGTCTGCGAGATGTAGGACCTATTATTTACTCAGGCCGGAATCAGCCTGTGTGTGTCCGACTTCCATTAAGCCGTCAGAATTATGTTGACTTTTGATAGTCTTTCTAGCCTCCTACATTACCATTAGATATGGTGCCGGTATGAAAAGCACGATAATTAATTGCCCAAATGACTATGGATCTTAGTACCGGCAAAAATATTTTTGTGCCAAGTTGAAAACTGCTGTATAGTGTTGGAATTAATATACACTATCAATAAAACTAAAAAGGACTATCATAATAAGCGGAGTTCATCGTAACTATGGGGTCAAAGAATAATATAAAAACTGCACACTAAGCAGCAGCAATAATAACTACTTATATGCAGTCTCTTACTCAAAATCACTACCTAAATAAACACACCTGTTATTAATAAACACACGAGGAATATAAAAAACATTCATATATATATATTATGATTATGCGAAAAACAAACGCAACTGCAGTTCTTGTATATATATTGAGTAAAATATTATGCAAAGAGTATAGTAATATATACGAGAAAGAGTGGCAACTCATTACAAAAATTGAATGTATGGTAAGTGCTGCCGTCTAGGGATGAAGTGTTGAACTAAACCTACAAATATCTACGTAGCTATATATAATACTATCTATATTATGTTTTCTACGTATAGTTTAGGTACCTTTGTATTGTATAGCTATGTAGGTCTATTTTAAGACTATAATGCAACTCATTTGAATTGAATAAAAATATTAACAAAAATATTAGTTAGGTTCATGCGATTGCCATATACGGCACCATTTTTTTATACTAACAATTATAATTATTGAATTAACTTTACAATAAATAAAACAAATGACATTATTAGGATAAGTATTTATAGGAACAATATTACGATATTATATTATATTTAACATTCAATATTATATTTAATATTCTGAGAAATAAGAAAACTATGCAATAAAATTTAAATAAAAAAATATATTCAGATGTCAAATTTGTAATATCAGCCATAGGTCTTCCTTGGTATTCTCTTCTGGGCCGGCAGTAATTATGATCAGATACTGCTATAGCACTCAATAAACGTGAAACACCTGTAATAGAACATTGTATTTTTAATTCAATTAAGTCAAGATGCCTTGTAACCTTAAAAGGTTGGCAACCACTCTATTTTTCTTAGTGTAATAAATTGCCATCAAGTGCCTGCCCATGATCATTCAACAATCAAATTAACAAGGTATTGAAATGAGCACTAACTTCCAGGAACTAACTATCGTATATTTATAAATTAACGCTAAATACAGAGTAAAATAATAACAACTTATGTGTCTAGGAATGAGGTGTGCTTGTGACAAGTGATGGCAAACCATCTTTCTATTTAAATAAACCAACACTTTTATAGGTCTCCCCGAACGAGGATCAGTGGGGATAATAAATCATAAAAGTATATTAAACCAAAATAAAATAAGATCTATCCTTTCAACAAAAAATAAGGTCCGCCCAAACATCTGGATTATTGGCCAAAACAAAAGATAAATTTATTTCTAAGGATTGCCGTCACTCAAGAGCTTAACTCATACAGTTTTACTGTCCCGGCATGAACAGGTAATTACAATTAGAGAAGTTAACAACTTTTAAATAGTTTACAACAGCATCATTTAACTAATATTAGACAAGATGGTACATAAACATTCTTGCTGTAATAAATTTTACGACTTGCGGATGTTTTATAATTAAACTCTGCAGTTGTATCTTAGAATTAAAACAATGAATGTTTAAATAAAGTAAATATAAAAAACTAAATCTAAGTTGGCGTGTTGCTATGGCCACAACAAATATGTACCAGCATGCTTACGAAAGCACTGAGTGAATAATGATGTATAATATTTTGTTTATGTAGAATGTTAACCCATCAACACTTTGCAGGACAGTAAATATCTATAGACACTACTTATAACAATATTTTTTTTATTGTATTTTAATGTCAAAAGATATTGATGGCTATAAATGGCACGCATTTCACACCATTTCTCAACAAATTTTGATTTAGGAATACATACTTTAAAAACTACTTACATTTCAAAATAGTTGGTATAGCTGAGGCAATAAGGCGACTTCCAGTGGTTTTATTTGCTGATTCAAAATGATGGTCACATACTCTTTTATAGTTATAAATATATCACCAACACATGAAACCCAAGCAGCAAACATGTCAGGTCGCTTGTCGGGGTTTGGGAACCAGTGAAGAGGTACACGATTGTGACACTGAAACAAACAATTCATGTTTATATATGAAATAATCATCTTGATGTGTTAAAGATCATCATCATCATCCTAGCATTATCCCAATGGCATGCCCAGCTTGCGCTTAAGAGCTTAGGGTCTGCTATTACTGGTCCACCGAGATTTGGCTGAAAATCAGTTTTAACACGGAGCGACTGCCATCTAACATCAACTGAGCCCAACCCGGGAATCATGTCCAGCAGTCGTAAACACTGGCGTTGTTGACTTGATTGAAACTTAATTGATTATTACAATTAAAGAAGCGTTAAAGTTGAGCAAAGTATACTTTTAAAATTATGTACTTACATGTAATATCACATCCAAAAACACAGTATCTACGCCGGAGTCCACTCATAATTACGAAGTCTTCAAAACTACGTAACATAAACAAAATAACAAGTTTTTAAAACTAGGTAACTTAAAGAAATAACAACCACAAAATCTTAACAAGGTTCAACGAACAAAAACAAATATCACAACGAAAATTGAGACAAATCTCAAAAATCGTATCAACAACATCCGAAAGCCGGAGTTGACAATGAGATAAAGATTGACGTAAATAAATTCTTGACAGTTGAGAGTAGCGGTGGGCGATTATGAGAATTAGTAATTACTAATTTTAGTAATCGTATAGTATCTCGATTATAAATATTACTAATTAGTAATTACTAATGAAATCATTCGATTATGAACATGTCTCGAGATATTTTCAATTGCTAATTTGCATTCGCGAGGTATAAAATTCCTAAAAGAAAAAAGAAAAAAACAAGAACCTCTATGGAACCCCTAGTTTTGAACTATTATTTAGTAATAAGTGTAAGTAAATTTCTAAAAAAAAAAAAAACAAGAGCCCCTCTGGAGGGGAGTTGAGGAATTAAATTTCTAAAAAAAAAAAAAAACGACCCACTTCAGTCCCGACGAGATTAGAACAATTTAGTTACTAATTTCATAATCGATTATCAAAATTAGTATTAGTAGTATCATTCGATTATCAAAATCATTCATAATCGCCCACCTCTAGTTGAGAGTTAACGCTAATATCGAGCCCTTACCGCCAAATTATCGTAAGCGACACTTTTGTCGAAACTGCGTTTTTTATCGAAACTACTACTCTAAGCCGTAACGGACCCACCCCTGTCGAAATTTTCCCAAAAAAGAAAATCGTTACAAAGTTATAGCAAGTACCAAAATTATCGTGAACACATATTTTCTTAAAACTTTATCGTAAGCGACACAAGCGTTTTCTTCTTACGTGCCTTGCGATAGATTTTTTGTAGCGCAAACATTCATCGTTTGTTTTTTTTAAGTTCGGTTTTTAAATCTGTTATTAATAATATCTAGAGAGCTATTAATTGATGTGATTGTTGCAAATAAGCACGTTGATGAAACGCAATGTGCGAAAAGGCAAAAATCTGTGAAGTAACTTTTTCGAAAAATGATTGCGTTTGATAGTAGAAACGAAATACTATGGCAACCATCACCAACCATTGCTAAAGAATAGGTTACTTTTATTTAAATAAATCATATTATTAACATTTCACACTAGCGAACACACTGGCATGAGCTGGTGATAGCTTACAACAATACTGATATTTATTTTTTAATAGTAATAATAAATTAATAAATTAAAAACGATTTGATATCTTATTTATCGATTAAAATCTGATATCGCGTGAACAGTTTTTTGTCATGGCAACATTACTTTATGAACTGACAACAGAAAATGTAGGAACTAGGTAAATAAATAGAAAGACTTATTATCTTAATTTATTTTATCCGGCAAATGTAAGATCAACTTATGCGATATAAAGCCATTACAATTAAAAACAAGAATTGTTGATATTAGGTACTAGCTTGTGGCACAACTTAAAAAAAAATGCGATACTGCTTTTGGGCATTCTCCTTTGGTGAAAATAAAAAATGTAGATTCCTATCACTAAGATTTCATTCCGACGCGTTAAAGTTTTTGTAACACTGTAACGAAGTACGGACAAATTTAATAATAGTATCTTTTCCTTTAGATGGACTACTGGCATGGCATTCCCTCCGTGATGTTTGCTGGTATGGGCTTCCTGTCCGGAGTACTGGTCCTCACGCAACCGGAGACCCTCGGCACAAAACTGCCCGATACACTGGCCGAGGCCGAGATGATCGGCAAACCTCAGTCCAAAGTAAATCTAAAGTCTTAGATGTAGTTGGGTGTAATAGAAGGAGTTTATACAGTATATTTTTATATATTTTTAGATTATAATCTTTATATAATGTATGTTATATTGTATGTTAGAATTGTAAATACCTTTTGCACAATGAAGATTAAGACTCAACCCATAGTTATATCATTTTGAATATACATATATTAGTTTTATTACTTACTAGCTTTTGCCCGCGACTCCGTCCGCGTAGACTACAGGGTTGGGTTCAGAAAGAAAATAAGTTGTAGTCTATTTTATTCCACAGAGTCCCATTTATGTCCATACCAAAAATCGTTCAAATCGGTCAAATGATTAAGGCGTGAAAGCGTAACAGTCATATAGTTATTTTCTCATTTATAACATATTAAGCGATTTAAAAAAAAAAACTTTTAATATAATTCTTATATTGTGTATATATATATCATATACATATATAAAGTAATAAAACCCATATAAAAAAGTTTCATCAATCTAGCTTCAAAAATGACGAATTTCCATACAAACTTTCATCCCCTATTTTTATTTTACTCCCTTAAAGGTAATTTTTTTACATACTTTGAATGTCCTATTTATTTATATCTAATCAACAGCCTAAAAAATAAGTTTCAAGTTTCTAGCTTTAAAAATGACAATACTTCCATACAACCTTTCATCCCGCCTTTCAACCCCTTAAAACCCCTTTTCCGCAATAAATAGGAGCCTATGTTCTTTCTCAGGCTTCAAACTATCTGTATACCAAATTTCATTTAAATCGGTTCAGTAGTTTTAGCAGGAAAGCGAGACAGACAGACAGACAGAGTTACAATCGCATTTATAATATTAGTTATGATAGTTATGATTTTTACCACGGTAGTGAACAGGGTAACTAATTTAAAAGTTCATTTTAAAATGTACTATAAAACGCTGCGCACATCCCGGTGCAAATCACTCCGTCGCAAGGCCTTTCAGGGAGATGACGTATCGCTCTGCGCACGATTTTTTAGTTTCGTCGATGTTTTTGCGGCTATCTGACTGCATTTCGAACAATGATTATGATCAGTGATGATCTAAGTGATGTATTTGACATTTTATAGATTCAATTAACATTATTTCATTCATTTTCATTTTATATCATTAACTATAGAAGCTCATATTTACCGAAATTCGACTAGCCGCGTGGAGCGTAATCGCTCCTGATTATTATAAGCAGTGCCTGAGTTTAGCGCTTTCAACCGAACAAACTCCTCAGCTTTATGTATTTGATTTACCTATATCATCATCAGCCCATATTACGTCCACTGCTGGGACTACTACAATGGAGGCGTCAGCTTTCAAATAAAAAATGAATTATCAAAATCGGTCCACCCAGTCGAAAGTTATGAGGTAACAAACATAAAAAAAATACAGACGAATTAATAACACCCTCCTTTTTTTTAATTCGGTTAAAAACAATACAATCGTATTAATTATAATCAGTGCATGAATATAACCTTCATGCAACAGCCTCGAGAATTAAATGACCTTCAGAAATTATGCAGGCGTAAAGGAGCTTATCGTAGAAATATGTTTTAATCTATACGCTTTATCAAAAGTCGATCTGTGCATCGGCAGTGGTGTAAAGTTCACTTGCATAGGGCTCACGGTACCGATCGCTGCGTTAGCTCGGTAATTAAAAAAAACACACACACAAAATGGAAGAGGTGCCGAGGGTTAGTTCTGGGAGTGTGAAAGACCGCAGTGAGAAGCAAATAGACTTCGACTATGTGCTGGTCAATGAGTTGGGCCAGTTCGGGCGGTTTCAGCTTTACAATGTTCTGTTGGTGGCTATACCTACCATAATGTCAGCCTTTATGCTTGAATTCGTGTTCTCAGCAGCTGCCATCCCTCACAGGTCAGTGTTTTTTAGTTTTATATAAGTTTTAACACAGCGTTTTTTATAGTGTTGGCGCCCATCAGCATCATCATCAGTCCATATACTTTCCACTGCTGGGCGCGGGCCTCCTCTACAGCTAAGAGGGGTTAGGCCTTAGTCCACCACGGTGGCCTAGTGCGGGTTGGCGTACTAAACTCCTAAGAAATTCCTAAGAAAAGTTTAGGTGTACAGCTTTCCTCACGATGTTACTTAATTATAAGACAAAAGAGCATAATAACTAAAGACAGAAGGTCCCTTAAACGTGGACTGAATAAATTCATCGACTTGGTATCAAATGGATCTCACAACTTTTTACGGTAGAAAAACTGAGTTGCGAGACTTGGTTGTTTTTACAAGTTTTGTTATTGTCAGCATGCATTTGACGCGAAGATATGTATTTGTACATTGTAGGCCAAAATAGATGACTAGTGGCAAAAAAAATATCTCAATAATCTGCACAGTTATAGGTCGACCTTTTAGAACTGAAAAGCAGCAGCCTTGCTTGACGTGTTTTCATTGCACCCTAGTTGGACTGATCCATGCGTACCGTAGTACCATCTGTAAATATTTATCATTTTTATTTCTCAGATGCCTCGTCCCAGAGTGTGGGGAGACAGAAAAGAACTCGACCTTCCAACCCGAATGGTTATCGAATGCAATCCCGGAGACTTCCTCAGGATTTGCGAGTTGCGAGAGGTTTGCCCCACATTACGGAGTCAATGGTACCTTGGACTTCTGCCCGGCAAATCTATTCCAGGAGGATACAGTGGGGTGTGAGGGTTTCGTCTACGCTCGGGATAATTCTGTTGTTTACGATGTAAGTATTTTATTCTTTATAGCAAAATCCGTTAATTGCGAATGCTGAATATATTAGAAATTAAAGCTGCATTGCCGGACTTTGCATAACTTGAATAAAGAGAAGGAAAATTGAAGTCGTGTTCAAAAACTATTTCCAAGACTAAAACCATTTGTTTTGCTAAGATTGCTTTATACCCGTTGCAAATACATAAGAAAAGTAATTTAATATTTCAGTTCGATCTTGGTTGCCAAGAATGGCTGCGTGCTTTAGCTGGCACCTTACACAGCGTTGGTACTTTACTGGTGATGCCATTCGTCGGTTTCGTCTCGGACAAGTTTGGCCGTAGAGTGGCTCTCATCGTCACCGTCTTCAACATGGCAGTCTTAGGCCTCATAAGAGCCTTTTCCGTCAACTACCCTATGTACCTGACCTTCCAAATTTTGCAGACCACTTTTGGAGCAGGAATATTTAGTTCCGCTTATATTTTTGGTACGACTACATTTCATATTATCATATAATTGCACCAACATTTTGTAATTTAAATATAACCCGATAAAGATAAGTACCTATATTAAAATATGTTCGATTAGTTAAGAAATTGTTGTTACTTTATGGTATTTTTGTAAAAGTAATAACAGTAAATCTAATAGATATGATTATGTGCAAAGGAACTACTCTTAACCCTTTTATCAATGAACTTACTTTTATCATTTCGTATGCATGACAACCGAAATCTGTATGCACAAATTCTATTCAGCACAGATACATTCAACTCTCACTTCTATAAAGCTTATATTATAAATAAGGTTCAAATTAATTGCAGCAACTGAATTCGTGGGACCGAAGTACCGAGTGTTCATGAGCGCCACCTGCAGCTCTATGTATGCCATCGGCCAGGTCATCCTTGGCACTGTGGCTTGGCTGATCCCGAACTGGCGGCACATGATCATGACCCTCCATATTCCCTGCTTCCTGATCATCATTTACTACTGGCTTCTGTCAGAGAGCGTCAGGTGGCTACTCTCCAAACAGAAGTTTGATGACGCCAAGAAAGTTTTAGAGAAAGCATTCAAGGTGAATAAGAAAGAGATCAGCGAAAAGTCTTTGCAGGCTTTGTTGACTGCTCCACCAGTTGATGTAAATCAGGTATGTGAATAGCATCTATCTGGTTTTAATTACGATTTTTGAGCAAACGTGTAACTATTTTCGAGGTTTTGTTTGTCTCTCAAACATAATGTGTCAAAATCTGTACCTCGATTAAGTATTCTGTCTTATCAAACTGACTCACTTTTGCAACTATTTATACCTGCTATCTGTTTTCGTTCAGGTGGAACGTCCCGGAGTATTTAGCACAATCGTGAAGTCTCCCATACTCCTTCGTCGCGTGTGCACCACCCCTATTTGGTGGATGACCACTACCTTCGTGTACTTCGGACTATCCATCAACTCAGCCAGTTTATCTGACACCGTGCATCTCAACTATATCCTCACTTGTGCTATTGAAATCCCCGGATACTACACTGCTGTCCTGGTGTTAGACAGAATTGGTAGAAAACTCACACTTTCTGGGGGGTTTTTTTTCAGCGCCCTCTGCAATATCGCTTTCGTATTTATTCCAGCCGGTGAGTGACAAATAGGTACATCGCGTCAACTGTGATTTTTGGTTTTGTTATAGTTAGTTTAAGGTATTTTATTTTTTCATGGAATTCTTTTATTTTGCGCTTGAGCTTTAATGATTTTTGATAGATACTCGTACTACCACGGAGGAGTAGATAGATTTGTTTAAGATACGAGTCGCCAGCTATGTTTATGTCATACATAATAGAGAGCGAGTGCATTTACAACGCAATACTTGTTTTGTAAGTAAAACCCAGTTTCTCGTTTTCTAGAGTCTGGATCAACGTGGATTAAAAAATAAAACAGTATACAGTGTCAGGAAAACGTATATTTTTAAAGTCAAACTTCTTTAGGAACGCTTGATTTGAGAATAAAGCTGGTGAATGCGTGCCGAGAGCGTTACGAAAGGTGTGATCGGGCGAGGCCAACTTCCTGTCAAACGTTTAATGTTTATTACGTCAATATGGTTAATGGTCCCCTTAAATTCAAGAAAAGAGCCTATATTTTCCTCAAAGGCCGGCAACGCACCGATGATTCCTCTGGTATTGTGGGTGTCCATGGGCGGTGTTGACCACTTAACATCAGGTGGCTCACTAGCTCGTTTGCCTCCTTTCCCATAAAAAAATAATAATCAAAAATAATTAAAGAACGTATTTAAATAAAGATTTCGAATTGACAACACATATCCACAATATTTGAATATCTGCATATTTTTTTAGATTATAAAAATGCAGAATAGTGTTAGTAATGAAAAGGGATTGACAGATACTGAAGACTTGGCAGCATGGTCTTTGACCTTAGCCGGTTCCTTGTGGAAGAAAGAAAAAAAAAGGGATTGACAGATTTATTAGTTGTCAATATTTATGAGTGCCTTCAGAAATTTATGTTGTGTAAACTAAGAAAATATATATCAAGCGTAATTATCCAACTGAATTTTTAGACTCCTTGGTTGTGCCTGGTTTACAATTTACAACTGAGGGCGCGTTTGGCAGTCATCAAACTTCGAAATCTAAAACAACCTAAACTATGCAACGGACTGCGCTTGGTTTTAAGAAAACTGTTGAGTAATGAATGTGATTCACGCGACGATACTCAAGGGTATACTTAAAGATGAGTTGGTTCTCATTCTAAGGATTTCTATGAACCTAGAAGACCTAAACTCTCTCGGTTCTAGAGAAAGCCCGTGTCCAGCAGTGGGACATATATGGGCTGATGATGAAGAAATATGCTATAAAACACTAGAGCTCAAAAAATGCCTTATATTATATATTATTATCTTAAGATAGATTAGTGTCATCTACTAAAACTTACTGGAATTACATCAACTTCTCTTTTTAGACCTGTCTGCCTTGAGAATGATACTGTTCTTGCTGGGCAAGTTCAGTATCTCAGCGGTGTTAACATCGCTGTATCTGTACACGTCGGAGCTGTACCCCACCGAGTACCGGCACTCCCTGCTCGGCTTCTCCTCCATGATTGGGCGCATTGGCTCCATCGTTGCACCACTCACTCCGGCATTGGTAAGTTCTTAATAAAATAAAACGGTTAATAATTGTTGCTCAAAGTTTAATCCAACTGCGGCGAGGAGTAAGACAGAGAGACGTAATTTCTCTGAAACGTTTTACCAACGCATTGGAGGACGCTTTTAAGACGTTTGACTGGAAAGGACGGGGCATCAATATTAACGGCCAGTACATCTCTCATCTGCGATTCGCGGATGACATCGTCGTGATGGCGGAATCTCTGCAGGATTTGGAGGAAATGCTCAACAGCCTAGACCGGTTTGCAAGGCAAATAGGACTCGGGATGGACATAGACAAAACGAAGATCATGTTTCTTAGTCATGTTTTTCTGAGGCCAGTAGTCGAAGGGAGTGCCACTCGCGAAGTTGTCCAAGAATACATCTACCTTGGCCAAATTATCCAACTAGGCAGGCACAACTTCGAGCAGGAGGCAGACCGAAGAATACGGTTGGGCTGGGCGGCATTCGGGAAGCTACGTCATATTCTCAAGTCGTCGTCGTCCCTCAGTGCCTTAAGACGAAAGTCTTCAATCAGTGCGTCCTACCCGTAATGACATACGGAGCCGAAACGTGGACACTCACCAAAGGTCTGGTCCACAAATTCAAAGTCACTCAGCGTGCTATGGAGCGGGCAATGCTTGGAGTTTCTCTGGTGGGTAGAATTCGTAATGAAGTCCGCCAGAGAAACGGAGTCATTGACATTTCCCGCAGGATTAGCATGCTAAAGTGGAAGTGGGCCGGCCATGTCTGCCGACGGACGGACGGCCATTGGAGCAGACAAGTGTTGGAGTGGAGACCGCGCTTAGGTAGACGTAGTGTAGGACGTCCTGCAGCACGATGGTCCGACGACTTGAGAAAGGTGGCGGGTAGCGGATGGATAAGGGCTGCTCAAGACCGGGATGGTTGGCGCCTACTTGGGTAGGCCTTCGCTCAGCAGTGGACGGCGATAGGCTGAGAAAATAAAAATTATCGTTCGTATCCGCTTGGTTAGCGGCCACTGTCTGCGAGATGTAGGACCTATTATTTACTCAGCCCGGAATCAGCCTGTGTGCGTCCGACTTCCATCAAGCCATCAGAATTGTGTTGACTTTTGATAGTCTTTCTAACCTCCTACATTAACCATCAGATATGGTGCCGGTATGAAAAACACGATAATTAAATTTGGTGATGATCAAAAATGTAGATTCCTATCACTAAGATTTCATTCCGACGCGTTAAAGTTTTTGTAACACTGTAACGAAGTACGGACATGTTTAATAATAGTATCTTTTCCTTTAGATGGACTACTGGCATGGCATTCCCTCCGTGATGTTTGCTGGTATGGGCTTCCTGTCCGGAGTGTTGGTCCTCACGCAACCGGAGACCCTCGGCACAAAACTGCCCGATACACTGGCCGAGGCCGAGATGATCGGCAAACCTCAGTCCAAAGTAAATCTAAAGTCTTAGAGGTAGTTGGGTGTAATAGAAGGAGTTTATGCCGTACCTTGTTATAGCCATTTTTAGACTAAAATCATAATATGTATGTTATATTGTATAATAAAATTGTAAATACCTTTTCCACACCTTGAAGATTAATACTCATCCCATTGTGAATTCTGAATATATATTTGTTTTATGAACTTATTTTCACCACGGTAATGAACAGGTCCAACAGGTCCCTGTGGAAATCATTGGGAGAGGCCTATGTCCAGCAGTGGACCTCGATTGGCTGATGGATTGGATTGGACTAACTATACTATTCGATAAATATTAAAGATAGTGTTTAATAATCTATATAATATATAATAAAGCCATATAATTAATAAAATTAACGCATGGTTTGCCTTTAAAGAGAATGAAGTTATGTTTCTTGTCCGGTGCAATGAAACTCGAAGCATGAGGACGATCCTCGTTTTCCCTCATTTCAGTGACCTTGGATTATTAAGTGTTGCGTAAAGAAATATTTTATACTAGTTATCGGCTATATATAAATATTTTATATAGCCGATATCTAGTCGAAGTTGAAATTAACGATCAACGCCAAGTGCGAGTTGGACTCGCGTGAAGAGGGTTCCGTACACACAAACTTAACATTAAAGTTGAAAAATATGTGCTCCCACACATTCCACCTGCAAATGTAAGTTAGTACGTACAACATTAGAGATTTACCATGTTATTTTAATATCATTCTTATAGGTTTTCCTATAATCTATACGTAGGAAACTAATTTTTTTTTTTTTTTTTATTTTAGGTTGAGTAGTTTCGAAGATAAAGGGGGGAATGGTTAATTTTCGTCTATTTTCTTGAACAACTTTTAAACTTTTTATTTTAAAACTACAAAAAAATACTATATAATATATATAATAAGATCTATATAATATATAATATATAATAAGATCTTCACAACAAGACCTTCTATTTGATATGTTACACGAGGCAGTTTAAAAAAAAATCCACCTTCCTCCCAAAAATGACCTCCCATATACAGATTTCATCTATTCACGTCCCACCTCTGCGTTTGGGTCACAGAAATTGATGATATGTGTACCAAATTTCAACTTAATCACTTGACACACAAGTGTTTAGTTTTTTTATTCGGACGTACTAAACCCTAAAACATGAATAAATATATTTGCAATTTCGGTCTAGTTTTATCCCATATAAATATATAGGATTACAAAGTTACACTTGCGGTGAATAAATCAGTGTACCTGTATACATATGTATTAGATATGGAACAGTAAGTGTAGATAGATAAGTAGTGATGGTGTTAAGGGTTTAGGCGTGCGGTCGAGAATCCCGGCGGTTGTGGGTTCAAACCCTAGGCCCACTCATCTGACTTTTCGAAGTTATGTGTGTATTAGCAATGAATTATCACGTACTTTAACGTTGAAGAAAAACATCGTGAGGAAACCTTCATATAGGGTCAAGTCGTTTATTTATTAAAAAAAAACTTTGAGTGCGGTAGTAAGTGCCGTAAATTAGTTCAAGTTATACCTCTGTTAAGTTTGATGGTGTAATTTTCTGTTAGGTACATTGACAGTACCTATTTATAGTGAAAGAATGATAACATACATACATACATACATAAACTCACGCCTGTATTCCCTGAGCTTAACGGTAATCCCACGGGGAATGATGAAGGTGACGAAGAAGAGGTGGTTTTTTTAGTCGGTATAGGTTGCTACCAAACTGAGTCGCGGCCTACTCTAGCATTAAAGTCCCCCAGCAACAAAATGCGCCTGTATTCCCTGAAGGGGTAGGCAGAGATGCATTTCGGCACCCACATTTCGCCAGGTATGTATCAGTCCCACGTAATAGGGGGCGAGCCTATTGCCGTTTTTCGGGCACATTTCTAGACTCCGTGCTGCTACTGAGAATTTCCTAATGGAAAAACCCAATAACACTTTGCCCGACCCGGGACTCGAACCCAGGACCTCTAGATCGCACGGCATATACTTGTACCGCGAGACCACGAGGCAGTCAATTTTAACAATTTTACATAACTTTAACTGACGTTTGACGTGTGCGGCTCTAAATATTTCTAACGCCAAAAATAATAATAACTTTAAAATAAAATAAAATAAAGGCCGCTCTCGTCTCGTATGTAGAAGACGAAGTCTACCTACAACAGTAGGAAAAGCTCATAAACAGAGTGGGCTTTAAGAGAATCCGTTGTTAGTATTCAAGAAGTAGAAGCTACCGAAAAGGAAAAAGTAGGACTATCTACAAAAAGAAATGAGATCCCATAAAAAAAAAAAACTAGTAAAAAACTCCAAGTCTAGCAACTCAATTCTTCTACCGTAAAAAGTTGTGAGATCCATGTGATACCTAGTCGATAAATTTATTCAGTCCCCGTCACGCCTGTGTTTCTAAGTTAGTAACCGAGTTGCATTTCTGCACGCACATTTCGTAAGGTATGTATCTGTCCCACGTAATAAGCGGGGAGCCCATTTTACGGGCACATTTCTAAGCTTAGTACTAGTGGTTAGAATTTCTGAATGAATACTCCCAATTTAAATTTATCTGATCTACAATTAACTCTAGTAACTAGATTAATCTAAGAGTAGCAATAGTCACATACATAGTTCTAGCTCCACACTAAGACACAAGTGAGAGACTTTTTGGTCTCACAATCATCTAGACCCGAAACAAATATTTGCAGGTCACACGATCATCGATTATTGTGGCAGCCTCTCGTTTTACAACCGATCCGATTTTTTTTATTCAATTGATCGACAAATTTGTATGAAAAAAAAGGTTGTTGAAAGCAAAACCTAGGTAGGCGACATTAAGCGTCTATTGGAGTTGCTCATGATTTAATAGTCTAACTTTAAGAAGGGCGGACATAGCCTTGATAAATAACGTTTGTTCCACAACATTAAAGCTAAGTAGTGAAAAGCAAATATACCACCAAAAAGAAAAAAAATGTCATAAGCATATTTATCTCTCATTTTTTCGTTTATTTTCTTTCCTTTATTTATTTGCGTAATATTTTAGATTTATGAAATTTATGATTGTTTTTATGTAAACAAATCATTTTTATACAAAAAAAACCCTAAACATTTGTTTGTAAAATTAATCAGTAAATAACTGTATGTAAAGACAACGCAATCTTATTAATCATCAGTGCATGAATTAAATCTATGTGCTAACAGACTCGAGAATTCAATGCTCTTCAGAAGCTTATCGTAGAAATATGTTTTAATCTATACGCTTTATCAAAAGTCGATCTGTGCATCGGCAGTGGTGTCAAGTTCACTTGCATAGGGCTCGCGGTACCGATCGCTGCGTTAGCTCGGTAATTAAAAAAAACACACAAAATGGGAGAGGTGCCGAGGGTTAGTTCTGGGAGTGCGAAGGGCGGGAGTGAGAAGCAAATAGACTTCGACTATGTGCTGGTCAATGAGTTGGGCCAGTTCGGGCGGTTTCAGCTTTACAATGTTCTGTTGGTGGCTATTCCCATCATAATGTCAGCCTTTGTGCTTGAATACGTATTTTCAGCAGCTGCCATCCCTCACAGGTTAGTGTTTTGTTTGTTTTATACAAGTTTGAATACAACGGATTTTTTAAAGGCTTCAAAAAAAGGACGAGATTATCAATTCATCTGATTTTTATCTTTGTTAACTCAGAACTTTCGACTGGGTTGATTTTGATGATTCTTTTTTTTATTTGATAGCTGATGATTCCAGTGTGGTCTCAATTAAATTTGATTCAGTTGTGTGTTTTTCGCTTCTGATGGCTACCCGCAGCGCTCTCTTGGCCTCTTTATAAAGGCCACGGAGCAGCCGCTCCTGGTCCAAGTAGTCAGCTTTTCTTTTTCGAGAGGAAAGCGCCTTAAGCTCCCTGTTCGGTAACTCGGGGGAGGCCGACAAGGGTATGTCGGGGTCACCGACCTTCCAACTCAACGCGTGGAACTATTGTTCGCTTGGTTGAGTTTTTTTTTTTTTTTTTTTTATTTTTTTTTTTTTATTTTTTTTTTTTATTCTGGCACGGCAAAGTGACTCCACTGTACCTGATGGTAAGCACAGTGGAGTCCAGAAAAATAATACCAACCAGCGAGAAACGATGGTCACCCGCTGGTCGACACAATCATGCCGGCCCGCACAAATGCTTCTTCACGCTTCGCTTAAAGGATCCAGGATCATAGGAAGGAGGGAACACGCGAGCGGGCAAACTATTCCACAGCTTGATGGTGCGGCAAAAGTAGGAGTTGGCGAACTTTTTAGTTCGAGCCGCGGATGTTGTGACCACAAAGCTGTGGCTTCGCATGCCCGCACGCGTGGTTCTGGTGTGGAACGGAGAGGATGGGACAAGGTTAAACAATTCTTCAGAGCACTCACCATGATACAGACGGTAGAACACGCTAAGTGCGGCAATGTCTCTGCGCAACTGTAGCGGCTCCAAGTTGTCTGTAACGTCTGCATCATTCACAATGCTGATGGCACGCCGCTGCAATCCATCCAAGGCATCGAGTAGGTATTTGGCGGAACCGTCCCAGAGGTGCGAGCAGTATTCCATACCCGGCCGAACCTGCGCTTTGTATAAGCGGAAAAGCTGACCGGGCGTGAAAAACCGGCGCACCCTGTTCAGGATTCCGACCCTGCGTGAAGTGGCGGATATAATGCCCTCGATGTGTGTCCTTGGGTTGAGATCGCAGCGGATATCCACGCCTAAGATATTAAGGCCGTTCCGCATTGCTAGTGGAATGCCCTGAAAATTGGGGAGAGGAGAAAACGGGGATTTTTTGCACGAAAACGCACAGACCTGGGTTTTCTTGGCATTGAACTCAACCAGATTCCGGGTACCCCATGTAGAAATGAGCTCCAGGGTCCGATTGAGCTCAATGACAAGCTCCTCGCGTCTACTCTCAGTATCCGCCCGGCAACCTGGTGGCTTACTGCAGTACCGCCCATGGACCGTGCTGTCATCTGCATAGCAATGAATATTGCCAAGCGGCAACATATCATTGATATGCAGAAGAAACAGGGTAGGCGATAGCACAGAGCCTTGTGGAACCCCGGCACTAACTGACATGAGCTGTGAAGCGTGCCCGTCGACGAGGACACGCATTCTACGCCCATGCAGAAAGCCCGAAATCCACAAACACAAGTTGCCGGGAAGACCGTATGCCGGAAGCTTGGAGAGAAGGCCACGATGCCAGACCCTATCAAATGCCTTGGCTATGTCGAGACTCACGGCAAGAGCCTCGCCATGCCGATCCATCGCCTCCCCCCAGTGATGCAAGGCAAACGCTAGAAGATCACCCGTTGACTGGTTACGGCGGAAGCCGTATTGCCTATCACTGATCAACGAGTGATCCTCCAGGTAGCGGACCAATTGGATGTTAATGATCCGCTCCATCACCTTGCAGATCACTGAGGTTATGGCGATTGGGCGATAATTGACATGGTCAGACCGATCACCCTTCTTAGGGATCGGTTGCACATTAGCCTCTCTCCAAGATTCAGGCACCACACCTGAAAGATAAGACGCGCGGTATAAGCGTGTTAGTGCAGGAGACAACTCGGCTGCGCACTTTTTTAGGACAACCGCTGGGATACCATCAGGACCACTGGCTTTTCGGACGTCGAGTGACTGCAGTTCACGCCTCACATCACAATGCCTGATACGGATATCAGGCATTGTGTGACCACAGCTAGGTAGTGTAGGTGGCTGAGAACCGCAGTCATCGAGCCGAGAATTGGCCGCGAAGAGGCGCGCCAGTAAACTGGCTTTCTCCTCCGATCCATGGGCCAGTGATCCATCCGGATATCTCAGCGGGGGCAGCGAAGGACGACAGAAATTGGATTGGACAGCCTTAGCAAGACTCCAATAAGCACGGCTGCTCGTTGGATGGTCTGCCAAGGCACGTCCAATCTTAGAGACGCGCTGAGCATCCGCTCTCACATAAGCCTTCTTGCAGGCCTTGACGGCACGGTTATAAGCTGCCTTGAGTAGACTTAAATTGGGATCCTTCATTGCGCGACCCCTGATCCAAGCGCGGTACGCCGCCTGTTTATTACCAACAGCGTCGGCGCATTCGCGATTGAACCAGGAGCGTCCGCGTCCCTTGCCGGCGATCTCAGAGGAAGGAATATAGTATTCCATTCCTAGTCTGATCTCGTCGGCAATGGCGTCGGCACTCGCTGAAGGATCTAAGCCCTCAAAGCAGCGCTGCCGCCAAGGGATGGATGCGAAGTATTCTCGCATACCATCCCAATCTGCTGACGAGTAGTGCCAGACTTTGCGCTTAACCTTCACGGTTAGCGGAGGTGCAGCGCGCGGAACTGACGTCCCAACCAGGCAATGGTCGGAGGAACCCAGAGGGGCATCAACCGTCACCTTATACCCGGCTGGGTGACTCGTCAACAGAAGGTCCAGCAGAGAAGGCACATGACTCGACACATCTGGGATCCTGGTGGGCTGGTTCACCAGTTGCGCCAAATCATGAGTAAGAGCGAACGCATGGGCAGCTCTTCCAGCATGGTCAGTCTTGGAGGAACCCAACCACAACTCATGGTGTGAGTTGGGTCCCTAACCAAAATCCTACGCCGGCATACCGACTAAAACCTCTCGATGGCCGTCCTGCGCATTTTGGGCGGTACGGTAAATACAGGGCGAACGTTCTTAATTGTTTCCCGTTGCCACACAGCGCTCTGTCCGAATGTGGGCTCCTCTGCGATAGGGGGATTCCAGATATCCCCCACTTGGCCCTATTTTCGACGCTCACATGGTGTGAGCGTCCGCGACATTCACGAGGCCATGCACTCTGCCGCACATCTCGGAGTGTACCTCCCCCGTAGTATGCCTAACAACCCCGATAACCCCTATTAGTCGCCTCTTATGACAGGAAGGGGATGCCGTGGTGGTATTCTTACGCCCCCAACCACAGGGCGGAAGTAGTCAGCCTGGCGTATCCGCCGGCGCCTGAGTCTGGCGAGTCGGCGGCGCGCCACCTTACAATTATACTTCAGCTGCGCAAGCTCCGCCGACCACCAGTACTTCAAACTCGACTAAGGGTGTGTTGGAAGAAAAGTAATATAGTAATATGATATATAATCAATGGAACTCCTTAACGGCTTATAATAAAAGTGCGTCTTTGGCAGAATTTCTAACTGTCTGAAACCAAATTGCAATGTGCTTACGTTCGTTGCTGCATTGCAACATGAAGCAAACGATCTAATTGCATTACTTAAGGTGTATTATGTGTGAACTGGTGCCAAGTGGGTTGTTTGCCACTCCGGTTACTTTGCCACTCCGCTACCACCAGTCTTTTATATGGTTATAAAACTCATCAACAATAAGCAAATTTTGATGAGTTTTATAACCATATAAGTAAAGACTGGTGGTAGCGGAGTGGCAAAGTAACCGATTTGCAACGCATGAGACAGCAGTGCCCCCGCCAAGTCGGGCAAAAAAGCGGCACGGCATAGGGTCAAGTAATTTATTCATTTAAAACTTTGAGTGCCACATTGCCGTAAATTAGTTCGACTTAGGTATACCTCTGTTAAGCTTGATGTTGTAACTTTCTATTAGGTCATTGACAGTACCAATTTATAGTGAAAGAGAGAACAATTTTACATAAGGATTAACTTTAACTAACGTTTGATGTGTGCGGCCCTAAATATTTCTAACTAACGCAAAAAAAAATATTTTAAAATAAAGAAAATCGTGGTCTCGTGGTACAAGTATGTGCCGTGCGATCTAGAGGTCCTGGGTTCGATTCCCGGGTCGGGCAAAGTGTTATTGGGTTTTTCCATTAGGAAATTCTCAGTAACAGCAAGGAGTCTGGAAATGTGCCCGAAAAACGGCAATAGGCCCGCCCCCTATTACGTGGGACTGATACATACCTGGCGAAATGTGGGTGCAGAAATGCACCTCTGCCTACCCCTTCGGGGAATACAGGCGTGAGTTTATGTATGTATGTATTAAAACAAAGTCTTTCTTCAAAAACTGTACAAATATCACGTGATTAAAAACACCTAATAGTTTTTTATTCTAGAAAGTAAATTAACTATGTCGCGTGAATTATTTTATTAAGACAAGAAAACTTTTTGGCTAAGGGCAATTTTATCTACTTAAACGTAAAAATGCATTTTATGCGAAAATATGTGTTTAGTAAATTGTAGGCCAAAAAGATTGACAAAAAAAATATCTTTACAATCTGCACAGTTGGGTCGACCTTTTAGAACTGAAAAGCAGCAGCTTGACATATTTTCATTGCACCCTGGTTGAACTGATCCATGCGTACCGATGATACTACCATCTGTAAATGATTTATGATTCTTTTTTCTCAGATGCCTCGTCCCAGAGTGTGGGGAGACAGAAAAGAACTCGACCTTCCAACCCGAATGGTTATCGAATGCAATCCCGGAGACTTCCTCAGGATTTGCGAGTTGCGAGAGGTTTGCCCCACATTACGGAGTCAATGGTACCTTGGACTTCTGCCCGGCAAATCTATTCCAGGAGGATACAGTGGGATGTGAGGGTTTCGTCTACGCTCGGGATAATTCTGTCGTTTACGATGTAAGTATTTTATTTTTTCCTTATAGCAAAATCAGTTAATTGCGAATGCCTAATATATTAGAATTTAAAGCTGCATTGCCGGACTTTGCATAACTTGAGTAAGGAGAAGGAAAATTTAAGTCGTGTTAAAAAACTATTTCCAAAACTAAAACCATTTCACTTCGTTTGCTAAGATTACTTTCAAACCCGTTGCAAATACATGAGAAAAGTAATTTAATATTTCAGTTCGACCTTGGTTGCCAAGATTGGCTGCGTGCTTTAGCTGGCACCTTAAACAGCGTTGGAACTTTACTGGTGCTGCCCATAATCGGTTTCGTCTCCGACAAGTTTGGCCGTAGAGTGGCTCTCATCATCAGCGTCTTCAACTTGGCGGTCTTCGGCCTCATTAGAGCTTTTTCCGTCAACTACCCTATGTACCTGACCCTGCAAATTCTGCAGACCACTTTAGGAGGAGGAACATTTAGCTCCGCTTATGTTTTTGGTACGACTACATTTTATATCATTACCTTTCATATTATCATATAATTGCACCAATTTTTTGTAATTTATGTATAACACGATAAAGATAAGTATGTATATAATGTGTTTGGTTGGGAATATTGGTTAAATAATAACCACGTGTTGCTCTGTAAAAACAAAGTTCTATTTTAGCACAAAACGTAATATTTACACTTATTTACCAATAACAAATTTATATCTTAGCTGTAAAAAACAAAGAAACGACAATTAAAGTGTATTATTTGAATTTCAAATTGGCTTTTTTAAATGTTCTCTAATTTCTCATACTGTGTCACAAACTTTACGCGTTCTTTGTTTTTGACAGATTTATAATCCTTTTCTTTAGCATAACTACTAGTACCACAGATAATAATATAATAATCGTATTGCGTACATACTGTACATGCTATATCAACATTTGTGTAACACAGGTTTCTACTAGATTTAGAACAATAAAGGAATTATATTTTCTTTACATGTATATTAAATTATATTTGATTAGTTAATAAATTATTGTTGATTTATACTATTATTTTTTTGGAAAAGTAATAACAGTAAATCTAATAGATATGATTATGTGCAAAGGAACTACTCTTAACCCTTTTATCAAGGAACTTACTTTTATCATTGCGTATGCATGACTGATGTCAAACAAGCAGGTAGTTTTAAATTAAAAACCGAAATCTGCATGCACAAATTATATGCAGCGCGATACATTCAGCTTTCGCTTCTATAAAACTTATAAATAAGGTTCAAATTATTTACAGCAACTGAATTCGTGGGACCGAAGTACCGAGTGTTCATGAGCGCCACCTGCACCTCTATGTTTGCCGTCGGCCAGGTCATCCTTGGCACTGTAGCTTTGCTCATCCCGAACTGGCGGCACATGATCATGACCCTCCATATTCCCTGCTTCCTGATCATCATTTACTACTGGCTTCTGTCTGAGAGCGTGAGGTGGCTACTCTCCAAACAGAAGTTTGATGACGCCAAGAAAGTTTTAGAGAAAGCCTTCAAGGTCAATAAGAAAGAGATCAGCGAAAAGTCTATGCAGGCTTTGTTGACTCCTCCACCAGTTGATGTAAATCAGGTATGTGTATAGCATCTATCTGGGTTTAATTATGACTTTTGAGCAAACATGTAGTAACTATTTTCGGGGTTCTGTTTGTCTCTCAAACATAATGTGTCAAAATCTGTACCTCGATTAAGTATTCTGTCTTATCAAACTGACTCACTTTTGCAACTATTTATACCTGCTATCTGTTTTCGTTCAGGTGGAACGTCCCGGAGTATTTAGCACAATCGTGAAGTCGCCCATACTCCTTCGTCGTGTGTGCACCACCCCTATTTGGTGGATTACCACTACCTTCGTGTACTACGGACTTTCCATCAACTCAGCCAGTTTATCCGACACCATGCATGTCAACTATATCCTCACTTGTGCTATTGAAATCCCCGGATACTACACTGCTGTCCTGGTGTTAGACAGAATTGGCAGAAGATTCACACTTTCTGGAGGGTTTTTTTTCAGCGCCCTCTGCAATATCGCTTTCGCATTTATTCCAGCCGGTGAGTGACAAATAGGTACATCGCGTCAACTGTGATTGTTGGTTTTGTTATAATTAGTTTAAGGTATTTTATTTTTTCATGGAATTCTTTTATTTTGCGCTTTAGCTTTAATGATTTTTGATAGATACTCGTACTACCACGGAGGAGTAGATAGATTTGTTTAAGATACGAGTCGCCAGCTATGTTTATGTCATACATAATAGAGAGCAAGTGCATTTATAACGCAATACTTATACCCAGAGCCTCGTTCCTTTAGATCAACGTGGGTTAAAAAATAAAACAGTATTGTATACAGTGTCAGAAAAACGTATATTTTTGAAGTAAAACATCTTTAGGCACGGGGAGTGAGCTGGCAAATGGGTGCCGAGAGTGTTCCGAAAAGTATAATCGGGTGAGGTCAACTTCATGTCAAATATTTAATGTTCCCTCAAATTAAAGACAGTATTTAAATAAAGATTTCGAATCGACAACACATATCCACAATATTCAAATAATTGCGTATTTTAGATTAAAAAAATATAGAATAGTGTCAGTAATGAAAAGGGATTGACATACTTATTGGTGGTCAAATATTTATGAGTGCGTTCAGCCTAAGTTTCGATATAGGTTCCCATTTGGGGGCCGATTCGTCATATTTATCCGGCTAAACCCTTTAACCATAACTTGCAGACACTCGATATTTATAAAGATAAGATTAAGAATCTCCAGTTCCTAACGTGTTAATGGGGGGCGATCTTAGCGATATTACACTCGACAATTGAATGCGATCTTAATAGGGAAACATGTTTTTTTAAAGTCATTTTGCACTAGCACTACAATGCATTTTTTAATGCAATGTCATTTAGATGCGATTGTATCTTAAGATACTAAGTATGTGTGATGGCCTCGAGGTTTAGGCTTGCGGTTGAGAATCTCGGCGGTTCAAACCCCAGGCACACCCCTCTGACTTTTCGAAGTTATATTTGTATTCACAATGAATTATCACGTACTTTAACGGTGAAGGAAAACTTTGTGGGGAAACCTACACAGCTAAAAGTTCTTAGGAATGTCTTAAGCGTGTAGTACGCCAACTTGCACTAGGCCAGCGAGGTGGACTAAGGCCTAAACTCTCTCGGTATTAGAGGATGCTCGTGCCCAGCAGTGGGACGTATAAGGGCTGATGATGATGATGTATCTTAAGATAGTGTCATCTAGTAAAACGTACTGGAACTACATCAACTTCTCTTTTTAGACCTGTCTGCTTTGAGAATGATACTGTTCTTGCTGGGCAAGTTCAGTATCTCAGCGGTGTTAACATCAGTGTACCTGTACACGTCGGAGCTGTACCCCACCGAGTACCGGCACAGCCTGCTCGCCTTCTCCTCCATGATTGGGCGCATCGGCTCCATCACTGCGCCACTCACTCCTGTATTGGTAAGTTCTTTATAAAATAAATCGGTTAATAATTATTGTTGCTCAAAGTTTAATCGTTCGTATCCGCTTGGTTAGCGGCCACTGTCTGCGAGATGTAGGACCTATTATTTACTCAGCCCGGAATCAGCCTGTGTGCGTCCGACTTCCATCAAGCCATCAGAATTGTGTTGACTTTTGATAGTCTTTCTAACCTCCTACATTAACCATCAGATATGGTGCCGGTATGAAAAACATGATAATTAAATTTGGTGAAAAACAAAAATGTAGATTCCTATCACTAAGATTTCATTCCGACGCGTTAAAGTTTTTGTAACACTGTAACGAAGTACGAACATATTTAATAATAGTATATTTTCCTTTAGATGGACTACTGGCATGGCATTCCCTCCGTGATGTTTGCTGGTATGGGCTTCCTGTCCGGAGTGTTGGTCCTCACGCAACCGGAGACCCTCGGCACAAAACTGCCCGATACACTGGCTGAGGCCGAAATGATCGGCAAACCTCAGTCCAAAGTAAATCGGTAGAGTCATATCAAGTCTTAGATGTAGTTGGGTGTAATAGGAGGAGTTTATGCCGTACCTAGGTATAGCCATTATTAGACTAAAATCATATATGTTATATTGTATGATAGAATTGTAAATACCTTAATAAAATTAATGCATGGTTTGCCTTTAAAGAGAATGAAGTTATGTTTCTTGTCTGGTGCAATGAAACTCGAAGCATGAGGACGATCGTCGTTTTCCCTCATTTCAGTGACCTTGAGTCATTTAAGCGTTGCGCGAAGATATGTTTTACTTTTAAATATGTCAAATAAATAGATAGATGGCTGATATCTAGTCGAAATTAACGATAAGGTACAATTATTAAAAAAACGAGTGGCACTCCGGGAGTGCTGACAGAAGTGAAAACAATTTAGGGATGGGCGTTGATTCAACGAACTAGTTGACGATGAAGAAACAAACGAACGGTTGATCGGTTGTGAAAAGACTAGTTGAATTTGTAGAGCTTTTTCGACGATTTATCTGGCTAGGGCAACTAAATTTCTAAAAAAAAAGAGCTGCTCATATTATGCTAACATAATCAACTAGTTGGTGAATTCAACTAGTTTTTAACTAGTTGACCAACGCAAAAAAAACGGTTACGTTTCGTTGACGCCAAAAACGTCAACGACCCATCCATTGAAAACATTCAACAACATAATATTATAATAGTTGTCAAGTATACGAGTATTAACGGTAAAACCTTTACAAAAATGAGTCTGTCTCTTTTTACTGTCGCTTTTTCGTATCGAAGCCTACGTGCATACGCAACCCCCGTCGTTTAATTTTTAAGCAATATTCTTATCGTTGAGGCTATCATGATGACACGCCTAATCCTATTAACTTGATTAATGTCGTATTTAGAAATATTATTATAAATCTGCCTCGTGGTCTCGCGGTACAAGTATGTGCCGAGCGATCTAGAGGTCCTGGGTTCGATTCCCGGGTCGGGCAAAGTGTTATTGGGTTTTTCCATTAGGAAATTCTCAGTAGCAGCACGGAGTCTGGAATTGTGCCCGAAAAACGGCAATAGGCTCGCCCCCTATTACGTGGGACTGATACATACTTGGCGAAATGTGGGTGCAGAAATGCACCTCTGCCTACCCCTTCGGGGAATACAGGCGTGAGTTTATGTATGTATGTATTATAAATCTGTCACTCTCTCACTCTGTCACTTATCTGTCTTTTGTCAGCAATATACAATATTCAAATTGTATCCTTGTTGTAAAGAGTTGGTTAGTTTGTTATTTATGTTTCAATGGTACTCGTAGTTAGGCTCAGCTTATCCCGGGCGTAGTTCAATAAAAATATCATCCATTTTACAGAAATTTTTGAATTTATTTATTACAAACAAATATACAAAACTTTTTCTACTTTACGTATAGACTGCACCATGGTCTTATGACATAAGTGTGTGCCGTGCCATCTTTGGTTCGAGTCCATGTGCATAAGGAGTGGCCACGTCGCGTCGGGTCGCGTTTTCATGTATCTCCGGCTTAATGCCGACATACCGGCATCATAAATGCTTAACAGTCGAGCATGTGTTGTAAAAATGGTTTTGTAAAGCAGCTAAATACATCAATTATATGATTATAATTATCTATATTTATCATAGTAGGTACAGATTAATGTAAACTAGACGGTGGATTTATTGAATGTTCATTGATGTCTATAGATAAAGTAATTGCTTAAGAGTTTCTATATTGTCTACGGCTATGGAATTTACTTGTATATACTCGTTTGTTTACCAGAATAAAGACCTTCACATTATTATATATATTGTCTTTTATTATCTCTAAATGCTTAGGGAAATAAGATAGATAAGCTAAAAATAATTGGTTCTAAAATTCTAAATAGCTGTTGTTCGCAACTCCTTGTGTGAAACTTTAGACTACATTTATTTCTACTTTGTCACATTTTCATTGCTGCTCCGCTTCTATTGATCGTAGCGTGATGATACTTATAGCCTTCCATGATAAATGGACTACTCAGCAAAAATTTTTTTTTTTAAATTCTAATCAAGTTCCTGAGATTAGCGTGTTTAACAAGCAATACTTTACATTTTCATAATATTAAGTGTTATTGGGTTTTTCCATTAGGAAATTCTCAGTAACAGCACGGAGTTTGGAAATGTGCCCGAAAAACGGCAATAGGCTTGCCCCCTATTACGTGGGACTGATACATACCTGGCAAAATGTAGGTGCAGAAATGCACCTCTGCCTACCCCTTCGGGGAATACAGGCGTGAGTTTATGTATGTTAGTAAAGATGTAACCTGCATGTTAAATAATGTTATTAGGTATGTATTATTATTTATTATTATTAACTTGGCTCGTATCATTTTATGCCGAGTAAATAGTTTATTAGGTAATACCAAATTTAAAAAAATGAAAATATGAAAGTATTTTTTTTACAATTTTTATTAGTACGATTGCCAAAGAGTCGCTCATCATGGGACTTAATCATTGTTGTAAAAAAGTAATAAACCCGCTATCAGTTATCAAATATAGTATAATTTTAAGTAGGTTTATTGTTATGCAATAAATTATAAAATTTTAAAGTTATAGCTTCTTTATAGCCTTTTGAATAACGATAAGATACTTTATAACCAGTGGTGTACCTCAAAACCCAAACAAGTGGCGTGCTTGCATATATTTTTGGCACATTTTCATTTTTCACACTCCGTGCTGCCAGTATATTTTTTTTTTGTGGCAAAACTTAATTATGCTGAGTAATTCGGGAATTAAACCCAATACTATAGAAGTCCTACTTCATTTTTGTAGAAATATTTTTTTGGCTACATCATCGAGAATATAGGTGTCTTAAAATCAATTTTTAGTTTTTGTGTTAATTAAAAATAAACTCAATATCATTGGCAATTCAAATGATATATTAAACAAAATATTTACAAATATAAAATTAACAGTTACACTTAAGTATAAACAGACAGTTGAGATTTACTGTAAAATAATTTATTAAATGCAAGCAGTTAGAACTGACCAAACATCGACTTAATTCTAGAGAGGATCAAATATACGTTACTAAACTTTATTTAAGCCTATTGAAAGATAGTTCGGCTAAGATCAGTAAGATGTCGCTTTATTAAACAAAATAAAAGCAAATATACAATATTTTCATTCACATTTACTCAATAATAATAATAAAAAAACACAAACGGAAAAAACAAACTGACTGTTTGGCAATTCTAAATAAATTAATGCCATTATTTTAACATATTTTTTGATATTTTAGAAGATAAAATATTTTATAAAACTCGTTTCTATTGATATAATAAATACATCAATGTTTTAATGCATTATATAAAGTACAACTAATGCCATCTATTATCAGTACGGCAAATTATAACGCTAAAGATAAAAAAGTGAAATTATCTTATAAAACTTAATCGATTACGCTTAAATGTAGTTTTAAAGCCAATTTTATTACAGATTATATTTATAGATGTAAGAACAGTTTTAGCAAGATCAAGCATTAGGCGCAACTAAAGTGGTCAAAAGGAGCAACAGGCCCCAGAATAGAAATGAAGGCACTAACTCGTAGCAGACTATAGAGAAGGCAAGACCCATCAGTGGGCAATGTGATCTTATAACTACTAATAGTAATGGGCGCGTCCTTAATTATGTAGGATTTGAAACTTAGCTCTTCGACGACGCATGCGTCAGTATACATGTTTAAACTGATAAATTATGAAGTTAAAAATGTTTTTTGTTGGTCACTGACATAGTTAATGCCTTTTCATATCACCTTAACAACGCCTTTACAGCATTTAACATTCAACAAATATCTATTTCTTATACTCTATTGCTATCCCTGTTCTACCCCGTTAGGTCCGTAACATTAAACACATCACTGATTGTCCAGGTCCATCCTTGAGTTTGGCAAGTCTCAGCACTATCACAACACAATAGTCTTTAGTTTATTTTGACAAGACTTCTTGCAGAAAGTCATTTATACATACAGTTTATGGACAGTATTTTCAGAACCTTTCTTTCTCTTGATTCACGTTTATGTTAGGAGCAACAGCTGGTGCTTCTGCTGTCTCCTGGTTGTCAAGTTTCTCAGCATCAGCAACGTCATCAGGCAGTGCGGCCTGGCTCGTGTCTGGTAGCAGGAGGGCTAGCATCGCTGGCCCTAACGCCACCACGCCGAACAGCACGCTTGGCAGTCCTGACATGTATTTATCCTGAAATAAAGGAGTTGGCGTTAATATCGACTAACCTTAGTATTGATGTGGTCAAACATCAAGGCAATTATCCTCTATTCATATAGTAGTTCCAAGATCTTCTGATACATCAATGAAACTACAACTGCCTCTTCAAATAATGTTAATTGTAGATGTGTTGATGGTCGTAACTAATCTTTACCAATATTTACTGAGTACTTATGTAATTTAAATACGAATTTAATATATTTTAAGCTTACAAGTCTAAATCACTAAGATGACTTTGGCAAATTTAGGTACAGAGATAGGTGGTTGCAGTGTAGGTACTCTTACAAAAAATAATAAACTTATTCATCACTCTTTCGGTAGATATAACTATAAAGTCCATGCAGACAAAATCTTGTTATAACAACTAAGATTCTTTGAAAGAATTTCTTTCTAAACTGATATATATGAATATATGATATATGAATGTGATTGTCTATCAGACTTGTGTCAATGTGTCTTTAAACTAATAACCGTTATTTAGTATTGGCGGTATGTTGACTACATTTATAACATAGATAGCTATTGAGGAAAAACATACATTATGACATGTTATCAGTTCAAAAAATATATAATCACAATTTACATATAAATATGTAAAAATAAGTTAATATGTAAACATAACTTATTTTGATCACACAACGCACGAAGACTGTAAAAGTGCCTATAACGAAAAACATAACTAAAGAAACGCAGATCTAGAAAGATATAGATTCGCGGATTCAGATTCAACGAAGTAGTGCGCATATTTTATAGAACATCCACGTAGATCAAAGCTGTGGTATCACATTGGGGATTGGAATTGTTGATCTGATTGTGGTGGGAAAATATTTGTATGAACTATGAGTATCGACCATTTTAAAACCAGACATTAACGCATAGAAAAACCAGTATAATGTTGACAACTGATGATGTTATATAATTTTTAGCCAGATGATCTATTTGAACTCCACAATCTGGTGAATAGACACGTAAAAGTAGTAACCAGTAAGGGGGCTTGTGGTGCTAGCACCGCGCCGAGCCTGCCGACCGTGTTGGCGATGTTGGTGAGCGAGTTCCTGGACGTGGTGGGGAACACCTCCATCGCCACCACGTACATGCTGAACACGCCGTAGCTGCTGCACATTTTGCCTACCAAGTAGAACAGCACCGACGCCCACCATATTGCTGAAATTATACACAAATATTTACATTAGTTGCGCTGATGTCATTTTGCCATGGTAAAAAAATGTAAATCCTGGAACCGCCTTAGCCTGGTACAGGTAAGAAAAATTATTATCATTTGCCAGATCTCTTGCGTAGCTGTCCGTAGACCTTTTCTAATACAAAATTACCACGACAAACTGTTGATCCGAACGCTACTAAACTTTTTAGGATGAGTCGCCTTTTGTTAATAAAATTATTTTTTATTTCTTTTTAATTTCTTATTTTTCTAATGATAATGCAACTAAATGCAATTAAACCGCAATCGTATGTGTATAAATGCGTTGAAGTGAAACACGCCTACCTACTGCTTCGGAAATATAATTGTGATCATATTGAACCCACACAATTTTTCAGGATTTGTAAATGATGCAATGTCAATAAACATGCGTCTCATACCAACTTGTACGATAATTGATATGTACATAGAAAACTTTGTACTTGTTAATAAGCGTTATTACTAATTACTTGTTCCAATAGAAGTAAATGTTGACAGTATTACATACATATATACCCGTATGAATGAATTTGTATACAAAATGTGCTACGTGAACAAATTTAAACGGAAACGAGAAGAAAAGATCGAGGTTATGATGATTTGTTTTATTTCTTTTTAAGTGTTTTGGTAACGAGGTGTAAGGCCCGCTATTGTAGCCTATTCAATTCTTTATCGTAGGGAGCAGCCTGTGTATATCCAGCAAAGAGAATGCCTTCGTAATTATACCATCATCATCATAATCAGCCCATATACGCCACACTGCTGGACACAGGCCTCCTCTACAACTGAGAGGGTTTAGGCCTTAGTCCACCTCCCTGGCCTATTGCGGGTTGGCGGACAACACTCCTAAGAACTTTTAGGTGTGCGGGATTCATCACGATGTTTTCTTTCGCCGTTAAAGTAGGTGATAATTCATTATAAATACATACATAACTTCGAAAAGTCAGTGTGCCTGGGGCTTAAACCCGCGAACGCCGAGATTCTCGACCGCACATCTAAACCTTGAGGCCATCACTATATTATGAAATAGCCTAATTAGCAAAATTACAAAAGTACTCACATTTAGGAACAAATGCCGAGGCTATGAAGAAGACAGCGCACAACACGTATGCAACGCAGATGGGTGCTTTCCTGCCGAATCTCGTCAGCGTCAAAGCAGTGATGATTCTTGTGGGTATAGCAACCAGGAGCAAG
The DNA here is from genome assembly GCA_907164795.1 of Hemaris fuciformis. NCBI lineage: Eukaryota > Metazoa > Arthropoda > Insecta > Lepidoptera > Sphingidae > Hemaris > Hemaris fuciformis. The sequence continues at coordinate 16,203,280 of OU015442.1, forward strand.
GCGGAGAAGTTCAGGTACTTGTTGCCCGAGATGCTCGTGGAGTTAATAATGGTCCCGTTGTACACGAAGGTGGAGCAGAAGAAGCAGGCCGCGATGAGGGCGACACGGACTAACATCTTCCGAGAACGTAATACTGACAGCAGAGGAGCATTTTCCGCCGGCGCACTCTGACCTGCCTGTAAGGCAAAATGTTGTAGTAGTAATGTAGTAGTTGTGAAGACTAGCTAGCTCATTGATGGAGTGATAAATGATTAAAAACAAGTAAAAATATATATGCCTTCAGATAAGAAGGTTCTAATAGTAATCTATAAAAAATGTAAGTTAGAAGATATCTACATGTCTAGGAAAATTGGACATTCATAGCGTAAGTTTCATTAGCACGACTATAACCTTGTTGACTTTGTATTTAACGTTTTTCTACATATATGCCTAGATACAATTTCACAAATCCTTTTTAACATGGTGCTAATTCGTCTTAAATTAGATCTAAATAACCTAAATATATTACCCAAAGAATCCGTATCAAATTGTTATTGACAATTTATAACGTAAAGTGCTTTTCAAAAAAGTATTAATTTAATGCAAACAAAACCATTTTTGGTAGTTGTGTCAATATTCACGCAGCTCGGCCGACCTTGGCAGGAGTCGGTTACTGTGCCAACACTTATTATGTCACTAGTATTGTGTGCTTAGTACACAATTAGTGCTATGCGAATTTGTGCGGTGCTAAACAGAGGAACAAATATAGTGACGAATTGTTACTTAAAAAATCGGCATATGTTAAAGTTCGGAATGTGTATAAGTTATTAGCGAATCATCAAATACTTAAATCTCACCTCATCAGACTTATTCCTCTCCTCAGTAATTTTTATCAACATAGCTTTGGCTTTGTGGGACAGTGTGATCTTATTAACTTTAGCCACTTTATTTAACACGCGCACTGCTTCGTCCTTCTTGTTGTGCGCCAACAGCCATCGCACACCTTCGTCTACCAGGAAGATGTAGAAGACCACGACAAGTAAAGGTGCGTAGATGGCTCTCATCATGTGCCTCCAGTAAGGAACCTTCCACGCGATGAGACCGAAGAAAGCACTGCCAAAGCTGGTCAATATATCAGCGATGCAGGAGAAGACCACGCGACGTTTATAGCTGACTGTTTCTAGTGCTGGAAATTTAAGGTACTCGTAAATATCTAGTTGTTTTTATAGAAAGAAAACGCATAGTCAGCATAACTGTATCGATTCGTAAGACTCATATACCTATTTCGCCAGTGGGCAATATTTATACCTCAGTCTACTTACCAACAGATTGATATTTAGCCCTGATAGGACAAAAAACAAGATCTGGATAAATATTTTGTGACCCATTTTATCATACGGTCACAAACCCGCCTAGCCTCGAAAACTTACGTCATAGCTTCGAGACCAATTCGATTGTCAGCTTAAAGAATGATTTTGCGTTCCCAGGATAAAAATTCAGAACAGTGAAATATTTGCCAAAAATTACTTCTTAGCCTAGTGAAAATGTATGTAATGTAAGATACATTTCATTCATGATCGTTGGACGACCAAAAATGAATAAAAGACTGTTGAAAGATACTCACATAGAACCATGGAAGCGTTTCCATATCCCAGCGCTGTCTCGAGGAACTCCAGCACCAGCAGCATCCAATAGTTGACGGAGAAGGATTTGATGAGACCAGCCACGCCTACTACTAGCGGCGTGCCGACTATAATTACCTTACGTCCATACCTGAAGATGTATAAGTTTACTGGTTAGGCACACACAAAAAAAAATAGTTTTTTTTACCGGAAGGCAAAGTAACAACATGGTACTTGGTGATGAGCAATGAGAGTAAATAATGCATATGCACACACACACACACACACACAACACATCGAAAGGTTGGTAAAAGTTTACTTCTGATCCTGCCTTTTGTTGCATTGTTTTCCCAAGTTGCATTGTTTTTGTCAAGTCCCATTTCATCATCGTCATCAGCCCAAATACGTCCCACTGCTGAGCACGGGCCTCCTCTACAACTAAGAGGGTTTTAAGCCATAGTCCATCCCATTTAAAAGGGGCAATCTTTTGAAAATAAATTAAGCATTCTTAAGATCAGTTCACAATAAAAGATTGCTTAATTTGGAATGATCAACTTGAAGTAACACTGATGTTACATAATTGACCTGTTTCCTGTTATTGTTTCAGAAACGTATTCCTCAATTCGGTTCACACGGAGACAGCAGTAAGCTACTCATCGACTTTGTACTATCAAGGTTCCTTATACGTTGGTTTTGAAAAAATGCAAGTTATAGTTCATTTGATTAAATTTATATTGCTAACTTCACAAATCATGATGTCTAAAAGTCTTATCCCGTGAGTTTCTACTATTTACTTCGACAGACTTTTGTTTTCTATAATATAGGTACTCAGGCCCGTATCCCCTAAAGGGTAGAGAAAAGTTTATTTGTACACCTGTGCTTCACAACATAGGTTAAATTCAGGTTTCACTTTGAGAATTGTATACTGAAAAAACACAATAACAGTTCGTTCAACCTGGTAATCAAAGACATGACTTCTCGACCGCACGCCGCACACTTTTGCATCGGGACAAACATGACAATGAATCAGTTTACGTTATTATTTTTTGGCTCCGTATCATTTGGACCCTAAGAAATGAACATGTCGGCGCCTTTTGTGTGGGTCGTCGCTGACACCTTTGTCAAAGAGCTTTGTTCCTCGCAATATATTGTTATTCCATACAGACGACCAAACTGATCAGAATATGGATATTGAATGCGGTTCACGGTCGCAGGCTAACTGCATACTAATGTTTAAAAATTTATACTTTTGTCTTTCGGGTCGTTCTTTTACTATGATTCAGTCCAGGAAAATAAATAAAAAACGCGATTTGATAAGATCTATGGTTTTGATGAATAATAGTGGGCATAGTTTTTATGAGGTGTTTCAATAGTTTCTTTGGCAAACCCCTAGTGTAATTTTGAAAGGGAAAAATGTACGGTTATTTTATTTACTTGGACAGCCAAAAGCCTGAAACTATGTCATGATAATATTTATATTTTTTTATCATAATTGTAATACCTGCCTTCCTATGTCCTATATACGAGGTATATAGAGATTGCGCTTCGAAACTCTGTTACAGTCGACTTTTTTGTTTCAGAATTCTTCAAATATACGGCATTGGCTCATTCTATGTACATTGCATAAAACCTAAAATAGATAGCAACGTGCACCGAAACATGACATTCAATTCCGAGATTTGAATTACTCCATAATCGTCATTGTTTTTTTTCAGGCCAATAAAAAAACTCCAATATCGTGAATCGTACCTGTCTGAAATGACTCCTGACACGATGAAGGAGAACACGAGGCCCAGATTATGTATGGTGCCGATGAGCGTCCTTTTCCAGGGCTCGCAGCCCAGGTCGAACTAGAAACAATAACACATTCTCATACATACACATTGTGATAGACATAGTCGGCCAGACGTAGATCTATTCTAGTTTGTTCCTTATTTATGTTGTAATCACGTAAGGTTTAAATAAAACCAATGTTAAGCCTTCGCTGAAACAAGGTTATATGAACTTAATCATTATCATCAGCCCATATACGTCCCACTGCTGGGCACGGACCTCCTCTACAACTGAGAGGGTTATATATAACTTAAATATAAAGCATATTTTCTATGTCCTTTTTTGTATAGCTGCCATCGTCAACGCGATTCGATTTCATGATGGTCGGGTGTCATAAATATCACAAAATTCGTATTATTAAGATTGATAGATACTACCGCAGTATGTTTATCGAATAATTTTAAACTGAAAGGAATGTAAACGCAAATATAAACGTATTGATAATAGTTACCAAAAAAACTATAATTTTGTCGTTTCGCTTATTCAGCATTTCCTTTGCGGCCGCACCAGATGGAACGCGATTTGAACCCGCAACCCTGACAATGACCGTCATTAGTGTGCCTTCACCTTAACCAATGACAACGGCCCTCGCGTGCGAAGCCACAACTACGTGTGCAGCGTACTTGAATGAGAGATTGCTTATTCATACTAATATTACAAATGCGAAAGTAATTCAGTCTGTCTTTCACATCTAAACCGCTGGACCAATTTGAATGATTTTTGGTACGGAGATAGACCTTGGGACATAGAGTACTTTTTATTAACGAAAAATGCAGTGTTCCCCTGGAATGAGGACCAAATGTAAAATTGGGCCTGGGCGGTGCCAAGCTCTAGAGCTAGTTTGTCAACAAAATTGACGTAGAAAATGTCACACCACGGTTTCAATCGATAGCTTTTTTCGGGCTACGCTATCTTACAATCAAGTGTCAAAAGGAAAATACGACGCTCCAATTCTTTTATCCCAAAATGGCTGCGCCGTGGTGCATTTTTGCACCCATGTGTCGCCGGCTGTGATTTAAGTCCCAAAACCTCAACAACCTTTTTGCCCTACTATGATCGCACAAGAAACCTTTACATTTGCAAAAAAAAATACTTTCGTGCCGCGAGACCTACGCATTCGGAGATACAAATTAAATGAGAAATATAATTGTAGTTTTCCCTGGTGTTTGATTAAGTGAAGATGTCATGTGTGATGGCAAACATGTTGACAATAAACATGACATTACGGTAATGACGCCCGCCCCGTCACGAGCACTCTATAATCCCCATGACTGCGCATGTACAAGCATAATACTATAAATGTTATCTCCTGTTGATCATCGTTTGAATAATAGCTGCAGTCTAAATTAACTACAGCGTAACAATTCTATTTCATAGTCATCATATTAGTATTAAAGTACCTGGATGACCGAGCTTTGCTCGGTTTTTTTTTTTCAAATTGTGTTTTTTGGAAATTATATTTAAGTACGAATTACTAATAAAATGATGAAATATGAATAATGTTACTTAACAACGCCATCTGCTGTTGTGTCGTTAAAGCAATTAGTTGCTCACAAAAAATAGTATTATTATTCGCCAATAGATGTCAGGAAGAGTCTACTCAAACGCCTCCTTTTTGTTATTTTTCTTCCAAATGACATTTTCTAAAAATGATTCCTAGCTAGATCGATTTATCGCCCCCGAAACCCCCTGTATACTAAATTTTATGAAAATCGTTGGAGCCGATTCCGAGATTCCAATTATATATATACAAGAATTGCTCATTTAAAGATATAAGATATATCATATCATAAGATATATATATACGTCCCACTTCTAAGCAAAGAACTGTCTTAGTGTAGATAAGAGTAAGACCAACACGCTGGACTAATGTCTGGCGAACTTCACCTATATTAGAAAATATGTTTGCCTTCACATGAGTGTGATAATTAAATAAATAAATCAATACACCCAACAGTCACATACGTAATTGCCACCCCACACATACAAGTCCTGTTTCGTGGGTATCACAAATACCCAGACCCGAAACAAATATTTGTGGATCACACAAACATTTGTCTCGGTACGGGGATCGAAACCGCGGCCTCTCGTTTCGTAAGCTGGTATCTAGCCAACTGCGCCACGGGGCTGTCAAGTTCATTATGAATACACACATAATTTCGTAAGCAAAGGATCTAGACTCGGCTAAGGTGGGCTGAGACCATAATTTTTAGTATGGACTTTTGTCCATGCGCAGCAACGAGAAATACATAGTATGATGTTAACATCATTTGATTTTAAGATGTTCCTTCACAGTTGAAGTGCGTGATAATTTATTATGAATACGCATATAGCTTTGAAAAGTCAGGATTGGGATTTGAACCAACAAATTTTATTTTGCCTAATGGGGTCTAACGCCAAAACCAAGTGTGGAGCTCTCACGGGTTGCTGATGGTGACAAGTGTAGAAGATAAACATTTCGATTTAATTATGTGAATATGTGTCCGTTCCGGTCCACAGAGGGCGCGCAAAACGCTATTCATGCCGAGTAATTGTGAGTGCTGTCATTTGAGCATAAACGGAGAAAAATTGCAGAGTTTAGTTTGGAATGGAGTTAATTGGGCGCAAACACATTTGCACTAATTGAAAGATTTTTTAAGTATATAAAAATATTATTTTGGAATGAGAAGAAATACATGTAGTATTATTTAAACTATCTCCCTGATTTAATAAGCTACCAGCCGACCGAGTAAAGAAAGGGATGTCGCGAATTCGGCCTCCAATCCGACCTCGATGTAATTGTTGTGCTATGTTATATTATTTATGTTTATGCCTGTCTAGCTAGGTCTGCGTTACACATAAACACGAGAGCTCGGGTTCGATTCTTAGATGAGAAAAAGTTTTATTATGTTTTTGCATTAGTAGACGCTAATCAGCAGTGGCAATAGGTTCGCTCTTTTTTATTCAACTGGTGAAAAATGTTACTAGTAATATTCTGCTTACCCTTTTCGGTATACAGTTGAAAGAATATAATTAAGAATGTAAGAAGCATCTTACCTCAGCCACAATACTGTTGTACTCTTCATACACAATCTTGTCGCACGTGGTAGTCTTGTTACTGAAGTATTCCGGCGTGCAAGTAATGTTGGGAGACCATTTCGACATCCATTGCAGGTTATATACACTGAGGTTGTGTTCTGTGGCGTTGTGAGGCGCCATTCTATAGCACGTATTCGTGGTATTCGGCAGAGCGAATGATGCCCACGAATTGTTGAAATTGCTTGTAGAGAGCTCACATTCCGGTACTGCGCACCTGGAAATGAAAATTGTAATCTTCTATATAATATATTAAAATGAATTGCCGTTCGTTAGTCTCGCTAAAACTCGAGAACGGCTGGACCAATTTAGCTGATTTTGGTTTTGAAATGTTTGTCGTAGTCCAGGGAAGGTTTAAGCGGTGAGAAATTATAGCAAAATTGCAAGGAAGATAGTAAAAACAGCAATTAAATTTTCTCATATAAACTGTTCTAGCAAATTTCCTGTCAAACATGTAATGTTTATCCCGTCGATACGGTTAAAGGCCCCCTCAAATTAAAGAACGTATTTAAATAAGGGTTTCGAATCGACAACATATATCCACAATATTGGAATAATTGCGTATTTTAGATTTTTAAAATGTAGAATAGTGTCAGTAATAAAAAGGGATTGACATATTTATTGGTTGTCAAATATTTATGCGGGCGTTCAGAAATGTATTTTGTGTAACTAAGGAAAATATATCAAGCCTAATTAACCAACAGAATTTTTAAACTAAACTGTTGAGTACTGTAGTGTGATTCACAGAACGATATATAATCAAAGGAAAACTTAAAGTTGAGTTGGTTTGGTTCTTATTGTGAGGTTACAAGTTTCTTATTTTATAGTTGGGTCGATGCCTGAGATTTTAATTTTTAACGGCTGGACCGATTTTAATGAAATATTCTGTTTATCCAGGTGGATTCGTAAATGGTTTAGATTTGCAATTACACCAGATAGGTGGCGCTGTGATCGAGTTCTGGGATTTTAATTGTTAACTTCAATGATATCTGTGTATCTTCAGGTAGATTCGAGAATGGTTTAGATTTGAAATTGGACCCGATAAGTGGCGCTGTGATCGAGGGCTGGGATTTACCCTTTTCGCATTTCAGAACATAACTCCAAAATCTTAAACAATTCATTTTCTTTGTTCAAAAGAAGGCAGATGAATTTTTTTGTGTGTCTTCAGGTTGATTTGAGAATGGTTTAGATTGGAAAAAAAAATTAAATTTAAAATTGTGCACAGGACAACGTTTGTCGGGTCCACTAGTTATACATACATAACGTACTAAGAGTTGTGATGGCCTCGAGGTTTAAGCACGCGGTAGAGAATCTCGACGGTCGCGGGCTTAAACCCCAGGCACACACCTCTTTTCGAAGTTATGTGTGTATTCACAATAATTTATCACGTACTTTAATGGTGAAGGAAAACATCGTGATGAAACCTGCACACTTAAAAGTTCTTAGGAATCTCTTAGGTGTGTAGCCCGCCAACCTGCACTAGGCCAGCGTGGTGGACTAAGGCCTAAACCCTCTCAGTTGTAAAGGAGGCCCGTGCCCAGCAGTGGCACGTATATTTTTTTTTTTTTTTTTTATTGCCTTAGTAGGCAGACGAGCAAGCCTGATGGTAAGCGGTTACCGCCGCCCATGGACTAAAGTAATGCCAGGGGCACAACCCAGCCGCTGCCTACCGCATATGTGGGCTGATGATGTATGTAGGTATAAATAACCTCACACCTGTATTTCCCAAAGGGGTAGGCAGAGGTGCGAAGTGTTATTGGGTTTTTCCATTAGAAAATTCTCAATAGCAGCACGGAGTCTGGAAGTGTGCCCGAAAAAAGGCCATAGGTTCGTCCCCTATTACGTGGGACTGATACATACCTGGCGGAATGTGGGTGCAGAAATGCACCTCTGCCTACCCCTTCTGGGAATACAGGCGTGAGTTTATGTATGTATGTATTAGAAGTAAAAAATAAGGAAATTGTATGTAGTGGAAATAAATCTATGTAGATACCAAGACGTAGCCATGCTGCTAGTTGATAAATATTTATTCCCGTATCCGGCTGTGATGGAAGATGCCATAAATTATGAGAGATGTAACATCACGACTGTTACGCAACGTATTTTGCTTGTGTGGAACCATCTCGTGTTGTAATTATACATTGATGCGATTATCTAATTCTTTGTTTTGAAATGGATATGTTATTTTATTTGTATTTATTTTTATACATAATCGTTTTATAATTAAACGTTTGTTTTAAATAATACAAATAAGTTTAACATTATAACATAAAAAGCAGAAAGCAGATTCCACTAGAGAACAACCAAAAATCTCAACTGTTGCTCTTTTCGAAGCAGCTTCTAATTGATATATGGTCAGAAAATTCGCCAATCAGTCAGTGCCCTCACTTTATATCATACCTCCTCCTCCCCCCCCCCCTCCATCCAAAGGCTAAGAGAATTATACTTGTGAGAAAAAGGGTTATTGCATTAATTTTATGAGTAAAGTTGATAGTCCACCCGTGCATATCGCGGCAGGAGCGCGCGACACGTGATGTGCCAACCTTACATAACAATATGCATAAAACTTTTATGTGTTCGATAGCATATTCAAAATACATGTGGCAGCTCGAGATTTGAAACGATTACGTAAATCTATAATAGTTCTCCCGATTCATCAAAAACGCTCAAAGTCACCTGTCGAACTTTATCGTTTATTGTATAACTTTTGTAAATCAGGATTGTCCTGTCTATGTCATTGTCAAGTCTCGCCGTGTACAAAATCTTTCTCTAACACTCCTAATATGATACTATAAACATAGATTTTTGACCAAAAAATTTTTCCCGCGCGCTCTTGACTCTTGGCTCTTGATTACCGGCTCTGTACTTCTCCAAAACAGCACCTAGAAAATTTGCCTATGAAACCACAACAGACATACTGGGAATGGAAATACACAACTACCTAACTTGGCAAATAAAGATTTGAGTATACATAATTATGTTACAAACGAGAACAATGAATATCAACAAATTTCTAAACAATATGGAGATATCGTAATCTCCATATCATTTAAAAAAACCCGGTAAAAACCGCCATTCGATTTTGAGGAAATCAGAGAAATCTTCAATAAACATTGCAGAATAACTCACTTGAACCATGATCCAAGGTCGCGCCATATTAACACGATCTTTTACATAACATAGTTGTATGACTCAATCTTTCTTTTATCTTTTATCTGTACCTATTTAATAAATATAGCACGACTGATTCAATCATGTTGATTTTATTGCTTTGCGGTCAATTATCAGTTTTTCTAGACGTTGTTTAACAATTAGGATAATCGATTCGATTTTGTTTTGTTATTTATTACAATGATTATTACACTGATGACTCCGATATAGAATTCAGGTTTGAAACAAATTCATACGTATTGATAATTTTGCCCCCTTTACGATAAATACCCGATAATAGTTGGAGAGAACATAGCCTTTTTTCGGAAAATTTCCTGACTTCCTGAAAAACCCAATAACATCGTATCCAACCTGGAAATCGAACCCGGGATCTCTCGACGTCGTGCCGGTCCCTTAAGCGACGGGACAAACGAAGAAGTCTATAATTTTTTTTCTGTAGTAAATAATTGCCCAAGCTTCTAAACAAGTATTTGGTACCTGTATCCCACTTCAGCGGCCGTGAACACGTAGTTGAAGTTGCACATGGCGAGGAACGAGTCCCGGAACGACAGCAGGAACAGCAGCAGCAACTGGTACTTGCCGAAGCTGCCCAGCTCGCTCAGAATGCCGTCCAGGTTGAACTGACCTTCTGAACCGCCCGACGGCTCCTCAACCTGAGAATATCACAAAAATAATGATAGCTCTTTCGTATCTGGTGGTTTCATTTCTGCAACCACGTTTCGCCAGCTTAAAAGACCCATGTAATAGGATGCGAGATTATTACCGATTACTGGGTTATACTTTTGCCAACCCCGTGGCGCAGTTGGCTAGACACCAGCTTGCGAAACGAGATGCCGCACTGAGTCAAATGTTTGTGTGATCCACAAATATTTGTTTCGGGTCTGGGTGTATGTGAGACCGAAAAGTCTCTCGTAGTTTCTGATACCCACGACACAAGACTCGTATCTTAATGTGGGGTCAGAAATATGTATGTGACTGTTGGATGTATTCACTCGGCAAATTTTTGTTTTTTCGGACTCTGTAATATCACCGAATGTTCTCGATTAAACTCGCTAAGTATATAAAGGCCATCATCGAAGCAGCATTAATACGGTTAATAATATAACTCTCAGAACTATGTTACTAGAAATTCATTAACCTAAATTAATTTATTCAAATAGAATATGTCAGATCTGCCTACTCACAACTAATGTGATTACTTTTAATTCAAATATAATCACTTCATAAAATGTTGCCTTGCATTTTCTTAAGCAGGTTATTAGGTTTGTAAATATAGGCAACAAGTTTTTCTCTATATCAATTTAATTAGTTGCCTCACAGTGGTATTATACCAAAGACTTTATATCATAAAATTAATGTCATAAGTTTGCCGGCTACCTTTACAAACAGAGAGGTATAAAGAGCACTCACTCACAAGCACACCGTACGCACTACATTTACACATTAGATCGTACACTAAATGCTCTCGAGGGCAGTGGCGTGCCTAGGGTCTCTAGCTAGGGCAAGCCCAAATTTTTATTACGGTTTTTATAGTGTATTTTGTTGGTCCAGAAAGTCAGAGAACTAATAAATAATATACCTACCGCAAATTATTTACATACAAGATTTTGACATATTGATGTAGGTATATTATAGTACTGGCCTAACAAAGAAATAATTATTTGTCGCTAGTGATAGTTAGTACCAAAAACCATAAAATGTCGGCGAAAATTATAAGAACAATAATATGTCCAAATTGTGCACAAACGTCGTGTCTCTCTAAATTTGAATGCGAGATGTTATAACATAGACACGGAATATATCATATTGAGTTTTATTAGACAAATAACTCGACTCGAATTGGTTTCAAACCACATAATTAAAAAGTAAACAGTCAAATTCTAAAAATTACCTAAACATAAGTTAATTTTCATGTCGTGACCTTGAATGCAAGTTTTTTGTTGAACAAAATGACAAATAATATGTACCTATTAATCTTAGAAATAATACGATGATGATCAACGCGAGAGTTTTGAAATTTCCTGACATAATTAACGAGATATGAATACTTCAATGCGTTGTTTACAATATTTATAAAAAGAAATCAAAGTATGTAGTGTTGTAAATTTTAATGCATTCTACAAGAACCAGATAAATTATTTAAATCATTACAACAAGAATTCCACACATTTTAAACATTATATAAAATATGCAACACAAACATAATATAACCTTTTCGTATGGGAACATTCTTGACTATTCAATTAGTTATGTACTTACTAATCGGATGCGGATCTATTAAGCGTCCTCATAATTTTTAACAATTAGAGAAATACTCGAGTCTGGCATATATGTAGGTTTTGGACAAGTTACGAGCCATTTTTTCACAGTATAATTTAATGAATTTACCTTATCTTCGAAGAGCAAAAATGCACACACTTTAAGTCGCCACTAGGATTAACAATAAACATCACCCATTTTTTATAATCACTGTAGTAATATTCTAAACAAATTCTATTTAATTTGGTTCTTTCACTCAGTAAACGTAAACAATTAACAACGTGTGACCTTGACATAGTGTGCTAATGTGCTTCACAGTCACAGCACTCCAGGGTTGCCATTAAATAAAAATATATTACCGTGTATTGTAGAAAAATTGAGAAATTGCCGTTTCATTTTTTTTTCAATTACATTCAATTCTTATCATATAATTGCCGTGTTTATGACACGGCAATGAAATTCTGCCGTGTACCGTGTTTTTTTTTTTCCAACTGACCCCAATTACCTTATAACACGGCAATTCCCGTGTCAACGTCAATGGCAACCCTGCTGCACCGGGAGTGCACGCACTTCAGAAATCAGAGCGAAAGCGGGATTCTTATGTCCATACTAATTGCTATATAAACGGTATTTTGGTTATATCTATGTTTTAAAATCCAATGGGAATTTCGACATAGTGCGAAAGAGATAGAACTAGTAAGGTGAAGCCAGGTTTAAAGCCCACGAGATAGAGGGAGATAGATATTATTATTATGTTCATCATTGTTGTTTACTCTAAAGTCTAAGCTATTGACGTTCGTGCGCCCGCGTTTCGTTTTTTTGAAATTATATGGGCAGGGATTTGGCGCGCGGCGGCGCGGCTGTATGGCGGACGGCGGCGCGGCAAAAATACGTAAATTTCTGTTTTTGGATAAATATTTTGTTGTTTGTATTGAATTATGGAATATCTAGTTTATGGAAGGCTTATAGGCTTCTATGGAAGTACCGCCACTGCTCGAGGGAAGGTAAAACCGATTCAATTATCGAATTTGCTTTCCTCTCGCGGGCACGTCGAAACACTTCAGCTCACAACACTAAACCACCACCATATTAAATTCTACAACAATTAAAAAAATATATATATCTACAGAGAGGTATGCTTGTCAGAGAAAACGCTTTACCTTCACTTATAAAGGCACACATTTAACGCAGGGAATTTTCAAGATCACGCATTACTTAGTTCCGGAAGACGAAATTAGTTGCACTTCATATAACGGCTTATTCATTCATTCATGCTCGTGCATGGTTTTGAAAAACGAATTGTTAGTATTTGCGAAAGCAGATGAGGAAGTCTGAATGAGAATCAAGGATTTTTTTCAATACTAGCTGACCCGGCGAACTTCGTTCCGCCTAACAGCCGATTCTTTAATATATATTTTTTTAAATTGGTCCACCCGTTTCAGAGTTTAGCCGGAACAAAGAGACAGACAGATAACAATTGTAAAAAACTTTATTTTGGTATATGTACCATGTATACATGCATTATTTATGCATTTATTAAAAAGCGGTTATTTCAATATTACAAAACAGACACTCCAATTTTATTTATTTGTATAGATGTTGTCGTCTTAACTAGTTAAGGGTAGATAAATAGTAATTGATAAAATGTTCGTCGGTAGTTTGAGATGTTATTGTCACGTTACAGTGGGGCGGTATCTATATAAGCACGTTCAGTGCTAGCAGGAGTCGATTGCTGTATCAAGTCTTTTTGGTTGAAAGACCTAGATTATAATAAATAATAAATAAATAGGCTTCATAGAAACAAACATTCACGCTTGTACCCTGGGAGGAGGGTAGACAGAAGTGCAATGTTGCACCTACGTTTCGTTAGCTGTTTTTGAGACCCTCATAAAGGGGTCAGCCTGTTTTTAGTGCACATTGGACTCTACTGCTACGTACTGATAATTTTTTCATGAAAAAAAAACCCCAATAACACTTTGCCTGACCCTGGAATTGAACCAACATTTTGCCAACAATTATAAACAAATGTACACTAAAGCAATAACATGCCCTTCGTTTTATAACATTGTTTTTTTTTAGTTATACTTCTTTGGGCGCGTTATGAGAAAATGATGAGAGTGAAATTTTAAGATGCGCGCGCATCATTGTAAGTTGTAACACAAAAGTAAGAGGTTGAAGCTGCCTATATGCTCCAATAACAGGTCGAAGCTGCCTATGTGCTCCAATATAATTGAGATTATCTATCCGTGTGCATTATTTTATTGTATTATTTAATAAAAAAAATGTGATAAAAATTAAAATCAAGCATCAAATGAAAATATTAACTTTTAATATTTATTTAATGATGCCATAAAAGGATAACTCCTCACGAGCGTATTATTACCATCAACTCATCAAAAGTACTAACCTTAATACTTGTTTCCTTAGACATGTTGGTGCGATGTTACACGTTCAACCAGCACCCGGCTGCACTCACTATCATCATACCTGCAACAACACATACTGTACATTAATAGGTACACGTCCATACAGACTATTTCTTGCTATATGTAGAAACACATGGATGGCTATAGCAGTTACTGTTTTAGCCATGATAATTGTCATAGTTACATCTTCACAAAAAATGAACTCACAGCAGCGGCTTCCATTAGTAATATTCTGCACTTCAAAATATACGAAAAATATTTTTCACGAGTTTTGTTTTTTTAAGGCTACAAGTATAATGCGACTGCTCGACCAAGCCGTTCCTTCTATTCGGGGTGAAACGAATTTAATTTATCTCTTTCTCTTCTGATTAGTCGTTCACTACTTTAATTTTATGTTTTCAAATATTAGTGTAAATTGTTTTGGATTGTTTACTATATTCATATTTCGGTATATTTCCTAAATAAAAATAAAAACTTTTTTTACCCAGTTTTAATAAAGTCAGTCCTACTTTACTTTTATAATCTCTTTGTACTTTATATATATAACTATGTATTCAAATAATTAAAAGACATAATTGCATAATGTTGTAATTTATGTTGGCAACTCCGGGAATTAAAGTGCGCAAAAGGCCTTATTATAGTAGCTCTAATCGAGCATAAGATGAACACTATTTTGAATTCTGTCAGAATTCTTCGACTTTTATTTTAAATTTATCGTCGAAATTTATAAATACTTTTAAAAACAGTAGCCTATTTGAATGAATTAACCTTGAAATTAACGAAACGCTGTATGCGTAAAGTAATTATTTAATGAACTTATTCCACTTAGTAACATAAAACATAGAGTAATGTAACATCAATCGGTACAACGGTACAACTAGGTAGGAACAACTTCGAGAAGGAGACCCAAAGAAGAATACAGCTGGGTTGGGCAGCGTTTAAAAAACTTCGTCGAGTCTTTTCGTCACCCATACCTCAAAGCCTAAAGACAAAAGTTTTTAACGAGTGCGTCCTTCCAGTCATGACATACGGAGCCGAGACGTGGACACTGACGATGCGGCTTATCCACCAATTTAAGGTCGCTCAGCGAGCTATGGAGAGGGCTATGTTGGGGGTTTCTCTGAAAGATAGGATCAGAAATGATGCCATCCGCCAGAGAACGAAAGTTATCGACATAGCCCAGAGGATTAGCGAGCTGCAGTGGGCAGGTCACATTTGTCGCAGAACCGACAATCGTTGGGGGAAACGGGCTCTGGAGTGGAGACCGCGACTCGGCAAACGTAGTGTAGGGCGCCCTCTGGCTAGGTGGGGTGACGATATTCGCAAGGTGGCTGGCAGCGGTTGGATGAGGATGGCCGAAGATCGAGCCCAGTGGCGTGCCATAGAAAAGGCCTATGTCCAGCAGTGGACGTAAGAAAGGCTGCTGATGATGATGAATGTAACATCAACTAAAGTAGTTCTGCATTCAAAAACCGGCCAAGTGCGAATCGGACTCGCGTAAAGAGGGTTCCGTACACACAAACTTAACATTGGAGTTGAAAATTTTTATGGTTCGCACAATATTGAGTGATTTACCATAATTTTAAAATCATGGACTTCTTATAGGTTTTCCTTTAATCTATAAGTAGAAAACTAATTTCTGTATATTTTTTTTCAAAATTTTAGTTTCAGTAGTTTCGGAGATAAGGGGGGAGGGGAAAATGGTCAATTTTCGTCTATTTTCTTGAATCACTTGGAAACTATTTATTTTAAAATTACAAAAAAATATAATACATTTAAGATCTTCACTACAAAACCTTTCATTTAATATGTGACGCGATGCCGTTTTCAAATATATATTTTTTAATTTTCCACCTTCCCCCAAAAATGACCTCCTATATACAGATTTCATCTATTCACGTCACACCTCTGCGTTTGGGTCACAGAAATTGATGTGTGTTCCAAATTTCAACTTAATCGGTCGAGTAGATTCGGAGATAATTGACTGTGAGCGACGGACAGACGGACACACGAGTGATCCTATAAGGGTTCCGTTTTTTTATTCGGACGAACGGAACCCTAAATATTAACAAAATTTGCAATTACTATGAGTTTGGGATAAACGCCATTTAATCGTAAAAATATATTTGTGTTATTATCCATCGGCATATCAACAGTTGCACGAATATGTCATATCCTGTATATGGCTTGAAGTTTTCCTAACAACCACATACATTTCATACCTATCGTTGTTAGGAAAACTTCAAGTTTTTTATTTTTTGTCGGGATTTTCTTTAACGCCAGGGGGTTTGTAATCACCTTGGCTATTGCCTGCCTTAGTTTCCGATCACGGTCTGAATACACCCTGTATAGGTTCTATACAGGTTCCTTCATAAGTTTCTCCGGGTGCATTTTTTTCTTAATGGATACAGCTTATATCGAACAACCATAAAACTTTTTTAATTGTATAGGAAGGTTGTAAAGCGTATTCAAAACAACAAAATAGTTTAATAATCATCATCATCAGTTCATATACGCCCCACTGCTAAGCACGAGAATCCTCTACAGCTAGGCCTTAGTCCAACACGCTGGTCTAGTGCGGGTTGGCGGACGTCACACCTAAGAAACTCCTAAGAATTTTTAGATGGGCTGAAAATAAGTGATTTCACGTCAGTCCTAACATTTTAGTAAGGTTTATCCTCCATGTACGATGACATTGAATCTATTAAACATGTTTACTCGACATGATGTTTAAAGTTATTCGTCGGATATAATGGAATTAGAAAAAAAAATTGACAGTATTCCAACCTATTATTTAGCATAACTTTGCATGACCTGTTTTAAACGAGTTTAATATGTAAATAATAAAATATTCGCAGACGTTTTGTGAATGGAAAATGTGAGCTATACTCGTATATGGCAAATATCAGACAGGGCGGTAATTTTTAAAAAACGCAGAACCGTTGACCTTTGTTTGGTCATCGGCTCTGCTTTACTACATTACGCCTAATATTTATTATGCGGCAATATTAGCTTGTAACTATGATTGCTATTTGCAATTAGATTTATTGTTAATAATGCGAAATCTAATCAAAGCAAACACAACCATAAACAACAAATATTTTTTATTAAAACCAACAGTGGTTCTACTCACAATGTTTCCTCCGCAATACCAGCGGCGAGAGAGAGCTTCACGCGCAACACTCGCCTTTATAAAGCCCCTCAATAACCAATAATGTACATAAAATAAATAAATCGTTGTGGCCGATTTAAACTTGAAAACTTTAGCAAAAATTTACGTTTCATCAGCTATCCAACGAGGTATAACAATCCAGTTTTATTAATACCTAGTTAGTAGAAAAAACTTAGTTTCATAGGCAATAGGGGAGGCAAAGTTAAAGTATTTAAAGATAGGATAAATTAATGCGGCGTGTGAAATGAGAAGGAATGACTACTGATGTGTTTGAAAAAGTTGACTTCGTAAAAGATTGCGAAGATTTGTGCATAACAGAGGCAGACATCATCATCATCAGCCTATATACGTCCTGCTGCTGGGCCCCGTGCCCACAACTGAGAGTGTTTAGGCCTTAGTCCACCACGCTAACCTAGTGCGGGTTGGCGGACTACCCATGCCTAAGAAATTCCTAATAACTTTTAGGTGTGCAGGTTTCATCACGATGGTTACGTGATAATTCTTTGTGATATTTTTATTAATCCACAGAACGTGTCCACGTGGAGATATTTCTACGTAAATAAAAGAACAGACATGGTAGGTGAAAGAATAGACAATGAATAACTCATATTAAGAATAACGAATGATTAAATGTTCAATAATTATGTACCACCAAATAATATATAATAGAAATTATGAGTAAGACATGCACAAAGAACACTTATTTAATGTGCCATTTAGACAAAAAATATAGGATATTATGCTACTCGTAATATATATTGGTATTGGTATTGTTCTTTCTATTACATTCTTTCTATGTCTATACTAAAATTATTTCATTAAATAATTACATAATGTATCAGAGCGACAGATTTTTTAACATTTGTAATATTAGTTAGGATCGTGATCATCAGCCCAAATACGTCCCACTGCTGGGCACGGGCCTCCTCTACAACTGAGAGGGTTTAGGCCTTAGTCCACCACGCTGGCCTTTTTCTTTTTTTGTCGAGGGGAAACCTGGTTATGGCTCTACTTCCTGCCAGCCCTAGGGGAGGGGGGCGGGAAGCGTATGTCGGGGTCACCGGCCTTCCAGCCCGGCGCGCGGCGACGTTACGTCCGCGCAGATGTAAGTGCCGGGCTGGGTACCTAACAAAATCCCTAAACCGGCATACCGACCAAAACCCCCCGGTGGCCATCTCCGCGCCAAGTGGGACGACCACGGTACGTGGGCGAGAAGCGCCCACCGTAATTCCACAGCTGCCCCCGCAGCGCGTCCAGCGACCCCAAAGGCCCCTTTGAGTCGCCTTTTACGACAGGCAGGGGATACCGTGGTGGGATTCTAGCGCCCCCTTGCCACAGGGCAGGCACCACGCTGGCCTAGTGCGGGTTGGCGGACTACACACCTAAGAAATTCCTAAGAACTTTTTAGGTGTGCAGGTTTTATCACGATGTTTTCCTTCACCGTTAAAGCAAGTGATAATTTATTGTGAATACACACATAACTTCGAAAAGTCAGAGGTGTGTGCCTGGGGTTTGAACCTGCGACCGCCGAAATTCTCGACCGCGCGCCTAAACCTCGACACCATCACAGCTTATATAAAATAGTAAAATAAATGTTTTAATTTTATACATTATTTTGTTTGCTTTAAAGCCAAAACATCAATAAAAGTACTTACGAAAATTCACAATTTTTTTTAATTACTCCGATGTTTACTTTCACAGAAATTCACAAAACAATAAACTGTAACAGACAATAAGCATGTAATGACTGAAAGTAGTAATAGTTTAACTTGGTTTTTATACCACAACGACAACGCATCAATCACAGTGGTGTAACGCGGCGCGGCGTCGCGCGTTCGATGCACGGCGCACAACCATGTGTTTTCCTATTGCTCATTACTATTGTATTAATTATTCTATTGTTAGTTGCTAATTGTTCTAGGCCTTGCTATGTGATCACACTAAATTAATCACAAAACTACAATGCGCTCAAATATAAGACACAAGATTTGTGTCTTAAATCTAACTTCAGTTGCAATCATACCAACTTGTTATTGTCGATGAAAGCTGTTTTAGTGCCCCTTTTAATAACATACGAAAGTCTGATAAAGATGTGACGGTACTGCGGCTTAGCGAGCCGTGCGGTAGGTAAGTGGAAACGACTGTCCTTTTTTCATTAATGGGCTAGTCCTTATCCAAAAATAACCCCTCGGTGACATTCTCGCACATAGGGTGCATGTCTTTTTTTTTCTTTTTAAAATAAATACACCCAACAGTCACATACATAGTTCTGATCCTACACTAAGATACAAGTCTTGTGTCGTGGGTATCAGAAATTACGAGAGACTTTTCGGTCTCACAAACACCCAGACCCGAAACAAATATTTGAGGATCACACAAACATTTGTCTCGGTGCGGGGATCGAACCCGCGGCCTCTCGTTTCGCAAGCTGGTGTGCAGCCAACTGCGCCACGGAGCTGTAAAAAATGTGATGTCTAGGAGCGATAGGCGCCTTACATTACTCACAGCAACCGCTCGGCATATTGTAGAAATGCATGCTAAAAGCTATAATTCAAGGGGAGTCGAAGCCTAGCCTATTAAAGCCACACAGCCAGAGCGAGGTAATCATTTATCATCAGCCCACATACATACATTCTTTATTTTTTTCTTGCTAATATTCGCACTTCCCGGAATATCTGTGGATGATAGCGCACCGCCCTCGAGGCACTTACAGCATCCCCGATTACTTCTATACTCCAGCTGATATCACGGTTCAGGATGCCGTTACGGAATTCTTACCCAGTCCACAGGGTGAGCGCTATTATACTAGCAAGGAAACCACTTTACGTGACAAAACGGCATATACCTACCTATATAAAAATATAATATTATATATTAAAAGTAGATTCATGGTTCTTACCATGATTTTTGACGATGTATAAGTATTGTATTGTACGATCATTAAATATCTTATTACTAATTACATCGGTACTGCCCTATTATTACGCTTTATCCAAATCGTAGGTAAACGTTAAAGAGTGACGTCATTAACATTTCAAGCACAGTCCGATCTCGAAAGGATGTCTGGTCGCGGCAGGATGAAAGTACAAACCGAATCGTGAGTGATTCAACTGAATTACCCAAATGCGGAAATTATATGACGATACAATATATGCGTGCGACTGCTCATACGATCCCTATTCCGAGAATAAAGTCATGTAATGTAATGTAGTTTCTAACGACTAGCTCCTTCTACTTCTTTGGCGTTATGTTCACAATTGAGGCCTGAGAAGTGGCAAAAATGTAGCAGTGATAAAAAAATAATAAGCAGTGATGGCCTCGAGGTTTAGGCGCGCGGTCAAGAATTTCGGCGGTCGCAGGTTCAAACCCCAGGCACACACCCTTTTCGAAGTTATGTGTGTATTCACAATGAATTATCACTCGCTTTAACGGTGAAGGAAAACATCGTGATAAAACCTGCACACCTAAAAAGTTTTTAGGAATTTCTTAGGTGTGTAGTCCGCCAACCCGCACTAGGCCAGCGTGGTGGACTATGGCCTAAACCCTCTCAGTTTTAGAGGAGGCCCGTGCCCAGCAGTGGGACGTATTTGGGCTGATGATGATGATGATAAAAAATAAATGTACCAAATTGGTTCTCTTAATTGACACACAAATTCATGTCGCATTATCAGAAATTGTAATCAGTCTGCTTGTGGTCTCGCGGCCCGAGTAAGTATGTGCCGATTGATCTACGAGTAGATATCCCGGGTCGGATTTCCGGGTCGGGCAGTGTTATTGGGTTTTCCATTAGGAAATTTTCAGTCTGGAATTTGCCTAAAAATGGATTACCATTTTTGCGGGAGGGTAGGGAGGGAGGAAGAGGAGGGTATTGACCCTCCGCGTATTATGTGGTCGATACATACCTGGCGAAATGTAGGTGCAGAAATGCACCTCTGCCTACCCCTAAGTGAATACAGGCGTGAGGTTATGTATGTATGTTTAACCAGTCTGTCTAAATTTGATTCAGAGTGGTATAATTGTTTGGGAATGGTTTCATCATAATCGAAACACTATTTCAAAGTTCTTGTTCCCTATGGATGGACTATTACGATGGACTTAAAGATACATATGGCTTATTGCGAAAGTGCTTTTGTCATTTTATCATAAGTATAAACTATAGTGAAAGTGATGAAAGTCAAATAGAATCATAACTACTTATCATCATCAGCCCATATACATCCCACTGCTGGGCACGGGCCTCCTCTACCATTGAGAGGGTTTAGGCCTTAGTCCACCACGCTGGCCTAGTGCGGGTAGGCGGACTACACACCTAAGAAATTCCTAAGAACTCTTAGGTGTGCAGGTTTCATCACGATGTTTTCCTTCACCGTTAAAGTACCTATATACGTGATAATTAATTATGAATACACACATAACTTCCAAAAGTCAGAGGTGTGTACCTGGGGTTTGAACCCGCGACCGTCTAGATTCTCGACCGCGTGCCCAAACCTCGAGGCCATCACGACTTCTTAACTTTAACAAAGATGTATTATCGATAGGTTTATGCGTAATTTATATTACTTACATAGGTAGAGAATTAGTGAGCGAACTTCCTTAACAACAGGAGCACGCTTATGAATCAACCATTTGAATCATCGGATAATGATACTAATAAGTTTACTTTGTACTTTATCGATTTATTAAAATATTGTAATAATATATTGACTGCCTCGTGGTCTCGCGGTACAAGTATGTGCCGTGCGATCTAAAGGTCCTGGGTTCGATTCCCGGGTCGGGCAGAGTGTTATTGGGTTTTTCTATTAGGAAATTCTCGGTAACAGCACGGAGTCTGGAATTGTGCTCGAAAAACGGCAATAGGCTCGCCCCCTATTACGTGGGACTGATAAATACTTGGCGAAATGTGGGTGCAGAAATGCACCTCGGCCTACCCCTTCGGGTATTATAGGCGTGAGGTTATGTATGTATGTGTATTGTAATAATTAAGAGTCACGTTAAAAACAATATTTAGAAAAAAATTATTAAAACAGGTGAAATTTGTTTTAAACTATTCTACTTGAATATATAGCTATTCATCATGCTTATTGAAAATAAATATTGTAAAAATAAGTTAACAAGTAATAAATAAAATAAAACAGTGAAGGAAAACATCGTGATAAAACCTGCGCACCTAAAAAGTTCTTAGGAATTTCTTAGGTGTGTAGTCCGCCAACCCGCACTAGGCCAGCGTGGTGGACTAAGGCCTAAACCCTCTCAGTTATAGAGGAGGCCCGTGCCCAGCAGTGGGACGTAGTTTTCAAATATATTTTTTTCAATTTTCCACCTTCCC
The DNA here is from genome assembly GCA_907164795.1 of Hemaris fuciformis. Taxonomy (NCBI): domain Eukaryota; kingdom Metazoa; phylum Arthropoda; class Insecta; order Lepidoptera; family Sphingidae; genus Hemaris; species Hemaris fuciformis. The sequence continues at coordinate 16,226,143 of OU015442.1, forward strand.
CCCAAAAATCTGTATCTGTATATGGGAGGTATATACAGATTTCATCTATTCACGTCACACCTCTGCGTTTGGGTTACAGAAATTGATGTGTGTACCAAATTTCAACTTAATCGGTCGAGTAGATTCGGAGATAATTGACTGTGAGCGACGGACAGACGGACACACGAGTGATCCTATAAGGGTTCTGTTTTTTTTATTCGGGCGAACGGAACCCTAAAAATAATTGACAAGAAGAGTTTCCCTTATGACGAAAGCTGGTTTGTCTTAAGAGGAAAGACCAAAAACCCTTGTAATACGCGCAGACAGGATAGGTTAATAATTCCCAACCAATTTCATTACTTCTATTGTTCTTAATCTTGCGTCACGACATCCTCGACGTATAGGGAAATTTGAATAGTAGGCATAGTACTGACTCATAATAAATAATAAATAATAATAAAATAAATACACCCAACAGTCACACACATAGTTCTGACCCCACACTAAGATACAAGTCTTGTGTCGTGGATATCAGAAACTACGAGAGACTTTTCGCTCTCACAAACACCCAGACCCGAAACAAATACTTGTGGATCACACAAACATTTGTCTCGGTGCGGGGATCGAACCCGCGGCCTCTCGTTTCGCAAGCTGGTGTCTAGCCAACTGCGCCACGGGGTTGTCATAATATACCCGGTCTGTAGTTAAGTCTATCTCTTTTGCCATATAAGAAGGCGGAGGAAACAATGGCAAAATCCTCACACACTTATGGCTTTATCCCAATTTTTTGAAGTCGTTTTTAAGTGCTTCTGAGAATTTCCTAACGATAAAACTTAAACACTTTTCCCGACCCGAAAATCGAAACCGCGACCCCTAATTGCACGGCACAAAGTTGTACTGGGGGACCAACGAGGTAGTCCTAATCATCTTATCTTCGAATAGACCCTGCATGTCTAAGGATAGTGTCGATATCCGTGTGGATACGAATATCCTGGCATTAATTCTGTAAGACACACCATGTGCTTGACGTCATATTTTGCCTACATTCAAGTAATATGACTATGGTTACAATATTTACCTCACACATGAATTGATGACGTAGATCATGTCTGAGGTAATCTAACCACGTAGCAACATGGGATTTTTCTCTTCCACGGGTAAAATCGTGGATTAATTAATCATTATGTTAATCTGAATTTTAATTCAGACATTATCGTCAGTTGAGGCGGCGAAAAGAGTGTTTGGACCTTGGCATTTGGCGCTCTGTAGTCTTTGCCTATATTAATTGACAGCCCCGTGGCGCAGTTGGCTAGACACCAGCTTGCGAAACGAGAGGCCGCGGGTTCGATCCCCGCACCGAGACAAATGTTTGTGTGATCCATAAATATTTGTTTCGGGTCTGGGTGTTTGTGAGACCGAAAAGTCTCTCGTAGTTTCTGATACCCACGACACAAGACTCGTATCTTAATGTGGGGTCAGAACTATGTATGTGACTGTTGGGTGTATTTAAAAAAAAAAAAAACTCCAATTAATTCGCCTGTCTCCACAGGCGTGGCATTGTATATGTATGTGGACAGCCCCGTGGCGCAGTTGGCTAGATACCAGCTTGCAAAACGAGAGGCCGCGGGTTCGATCCCTGCACCGAGACAAATGTTTGGTTTATTTATTTATTTAAATAGTTTTCAAGTTATTCAAGAATATAGAAGAAAATTGACCCTTCCCCCCCCCCCCCCCCTAGCTCCGAAACTACTGAAGCTAAAATTTTGAAAAAAATACAGAAATTAGTTTCCCACTTATATGAAAACTTATATGAATACTTATAGGAAAACCTATAAGAAGTCCACGATAATAAAATAACATATTGAATCACTCAATATTGTGCGTAACATGAAATTTTTCAACTCCAATGTTAAGTTTGTGTGTACGGACCCTCTTCACGCGAGTCCGACTCGCACTTGGCCGGTACAAAATGTAAGTCAATAAAACAAGAATTTATTTTAAGGTGCCACATATCCAATATATTTCGACGCGGTGACATCGCATTATCCGCTTTGCCACATAGCTTATTATTTAGCAAAAAAAGATCTAAACTACGGAGTGGTTGCACAAATATTTTACATGTTAAAAATAATGTCATGATGTTGGTTGGGTTCACCTATTAAGAAACATTAAAATTACCGTCATTGCCAGATGCCAGAGACAAAAAAAAAGTGTGTGTGTGTACTTATGTACACGCGTTAGAAGTTATACTTCATACATAAATATATATTTTCTTAAATAATATAATAATATATTATAATCATGGTGTCGGTTTTTCATGACAGTGTGCGCGCGCATCGTAATAACTTCAAAACTGTTATATTACTAAAAACGATTTAAGCCTGACCATGCGTGACGTACATATCATATAAGTAATAAATTTAAATTAAGGAAATTAAAATTATAATTAATTCTGACGTCACGACTCGGTCTTGACGGCACGTGACGTGAGCAGAATTTTAAAAGTGAAATTAGATTAAATTAAAATAAATAAAATAAATAAAATAAAATAAATACCTCTCTCGACTCTGTCTTGACCGTACGTGACGTAATCAAAAAAATAATCAAAAAAAAAAACTACTACTGTCACTTTTCTACATTCTTAAAATTTAAAACAATCTTTTTCTGAATAACTTTTTGGTGTCGGTGTGCGCGCGCATCGTAAAAAATCACTCTCATCATTTTTCTCTAACGCGCCAAAAGAAGTACAACTTCAATAAATAATATGTTTTAATGTACAGTTTGTCCCTCTATAACATTCAACGTCTCTTTCAAAGCCTAATCTGCACAATAAAGTATTTTAATAGCATCACGTGCAAACATTACTTTTCACATCCGTATAAATATACATTATGGACGATAATTTTCACATTTTACTCATTATGTGTGCGCTTATCACCAATAAACTGCATTCATCATGTTTATTTAACTATTGTTCTTCATTGCGGAGAAAATAAGGCATAACCGGACATGTTTTAATGTCCTGTCTCATTATTCCTATAGGTTGATTGCTCTGTCTATCTTTGCTGCCTAATTATATTTTTTTTTCTAAAATACATACATACATACATAAACTCACGCCTGTATTCCCCGAAGGGGTAGGCAGAGGTGTATTTCTGCACCCACATTTCGCCAGGTATGTATCAGTCCCACGTAATAGGGGGTGAGCCTATTGCCGTTTTTCGGGCACATTCCCAGACTCCGTGCTGTTACTGAGAATTTCCTAATGCAAAAATCCAATAACACTTTGCCCGACCCGGGAATCGAACCCAGGACCTCAAGATCGCACGTCACATACTTGTACCGCGAGACCACGCGAGGTTTTTCTAAAATATAGGTATATAAGCACTTATGGGTTCTTCTATGAGATTTTTTTTTATTTACAGCACAAATTTTTGAAAGTTGTCCGAAAAAAGTTATGCGTGGATCTTCAAACTCTGCCTAACCCTATAGGGGATGCAGACAAGAGTGAGAAAAAGTAAATATATTGAAGCGACAATACGCACAGTAGGTATCGGTATAATATTGCTACATTGTTGCATATCTATGAGCATTCTGGTCAATGCGCCGTCATTACGCCGCTTGTTATCAAAAAAATGCCTACATCACCAACTTAAACCTTTATACCTAAGATCTGAGCATAATAAATTTATTATATAAATACACCCAACAGTCACATACATAGTTCTGACCCCACACTAAGACACAAGTCTTGTGCCGTGGGTATCACAATCTACGATATATTTGTGGATCACACAAGCATTTGTCTCGGTCCGGGGATTGAACTTGCCCCTCTCGTTTCGCAACCTGGTTAGCCAAGTGCGCCACGGGGCTGTCTTTAGTAGGTGCACTACCCAGGACTAAATACTGTGGAATAAGGCTTAAGTAGTCTCTACTGTAAAAGACCTAAATGTCAAGCATATAATACATAAATAACATAAATAAATAAATACATCCAACAGTCACAAGTCTCGTGTCATGGGTATGAAAACCCGCGGCCTCTCGTTTCGCAAGCTGGTATCTCTGGCTAACTGCGCCACGGGGCTGTCATCACGCCAGTATTCCCCAAAGAGGTTGGCAGTGGTGCATTTCTGCATTATGACGTATGTAGGCTAATAGTCCAACCAAAAACCAACCTATTTGTATGATAAAACCAGCTGTAAAGACACGCTTAAATGTGTACATACAATGTTTGACCCAGGACTCAGCCCAGCGTAGTTCGATCGCACGCTGTATGTGTTAATAAAAGAAAGAGAAGAAAAAGGCTGATATAATTCGATATAATTTCACCAGAAAGCGTGCTATGGGAAAGATGTTTTTCATCAAGTACAAGGCATTTAGTGTCAGTTTGAAGATGTCGAGTCACTTGGCCACAATAGACAATTACGGTGTTTCTTATACAACTAATTGGTTTGTTCTTTGCGTGTTATTGTTCCGAGCTGTACAACAAAGTGCAATGGTCGATTGAATATCGATGCACTATAGGAGTGGAGAAAAAAAAACTCTAAATTGCTGCGTAAAATTGAATTGCATAATTTTTTTGTGTCTTTATTACTCTTCCAAGCTTTCACGGAAAGATTGTCAAGATCCTAGGATTCTTCCACCATCCACGTTAGGGAGGTTTACTTGTTCTTCTCCTATTAACTGAAACATTCAGTCTCTTCTTTTCAGTGATATTTTTCTCTAATCTCCTCAGGGATCATAAATCTTTTTACATTCTACATACATACATACACAAACTCACGCCTGTAGTCCCCGAAGGGGTAGGCAGAGGTGCATTTCTGCACCCACATTTCGCCAGGTATGTATCAGTCCCACGTAATAGGGGGCGAGCCTATTGCCGTTTTTCGGGCACATTTCCAGACTCCGTGCTGTTACTGAGAATTTCTTAATGGAAAAACTCAATAACACTTTGCCCGACCCGGGAACCGAACCCAGGACCTCTAGATCGCACGGCACATACTTGTACCGCGAGACCACGAGGCAGTTACATTCTACTCGGTTTGAAATCGAGTATCGAATTATATTATTTCCTACATCTAAATATGAAATAACCCGGTTTTGTATCTTTCCCTTTGAAGTACAAACGTTTTTATGCCTTCAAGATTGGTACATCCATTATCTTTGGAATTGTGAACAAAAGTTCACGAACAGCAATCGTTTGGAAAATCCAAAATTTACTTAAAATAAGAACCGTAAAATAACAGATAACAATAAATTATGTGCGTTTTGTTTACTTTGGTTTTTACTGTTCGTGAGTCATTATTATTGAACTATATCACTTGCTTTAACGCTGAAGAAAAACATCGTGAGGAAACCCGAACACCTAAAAGTTCTGACGAATATCTTATGTGTAATCCGCCAACCCGCACTAAGCCAGTGTGATGGACTAAGGGCTAAACCCTCTCAGTTGTAGAGCAGGCCAGTGCCCAGCAGTGAGACGTATCCATATATTGACGAATCCATCAGCCCATGCTGATGATGATGACGAGGTTGATGAGACAATGTTTGATTCAGAAAGAATATCTATACGTGGCCTTTCATATTTCATTATTTTACCAGATTTCTCAGTTTTTATTTTATTATATTTATTGTAAAATTTCTGTCTACAAGCTGAGAGTTTGAATTATAGATATGTTTTTTACTTTTCCTATTGTTACGTTTACTTTCTTGCAAAGTATGAACTCCTGTTAAGAATTACAACAAAACGATCGTAACTCACTCACTATCCAATAGGTCACTGTGCAGACTTTAAATTAGACATTTTGTTAATTTTACAGCCAATATATTTAACGATTATTATATATTTTTAACTAATTTTGCGAATTTAGAAAGATACACTTTAATATATGGAATTACTTCAAAGAAGATATTTTATCACGAACATACTTATTTTTCATCCTTAAATAAAGTGGAAAAAATATATATTATCGTTTTTTATGAAAAACATAGCTATCAAATTCATAAATATGTCGAATGTTTGAAATTAGTTCTAAATAATTATATCCCATCGTCTAAATGTTGCATAATTTGTCATTTATAGTTTATACTTAATCACTAGACCACAATAAACTTATTAATTTACGTATGAAAAGAAATGGGACATGCGCTATCTACGAAATTATAATTAAAATATTAATATACGCTCTTATGATACAACGCAGTTTGTAGATTTTGGGTAAAGTTCAATACATATAAATGATTTAAAAATTAATTTATTCATTATTCTATTGTTCCAATGTTAACAGCTTTCCTAGGAAGCTTCTATTTATTTCATATCCTTATTGACTATGACATGCAAAAGTACATATATTTGTTATTTGAGACGATCTTACGCTTAAATCGATTATATAATATTGATGAAATTCGAAACATTATACACATAATATTTAGAAACAACAAAATTTCCCGAAGGATTGAGATATATCATTTTTTTAATAACATTATTAGATAACTCTTCACAAAAGCGAGCAAAGCCAAGGATTAAGGTAGAATGAAAACGTGTTCTAAATAGCATTGTTGGATGTAAAATAAATCATTTGGGCATTTTACACAACAGCCCATGCGCGCACATGACCGTCGCCACGAATTGCTCGTGACGTGACACAGAGCGCGGCCCATTAATTGTGTTTACTTAATTATCTACACAATAAATGTGTATGTGGGAGAATAACATTATAATGTATTGACTCAGTACACCTATATACACCATTCAAGGCCGTAAATGGCGACGGTTTACGATGACAAACAAAAATAACGCATTATGGAATATAATATTATTTAAATCATTCAAACCACGCCGCAATAGTATAAGAATATAACTCGTCCCGCATCAACTGATCCACGATTTGAAACTTTTATGAACTATCATCAGCATCATACGTCCCACTGCTGGGCACGGGCCTTCATTACAATTGAGAGGTTAGGCCTTAGTCCAACGTCCTGGGCTAGTGCGGATTAGCGGACCACACCGTAGAAATATCCAAGAATATAACAATACATTACGCACAGTTAATTTGTTTAATTTTAGTCATTACCTAAGAATAATAATTTCTGTACGCAAATAATTAAGCGCCAATCATGTAGGTCAGTCAACGACCCCAGTGGATTTTCGTGTGAGGTCAGAGGTCATGTTATCTCAGTATGAATGTGCATTTAAGTATTTAAGATATATCGAGCTAGACGAAAGATCTTCGTCAAATGAAGTAGATATATAAAAGTATGTAGATCGAGTTGTTATGATCCGAGACTTAGGAGTTACGTTTGACAAGGCGCTTAATTTCCATGAGCATATAAAATCTACCTGTAATAAAGTAAATAAAGCACTTGGTTTTATAATAATATCTTTAACAAATTTACAAAATTCTACTGCCTTAAATTTATTATTTAATGCCTATGTACGCAGCACTTTGGAGTACAATGCTGTGGTGTGGGATCCCAATGACAAAAAGTACATTCTTATGCTAGAAAGAGTGCAGAGGAAATTTGCTAGAAATGCATATTACATATATAAACGAAAATATGGTTACTACCCATATTTATATCCTTCATTATTTGTGTCCCGTATGGTCGATCGGGATACACTGATTCTGAGACAAAAGTTAGCAGCAATAATACATTATTGTATGCTACTCCACAATAGTGTAGATAACCCAATGGTGTTGGAGCATTTCCACCTATATGTACCAGATATGTATGTCCGCTCTGGAGTTCGACGAAGGCATCAGATGTTCACAGATTTAACTCCAGTGCGCTCTCACTACGTGGGCAATTCACCGACTGCTCGTGCAGTCTCACTGTTTAATGGACTTACAGAACAGATTCAGGATGTCGATATATTTTTTGACAGCCTCAACGAACTTTTTGCGTCAGCAATCACCTATCTAAACTTGGCATCAGAGTTCTACAATTACTAATTTTTGTATAAATTGTGTTATATATAATAGGTATTATCATTCGTGCTCGTAACTTTTCATGTTAATTTAGTTTTAGTTTTATGTAAATATTTTATAAATAATGCAAACATTTTTGGTGTAGAAGCAGTGACGGCCTTGAGGTTTAGGTGCGCGGACAAGAATTTCGGCGGTCGCAGGTTCAAACCCCAGGCACTCACCTCTGACTTTTCGAAGTTATGTGTGTATTCACAATGAATTATCACTTGCTTTAACGGTGAAGGAAAACATCGTGATAAAACCTGCACACCTAAAAGTTCTTAGGAATTTCTTAGGTGTGTAGTCCGCCAACCCGCACTAGGCCAGCGCGGTGGACAAAGGCCTAAACCCTCTCAGTTGTAGAGGAGGCCCGTGCCCAGCAGTGGGACGTATATGGGCTGATGATGATGACTGTAAGTTTGTATTAAGCGCTTAATAAATAAATAAATGTATCGCCGAAGGGGTAGACAAGATGTCTTGTTGTATCCTTTTGCCTTTTGTAATTCTAGTCCCACGCAATAGAGGGCGCACCAATTGCCGATTTTTCAACATCTATACATCTCCTTATAGACATACGTTGGTTATGGGTACGTACTCCTGACTTGGCCGTTGTTGGAAATATCGTGGATTTTATAGGAATATCGTGGGTTATAATATGTTTATCAGAAAATCTATAGCATATGAAAAGCAGTAAACTCGAATCAAACCGGAGATACGGGGTCTTTTTGATGAGATCACACACTCATATCTGTAAGAGATAGGTAGAATCACAGAAGCTTTATAAGATTAGAAAGGAAATAGACAGTATTTTATATGGAGACGAGTGTCCCCGCTTGTCTTTCACCTATTCATTCTACAATCACTGTCCAAATAAAAGTCTTGATATTACATGCTACCCGAATTACTGAGAAACGGCCGTGTCAAAAATATGACAGTCTAATCGTAGGTTCGGCGCGCTCGGCATGCTTATATTTCCTTTGTAATCTTATTCAACTGTTCTGTGGATAAAATTGTAGACTCGCATTTCTTCAAATGCGTTTTTAAATCCCAAATTATTGCGAGCCTAATACCATTTTTTAACATATCCAGACTCTGCATCTGCACTACTTTTGAAAATTTCCTAATAGAAAACGCAATAACATTATTCTCGAGACAGGAATCGAACTCAGGACCTTCAGATCGCTCGGCCTACATATACACCGCGGAGGCAGCTACCAGCACATGAGGTATAAATCTGTCTAGCGCCATGAATCATGATGTGCACAAGTCACTCGCCTTCAGACTACCAGCAAACCGCCATTATTGTGCCGACAGCCCCGAGGCGCAGTGCGCTAGGAACCAGCTTGCGAAACAAGAGGCCGTGGGTTCGATCGTCGCACCGAGACAAATGTTTGTGTGTTTCACAAATTAGAAGTACCATAACAATCAAATGGCAATCGCATCGCAGTATAGAAACATCTAGATCGGTAGTTAATCGAATATAAATTGATATCCGTTAATGTGTGAATCAATTTAATAGAAACCAAATGGCCACATTGCTATCAATATTATCAGTTAAAGACTCTTTCATTAGAAATGTAAACAGTGATACAATGTAGGGGCTGATGTTTGCTATGACGACATTAATTTAGAAATCGAATAGTCTGAATATGTTAATATTTTATAACTCCTAAACATGTATAGTGACGTCATTGCCGTTGCACATTAATTGGCCCGCGGTTCCACTGGCGTTGAAATAGATTTTGCCAATCGAAGTTACCAGAAAATACCCTCAATCACCTAATATTTTGCTGTGTTAAATAATATCATCTGAAGATCCCTAAGTTCTGATCTATATCCGTACCTAATTTTATGAAATTGTTTCAGCAATATAGACGTGAAAGGGTAACTTTACAACTCACTCTTCCATTTACACACAGAAAGATATTTTTTAATGATATTTCCTGTATAAACGAACAAGGATTACCCCTACTCAAATAAAACCCAGGACTTCGTAGTTTTGAACCCTCGTACCGTCAACAGACTGATGACAGTACACTGCACAGTATGATTACATTTACGCATATTCCACGCAACACGTGGCGGTTATCAGTAAGTTATAGCATAGCTGGGGTCACTGATAACTCACTGAGAGCCGACACTTCTATCCCCCCCTCACTGTCTCTACTCCATGCTTTGTGCTAACCAAGTTTAATGACAAAGACTTGAGACAGCTGCTCAAACTGGGTCGAAGTGAGACACCACCTCTTTGAATTTTAAATCTTTGTTAACGCCCATTGTATGAATATAAAGAAAATTTGTTCAGTTTACTCGTTGGTGCCGTTGTTGGTGTGCAACTGTAAGGAGAATTTGTTAAAACACATCTGATGAAAAATATATGTTGAAATATACCAAACTTTTGGGGATATAAGCGTGAAAAGCTTAATTAAATGCAGTTAACACGACGTTTAGCAGTAATGCTTCAACAGTGCTTGGATTAGTTTCTAATACTGTGAATTTCACCAGCAGTTTAATCATAGCTTTTATTAGTCATATTAAATGATTTAGTTGACATTGAATGGAGAGAGTTGAAAACTGCTGACACTTGATTATTTTCTATAAAGGATGAGATTTATTATACTGTAAATAAGCTATTAGCTAGTTTATTACCGATATAAATTTATGACAAATGAATAGGATAAGAGAAAGATTAAAGAAGTGTTCAATGATCAGATTTCACAAACACATAAGGAAATGTCAAACTATTTTTTTTTTGCTGGTACAGCAAAGTTTACAAGCCATGAAATAAGTGCAGTGCGATTCAAATTGTGGATATCTTGGTAATTGTTACGCTTATCTCTAACCAATCGGAAGAAAAGACCAGCAAAAATAATTCGGCAGAAAGAGAACAGATTTTAGGAGTGATGTCCACATCCTGATCCTAGAACTCGAGACTTGCGTGGGACACTTGTTGTATATTTTATGTCCGGTAGTTGATTTCTTGGTGGATGTAAAGCATATTCAGCATGACGGTACTTCAGCAACGCAGTAGGTCCTCTTTTACCTCAGTTTGCTGTGGGACAGTAGTACGAGCCACCCTATTCATTCCAAAGTCAAAACTGATTTCGGCATGGCTCTTACCATTCAAAATCTAACGTTACTTTGGTGATGCTGTACAATTCACATATTTTGCCTGTGATTCGACAAATATATGCTTAAGAAATCTCCTGTTTACCAACCCAAAATGTAATAATTCCGAAACAATGATGAAAGGATACCATTCATTTTTTTAAACAAAGTGCATGTGTCACCCTTTAGCAGTGACTAAACACCCTTCGTGCAACAATCGTTATGACAAACAACACTACAAGCTATGTTAGTCAAAGATCAAATAATAAACACGATGACATCAAACGGTGGAAAGATTATATACTAGGGCACATGACCTGTTATTCTGAAATCCTAAGTGCTTTCTTCGTAACGAGAAGAAGCAGTCTTAACGATTCGCCGACTGCCAAGAGAAGACTTCATTCTCTACTAGATACAATATTTGATCAGGACTAAAAAGTTTTTATGACGTCACTTAGCTGCTTTAAAATATGTTAAAACCCACCAGACACTAACAACTACAATCTCTTATGTTGTATTATCGTTAACAATTAATACATTCAAACTGCTAAACTATGGCTGATAAAACCGCCAACTATAGAGCTGCTCATTTCATGTAACATTGTAAGAAGTCATTTCAACATTGATATTTTAACATTCATATTATGTACTGGTATTTTAATCAACTAGGTAAGCGTTCGCTTTAATTTATTTCATTCCTTAATCTCTATATGAATTTATGTTGTGTTTATCATATAAAAAAAATGACATTTCGTGTTGCTGAGGGAGTTTCTTGCCGTTTCTTCTCCACAGCGATAACACGTTTCGAAGCGGCATTAGTTTAAAACTTACTTGACGATTCAAAAGCACTTGTAAAAGTCTATTTGAATAAAGGTGATTTTGACTTTGACTTGACTTTGACTTTGGTACACTTACAGTCTCGAATTGATTGTACGGTTTTTATTACTTTCCAACTAATATAAACTCATATTATTGATACTATTAGTAATTATTGCATCTGTAAACCGATTAGCAATCCTGATGAAATGAATACATGTTGTGGCACATCCACGTTGTCGTCGCAACGTGATGTTCACATCTGATACAACCAATGCAACCGCTATAATATTATACACCGCATTATATATATATAACTTTTATATAACCCACCTTGTGGTATGTATGACACGTGCAAAATAAATAAATAAACCGAACAGTCACAAACATAGATCTAAGCCCTCATAAGGGTATTATAGTCTTGTGTGTGGAACTACAAGAGACTCACCAGACACCCCGACACCCAGATCCGAAACATATGTCTTTGGATCACATATACCTATGTATGTACCTATGTCTCGGTGTAAGAGATTAAGCCCGCGGCCTCTCATTTCACAAAATAACTTTTATGTTAATAAATAAATTATTGACATAGTATTCCCAACATTTTAAGCGTAAAAACGTATGTACAGTCAGCGTTAATAAAGTAAAAAATAAGAGGTAGAACCAAGATTGTAGATGATGTGATTGCTGCTCGGAACAGCAACATAATACGAACGTATTGTTGGGCTATTTCGCTTTAACCGCGGTAAATTCACTAATGTAAGCTCATTTCCTTATCAGCCCATATACAACTTAGATGGTTTTGGTCTTAGTCCACTACGCAAGCCTAGTGAGGGTTGGCGCACTACCGACACCTAACCAATTTCATCAAGATGTTTTCCTTCATCGTTAAAGTTCGTGATAATTATTTATGAAAACAAACATAACTTTGAAAAGTCATAGATGCGTGCCTGGGGTTTAAATCCGCGACCGAGAGATTCTTGACCGCGTGTCTAAACCTCGAGGCCATCACGACTTATCATTAAATCATACATCAATATAAGGATAGACTCTGGATAGTCCATTTGGAACGTACAAGCATCATTTTTGGCCAAAAATTCTGAGTAGTAATTTTGAGCGTGCATTTATGAAACCCATAAATAACGGAACGAACGTCACACGAATACTGTAGCGGGTTCGTGTTTATACAGAAAAATTATTAATGCCTCTACTATTTTACCACCAACCTTCTTTTGTCCTTTTCTATTTCCATATCCAACCTGCGATCGAACTTATTACATACAAGTCACAGAACGTCGCTGTATGCAGTCCCGCGAGATCAAGTGCCCTCCCCAGTGGTTAGGGAGCGTAAGAAGTACCATGGATTTGTTTTTAGTAAAAGGTGATTAGTCCTTGAGAACACAAGGGTGCTTCCGGGTGTCTTTAGGGAGGGTTTGGTTCAACAAGAACATGTCACCCTCATTACAATCTCTATTACAATTTAACTACTTACAATACTACTTACAACTATCTACGTCTAATTCCTAACAATACCATTTTGAATAGAGGCTTCTCCTGATAAAGGTGAAGCCAGAACACTATTCAATGAAAAATGAATGACCTCGAAAAGAGCGGCGGCGCTGGAGCACTGTGTCTATCATGAGCGATGGCAAGTCAACGGGTGCCTGAACTAATATAATGGGATCCCAAAAGCGTCCTATATTCCCAAAATCCTAGACAATCTCTCCACCAGTAAGCCTCGAGGGCTGGCGGAAACTAAGGCCATAGTAATAACATATTTATAAACTATGTGCTGATTGCTCGTTAATCGAATCCCTAAACGCAAATATTTGTTACTACAAATTTGTCCTATGAACACACCCAAGGTGATGTCGTTGTACTGTTGCAAATGGAAAACAAGTGCTTAAATCCTAAAACAAGACGAGTGCGAGCTCCGCTGTTTCAATTTTGAATACTAAGTGTGCGTTGTTCGGATTTTAACTAGCACGCGCCGGCGCATACGCCGAATCGATAATAACTGACGAAATGTGTCGAGTTATTGTTAAAGTACGATTCGATAAGAGATGGTACCATTTCCGGTATATAAGAAATTATTGTTGGTCCTATTTTTTGGTTTTATTTAGGATCTGCTCCAGATCGTGCCCAGATCGTTCGACAGCCCCGTGGCGCAGTTGGCTAGACACCAGCTTGCGAAACGAGAGGCCGCGGGTTCGATCCCCGCACCGAGACAAATGTTTGTGTGATCCACAAATATTTGTTTCGGGTCTGGGTGTTTGGGGGACCGAAAAGTCTCTCGTAGTTTCTGATACCCACGACACAGGACTTGTATCCTAGTGTGGGGTCAGAACTATGTATGTGACTGTTGGGTGGATTTATTTATTTATTTATTATCCCAGTTCTACTGAGTATTTCCTAACTGGAAATCCAACAACACTACATGGTCTTTGATTGGAATCTAGGACTTTTCGTACCATACTCGTTTTACGCTGCGAGACAAATAAATCAGAACAACTTCAGCAAATCAGGAAACCTTAGTTACAAATTTGTTTAAACCATTGGAACACTGATTTATACCTACATACACAACACTATACTTACTATATATTACCTACATCCATAACCCTACGTCGACGGCGTGTATAAAATACTAAAAAAAAAACTGTTGGTAATTTTGACCCATGTCAGAAATTAAGCGTAATCTGAATAACCTTACTTTATTTCCAAAGCATTCTACATTTCTTCCAACGCTCGGTTGTCGATCACTGTATTATAAAAAACGTTCCTTTAACTTTTAAGATAAAAAAAATCAAAGTCGCTATGACGAGTTTTAGGTATAAGGTTTGGAATTTTATGTCGGAAAACATAATCCAATTATTGGTCCAAAACAGCAATTTTTCCGGTAAGGGCCAAAAGGCCCTATCCTTATTACACGGGGCTATAACATTATTATCTAAATTTAGAAATACTACCGCTAGTCCCTTTGTAATACCAGCGTGAATGAGTCGTTATGTAATCGCCAAACAACCATTTAATTCACCAATGGTTGCCATGTTGTACTTGAAACACCTGTGTTTCAATGTTTGTTGTAAATGGGCATAACACAATCCTTAAACAATACAAATATGTAATGCTTTATAACAGACATTACTTGAACTTTTATACATATACTCACGACTATTTCTCCAAAGTGGTAGGCTGAGGCTTATTAAGGTTGTTATGATTTCGGTGAAAATTTACAATCTCCTCATCCCCACGATAATTTTCTAATAGAAAAACTCAAAAACATTTTACCCTACCCGGAAATCGGCATGTGACTTCGAAAATTGATAATACAAAATATACATACATACATATGTGCCGTGCGATCTAGAGGTCCTGGGTTCGATTCCCGGGTCGGGCAAAGTGTTATTGGGTTTTTCTATTAGGAAATTCTCGGTAACAGCACGGAGTCTGGAAATGTGCCCGAAAAACGGCAATAGTCTCGCCCCCTATTACGTGGGACTGATACATACCTGGCGAAATGTGGATGCAGAAATGCATCTCTGCCTACCCCTTCGGGGAATACAGGCGTGAGTTTATGTATGTATGTATGTTTCTGCACCTGCATTTCGCCAGGTATATCTCAGTCCCACGTAATAGGTGGCGAGCCTATTGCCGTTTTTCGAGCACATATCCATACCCTGTGCTGCTACTGAGAATTTCCTAATGGAAAACTCAATAACACTTTGCCCGACCCCGCGGGAATCGAACGCAGACCCGCGAGACCATGAGGCAGTTACAAAATATAATTACATGTTTATCAGGTCCACATTAACGATGTGAAAAAAACACATGCTGTTAAAAGGAAGCATTTCCAGATTACGTGGCTAACCGATACCCAACCGGAGACCTCTCGATCGTACGCAACTTTATTCCGGTGGACCGACATAACGTATACTATGTTAAACAAACACAGTTTTTCAATAGTTCAGGAGAAAATAACACGTCCATAAAATAATAATATACATGCCATTCACACAGATGACAAGCGATATCACCACAAATGCAAGTCACACACGAAAATTACACGCTTGCTGTCCATGTTCTTGACATTCATTCTCTTGACGAAGCGATTTACTGTACCTACATATTATTTACTTAAAACTAGCTATAACAACTACTGTACAATTGGACATGCAGTTCGTAAAAATTCAGTACAAAAAAAGAAAATGCTAAAATCCGTTGAAATAGTACTGGCGTCCGTATTTCATTCACATGTTTAAAGAATCAGCTTGTTAAATCACCTCTATTTGACAGTTTGTTTAAATAATTATTCGCGCATCATGTAAGGAAAACAATAAATGACATTAGACGTGTTATGGTAGACCCTATCCCACCACACACCCGCCACTGTAACTCCTGTGCTCCAGGATCAACAGCGGCACGCACAGTAATGACACCGAGCAATGAAGCTCAGCGGATCTAAGGGGACCTAAATTTGTCATAATCCCGCAACGAAGTTAATCAGAAAGACAATATAAGGAGGAGTTGAAAAACAAAGAGTTGTTCACTTCCCTCCACAGCAAAGCGGGTGACAAAACATTGAGCTATGAGGTTTTACCCTCACATAAAAAAGACAATTACATTTAGTGATATTAGACGCAAGTAACGCACCACGGGTAAAAACTGTATGAGTTTTATTGACTAAATTGGACCTAAAGTGCGAGCTGTTATGTAGACTTCCAATAATAGGCATGGCAAAAACGGTATGGTAGACCAACAGTTCCGTTTAGGTTTGACAGAATCACATCTATATTTTAAATACATGTACATAACCTCATGCAGAGATGCATAATGTATCAATCCCCCCCAAACCCAATAACACTTAGCCCGACGCGGGGATCGAACCCAGGACCTCTAGATCGTACGGCACATACTTGTAAGCCAGCCAGCAAGTAGCCAGCAAGTAGGCAGCTCATATATTAAATTTCTGTACATAACTGGTGTAATCGTGAATATTTACATTGATGTGTAAGAGTTATAATAAAATATTGTACACCAGTGGCGGTACTTCCATAGAAGCCCAAAAGCCCAGCTTGCCCTACAAAATTCCGAATAATGATGTGTAAGCTTTAAATCTTAGAAATTTGGCATATAATTGAAAACATCCTGACCCCACAAGAAACAATTATAAACTACACATTATACAATTAACGTGTAAGGCTTTTGGGCTTCTATGGAAGTACCGCCACTGTTGTACACATCTCGTTGGCACGGACCTCATTTGTTTGGAAATAGGTTAGCCTCAGTCTGTTTCACGAGTCTAGAACGGTTTAGTCGACCTCATATACGTAAAAAATTCTATGAAGCCTATAAAAAGTCAAATACATCACTAGGATTCAGTCATTTCAAAATTTAGTTTACCATCCTGTTCGAAAGGCATTCATCACTAGAGAAGAACGGGAAAGAAACTCTCTTCATACAAACACACATAAAGTCGAATTTTTAAAGTGCGTCATAAGGATTTGAACCCGTGACCGTTGAGATGACATCTCAATAAATCTCCAGCTTAATCCACTAGACATTGATATTATAAAATAGTATATTGTATGACAACGTCAGCTGTTATCAATACGCTATGTTTACCAAGGAGCGTGATTAGTCCGGCTATTTTTATATACACTCCATATGAACTTATCAAAAAGGAATTGACAGACTTGACAGCCCCGTGGCGCAGTTGGCACTACCTTGCGAAACGAAAGGCCGCGGGTTCGATCCCCGCATCCAACAAATGTTTGTGTGATCCACATTAATATTTGTTTCGGGTCTGGGTGTTTGTGAGATCGAAAAATCTCTCGTAGTTTCTGATACCCACGACAGAGGCTTGTATCCTAGTGTGGGGTCAAAACTATGTATGTGACAGTTGGGTGTACTAAACAAAATGTATTTAAATGTGGTCCCTGTACCGCAGTGACTAAAAGTTGTGATACCATAGGTTCTGGTTCAATTCCCACTTCGAGTCAACTATTTGTGTGAAATATAAATTATTTTGGATGTTATTGCTTATACTAAACACGTATGTCATACAGTTAGCAAATTCAATCAGAATTGAGCCAGTAATATGGGCTCTCTTACATCGAATCTATGGAACAAATCGAACACATGTGTCCTAAATATATTTAAGAAATATTTTATCTTACGAAAATCATTAATTTCTCCTCCTAAAAGAAATACTTCACGATAACTTCGACGATAAAAACTTTTGATTAGTTTTTAATTATTATTTGTCGGTAATGATATTTTCTTCTTATATTTCTAAATACCACATAAAACGCTACATTGCTAATCGTATTATATGACGAATTTTATTATTTATCGATCTGTAAAACGGTGAATAAAAATTACCAACATAAAATTTCTTCCGCACCAAATGAAACAGTTGTTATTCCGTAAACAAACAAAAAATACAACCGCGAGCGCTACGCCTTTTCTTTTGTTCCATTCATGAAAAACAAAATGACAAAAGTGTACTTACATACAACACTAACAACACACATCACAGCACTACAACAGTATTTAATTTGTCCACTACGACACAGGATGTAGACTGGGTTGCGGACGCGCGCGCCCTTACCGCGCGTGTATCTGCACTGTACAACTGAGCGACTCTCCTGCGCCAGAGTCGGCGCGCTGTTGCTCTGCCGTGTGTTTGCCGTATCACGTTAAAGGAGGTTTTATATAACCGTTGGAGATAACGTGCATTTGCAATTATTGTAGATGTGCACCAAGGGTTCTGTAGTTAATAAAAATGTAAAGCAGTTAAAATAATTTAAGTCACTAAAAGGCATTGTCTCGTACTGTCAAATAATTAAAAATTAAATATACCTTTAAAAAAATAATATTAATACAACGTTAATTGTATTACCGAAAGAGCCTGCATGCCTATTAATTATTTATATTCTGTTTGGAATTAATAAATAGCTATATTTGATAACTAAAACCTTGCAATCTCAGAAACGATGTAATTTTTGTCGCAACATACAGACAGCGGACATTGCTTAACGCGGACAACAGGAGCTACATATTCACCTAATAGTTGAAATTGAAGACTGATTTAAGAGCATAAATTAACCATACATAACACAGCGGCAAGATTGGCTACAAAAAATGTTTTTATTGTAGGTAATAGGAAGATTTATTTTAGCACAAAGTATACTCGTATTATTATATTCCCGTTATTTTCCTATGGTAGTGCTTGACCAGGTAAATGATAGGAAATGCAGTGCGGTCAAAATAGATCTACAAGCGACAACCGATTACTGCTATCTCTCAATTCTCGTATCGTCTGTCCAAATATAAAAACATCGCCACAATTATGATTTTGGACTGATATAGAAATAAAATCACACAAATAATTCCGAGGAATAGTTTGGCATGGAAAACATTATCATAGGCTCATATACGTCCCACTGCTGGGCACGGGCTTCCTCTACAACAGAGAGGGTTGGAAAACATACATTTTGTAAATTTATTTAACATTCAATTCAACCGTCAATTCAATGTCGTGATGGCCTCGAGGTTTAGGCGCGCGGTCGAGAATTTCGGCGGTCGCAGGTTCAAACCCCAGGCACACACCTCTGACTTTTCGAAGTTATGTGTGTATTCACAATGAATTATCACTTGCTTTAACGGTGAAGGAAAACATCGTGATAAAACCTGCACACCTAAAAGTTCTTAGGAATTTCTTAGGTGTGTAGTCCGTCAACCCGCACTAGGCCAGCGACTAAGGCCTAAACCTCAGTTGTAGAGGAGGCCGTGCCCAGCAGTGGGACGTATATGGGCTGATGATGATGACGATGATGATGATGATGATAGAAATAGTAACTATGAACATTGGAGGGGATTCAACTAAAATTGACGTAAAGACTGAAAATCTACTCGTAGTTTCTGATACCAACGACACAAGACTCGTATCTTAGCGTGTGGTCAGAAGGTATTTATTTAGTTTAAAGAACGATTGACAAAGGAACCCTCTTTTTAACCTAAGTGAATCTTCAGGGAAAGTCGAAATAGGATTTTTCTGGTAGAAGGTATCTCAAATACAAATTAAAGAGGGTAAAATTCAAAGTTTCCGTTACATATACGTATGAAACTAATAAAAGGGTGTTAAAAACGGCTAACGATGAAGCTCATGAGTATTAAATTAGCATTTTGATATTTATTAAAAGCCCAACTAAATATACATATTTTTAAATGTTCGATTTCTAAAAACTGATACCTAAAATAAAACGTACGGTATTCTCTTAAATCATACTCACTCATACTTTATTTGCATTGAATTGAATAGGGGAATAAAAGTACCGTCTGTTCGTCATCGGGATTTCATAATGTAAATGTGTTACTAAATTAAAAGTTATGATAACTAGCAATAAACATACACATACGAAGATTAAGCAGTTCTGTATAGATATTAGTCTAAAATATAAATGTGAGGTCGATACTAAACCTATTGAAAAAGATGTAAAACAAACACTCAGGAAATAGTTCTAATCTTACATTAAGATACAAGTCTTGTGCCCATATTTTAACCATGAATATTTTTACAGTAATATTAACATCTTAAATGTTATAGCTATAATCTAATCTATCTATCCTAATATAGATGTTGTCCAACTCTGCGAAACTCCAACAAGAAGCGTCATAGTAAGAGTAGCTAAACACCATGTTTCACAAAGTAATTTGTCACAAACCCAAGATGCAACGACAAAAAACTGTCTCAAGGATGTTCGAACAATGGTGGTCTGCCTTTACATTTTTTAAGCCTTGAAAAACTACGTGCATTAATTACAATATAGGTCGAGACCGTCGGCGATCTATCCGATGACGTTTTCTAGCACGGTAATGGAATGAGCTCCAAGTGAATTCTATGGGACATTGCCAGCTCATACTAACAGTTACAAGTGGTACAGCCCGCCTGTAACAAAACTGTGATAGGAAATCACTCAGGCCTGTTTAATGCTTAAGGATTAAGGGGAAGGCAGCGATATGTTTTTAAACCTATATCTCGACAGCTATGTTATTAAGTAGTTTTAAGCTAGTTTTAGACCGTTTTACTGAAACATTTCAAGAATAGCTGGTTTACAAAAAACGTAGCAAGCGACTCCAGTAAAATGCAGTGATGGCCTCGAGGTTTAGGCGCGCGGTCGAGAATTTCGGCGGTCGCAGGTTCAAACCCCAGACACACACTTCTGACTTCTCGAAGTTATGTGTGTATTCACAAAGAATTATCACGTACTTTAAGGTGAAGGAAAAAATCGTGAGGAAACCTGCACATCTAAAAGTTCTTAGGATTTCTTAGGTGCGAAGTCCGCCAACTCGCACTAGGTCAGCGTGGTAGACTAAGGCCAAAACCCTCTCAGTTGTAGAGGGGACCGTGTACCAGACCCAGTAGTGGGACGTATATGGGCTGATGATGATGATGGTGATGATGATATTTACTTTTATTTTCGTACACGTTGGTCAATGTAGTTTATTTCTAGTTAGATTTGATAACATTAACTACATAAATGCTTAATAGAAGTAAAGACCAACTATCATTAAAAATCAATATGGAGATGGCGATACGGCGGAGGAGTAACAATCTTTCTCATCGTTATCATGTGTAGTGTTTAGATAACGTTTATATGTTGCAGTGAAAATAGATACTGAATTGAATTTAAAGAAAAAATTACATATATAAATTCACGCCTAAGTCTACGAAAGGTTAGGCAGGATTGTATTACCATATTTTTTCAGTTTTTTTAATGCCATACGTAATTGGATCCTTGATTATTGCAATTTTTAGGCACACTTCGAGACTACCTGCTTTAAGTAAGAAATATTCTAATGGATAACTGAATAATATGCTCAACCATGGAATCGTGCCCAGAACCTCAATCGCACACGATAATCTACGTCCTAGGACTGAGGTACCCGCATTTTTTTTTCCAACTAGTATTTCTAGGCATGTACTAAAATAGTAAGTAATCTCAATCCCGGATTTTCCTCATGGAATTTTGGAGAGAAGTACAAGAAGTTCCTAAGTAAATTTTTAATTCAAATTAGTTGTAGGGAAATAACATTTAACAATTCTATACAGTGGAATGAAGGATAATACGTTTTTGTACCCCAGAGTGGCAAATAAACATGTGTAATTTATCAGATTAATCTTATGAGCAGGTTTGCCTGCAAGTCTATCAAATTGATTACTATTATTATTAGATAAGATGTGTCAAACAATTTTAAAACAATACAGCCTTTTCCTAAAAGTGCAAATGTAAAGTCACAAAATAAAATCGATTCAGCGATTTCGTTTTTCGTTATCTACAAGAGAATGAATCCGTAGAAAAATATAAATATGATAATTAAAAGACTAATCTTTTCTTTATTATATTGCGATATTATTGTTGTTATGGAATTCGTGTTAATTTCTTAATTATAAAACAATATCTGAAATCTATTCGAATAAAGTCTTGTTTTAACAAAAAAAAAAAATTAAACTTTAGGATATAAAAAAATATATTTAAAAAGTACTTAGTTTCTTGGCGGGTAGGTAACTAGTACCAAATGGAAGATGTTTTATTTAAAAAAAATCTTAAATAACATTAATGTATTTGCCTTTTTCCACGTGCTGTGCATATGATTTTCCTCGTCTAACCAAACGTTCTTGGTTCTACCGCAAAGTTATGTTTTTTTACAAGTTTCACACGCTTATAAATACACCCGATCGCTGCTCACGAATTTTAAAACACTTTTTTCCTTAATCATAAATTATATAAGTATTTGTGAGACGGAAAAGTGTCTCGTAGTTTCTGACACCCACGACATAGGACTTGTATCCTAGTGTGTGCTCAGAACTATTTAAGTAAATAAATACACCCAACAGTCACATACATAGTTCTGACCCCACATTAAGATACGAGTCTTGTGTCGTGGGTATCAGAAACTACGAGAGACTTTTCGCTCTCACAAACAACCAGACCCGAAACAAATATTTGTGGATCACACAAACATTTGTCTCGGTGCGGGGATCGAACCCGCGCCCTTCGTTTCGCAAGCTGGTGTTTAGCCAACTGCGCCACGGGGCTGTCATATAAGTGACTGTTGGGTGTATTTATTTATTATTTATATTCCTTAATTAGAATACATTAATCAATTTAAGTGCTGTTAAATGGCCTTTAAGAATAAACAAAACAATGCATAAGGAACGACAGATAGGGAATTTTTTAAATTGATTTATCTCATAGAAATCACCTTCATTTCTGTGCGAAGCTTACAATATCTTAAACCTATTTTTAATTCGAAAATAAATATGTAGGACTATTTTTTCTTAAGGCCAATGTCTGAAGCCTCCTCCATGGTGTCAGGTAGCTTGGAGCCGAGAGTCTCCGGTGTGAGGAACACCAACGCTCCGGACACCAGAGAGAAACCAGCGAACAGCACGAATGGCAGGTCGTCGAACGTACTTGCACCCTGGAAGTAACATATCATTTATTGTTAATTTTTGACGTCTCATCATCAGCACATATACGTCCCACTGCTGGGCACAGGCCTCCTCTACAACTGAGAGGGGTTAAGCCTTATTCCACCACGCTGACCTAATGTGGGTTGGTAGACTACACAGCTAAGAAATTCCTAATAACTTTTAGGTGTGCAGGTTTCATGACGATGCAATGCAATAGTTTAAAAAATATTAAAAAGTGTAAAATTGACGATTCAAAAGAACTTGTAGAAGTCTATTTGAATAAAGATAATTTGACTTTGACTTTGACTTTGATGTTTTCCTTCGCCGTTAAAGTAACTGATTATAATTCATCATGAATACACACATAACTTCGAAAAGTGAGAGGTGTGTGCCTGGGGCTTGAACCCGCGACCGCCGAGATTCTCGACCGCGCGCCTATACCTCGAAGCCATCACTACATTATCAATAAATGTACAAATAAATTTTATTTTCTATTAAGTTATCTCAATGAAGACAACATTCCAAAATGTATGACAATGAAAGTATGACACTCTAACCTGCTTAGCTCCCACTTGATACGTTCGAGGACCCTATATAAAGCACTAAATATATAAAACAGACCTTTGGTTTTACCGAAATAGCTACATGGTTAACATACATAACCTCACGCCTGTAATCCCTGAAGTGGTAGGCAGAGGTGCATTTCTGTACCCACATTTCGCCAGGTATGTATTAGTCCCACGTAATAAGGGGCGAGCATGGTTAAGTAAAATTAAATTATTAAAACAGTTAATATATAAAAGAATTTATAACATGTCCAAGTACAGAACAGGATATAATTTTTAACTAGGACTTAAGAGCGTTTACGCGCCACGCGGCTAGTCGATTTCGGTAAATATGACTCGCGTAAATATGAGCGTTGATATTATATTTAATGATATGCAATAAAAATGAATTGAACAATGTTTATTGTGTCTATAAAATGTCAAATACATCACTTATTTCATCACTGATCATCATCATTGTTTGGAAGGCAGTCGGATAACCGCGAAAACATAGAAGAAACTAAAAATCGACGGAGCGCAGAGCGATACGTCCTCTCTCTGTAGTACATTTTAAAATATTTATAATAAAATAAATAAGCGAAATTTCGTCAAAACAAAAATTGTACGATTTCAAGTACACGTTCTTATATTATAAACAGTTGTTGTTTCATTAAATTAAGTATCATATATGGGTCAAAAAAAGTACTGTATTGACAGTAATTTCTCAATATTTCGAATGCCTTAGATTTTTTTATTACTTGAATAAGGAATCTAAATCTTAAAATGTTTTTCACTATTTGCTTGGGGACATTTTCAATTCAACAAGATTTTATTTTGATTAAATATGTTATATATAAACACGAATTTTGATCCTCGAAAATGACTCAAAAAGTGAATTTATGAAACCTTTGTTCAGTTATCTTGTTATTTATCAAAATTTACACAAAAATCTTAAAATGTGCTTTACTAACTATTTAGATGACAATATTCCCTAAAATAATTGGTAATTAACATGTTTTAACGATGAGTCTTTCATCAATTTTAAAAGGTTCGAAAAGTACTGTTTTTGCTCAAATTACGCTGAAACCGCGTAAACGCTCTTAAATGAATAGAATAACTCCAAGAGTAACCAACAAGGACGTATAGAAAATATTACTGTTACAGGTCACCACATGGAGCGTGGCAATAAGTGGGGCGTAGGAAAATATTAAGCCTCTGAGAAAAAGCAATACTTACAATAGCCGGCGTAAGCGGTGCTACGATGGAGCCGATCCTGCCCATCATGGAGGAGAAGGCGAACAGGTTGTGTCGGTACTCGGTGGGGTACAGCTCGGTGGTGTAGGTGTAGATGGTGGTCACCACCGCGGCGATGCTGATCTTGCCGATAATGTACACGGTGAGGGACACCGCGTACATACCTGCAAATGTCATAGTGTTTAGTTTCAGCCCTGTGGCGCAGGTGACTAGACACCAGCTTGCGAAACCAGAGGCCGTGGGTTCGATCGCCGCACCGAGACAAATGTTTGTCTGATGCACAAATATTTGTTTCGGGTCTGGGTGTTTGTGAGAGCGAAAAGTCTCTCGTAGTTTCTGATACCCACGACACAAGACTCGTATCTTAATCTAGGGTCAGAACTACGTATGTGACTGTTGGGTGTATTTATTTATTAGTACATTATATAGTTTTTTTTTTAATATACTACGAGGGTAAACCCACGCAATAATTGCATGAAAATTGTATTTATGAATAGGTCGACTCGAACATAAATACCTATCTGAGATAATAAAAAAGAACATAAGAATCTTGTATATTGTAAGTGTGTTTGTTATTGTTATTGTTATTAATGTAAGTCTACGCTTAGTATGTTGTTAAGTTAGATGTAGATATAATTATGTACAAGATATGATGGGGTTGTCATATCTTTTTGATAAAAACCCCGAAATAAATAAAGATTAAAAAAAAATAAAAAAAACATAAGAATCTCCTTACGTTACTTCTAATAAACATCATCATCAACATTATCAGACCATAATATATGTGCCACTGCTAAACATGGGCCTCCTCTATAAAAATAAATAATACACTAATAAACTTTACCACTAGAATATTGTACTCGTACTATGTGACATCGTCTATTTGAATGAATAGTGCAATGGATTTTAATCCATGTTAATTTTAACAGAGAATAGTTAAGATAATGGTGGTGAAAAGTAAGTTTTTTTAATCTGTAAGATGGAATCTATGACAATAGTTGGCACATGGAATTTGTAGATATTTTAAAGTAAAAAAAAAGTTAGTGCGATTAATCATCGTACACGTAATCTTAGTCGTGAGTTTAAACTTTCTAAAGATGCAGTTACAAAACGGTTATCAAGAAAACTTGCAGATCAAAGTGCATGCAGTCAGATATACATATTTAGTCGAAGTGTTTCCTTATCAGCTACATATGTACGAGTATGTTATCTGCGGTGAAACATGTTATGTAAGAACTCCATAGATAAAACCTTCCGTAAAATATTTTGGCATAAGTGCATCAAAAATTGATAGCTATAAGACGGTTCTTACGAGCACCCTATATATTGTCAGATACAATCATGCTTATCTAATGGGTTGATTACACCTAACGAGTACAGTGGCGAGTCAGTAAATGAGCTCTCGGCCGAAAGAGTCGCCGAATCGAGTGGGCGGTCACACGTATTTACTATAGTGGCGAGTCAGTTCAATTTTGATCACGCTTTTGTTCCGCAATTGTTCCGCGCGCCGAGTTGGAAGGCCAGATGTCGGGGCATACCCCTTTCGGCCTCCCCCGAGGTACCGAACAGGGGAGCTTAAAAAAGGTGTAATCAAGCCATAACGATGACGATGCGAAACATATAGGTATACATTTTCTAATAAGTAATAAATGTTGTTGTTCTTGTAATACCTAAATGAGCTTCAATGGAATACTGACAATCAAAAAGTCGACAATTTCTCATGACCTTATGAAGAGATCTGCGTGTTCTGCGAAACTATAGACTTCAAAACGAATATTTTCCCCGTTTTGCCACATTTTTCATTGCTGGTCCGCTCCAGCTACCCTAAAATGACATTAAATGACTGGCAGAAAATGGAACAAGTCCAATTAGTAATTTTGGTGTGAGCAT
Source organism: Hemaris fuciformis (assembly GCA_907164795.1). Classification (NCBI taxonomy): domain Eukaryota; kingdom Metazoa; phylum Arthropoda; class Insecta; order Lepidoptera; family Sphingidae; genus Hemaris; species Hemaris fuciformis. Next base: position 16,253,190 of record OU015442.1, read on the forward strand.
TCGGCATCGGTACTAGTAAGTAGCAATAGGCAAGCTACCTGAAAGTTTGGCAAAGCTCTGTACCATTTAATGCATTTCCACAAAAACCTGAAGTATTGCAATAAATCGGTTTATCTTAAGCAATAATAATCGGATTAAGCAGGGGCGGTACTTCCATAGAAGCCCAGAAGCGTTACACGTTAATTTGTAATGTCTAATTTATAATTGTTAATTATGAGGTCAGGTTATTCTCATTTCTATGTCAAATTGCTTTTGTTATATAAAGATTTAATGCTTAAAGATCATTATTCGGAATTTTGTTAGGCAAGATTAAGCGGTAAACAACATACAATCGTATATCAAAGCTACCAAATATTTCCATTTCAAATTGCGAAATTTAAAAAATCACATAAAATCGAGCAGTAAGTTCATCAAATTAGTATTATTTAAAGGGATTCCAATTTGTACAACGAAGTAATGCCTTATCTATCCCAATAGTACACTATTCATGAACTAGGAACTATACGTATAGACTGATACGAATTAGCTACTTACCATCGGGCATGAAAACGTAGCCAATTTGACACGCAGCGCAAATCCAAAACGCACAGATGAGCACAGGGCGCCTCCCAACCCTGGCCATCAGCAGCACTGCCAGCCAAAACCCTGGGATCTCCGCCGCAGCCACCGCAACGTAGTTGAGGTAAGAGTTGCCTGACATATTCACAGCATTGATCGACAACCCGTAGTAAATCAAAGTTGTCGTGATCCACCAAATAGGGGAGACTAAGCATCTCCTTAAGATCCGCTTGTGTTGGAACACTATCACTATCAACCACGGTTCGTTCTTCTTTAGTTCCTGCTCTATCTCCTTTTTCTTTTTCTCTTCTTCAGTTGTCCGGCGCAAGGCTTCCAAAGATTTGTCTGATAGAACCTTCCCGTTGACTCTTGCCACTTCTTTTAGCAATGCTTCAGATTCTGCGTATCGACCTTTGCTCATGTACCAGCGAACGGATTCCGGTAGTAACCAGAAATATATGACTGTTATTAACTGTGGTATATATAGGGCAAGGGTAAGAGGGCGCCAGTCTGGGACTCCCCACGCTATGAATCCCATGACGACTTGGCCTAGTGCGAAAAATGTGGTAAGCATTGCTCCTGCGGCGACGCGATATTTAGGTCCCACCAATTCTTGCACTGAAAATAATGTTTATTTACATTAAGTTTTCACATTCCCTGCTATAGTTAAACTATTTTTTGATGGGCTAAAGACTCTTTGCATTTTGTGGGCTGGATGAAAAAAGCAGTGATGGCCTCGAGGTTTAGGCGCGCGGTCGAGAATTTCGGCGGTCGCAGGATCAAACCCCAGGCACACACCTCTGACTTTTCGAAGTTATGTGTGTATTCACAATGAATTATCACTTGCTTTAACGGTGAAGGAAAACATCGTGATAAAACCTGCACACCTAAAAGTTCTTAGGAATTTCTTAGGTGTGTAGTCCGCCAACCCGCACTAGGCCAGCGTGGTGGACTAAGGCCTAAACCCTCTCAGTTGTAGAGGAGGCCCGTGCCCAGCAGTGGGACGTATTTGGGCTGATGATGAAGATGATAAAGAAGGCGTGTAGTGGCGCCATCCATATGAAAAAAAATGTATGTACATCCTCATGTCCATATGTAGAGTAAATTTTCAGAAATATTTAACAATTTGGACGTTCATCTTATTCAACCTCAACGAAACTATTTGGGGAGGTCCAACAGTTTTAGATGAGCATGCAAATGTGAAATGATGAAAATAAGAAAAACAAATATATTTTTTTAATTAGGGCGATATTGCTAGTGCCTCGCGTTAGAACTTTTGTAAAAATAGTTTGATGAAGGTTACGAGAGACGGTATTTATAAACTAAGAATACTATATGTACATAATCTGATAATGTTTAAGTAAGTGTCTAGTGAGAGTGTGCTTGCACGTGAGTAAAACGTGAAATTTATGGCTCAGACAACGGCGAAGGATTTATTTTTATCAAAATACAGTTTTATATCATCGCACGCTATAATAAAACGATAATACTTTTATTTCTCCAACTTCTGCAATAACCAACTAAATACTATACCACTATCAGCCCGTTTACATGTTTCCTAGATATGGGCCTCGTCTACAACTGAGAGGGGTAACCCGTAGTCCACCACGCACGATTTTTTAGATCTGCCGAATTCCTCACTATGTTTGCTCTCATCAGTAAAGTGCGTGAAAATTTATCAAAACTACTAACTAGGTACATGATTTGGGAAACTCCTGGGATTTTATCCCGTGACCACTGAAATTTTGTCTCGGCCACGCGCCTCTGCCTCAACGTCAATACGTTAGGTGTGCAGGTTTCGTCACGATCTTTTTATTCACCGTTAAAGTACGTATAATTCTTTGTAAATACACACATACATAACTTCGAAAAGTCAGAGGTGTGTGCCTGGGGTTTGACCGTCGAGATTCTCGACCGCGTAATACATCTCATATAGTTGCAGAAATATAAGGTCCACTCACCCAAAATAAAAGTGCAGGAGAACACTCCAGCTCCCATCACTGCCTCTATGAACTGCGAGATCATGAAGCCGAGGTACGTGTTGGCCCAGTAGCGAGTGAGGCCGATCCACGCGGTGTTGAATGCGTTGATGGAGAGTGCGATCCGCCGCCCCCATCTGTCCGAGATGTAGCCGGTGATCGGGAGGGCGCACAGAGTGCCGAATGTGCGCACGAAGCCGATGAGGGCACGACGCCACTCGTCGCATGCTAGGTCGTACTGGGGATTTAAAACAGGTTACAGTTTAGGCCAATAAAAATAGTGCATCTATAGTTACATTTGTTATCCATACAAGAAAAAAAGAGATGATTCACATACATACATACATAAACTCACGCCTGTAGGCGCCCAAATTTCGCCAAGTATGTATCAGTCCCACGTAATAGGGGGCGAGCCTATTGCCATTTTTCGGGCACATTTCCAGACTCCGTGCTGTTACCGAGAATTTCCTAATGGAAAAACCCAATAACACTTTGCGCCACCCGGGAATCGAACTCAGGAGCTCTAGATCGTACGGCACATACTTGTACCGCGAGACCACGAGGCAGTCATGATTCAGATGTAGCTATTGACATTACATAAAAATTATCAAATACGGCTTGAGCACTGGCAGTACTAGAAAAAAAGTGGAGTTAAAAATAATAAGACGAAGACTCAAATAGCACTTTCTAAATATTTTTGGGAAAGAGTATTTTTTATGGATATCTATGTATATGTAATAGAATCTTTACCAATATAAGGGTTGTTTGATGTCTCATATCCGTCTAAGATTTAAAAAGCTTTTTTGTTCGCAAATATTTGATAAAGGTGTATATACTAACATACATAATATATACTATGGTAATACTATCACGATAACTGTAGTGCGATCTACTACTAGCCGTAAGCCCAACTTAGGAGATCCATATGTGCTAGGAACGACATTAATCCGATAAGAAATTCTTGGTAGCATCATGGAAATATGCTTGAGAAACGGCAAAACTCCGCCCTCTTTTACTTGGGACTTCAAAAAAAACAAGTGGCGAAAATGGGTGCAGAAAAGCACCTTTGTCCACCCCTTTGAAGATACAGGTGTCCATTTAAATAAATTAATACAATCTACCGTGGCTTGGATGGTTGGTGCATACTTAGAGAAGTCTAAGTGCAGCAGTGGACAGCGATAGGCTGAGTAAATAGTCAATACCACAATACACAACAATTACTCACATCATACACAACGGTCTCTTGGTGTTCGTACACATAGTGTTCACAGGCCACCACTGTGTTCACATCGAACAGGCTAGCCGGACACACAGCAGTATTGTTGGCGACAGGCGTAGACCAGTTCCCGTAGCGATTGCAGTTGTCAAAACCTGAGCTGGTAGCCGGCACAGCGTTAAGGATCCACTCCGGAGAGAATACTGCTGTGGACTCGTCTTCACATTCTGGTATCAGGCATCTAATGGCAAAGGCATTGTCAAAGTATTTCATCGGCCTTGTGTCTTCTATTATTACATTATTGATATTTTCTAGTAAATAAATAAAATGAGACCACCTCACAATTCTCCTCTTTAATAGAAGTTAAGGCCGAAATTCTGGTCTACCGAAAATAGGTTACATATAGAATTAAAGACAATAAGGTTAGTAGATTTAAAAAGTACCACAAAAACACTACAGCTTAAGTTGGAGTTAGTTCAAATCATTAACAAAAGTATTTCAATGAACCCACACTGGCGCCCAAATGAAATACTATATGACTGTACATAATTATATCTCACCTGCTACTAATCCTAGCTGTAGTGAACACATATTCAGCATGGAAAGCCGAGAAGAGTACAGCTATCAGCGTCAGGCACAAAGTCCTCAACTGGAATCTCCCGAACTGGCCAATCTCCTCAACCAGGATCGTGTCCAGGTCTACCTTGGCCTGAGGACCTTCAATGTTCTCCTCAACTCCACCAGCCATGACTTACTAGTGCCAACCAAACTTTACAACTGAATGTATTTATCACAGCGTGATAATGTCACTGTGTTTTTGTATGTCAAGATATGCACCGAATTTTGTGATAATATTTAATTTTCTTGATACACTTATGTAAATACTGCAGTGGGTGATATCTCTATAATATGTTATCTACTGCATAATTTCGACTACATAAGATAATTTGACAGATGTACAAGCAGTAAGTGTAAAATATTTCCACGCAGGAATCAGCCGAGATCACATTATGGATGATCTAACTTGGCTATAGCCACCATAACTCCGGGTGCAGTATAGTTCGAAAACAACACCACACTTTTCAGTAATATCTTTGCTAACTCTTATACAGTGGACCGCAAAACTAGTTGTTTAGTCAGTGTTGATAGGAACTTTTTGGTAGGTATGTACATTTCTTCAGGATGTTTTTACTACACCTTTTTAATGCGATTTTAAAAAGTTAATCAGTAATAGTATGTATTTGAGATAAATCCGCGTCTATATCGACATGATATCTAACTAAATTGCGCATCCAATGTACAAGGCCAACATGAATACGCACTGCATTATTTTATAAAAGTATATTTTGAAACTGACTGGGCCGGATACGTGGCTAGATATAATGGCGACAGATGGACTATCAAATTAGTAAAATGGTCTGGTCCACAAGGTACAAGAAAGAGAGGCTGGCCAAGTGGCAGGTGGGCTGACGAGATGCGATCGACAGCAGGTTCAAATTGGCTATTTATAGCTAGAGACAAAAAGAAATGGAAATTCTTGGAGGAGGCTTTTACCCGAACTACCCGGGTCCATACAAAAAAATTAAATAATCAAATGGATTTATTTAAATTCTTAAATTATTTATCACTGTTCTTATTATCAAATCATTATTTTAATATGTGTTATGTCCAGATGTTTCAGGTTTGGTTTGTATAAATAAAACTACTTAAGCTTGGTTTCAATAGCGTCTGACACGTCCACTCGGTCCGACATCACAGGTAGTAGTGAACCGGTTTGAGTGGGGAACAGCGCTTATATTATGATTTATTTTCACGTTTACCTTACAATTAATTATTAATATTACGTGTACACTACATCTCTTCCCTTTTCAATAATTTTATTTTGTATTTAATTCTTTATCTTTAACCAATCAAATAATATTTCATAATAACAAACAAACACTTATATATATTGCGCTACACACATAAACAATATGTTTAGATTTTTAATCTATTTTTTCGTTTTGAATGAAATGAAATAATATATATATTTTTTAAATCAATAAAATGTCAAATATTATTTCACTTAAATTTAGTGATATCAATATTGAATTTACCGCACCGTTCGGAAGGCAGTTATCACTAGAGAAGAACGGGCAAGAAACTCTAGTGTTGCTCTTTTCCAATAAAGAAATAAATTACAATATAAGTATAGTCCATTCTTCTTCATCTTTCCGGGTGTATGATATTTCTCCTCCAGTCTAGTCCAGTTCATTGACGACTTGACCAGTGTGTGTATGTATCATGTACACAACATCACTGATTACATATACCTTTTATAAAATTGTAAAACAAGAACATTTTTTTTTTTAAATCTAGCTACAATTTTTTTGTAAATAATTTGGATCTTAAATCTTACACTTGATAAAAATAATAACACAATTTACCTCCATCAGCTACAGATCCACTGCGTTGTTGACAACCACATTTATGATCTACAGTCGAAGTGATCCTTAACATCCTTGTTGCGACTGAATCTGAGCAATGGTCCAAGAAAATCGACGCCAGTGTCAATACATGACTGAACTGGTCGTTGTTTCTGCGCATAGGGTTAGGAGGATTTGGTGCTAACACCAGAGTATAAACATAACATTTCGTGTCTGTATCAATTTTTTTTTCATTATACTTTAGTCCGTAGTCGTGGTTTCATGGCAAAGATTTCGGGACGACTATCGTGAATGCAATAGGAATAATTTAATTTCCTCGTAGCAATAAATTATCTTGACAGAGTTCATTTTCAAAGACCTTGTAACTCAATAATTACAAGGTGTGAATACACAACAGAGTGTCAATACACTCTGTTCCTAGTTATTTTGGTAAACACCAATTTTTTACTAATTTATAATTCGCAGTCATTCATACTAGCCTACTTCAGTTCACTTAGGGAAATTGCCAAAGGTCGAGCCTTATCGACTGCTAAATTGAGATAGATATATCGAACGGCTTATTTGGTTCTGTACAGCCACGCAATAGTGACTATGAATCAGATATGCTTTTCTTGCCTGAACTGTACACGACATTAAAATTATATGATTGTAGACGTTATACCCAACGTTCAATCCGGGCACATGCTTCCAACTTTTGGGAGAACATGACCTTCAGGGGTTTATGATCATTAACTAAATCTTAACCGTATTGTTCAAACAAATAAATATTGAAACGTGCAACTTCCCAGACTAACGCAAGAGTCCTTTTCTCGGTCTGACACGTTTCTCACGTTCTATTGGACTTATGTTGCCATAAGCAATTATCCTTGGCTTACTTTGACGAGCACTGCTCTTAGTACAACTGGACTAGCATCGGCAAAACTTCTGTCCTTTGACCTTTCATAGGTTTGTTGTTTGTGTCTCATTTCTTAGTCATAATACCCAAAGATCTTATTTGAGTCAGAGTCCGTTTCAAACAGCTAAATGCTTATTTTTAGTTATCGTCCCGATACGAGCTTATATATACGGACTTGGCTAACTTTAATTTTAACAACTCGCGCAACAGGATTCTCTCTAAAGGTTTTTGAAAGCATTCGGGAGCGCATAAAATACTAAACGCGAGATGTTTGTGTCTGAATAGACCTCGGCTATGTAAAATTCTTATGTATCTACTATCTTCGCTCAACTGCTACTAATGCAAAGAATTGCTTAAATTTAGCTTGAGAACACTTTGGAATAGCGGAACTTGCGGGTTAGCTGTTCCATAGTAGGTACCATTACCTTACACCCATGTGTTTCTCTCTAATATCTTTGCTAGCTTGTCTCATGTATACGCAAATTCTAACATCTCTGTTCACTTTTTGAAACGGGTGCTTCAGAAGAGATCCATTCGGATGAACCCTCAATAAATTAAATAATATCTGTATTAGGTATGGAATTTCTTGAGTTTAAACTCTACGACAGGATAGAGAAATTGGTTGAACAGACGCGGTCTATTGAAATATGGATTTGAACATTCTTGATTTTGGAAATGTTTACGCGACTGCATTTACTTCTAGACCCAGTCTGAGGACGCAAAATTTACTTGCAGTTTCTTTTCACACTTTTTACCGCATAAATCGCAGATTTTTCGAAACTACACCCATTTTCGACCTCGTGAACTCGATTCAAAACTTTCTACAACTATGAGTGGATTTTGACTTCGATAGGCCATAAATTTCTACCCGAACGCCTTTTTAAGATCTTCCAAAGTAGTATTAATGACATTTTACTACTCGGATTAATAAGCATTTCTGTTTCGACACAGTCAAACAATTAATAAATTAATTAATTAGTTGACGATGAATTGCTTAAGTGTCCAGTTGTATATTTTTGTAACTTTGTTTTAGGTAAATTTCGCTGGTCTAACTGAAATTTGCGCTTTTAATAATCCAATAACATTTAGGGGATTTGCAGAACCATATGTCATAAACTCCGACTTATCTTGGTTACTAAATTGATCCTACAACAGCATAGGATTTTAAATATTTCCCCGTCTCTTCATTTACGACATTGTATTGGCTCACCGGATCGTTTAGCATGGTTACATTGATGCCGCCCAGCTGGCAAACTTGTTTTTATTCACCAATGTGAAACACACAGTTCACATCATTTGTTGGTGATTTTGTGTCCTTTCACTTAGCCTTCTTAAAGCCAGATTTTTGAGTCTTTTAATCTTTCTCTAAATCTTTGCTTACGGCTTGCGAGGCATTGATTTTTGTAGTAGCTTTTTGAAACTACATTTGCCATACATTTGGCCCTTGCGGGATAACACATCTAGTACGAGGCATTGATTTTTTAAGCAGCTTTTGACACCACAATTAATTGCCATATATTTTTCCCTTTGCGGGATAGCACATCTAGGATGAGGCATTGATTTTTGAAGTAGCTTTTAAGACCACATTAATTGCTATATATTTTTCCCTTTGCGGGATAGCACATCTAGTATCAGGCAATGATTTTTGAAGTAGCTTTTAAGACCACATTAATTGCCATATATTTTGTCCCTTTGCGGGATAGCACATCTAGGATGAGGCATTGATTTTTGAAGTAGCTTTTAAGACCACATTAATTGCCATATATTTTGTCCCTTGTGGGATAGCACATCTAGTATGAGGCATTGATTTTTGAAGTAGCTTTTAAAACCACTTTAATTGCCATATATTGTGTCCCTTGTGGGATAGCACATCTAGTATGAGGCATTGATTTTTGAAGTAGCTTTTAAAACCACTTTAATTGCCATATATTGTGTCCCTTGTGGGATAGCACATCTAGTATGAGGCATTGATTTTTGAAGTAGCTTTTAAAACCACTTTAATTTCCATATATTGTGTCCCTTGTGGGATAGCACATCTAATATGAGGCATTGATTTTTGAAGTAGCTTTTAAAACCACTTTAATTGCCATATATTGTGTCCCTTGTGGGATAGCACATCTAGTATGAGGCATTGATTTTTGAAGTAGTTTTTTTAAAACCACATAATTTGCCATATATTTTGTCCCTTGCGGGATAGCACATCTAGTACACCGTAGCAGTAAATGCAAAGAGCATTTCTGCTTTGTTCCAATCCTGTTCTTTGCCGTTTTACGGTTTCCATAAATTGGCTTCCAGTGGGACTTTTCAATAGTAACAGAGTCTCAAAGGCAGTCTCGGTCTCAGAATCACATGCATAAGTAAATAAATACACCCAACAGTCACATACATAGTTCTGACCCCACATTTAGATACAAGCCTTGTGTCGTGGGTATCAGAAAACTACGGGAGACTTTTCGGTCTCACAAACAAAATATTTGTGGATCACATAAACATTTGTCTCGGTGCGGGGATCGAATGTTCTTTGCGAAGTTCGGAGGGCTTGCATTTGTTTACTATCTGGTCCAAAAGATCATTGTCTTTGTTTGCATAATGGCATTTCATGATCTCGTAATGTAACGAGGAATTCCAGTTTCATTAGGCGAAATACTTGTCGCTCATAGAGGATACTAGGCAAAAGCATCCTGTCTAATCGTTTGGTGTCTATTACGTAAACTTCTGTTTCACGACAACACCAGGGAGATTGTAGTATACGTCATGCAATGCCAAACCCTCCGTATAGCACGCTTTTTAGCGGCTTGTTTATTCTTCAAAGTAGCAAACAAATTTCGAGAGCCCACTTCGATATTTGCCACCGCTAATCTATTGAGGTCAAATCTCACTATCACAGTCAAATTAGTGTATTGCGGGGGTAATTGTGCCCCTTTTTTTTTTTTTTTTTTTTCGTTTTTTAGGACTTGCAATCACGAAGAGACCATTCAATTTTAAATTGTAACCCCAGATACGGGTTTTGCAGGATTGGAATAACCTAACAATTTGTTAGTTTTGCATTTCTATGCCAATATATGTATGTATCTTGATGGCTTTAGCCATAATAATTGCGGTGTACTTCTGTCGGGTACACTACCCAACTTGCAAATTCTTACAGGCACTCGTTACTATTTTTTGCACAGTTAGCTTTGAAAAAGTTAAAGTAACATATGATACTTTGGATTGAACACGACCCGCCATTTTAAGATACATAGGCACGTGATGTGTACCATACTATGGATGGAAGAATTTATTCAACTGTGCACAAAATAGTTATTTGTTTTGGTAAGCATTTGCTGGCATTTATTTAATTTTTTTGGCTGTATGATTGAAACTAGTCGAATATGTAAAATATTTTGTTTAACTTTGTTAAACAAATACAAGAATTACTGGTAGTAGAAGACCAGGTATGTCTCACTCTTTTTTTTTCCATAATTCATAATTGTTATGAATTATAATTAATAATTATTATATTTATTCCAAAGTAATAGCATCAATCATACTTAATCCATTTCTTTGATAATATTATATGTCATGCATATTATATTTTTGTTTGCACTTACGTACTTATTCCTCGTCGCCAATGTTATGTCCAGATGTTTCAGGTTTGGTTTGTATAAATAAAACTACTTAAGCTTGGTTTCAATAGCGTCTGACACGTCCACTCGGTCCGACATCACAGGTAGTAGTGAACCGGTTTGAGTGGGGAACAGCGCTTATATTATGATTTATTTTCACGTTTACCTTACAATTAATTATTAATATTACGTGTACACTACAATATGTATTATAATTATTACTATCCAAATTAATTCAATTCAAATTTTAACCAATGTTATATTATTAAGCATGTTTTGTGTGGAATTAAATTAAAGCTTTATTATTATTATATTTTGAAACTGAACATACAACTAAACCTAGATGTAGTTGCTGTTGCGTCCTTACCTTATACCTTCATAAATTTGAACATTTTCGTCTCTTTTCCTCCCACGCCACAGGTCACCCAACAGAAGATAATTAAGTTGAAAAAATCTTAGCAACTCGTCTATGTAATGCCTTATTCTTAAAATACATACACATTTTATACACTTTATTCAGTATTATCCACCCATTACTTTGTAACATATGCACTAAAGTATTTAGCTTGTATCTCTATGCAATTGTCACAAAGAATTGCATTATTGACACAAAATGCATATAAAAGAAATCTATTTATTTATTCAACACACACAGTCATTACAGGTTTAGGTACCCAATTCGAACTGGCGGGACTATAACACAAATTTATACAAAACAAAACAAAACATAATAACAATCACACTATTACTAATAAATTAAGCTAACACAATTAATTTAAGTATAGCAAATAACAAATGCGAGCTCACTCCAATTGCTTGTAAAAACATCTGTTTGGACATGCACCTCATTAATAGTTTTAATCGCTCGGATGAGAGGCGTCTTGGCCAAGAGGTTGGTCCTGGATGTCGGTACCGCCAGTATTATTATCAAAGGGCTTGTGTGTTTTCTTTAAATAGTGCGATTATTACAGCGACTGTACCAATATGTTATTATTCTTAGTAATTTTATAAAGGTGAAAAAGATTTTCTTTTTTATTTTAAAGCTAATCCGCTGGATAGATTATGGGGACTTTCTATTCAGAGTTAAAACCAGGAGACAACTAAAAGTAGCCATTTTTCTCGGAAAAATGTTAGGTTTAAAATCTATGAAACTACAGCCTAAAATAAGTCGATGTTATACATTATAGATTTTATGGTCGTAACGAAATACATCCACGTAAATGCTAGATCCACGCCGTAGTCAGCTTGCTCATACTGTGGTACAAATATGTCGACTCGACCAGGACAACCCGAACTGGTTTTGGCACCTTTCTATATTTGCATGTTCCGTACACACATCATCATCAGCAGCCTTTTTTTACGTCCACTGCTGGACATAGGCCTCTCCTATGGCACGCCACTGGGCTCGATCTTCGGCCCTCCTCATCCAACCGCTGCCAGCCACCTTGCGAATATCGTCACCCCACCTAGCCAGAGGGCGCCCTACACTACGTTTGCCGAGTCGCGGTCTCCACTCCAGAACCCGTATTCCCCAACGGTTGTCGGTTCTGCGACAAATGTGACCTGCCCACTGCCACTTCAGCTCGCTAATCCTTTGGGCTATGTCGATCACTTTGGTTCTCTGACGGATGGCATCATTTCTGATCCTATCTTTCAGAGAAACCCCCAACATAGCCCTCTCCATAGCTCGCTGAGCGACCTTAAAATGGTGGATAAGCCGCATTGTCAGTGTCCACGTCTCGGCTCCGTATGTCATAACTGGTAGGACGCACTCGTTAAAGACTTTTGTCTTTAGGCTTTGAGGTATGGGTGACGAAAAGACTCGACGAAGTTTTTTAAACGCTGCCCAACCCAGCTGTATTCTTCTTTGGGTCTCCTTCTCGAACACACATATAGAAATAAAAATAAAGAAACAATAATTACGTATGGTCTTTAAGAACATCTGTGCCTGTCGAATATTAATAGCAAAGTTCTCACTGAGGAACTACCTGTTAAACATTAAGGCACTAAGCTGGAATGTTGAAGTGATAACTTCTTATGGGAGGGTTAACCGCTTTGTAACGTAACGCACGGGTACGGTAGACTCGATTGAAACCTTACCTGGACAATAAAAAATAAAAAAATAACGATCTCGAGTCGACAACATAATATCCGCAAAATTCGGATTGTCAAGTATTTTGTTATTTTCTTTTTTAATACCTACTAATGTTTTGTTTTTCTTACGTGGAAAATGTCTATTCTCAGCCTCTATAGTTTAGATGGTTAGACACCGGGCTGGCTGATCGATGTTAGCATTGAAATTATTTTTTGTACATACATAAACTCACGCCTGTATTCCCCGAAGGGGTAGGCAGAGGTGCATTTCTGCACCCACATTTCTCCAGGTTTTGTATAAGTCCCACGTCATAGGGGGCGAGCCTATTGCCGTTTTTCGGGCACAATTGCAGACTCCATGCTGTTACCGAGAATTTCCTAATGGAAAAGCCCAATAACACCTTGCCCGACCCGGAAATCGAACCCAGGACTGATCGCACGGCACATACTTGTAACGCGAAACCTAGAGGCAGTCATTATTTCTTGTGAGAATAGTAATATTTATTAAGAGTGGATGAACACATGTGAGACTGTTAAGCCTCTCGTAGTCTCTAGCAATAACAACACTTAATTTTTATCTTAGTGTCTAATCACGATTATGATGATTGAATATAAGGTACATAGATAAAATAAAATCTCAGAAAAGAGGTAACAATTATTTATTAAATAATCATATATTTAACTTACAATAAACGAAGTATAAGTCTTTAATACCTACAAAACTATCATCATCATCATAATCATTATCAGCCTAAAGAAGTCCACTGCTGAACATAGGCCTCCCCCAATGACTTCCATAGTGACCTGTTGGAGGCAGCCTGCATCCAGCGACGACAAAAGTATTTTATTATGTTAAAAACTATATTTTGTTAATAAATTATTCTAAGATTTTTTTCTATCTACATATACGTTGTTTCCGATGAAATTGGTACAACAATCAAGTAACTTTCATAAGTCCGCACTCTATAATCTGATCTGTTAAAAATGACTATAGATTATAAACATATATGTTTATCGGTCTTAATTTCGTTGTAGATAACAATATTGTCCAATTAATTAACATGATTGATCTAATCTTTGAAACAACTGATTTTTTAATCTTAAAACCCATGATAAATTTTACGAGGAATTACTGAAATCATGGAAGAAACAAATGTCTTAATGTAACGTCTACACTAGATACTCAATCATTCTTAGTTTTAGTATCCAAGTATTAACGAAAAGCAGTGTTAATACTTATTTGTGTTGCAATTACGGATCAAACTTATGCTTTTGCTACGCTCCATCATTTGTTTCTCTAAGGAATTTACTTTATGTAAAACATTTTATATTGTTATAAAGTCTAATGATCCGTTAAAGTGCAATGGTTTTCATAATACCAATGCCAATTTTTTATTTATTTATAAATACTTTGTATTTACCTTATTTAGCCTAATATATTCACTATCATTAAATACCAATGCGTTCTTAGCTCGCCATAGGCCTCGTCTTACAGATTTATTAATAATAGCGATTTAAATCCATCGACCTTCTAGAATCATCGGTAACATCTATTTGTACAATTAATTCAGCTGGCTTGGATCTTAGGTCCGAGCTCTTCAAAAGTACTACTAATGCCTTATTGTTTATATGTTAAAGTTTCTGACTAATTATAGTCATTCTTCCTCTTCTTTCCAATGTTTGAAGCCTCTTCTATGGTGTCAGGAAGTTTAGAGCCGAGCGTCTCCGGCGTAATGAAAATGAGTAGGCCAGATAAGATGGCGAAACTTGCAAACAAGACGAAAGGCAGATCATCAAATGTTGAGGCACCCTGGAACAGAGAAACGTTAAAATTTTAAGTCATCCAAAATAGTAGGATTCAGAGGTAACATTGTGTGAGTAATTAAATTTATTTATAACTAGTTGTGCCCGCGACTTCGTCCGCGCGGAAAATTAATTTTAATTATTTTTAATAAGAACATTTATAAACTAAAAGTAGCCTAAGTTACTCCTTATAAAATCTGCTATCTGCCAATGAAAGTCCCGTTAAAATTGTTCCACCCGTTTCAGAGATTAGCCGGAACAAACAAACAGACAGACAAAAATTGTAAAAAACGGTATTTTGGTATATGTACCGTGTATACATCCATATGCATTTATAGCTGACCTGGCGAACTTCATTCCGCCTAACAGCCGATTCTTTTTTTTTGCCTAAGTTATTCCTTATTACATCAGCTATCTGCCAGTAAAAGTCTCGTTAAAATTGGTCCACCCGTTTCAGAGATTAGGCGGAACAAACAGACAGACAGACAGACAGACAAAACAGACACTCCAATTTTATTTATTAGTATAGATGAAAACGTCCCACAAATATGAGCCCGAATGGTATCGCACTATGGTTATTAGAACTACGAGTGAGTTAGTCAGATTAGTTACGTAATACAAAGGTTCAAAGCAAATCATTATCTTCACTATCCTTATGGATCTCCCTGGACTCTGGATCATTTAAAATAGTAATCAATTATCAACTTACCATGGCAGGTGTCAGCGGTGCGACGATAGAACCGATTCTGCCCATCATAGAAGAGAAGGCAAAAAGACTATGCCTGTACTTAGTGGGGTACAACTCTGCTGTGTACACGTACACTGACGTCATTACGATGGCGATACTGTACTTGCCGATGAGGTACGCCGTGAGGGAAACACCGTACATATCTGTCAAAATAATTATTAAGGTCACCTAATGTTCCAGTTCCAGAATTATAAATCTCATAAATGATGATTAGGATTGGATATTTGTAACTTAAACGTTTCAAGCAATTTCGTAACAAATAGATAATAAATAGACAAAGTTATCGCACGAGTACCAGTGTACCAGTGATTTCAACTTTCATTATTTATTTTCAGCGTTTTATATATTCTATTACATACATACATACATAAATTCACGCCTGTATTCCCCGAAGGGGTAGGCAGAGGTGCATTTCTGCACCCACATTTCGCCAGGTATGTATCAGTCCCACGTAATAGGGGGCGAGCCTATTGCCGTTTTTCGGGCACATTTCCAGACTCCGTGCTGTTACTGAGAATTTCCTAATGGAAAAACTCAATAACACTTTGCCCGACCCGGGAATCGAACCCAGGACCTCTAGATCGCACGGCACATACTTGTACCGCGAGACCACGAGGCATAATCTATTAAAGTTTATTAAACATATTAAAAATAGTATATTTACCGTCAGGCAAAAAGATGTATGCAATTTGACAAGCGGCGCACATCCAGAACGCTCCGATAAGCACGGGTTTCCTTCCAATGATGCCCATGAGGTACACCGCGGTCCAGTATCCTGGGATCTCCACCGCGGATACCGCCACGTAGTTCAGGTATCGGTTGCCAGACATGTTCACGGCGTTGATAGACATGCCGTAGTAGATGAAGGTGTTTGTGATCCACCACACCGGAGACACAACACATCTGATCAGGATCTTCTTATGCCTAAACACAGTGACAATCAGCCACGGCTCGTTAGTCTTCTGGGCTGCTTCTCGGGCCCTGTTGTTCCTTTCCTCTTCCGCTGTGTCTTTCAACGCAGCCAAAGACTTCTCGGAAAGTATGCGTCCATTAATCCTGGCTGCTTTCTTGAGAACCGTTTCAGAGTCCTCGAAGCGGCCCTTACTCATGTACCAGCGCACGGATTCCGATATGAGCCAGATGTAGAGGATCGTGATGAACTGAGGTACGTAAAGTGTCAGCGTGAGATATCGCCAGTTTGGCACGCCCCAAGCAATGAGTCCCATCAACACTTGGCCCACGGAGAAAAACGTGTTAATAGTTGCTCCAGCTGCTACGCGGTATTTCGGACCCACTATCTCCATCACTGTGGAATAAACAACAGTTATTACTGTATTAGGCCGTACTTTTCCACATTTTACCTTAGTGAAGCCATTATACAAAGAATATAAAATTCATAAATGTTTATTGTCATTGAAGCAAGTCAATCTAATCTACGATATATTATATTGATGTTTGAAAATCGGTCTAATAACAAAAATGTTGCATATTGGCCTTCTTTTTACGAGTATGTCGAGTTCTTTGCAAGACTTTATTTTTATAAGCTAATAAAAATATCTTCTGCATATTTGTTGTAATAGCTTCCTTTTGGGACAACAAAAAACTGGTGTACGACGTTTTTTACTTAGTCTAATACTTCTATATTACAGCACTGTTTATAAAAAAATGTATGTACTGCATGTCTATACACTAATCTATAAATAAACTATTAACATAACTCATATCTCAGCATCACTTGTACCAAACATTACTTAATATTCAATTATAACATTATAATTGTTATAATAATTAAATTATCATTGCTGATGTTCTAATTGACCCAAACAGATGGCTAGTCTGCATTAAACAAGGAATTATGCATTGCAACTCGATTCATATACATTTTGAATGGCCTTTCAATTTGTTTAAACCAATGTTCAGATTCGTGATGTTCTCCGCAAAGGCCAAATAGGAATACCCATAACCGAAGTACGGGTATAAGGGAGATGTAAGGATGTTGAAGAAGCAAAAGAGGTGTTTTAGGATCGTAGCTTGTGGCTAGGTCACTAGTCTCTGCCTACTCCTCCGGAATTCAGGCGTGAGTGTGTATGTATGTACATAAATATGTAAACAAACCAAATTGAGAATATGAGTGTTCTATATTTAAACCCACATAATTTTATTTATTTCTTTGCTTTGTTTTTCCAAAATTTACTCACTCGCGAAATGACAATGGTGTAAAGATGCTGGCCTGTAGCCAAACACGTGTGCATTCGCACTGCAGAAAGTAAATCAACAAAGAGATAACGAACCCAAAGTCCGGGAAAATTAATACATTTATGGTGGAAATAAATTTCTTGAATAAATTTAGCATCAGAAGGCGTAGAAATATTATCGAAATCATAAAAAAGAAAAAAATTATCAAGGCGTCACCGATTAATCATTTATTTAATACACTATCAATTAATTCTTATATTGTTTTGGTTTTATCGATGCACTATAGGAAACTAGAGTTACCTTGATAGAGGACTATTTGATACGCGTCTACAGTTCGAAATAATATCAAAATAGGAAATCAATAGTTTCTAGTCTTTAATCCCAACAAACTCCTCATTTGGCCTTAGCCTTGTAGTAACTACAGAAGGCCAAGTTTATGTTATGTATGTATTGTATGATATATATAATTGATAATTATGATGTTTAAAATTGAATGAGTACCTATGTCATTATTAAGTGATGCTAAAAAGAAAAATAGAAAGAATGAAACTCAGATCCTAAAACTCAGTTTAAAAAATTAATAAACCGACAGTAAATAAACCTAGGAACACTGTTCATTTATAAGAGACATTCTCAAATTATTGTCTTTATCCTAGTCCCGAGTGATAAGAGTATTCCAATGTTGCATAAAAAACGAAAGTTTGTGATTTTTGTTATCTAGCTATTTATTTTCACGGGTATTTGGTCTTGGTACCGTATAGATAAACAGTCATAAAATCATTTATAACCAATAAATAAATGTCTTGACTTTCGACTACTTTGTATACGATTAAGCTAATCACCATATTTTCGTAAAAGTCATGTTTACTGACAAAAAAGCAAGTCATGTCCATACGTTGCTATTGCTTCATGGTCTCACGACACGAGTGTTTGGTGTGAGATCTAAAGGTCCTTGGATTAAATTCCCGGGTTGTATACAGTGTTATTTTTTCTAATAGCACATCTGCCTATTTATGCATGCATGTATTTATGGTACTCACGTAAGATATAGGCGCTGGAGAAGGCACCAGAGCCGAACATGGCCTCAGCAAACTCTGAGATGACGAAACCGATGTAGGTGTTTGTCCAGAACCGCGTGGTGCCGAGCCAGGCAGTGTTCACCGCGTTGATGATGAGCGCCGTCTTCCTGCCCCATCTGTCCGACACGTAGCCAGTAATGGGCAGCGCTGTCAGTGCTCCAACGGTTCTGATGGAACCGATTAGTGTCCGACGCCATTCGTCGCAAGCCAAATTCAACTGTAAACAAAAGTAATGGACTTATTATGTACAAAGGGGTGCGATTCAAATGTTTAACACAAGTTTTCTTCTGTTGAAGATTGTAAATCAGATGGAAATAGCCAAGCTATACTAATTTTTAGTAAGAGTATTAAGATTTACTAAAAATAAGTAATTTATTTTTGGAAACATTTGGTTTACGATAAAACAACGTGCTCGTAGTAGAAATTCCTTCCAGAGCAACAGATATGGAAGCTGACTTTCAAGTTCTCAGCGTGAGGCAGTTTGCATCACCAATATTAATATGTGGAATATTCCTTATGATTAGACTTAGAAACAAAGAAGGGATACACTCGCTGATGTTTACTGTACATGTTGTATTTACATAGATATCGTCGGGAGATCATACGATGATGCCATTAACATGGTAAGTAATGCAAGTCCCCTGCAACATTGTAATGGCGTTCCTTACATAATGGACTTTATGATAATTACTGCATTCATGTGAATACCAATGGGACTAGATATACTTTGGATGATTGAAGTCGCGCCTGCACGTGTCGTCAGTTCAATCAACTCTGAAGTTGTTAATAGATACACTAATATTATTTTAGCAGAACTATAAAATAAATGCAGCTGCTCTGTTGAAGGAGGTTAAAATTAGTCCAAAATGGACTCACTATGACATTCGCGGCGGAGAAAACTCCTATTTTAAATTTTTATTAATGTAAAAACCGATTGTCTCGTTGTTCTCGCGATTAGCATGAGCCTTGTGGTATAAAGGTTCCGGGATCGATTCCTATCTCGTTACGAAATTATCTGTAGCACGTAGTCTTAAAATGAGCTCATAAAACGACTTTAGGCTCTCTCTCTTCTACATATACGGGACTTATAAGATAACAGACGAAACATCATCATCAGCCCATATACGTCCCACTGCTGGGCACGGGCCTCCCCTACAACTGAGAGGGGATTTAGGCCTTAGTCCACCACGCTGGCCTAGTGTGGGTTGGCGGACTACACACCTAAGAAATTCCTAAGAACTTTTTTTTTTAGGTGTGCAGGTTTCATCACGATGTTTTCCTTCACCGTTAAAGCAAGTGATAATTCATTGTGAATACACACATAACTCCGAAAAGTCAGAGGTGTGTGCCTGGGGTTTGAACCCGCGACCGCCGAGATTCTCGACTGCGCGCCTAAACCTCGAGGCCATCACTGCTTTCAACAGACGAAACAAGTGTGCAGAAATTCACCTCTACCTTCTATTATATTTAAATGTATAAAATACTTACATCATAAACAACGCTATGCGTATCCTGATAAACATACTGCTCGCATTCAACTACATTGTTGGGGTTGAACAGGGAGGCGGGACAGGTGCCTGTGGGAACCTCTTCGCTCCTGGACGTGTTCGCGAACCTCTGGCAGTTGTCGAACCCGGAACCTGACGCGGGAACGGCATTCAGGATCCATTCGGGAGAGAACACTGCAGAAGAGTAAGTCTCGCACTCCGGTATCAGGCATCTATAAGAAGAAATAATTTGTTGGAGGGGGGAAATGGGGGACCTTAATACTATTTTGTATACTGGTACGTGATAAGTACGGTATGGCCCAAATAGTAGCGAGTTTAGAAAATAATTACAATTTCTTCTCGCAAATCAATATCATAATCAGCCCATATACGTCCCACTCCTAGGCACGGCCCTCCTCTACAACTGAGAGGGTTTAGGCCTTAGTCCACCACGCTGGCCTAGTGCGGGTTGGCGGACCCAATCAATATATTGGGATTATCCCAGCGGATAAGAATTTCTGATCACCAGTAAACTATAGCCACATGAATAAAGCTATGTTAATATTTTCTAACACAATACAGGATGTAAAGAGACTGTGATGGAAAACTAAGACAGGTAGCTATGGTGATTAGGAAAACGTACACGTACACCTAAAAGTTCTTAGGAATTTCTTAGGTGTGTAGTCCGCCAACCCGCACTAGGCCAGCATGGTGGACTAAGGCCTAAACCCTCTCAGTTGTAGAGGAGGCCCGTGCCCAGCAGTGGGACGTATTTGGGCTGATGATGATGTAAAATTATGGAAAATTTTACTTAACTGTTATTAAAATGTATTAAAGTTTCTCGAGAATTAAATCTCCGACCGCAAAAGATTGTGCGACCATTATATTTACATTTCGCTACCAACTAAACCATCCATTAATTTGCACACCACCAAAATGTGTAAAACTTTTATATAAGCAATCATTTAAATAAAACCCTTTCGTTTAACAAACAAACTGATATTAATTATCGTAAACCGCATGCATTGCGCATACGCACATATGTACATATGCACTGCAGGCAGGCAGGCACCTACTTGTGCATTATCATTTTAATTTACATACGGTACAGAAAAATAGACACAAATTTTACAAAATTTACAATAACTACCTGATCCCACAAGTAAAACAAGTCTTATGTCGAGGGTATCAAAAATTGAGCCTTTTTCAGTCTCACTTTAACTCACACTCAAAATATATTTTTTTTGGGCAGAAATGTTTGTCTTGTTGTGGAAATCGAATCCGCGGCCTGTTACTTAGGCTAGTGTCTAACCTACCACGCCTTTGTTTCAAATGTGCATACATTATCAGAAACGTTAAAAGCTCCGAAAAATGCGAAGTATGTACTTTATCTATGTGATAATACGTATGCAAAAGCTTTGAAGAAATCGCCCTGCCGATACGACGATTGCGGGTTCGGGTCCTAAGTATGCACCTCTAAATTACTAATCGGTTATTTGCAACTTGATTGCCTGATATGAGTAGCAAGTATTCAATGTTATTACCCTAATTTCAATATACATACATACTATACATACATAACCTCACGCCTGTATTCCCCGAAGGGGTAGGCAGAGATGCATTTCTGCACCCACATTTCGCCAGGTATGTATCAGTCCCACGTAATAGGGGGCGAGTCTATTACTGTTTTTCGGGCACATTTCCAGTCTCCGGGCTGTTATTTTGCAATTTCCTAATGGAAAAACCTAATAACACTTTACCCGACCCGGGAATCGATCCCCAGACTTCTAGATCGCCCGGCACATACTTCTGCCGCGAGACCACGAGGCAATTTCAATATAGTAAAATTTTATAATCTAGAACTGCATTAAATGTTCATTTCTACAAAGAATGCGTATAAAAACAACAACAATGGGCTTAAAAATACGATGCATTAAAATTAAACGAAAACAAATTTACTGATAATGCAAAATTCTGTGGCATGAAGACAGTTCATTCATGCCTTAAATTAAAAAGGATACGCTGACCCAATTACCAATGGAAAGTCATAAACACACTAACACAAAGCATCTAAACAATAATTGCCAGAATATACTCTCGTTCACTCACCTGGTGCTGATTCTGGACGTGGTGAACACGTACTCCGTGGCTCCCCACGCGCCGAATATCACCACCACGGCGGCTAACACCAAGTTCCTAAACTGGAACCAGCCGAACTGCCCCAACTCCTCGACCAGGATGGTGTCCAAATCCACCTTGGGCTTGGAAGCCTCGCCCTCCAAGCCCTGGGTGAGTGGCTCCTTCTTGGACTCCATAGCGTGTTTGTCGGGCGAGCAGCGGGTCTCGACTGGCTGCCACCCGTCGTCCTTTCGTTATAAATAATTATCTAAATGATAATAGGAGCGCGTGCCCTCGTCTGCCTAAATACGTTTATTGCAATATTTATGGCGAGGATTCAAAGAAATCGACTCACAATGAATTACTGATTTCCATATCACGTGCGGCAATTCAGTTTATATACTTTTTCCTTTCAAATAGGCCAATAACTAAAAAAC
This sequence comes from Hemaris fuciformis, assembly GCA_907164795.1. Taxonomy (NCBI): domain Eukaryota; kingdom Metazoa; phylum Arthropoda; class Insecta; order Lepidoptera; family Sphingidae; genus Hemaris; species Hemaris fuciformis. The sequence goes on from OU015442.1 coordinate 16,275,831, forward strand.
TGTCTGGCATGACTCGCTGAAAATTGTAAACTCGAAAATCCTGTAAAATCATATATATAGCATACATAATATACAACTCGGTTCCTGAAGGATGAGTAAGTTAGGTGTACTTCTAAATTAAAATTTCGCTAATCGCACCTATTGCCATTGACTGGTAATTATGTCCAGAACTTATGCTGAAACTCAATGATTTCCTAACGAAAAAATTTATAAGCATTTGACTTACCAGAGACTCCTTCCTGGTACGATTGGAAGTGTGATGGCGTGTCAAATAACCCTGTGGATCCAATGATGCAGTCTTTAGTGTATACTCGTAGATCTACATCTACATTAGCCCATATACGTCAAACAGCATTTGGAAAAGTCTGAGGCATATAATGTCTTAACCGCGCGCCTTATCGCCGACACCATCAAAACTTAAAAAATATATAAAACAGTTCTAGAAAAATTAAGTGAGATTATAGAAACAATTGGCAATACATTTGAGTGGTTCTGTGAATATGTATAAATGAAAATTCCGTGTGATTTATACGTGATAACAAAGTAATGCTTGGCCCAGTGTTTTCATTGTTTGGTTGCTGATGCATATTATATGTCTATAAAGATATAATACATTGTCGTTTTGATAACGGAGGTTCTTTTATAGCAATATTTCTGATTGTTCGAATAGTATAAGTAATGAATTTTTTGTTCAGATTTTTAATGTACCTACATAGGTACATCTTTAACTGCCGTAGTATTTAGTATATGTACTAAATACTCATTGTTGCCAAATATATGACATTGATGGTAAAAGACGCACAAGTCAAATAGCTGACAACGGTCAAAGCATCATCATCATCAGCCCATATAAGTCCCGCTGCTGGGCACGGGTCTCCTCTACTACTGAGAGGGTTTAAGCCTTCGTCCACCACTCTGGCCTAGTGTAGGTTGGCAGATTACGCACCTTGGGGGCGTTAGAATCCTACCACGATATCCTCTGCCTGTCGTAGAAGGCGACTGAAAGGAGGGTTTTAGTCGGTATGCCGGCATAGGGATATTGTTAGGGATCTAGCCCGGCATTAACATCTGCGCGGACGTGACGTCGCCGCGCGCCGGGCTGGAAGGTCAGTGACCCCGACATACGCTTCCTGCCCTCATCCCCCAGGGCTGGCGGGTAGTAAAGCCATAATCAGCTTTCCCCTCGAAAACAAAAAAAAGACTACGCACCTTAGAAATTCCTTAGAATTTTGTAGTACATGATTCATTTAGTACATGATGCACGAATTAATAACAACGAAACGAAAACAACAACGACAACGGTCTTACTAGCAAGATATTACATCGATTATTCCTCACCAGTCGGCACTGTAATGCTGGCCTAAAGCTAGTCAGATATAATTGAAGCTCATCCCAGAATGCGACATGGCTGTGTGTGTCAATTTCCAAATTTTCTACCTTACGCACTGTAGTACCTATCCGGTAATGTAATGTACTCTGGTTATTTTTCGCTTTGATTTACGCAGTAAATATTGGTCAGCGACACGACAGAACTTTTCCATTAGCTTCTTTCTTATGATAGATGAAAAAAAAACTCAAAGTATGGCACCATGGCCATACCAATCCAATCATAATAGTAGGTAGTGATGGCATTAAAACTCAGCGGCCCCAGGTTCAAACTCTAGGCACACATCTCTAACTTTACGAAGTCATGTGTTTATTCACAATGAATGATCGCTTACTTTACGGTGAAGGAAAACATCGTGAGGAAATTTTCTAAGGTGTGTAATCCGCCAACGCACACTAGGCCAGCGTGGTGGACTAAGGCCTTAACCCTCTCAGTTAATAAAATATCTCAGTCCATAAAAAATGGATCAACGGTTTATTAATAAAAATGCAATAGAAAGGCCATTTAGCATATAATAATATATACTATATAGACACGAAAAAAAACTACGGCACATACAAAATTGGCTTGGTAGCTTGTCGCTACGTGTATTTTATTGGGAAATGAAAGTTAAAAAAAAAACATTTTTTTTAATGCGTTGATACGTACACAAACATCAATATAAAGAGATAGTGACAATTTCATGGGGATTATAACTAATTAAAGTTCAATGAAGCATTAGCTTATCACTACAAGACTATCTTCGCGTTAAAACATCGCCATAGATAACAATTCAGTAATGCTTAAAGTGGGACTTTGCCTTTTCTTTTATGTCTCGTAAAGCTATTTGCACCTGTCCAAATAAACTCAAAAGAAAAAAAAGCTACAAAAAGTGATGAAGCTTCAGTCTTCTACTACACAGCAAGTCTAGATACAACATATATACCTACGTTGAGCCTAATAATCATCATCATACATCATCAGCCCATATACGTCCCACTGCTGGGCACGGGCCTCCTCTACAACTGAGAGGGTTTAGGCCTTAGTCCACCACGCTGGCCTAGTGCGGGTTGGCGGACTACACACCTAAGAAATTCCTAAGAACTTTTAGGTGTGCAGGTTTTATCACGATGTTTTCCTTCACCGTTAAAGCAAGTGATAATTCATTGTGAATACACACATAACTTCGAAAAGTCAGAGGTGTGTGCCCGGGGTTTGAACCTGCGACCGCCGAAATTCTCGACCGCGCGCCTAAACCTCGAGGCCATCACTGCTTTTTAGGCCATCACTGTTTTTTGCCTAATAATGACAATTGTAAAGTTTTGGCGCTATGGAAAATAATACATAATTTTAAGTGTTTAAAACTAAGTGCTACGTGTATACTCATTGCCGACCAATTGACCGATTGTTACAAATGCAGTCAGATTTAATAACAAACACACTAAGCAGCAGCCTATTTTGAACCAATGCATTTACTGTGTTTTGCATCTATGTTCTGGGATATAGTGCATGTGATGTTTCCTAATTATAGTCTAATAAATGACTTCTTGGTTATTTTCTATTCATTTTAGTACCATATAGCGGTTTAAAATCCATTGGAATGTCAAAGAGACTTTACGCTTTTGAGTGTCACTCTCATACTGGCATCGGAGTGGTAAGTATTTACATATGTAATGGTGAACTTTGAGGAAAAGGCCATTTTATATCCGAATACAAAAAATACACAACAGGATTTGTCATATGCCGGTTGTCAAACAATGTTTCACCGTCTAGCTGTAAATATGGTAGCTAGATAAATAGGTATATTTGATTATTATTAGTCTGGCCGTCTAGAATCTAGACATTGTACATAATATGTGATATTCTCGATATATTGAAGGATAACAAAATCAAGTAGCAGTTTACAAGAAAACAAAACACGGAAACAATTAATCGATAAAATATTCTGCGCGTTTCACTGGTGTTAAATGCTTCATTATCTATCACGGTGACCGTACTAATCTCTTAAAGAATAAGTGTTTTCAAACAAATTTTTTTTTCATGGTTCCGACGCATGTTAGTAAATACAGATAAAGGACTAAAGTGATGGCCTCGAGGCTTAGGTACGCGGTCGAGAATTTCGGCGGTCGCAGGTTCAAACCCCAGGCACACGCCTCTGACTTTTCGAAGATATGTGTGTATTCACAATGAATTATCACTTGCTTTAACGGTGAAGGAAAACATCGTGATAAAACCTGCACACCTAAAAAGTTCTTAGGAATTTCTTAGTCCGCCAACCCGCACTAGGCCAGCGTGGTGGACTAAGGCCTAAACCCTCTCAGTTGTAGAGGAGGCCCGTGCCCAGCAGTGGGACGTATTTGGGCTGATGATGAATGGACTAAACTCTTACCAGTCTAAATTAAAGAAAAAGACATAGAATTTACTAGTTACTGCTGATAAAATTCATGCATAGTTATTTTGTTCGTTCTAAGGGACAGATCTGGTTTTATATTGGTTGTTGTTTAAATCAACCCATGAAAATAAGGCTAAGAAAAAGGTCAACTGTAGAAATAAATAAATGAATAAAATGAAATATTTAAGTTATATTAGCTACCTTAGGCTGCTCTTAAAACGTATTTAAATTTGTAACAGCGGTACTGTATGTACCGGTGCTGTTTGTATCCAAAGAATTCTAGTCACTTTAAAGAAGATTTCTATCATTCCTATGGGCGTCTTCTATACTTGTCCTTAATTTTTGTATATTTTTTTTTTTATGGAAAAAGGAGGCAAACGAGCAAGTGAGCCACCTGATGTTAAGTGGTCAACACCGCCCATGAACACCAATAATACCAGAGGAATCATCGGTGTGTTGCCGGCCTTTGAGGAAAATATAGGCTCTCTTCTTGAAGGCCCCTAAGTCGTATCTGTTTGGAAATACCGCCGAGGCAAGCTGATTCCATAAAGATGTAGTGCGAGGAAGGAAACACCGTTTGAACCGCACTGTTGAGGAACGCCATTCATCCAGATGGTAGGGATGAAACTTCAATTTCAGGCGTGTGGTGCGGTAATGAAAGTCAGCAGCAGGTATTAAACCAAAAAGTTCATCAGAGCACTCCCCATGGTACATGCGATATAGTACGCAAAGCGACGCAACGTCTCTTCGCAATGCCAGGGTGTCAATTTTGTCGGAAAGAGTCCTGTCATCGATGATTCGAGCGGCACGTCGTTGGATGCGGTCAAATGGAAGAAGCTGGTATTGAGGGGCTCCAGCCCAGAGATGAGAACAATATTCCATATGTGGCCGGACTTGCGCCTTATACAACTGAAGGCGCTGAGCCGGCGTGAAATATTGTCTCGCTCTGCTGAGCACACCAAGCTTTTTCGAAGCCAGCCTGGCTTTAGCTTCAAGATGACCGCAGAATTGGACTGTACTCGAAACATCGATGCCAAGGATTTCAAGACTTGACGAGATATTTAGGGGAGTGCCAATGAACCGAGGTGATACCGAAAAAGGAGATTTTTTTGCGGTGAATGCGCAAACTTGTGTCTTTGATTGATTAAATTGGACCAAATTCTGACTACCCCAAACTTCAGCATGATCCAACAAGTCATCAATTTCAGAAACAAGCTTCCTCCGGCAATCAATGACTTGTTCCTGAGAAAAATTTGCACGGCCAGTGTACAAGGCATCCCCAGTACTGTCATCTGCATAACAATGAATGTTAATATTAAGTAACAGATCATTGATATGCAGAAGGAACAGAGTTGGGGACAGCACACAGCCTTGTGGTACACCAGCATTCACAGGCATAGAGTCAGAGCTTGAACCGTCGACTACGACTTTAATGCTTCGCTCTGTGAGAAAACTGGTGACCCAGTCGCAAAGTCTCTCAGGAAGTCCGAAAGAAGAGAGCTTGGAAAGTAGAGCCCTATGCCAGACCCGATCAAAGGCCTTCGCTATATCCAACCCTACTGCCAAGGCCTCCCCCTTGCTTTCGATCGCTTCTGCCCACCTGTGGGTTAGATACACCAGAAGATCACCAGCTGATCGCCCCCGACGAAAACCGTATTGATGGTCATTGATCAACTGGTGAGTCTCCAAGTAACACAGAAGCTGGGTATTAATTATAGATTCCATAATTTTGGAAAGCAAGGAGGTGATAGTAATGGGCCTATAGTTGGAAGGATCAGATCGGTCGCCTTTTTTGGGGATCGGGTGCACCAAACCAGTTTTCCAAGATTTCGGGACAGTACCGGAGGAATAACAATACCGAAAAAGGCACGTGAGCACTGGTGCCAACTCAGGGGCACAAGTTTTTAGCACAATCGGAGGAATTCCGTCTGGCCCACTCGACTTATGGATGTCTAAGGAAAGTAGTGCCTTACGCACTGAGCTTTGGTGAAACCGGATTTCCGGCATGAAGCTCTCACAGTGTGGGATCATAGGTGGTAGTCTCCCTTTGTCATCCAGCGTCGAATTAGATGCAAACAGAACACCCAAAAGATCAGCTTTTTCCTTTGCGCTGTGGGCGAGCGAGTTATCTTCCCTGCGTAAGGAGGGAAGTGATGGCACACAGAAGTTACCGAGGACGGCTTTAGCAAGAGACCAGTATGCTCGAGTTCCTGAAGGAAGACTAACTAGTTTCTTGCCTATGCTCTCGATGTAATTTGACTTTGCTATAGCGATCGCCCTCTTGAAACACCTGGCGGCAAAGTTATACTTCTTTTTAAGAACTCTGGTCTTTGCGTCTTGCGACAAAATAGAATTGGCCCAGGCTTGGTAAGATTCCTGCTTAAGACGAGAAGCCTTTTTACAGGCATGGCCAAACCAAGGCTGAGACTTGCCACCGACCGGTAATACGGAGCTAGGGATGAATAATTCCATACCCTGAAGCACAACATCGGTAACCGAGTCGGCAATGGTGTCGACATCGCCCAGAGAGAAGCAAACCCGCCCCCATGGGTAGGAAGCGAAAAAAGTTCGCATGGCGTCCCAGTCTGCTGACCTGAAGTGCCAAACACGTCGCCAGGAAGTACGCGGACGTGCAGGACGCTCGTGAGGTACCACACTCCGAATAAGAGAATGGTCTGATGACCCCAGCGGCGGATCGATGGTGACCTGATAGCCATCGGGATGGGACGTCAGCAGTAAGTCCAACAAGGAAGGCGTATGGTTGTCCACATCAGGTATCCTAGTAGGCGAGGAAACTAATTGTGTAAAACCATAAGCTAAAGCAAAGTCATAAACAGATCTCCCAGTGTGGTCAGTCGTACGTGAGCCTAGCCATTCCGCGTGATGAGCATTGAAGTCACCGAGGATGACAATTTCAGCGGAAGGGATCTGTTGATATTCAGTTTTGTGCCAGCATAGTGCTCCTTAAATTAAGATTTCTGTAGATAGTGCCATCCACGTTACGTCGCTTGATACGTTCAAATCTGTCAGTAGAGATTTTTCTTTACGCTAAGTCCAAGGGATCCAGGACTATATAACCATATGACATTTCGTGTTGCTGAGGGAGTTTCTTGCCGTTTCTTCTCCACAGCGATAACACGTTTCGAAGCGGCAATAGTTTTAAAAAATAGTTTAATATTGACGATTCAAAATAACTTGTAAAAGTGTATTTGAATAAAGAAGATTTTGACTTTGACTTTGACTATGGGATTAAGGAATCAACAAAGAATGATAAATTAAAAAAATGGTTTGAATAGTGGCAGTATGGATGGAAATGGTGTAAAATCAGTTCATCAAAACCTCGTAAAGTAGTAACAAATTTTATTATAAGAGTAATAAATGAGATTAGGATGTAGGTTTCTTCTTGCCCAACTGTTCCGCCTCCTCAATAGTGTCCGGCAATTTGGTGCCGAGGGTCTCCGGCGTGGTGAATATCAGTAGACCAGAGAGCAAAGCAAAGCTTCCAAACAGCACCGAGGGCAAGTTCTCCCATACCTCCAGAGCCTGGAACAAGACACATTATTAGGAAACACTTCGCAATAAAATTATATAGGTTTGTAAGTACGTTACTCCGCTTATGACATAAAAAACCCTTATTGATTTCCAAGTGGATTTTATCGTGTGGAAGTTTTATTGGTGGTAGATTTTAAACACGACAAGCCCTATATGTTCCCTGAAACCAGTTTATCCGGCTATGTATATAATTACGGGTAGTGTCCCTTCGAGGACTCACAGTCCAGAAATGTCACACATCTTTCTGACCTCGCTTAAATCATTTAATTTTTTATCGTCTGTACCCGATTCCTTTTGTGTCTTTAATGCCTCACTAACCTCCTCACTGATAACAAATACTTTTTGATGGCTCTAAACGTTTCTGCATGGCTATGAAGCTTGACCTTTCCTCTCTTGCTTGTAATCAACTGATAAGAAGGTGGTCACTTCCACTGTGAACTTAGAGAGAAAGTCTACTAAGTTTCACCTGGGCGACTGGCAAAACTTAAACATAGCACTTGGAATAACAATAAAATGTGATCAGTCACGGTCTGTCACGGACAGTATCCGCTACCTAAAATCCATTCCAAGAAGGGCAACAGAGCACTTAAAAGTACCTCTTGCTATAAGCCCTATTACTCTGGCTCCTGAATGTTTTCTGTAACGCGAAATAATAAAAGGAGTAGGTTTTGCCGATAGTACATGTGCTGATAGCGCAGTCACTGCGACACAACATCGTGATTTCTAATTAATCACTCATAATAACGAAAACATACATACATAAACTCACGCCTGTATTCCCCGAAGGGGTAGGCAGAGGTGCATTTCTGCACCCACATTTCGCCAAGTATGTATCAGTCCCACGTAATAGGGGGCGAGCCTATTGCCGTTTTTCGGGCACATTTCCAGACTCCGTTCTGTTACCGACAATTTCCTAATGGAAAAACCCAATAACACTTTGCGCGACCCGGGAATCGGCACATACTTGTACCGCAAGACCACGAGGCAACATTATAACAATAACAAAATTCCTCTACAACTGAGGTGGTCCACCACGCTTGCCAAGCGCGGGTTGGCGGACTACACACCTGAGGATTCCTAAGGATATTTAGGAATGCAGTTTTTCTTCAAAATGTTTTCTTTCATCGTTTAAGTTTCCGTTACAAGTACATAAATGTATATCGCAACATGTATGTGTGTGCTGCAAACAATAATGAAAGCTATGCGTCGTGCGAATTAGTCAGAGTTAGTCACTCGGGATGTTGTTCTCTCTGCGACAGCAACTGATAATGCACCGCATGCATTTGTGGCTGTACCGACATAGCAACGCACATACCCGACATACTTTATCAGTACCGATAAATCGATTGTTTTGTTTATTATCATTGGAAATGTTTCTGAATGTATAGAAGCTGAGAGTAGAGAAGTTAGGTTTTCATAACTTTTTTGGTAAACAGTTAATCAATATATCTTAATACTCCTTTCATCATTCATTCATTTATCATCAGCCCGTTAACGTCCCACTGCTGGGCACGGGCCTCCTCTATTACTGGGAGGGTTTAGGCTTTAGTCCACCACGCTGGCCTAGTGCGGTTTGGCGGACTACACACCTAAGAAATTCCTAAGAATTTTAGGTGTGCAGGTTTCATCACGATGTTTTCCTTCACCGTTAAAGTACGTGATAATTCATTGTGAATACACACATAACTTCGAAAAGCCAGAGGTGTGTGCCTGGGGTTTGAACGCGCGACCGTCAAGGTTCTCGACCGCCTGCCAAAACCTCAAGGCGATCACAACTTACTCCTTACAATCACTCAAAATTTTAAAAATTACCTCAATTTTAACTCATTTTTAATGATATTTCAGTTTTTTTACATAATTGATAGACTATGAATCTATAACAAAGTACACCAGGTATTTGGCATAGCCAATTATCTGCCTGATGAACTTACAGATCTTTATCAAATTTAATTTAATTTAGAGATATTTTAAATTTAAAAAAGGATCGGATACCTCCTCATACCAGTAAGCGAATTGCTCCAAACAGAGTCACTACTGGAGAGTAAAAAGTAAAGAAGTTAAGTTAAGAAGAGACTAAACTGTGTAATGCGATATCTAATTCCGTCTACGGAAATATAGATCTCAACAGGTCAATAACAACTGATTTATAAAAATGTACGTCAAACGGCAACTTTGCTATTAGGTTTGTTCAGGCAGTAACATATTTAGTTTCATACACCGTTCTCCCTTTGCTTTTTGCGGTAAATTACATAATTAATGCACATTACATAGGAATTGCACAACATTCCATGGTAGTCGTGTACATAAGTGGTAACGCCATAAGATGAGGTACGAGCTCTTCTAAACAGTAACAGTTTTATGAAATAGTTTATAATCAGAATCAAAACGTATGGAAATTTTCTTCATTAACCACAATTCAAAGACAGAGACTTGTCGGGGACTCCTAAAGAAAAAAGGCTCTATGAGTTATCCCAATTAAACTTGGTCAGCGCGTATAACAACATTTTTTAATATAATAGGCATCTACTCAATAGACGGACGTTGTGGTTTCTCTATACAAGTGGCGGTACTTCCAAAGAATTTATACGTCAAATTGTTTTTGTTAAATAAAGATTTAAAGATTATTATTCGGTATTTTGGACGACAAATTGGGCTTTTGGGCTTCTATGGAAGTACCGCCACTGCTCTATACCATTATGAACATATTATACGATTTCCACTTACCAATGCAGGAGTAAGAGGTGCTGTGATGGAGCCAAGTCTTCCAATCATAGACGAGAAAGCGAAGAGATTGTGTCTGTATTTGGTGGGGTACAGCTCTGCGGTGTACACGTACACTGACGTCATCACGATGGCGATGAAGTACTTGCCGAATAAGTATACCGTCAATGACAACGCTTGGTTGTCTGAAAACACAAAAAGATAGGCGTGTTTAATATTTGGACGATCAAACATTTCTTTCAAAAAAATATTTAATGTTTTATTTTTCCCGAATTATGATTGTCAGAATCAGAAAAAAAACTTGAAGATATTCTTGTTATTGTACTTTAGATTAATTTTATTTTAGACTTTGATTTGCGTATAAACAGTTTTTACAGATATTAAGAAAATAAATTACCGTCAGGCATGAAGGCAAATGCAAACTGACAAGCCGCGCACAACCAGTACGCGCAGATGAGCACGGGCTTGCGGCCGATCCTGTCGAGCAGCAGGATGGCGGTCCAGTACCCGGGGATCTCGACAGCAGCCACCGCCACGTAGTTCAGGTACCGGTTGCCCGACATATTCACAGCGTTGATACCCATGCCGTAGTACACCAGAGTATTCGTCACCCACCAGACTGGAGACACCAAACAACGAGACAGTATCGTGCGCGATCTGATCACAAGAATGGGCAACCAAGGCTCCTTGACTTTCTCCACATGTTTCTCAGCCTCCGCCGTCGCTCGCAGCGCTTCCAGAGACTTTTCAGATAATTCCTTCTTGTTCCTCTTCGCTACTTTTTTGAGAATGTCTTCGGCTTCTTCATAACGGCCTTTAGTCATCAACCAACGCACGGACTCGGAGAGAATCCAGAAATATAAAACGACGAGCAGCTGTGGCGCATAGAGGACTCGAGTGAGGGGACGCCACGATGGAACTCCCCACGCTATCAGACCCAGGAATACTTGGCCGAGGGCAAACAAGGTTGAGATAGTCGCTCCAGCAACCACTCTGTATTTGGGACCGACCAATTCCGTCACTGAAAGAATGAGAAATGGAATGTTATTGAATTAGTCCAGCAAGACACATTCACGTTTATAAAAAAATACTTACAATTAGATTACATTAATGCAATATACAGAAAAACAAAAAGGTATTTTTTTATACTCCTTCCATTTAAAATAGGATCAGAAGTAGGTACGTATTGGTTATACATACATATAAACATATATTTTGTATGTTAATTTATTTCTTAATCTAACTGATTGTGATTTAGACAAGTTAAAAAAGGATTAAAATCTTACCCAAAATGTAGCAAGATGAGTAAGCTCCAGCACCGACCGTAGACTCAATCACTTCTAGCGCAAGGAACCACTCATACGAGTTGACGAAGGAGCGGGCGAGACCAATCCATCCAGTATTGAAGGCGTTAATGGTGAGGGCTACGCGTCGCCCCCATCGATCAGAAATGTACCCCGTGATGGGCAGCACCAGCAGCGTGCCGATCGTTCGGATAGAACCGATTTGAGATCGCCTCCATTCGTCGCATGCTAAGTCAAACTGGAAATATTAAAAATAAACAATTAATTGAATGATTGATTGATGAACAATGATTGTCTAAAACCGTGTATATGAATTCCGATAGTAGTATCTAGATGGCGTATTTATTAGAAGTCATAGAAAATAAAAGTTGAGCGACGAGCTTATTTAAAAAATATCTGAACTGCAACGAATACAAGCCTATTTGTTAATAGTTATAGGGTGTAGCGGAAAAATAGTGAAGATGGACGGTGCCAACAAAATACTGCAATGGAGCGACGCAGCTCGGTTGAAATTGGTCGTTTGATTTGTCATAACAATTTATCTGGTCCACAATGATATCCAGATTTTGATGATGATGTTTAAAAATAGTCAACGCTACATAGTTATGATAAATTCTACGACTACGAGTACAATAATAATCCTCCAACCGATTTTCGGTCATAGCGACCACTTCTGCTCCGTTAAGTCCCTCGTCTTGCATGTGCTCTAGTATGGCTCACGCAGCCGATTTTATTCACAAAGGTGCGCGCACACTGCGGACACGTTAGAGCACCATTTCTATAATTATAGGTGATAGCCACTGGTGGTCGGGCTTTCAGGTGATCACGCTTGGGATCCTGCTCAGTACGCCGATGCAATTCAAAGCTGTGAACTTTGTTTTGGATGCGCGATCTCCACTCATCACGATCTGATGCTAAATCTTCCCAATGGGAAGGATCTATGTCGCATGCCTTCATGTGGCGCTTGAGCACATCCTTGTACCGCAGGAGTTGTCCACCGTGCTTTCGCTTGCCTTCCTGCAGTTCACCATAAAAGATGCGCTTAACGACCCTCCCCTCGGACATGCGCCTCACATGGCCGCACCAGCGAAGTTGTCGCCTCATGAGATACGACTCAATGCCACCCACATTGGCCCGCCTCAAAACTTCTGTGTTGCGCACACGATCTGCCCAATGGATGTTGAGGACAGAACGGAGACATTTGATGTGGAAACGGTCCAGCTGTCTAATGTGGCGGCGGTACGGGGTCCATGTTTCGGCGGAATATAGAATATTGGGCAATACTATGGCCATGTACACAGAGACCTTTGTAGACAGCTTAAGGTCATGCGAACGAAAAATCTTATTGTTCAGTTTGCCAAAAGCTCCCGCAGCAGCACCGATCCGGCTGTTAATTTCGGCGTCAATGTCGCACTTCGATGTTATCGTGCTCCCCAAGTAACGAAAACTGTCTACCTGCTTCAAGAGATCTTCACCAAGCTTTATGGTCAGCGTCTCACGACCGTTAATGTCCAGAGACATTACTTCCGTCTTCTTGACGCTGATCTTCAGGCCGAATTTGCAGCATTGCTCGTGGAGATTCGTCACCAGCAGCTGGAGATTTTCAGGGGACTCTGCTACAAAACACAGGTCGTCTGCGTACATTATATCATGCATGTCGACAAGAGATATTTTCGTCTTGGCCTTCAACCTAGACAGACTAAAAAGTTTGCCATCTGTTCGAAAGCGAATTCGGACTCCTTCAGGAGAAGATTTCAAAACTTCCCAGACTACGACTGCAAAGTATAGGGCGAATAGAGTAGGGGCCAAAACGCAACCCTGCTTCACTCCACAGGAAACGGAAAAGAAGTCGGATTGCTCACCGTTGGCCGACACGCAGCACTCCATGTCGTCGTGCAGCAGTCGCAGGAGTCGCACGAACTTCTCCGTGCATCCCATTTTTTTTAAAACTAGCCAGAGGGCTTCTCGAGGTATGCAGTCAAAGGCCTTCTCCAGATCTATAAAGCAGAAGTATAGGTGTCTGCCCTGCTCCCTACTCTTTTCCTGGAGCTGACGGACTGCAAATATTGCCTCACAAGTTCCTCTCTCAGGCCGAAAGCCAAATTGCGTTTCGGGCAAGATGTTTTCAGAAAGTTTTCTGAGGCGATTAAGTAATACTCTGGCGAAGACTTTCCCAGGGACTGAAAGGAGTGAGATACCGCGGTAAGAGTTACAATCACTTCGGTCACCCTTGTTCTTGTATAGGGTCGTAATCCGTGACAACTTAAATGATTTGGGAACCTGTTCCTCCTCCCACATACGAGTAAACATTTTCCAGACCCGTGAATGCAACTCATCACTACCATATTTCAGTAGTTCACCCGGTATAAAGTCTACGCCCACCGCACGCTTGTTCTGCTGTTGTTTGATGGCGGATACAACTTCGTTACGGGACAAGGCTTCATCTAACTCAATGGCTGTATCTAGTTGAGGCAAAGTATTTATATATGCTAAATCAGCTGTTCGGTCTATATTAAGTAAAATGTTGAAGTGCTCCGCCCACCGCCTGAGCACTTCATCTTTGCTTTTCAAGATATTTTCGCCATCTAATGACTTCAACGGTACTTTTGTAAAACTATTATTTCCAATTAAATTTCTAAGTTCTTTGTAGAATTCTCCTATTTGATTACTATCAGCAAGCCACTGCATGTGATGAGCCTTATCACTCCACCACTTATCTTTTGTATTTCTGATAAGTTTACGTAGGTTTTGGTCACTGGTCCTTATCTCTACACTATTTCGATTCTGTTGCCTAAGGAGGTCCCTATGTTTGACTATGGCGTCTGTCAGTTCTTTGTCATTATCATCAAACCAATCCTCATTTGCTCGTTCTTTCAGACCTATGATGTTGACGGCCACGTCTTTTATCGAAGACGTCAGCGTTGTCCAATCAGTCTCAATACTACCATCCTCAAGATTGGAAGACAACAATTTAGAGCTAATAGTTTCCTGGTAGGTATTTCTGATAATGGGGTTCATCAAATTGTCCACGTTGACACTCAGCGGTTTCTTCCTACTCGTCCTAATAGGGTGCCGAAGACAAAGTCGTAGTCTGGTCACGACCAGCCTATGATCCGTCCAGCAATGAGCCCCTCGCATTACTCGAGTGACTAGGACCTGAGAGATATCTCGCTGTCTAACGATGGCATAGTCGATAAGGTGCCAGTGTTTGGATCTAGGGTGCATCCACGTAGTTTTGTGCTTGGCAGAGAGGCGAAACAAAGTATTAGTAACTGCAAGTTGGAATTGAGCACATAAACTAAGTAACAACTGACCATTCGAGTTCATGTTGCCTACCCCATGCCGACCCAGAACTTTTGGCCAGGCTTCAAAGTCGCGGCCCACTCTGGCATTAAAGTCCCCCAGCAACAAAATGCGTTCTCTATTGGGTATTTTCAGGAGGCATTGTGTAAGGTCTTCGTAGAATTTATCCTTAACATCATCCGATTTATCTAGCGTTGGCGCATAGACACTGATGACATTAAGAAAATTTCCATTATCTAAGCGCAAGCGTAAGGTGGTTAATCGATCAGATATATGGACTGGAAATTCTCGAAGATCCCTGCAGATACTGTTCTTGACCGCGAAACCAACTCCCGACCGTCTCGGTTCTGAAGCGGCTGTTCCCTTCCAAAAGAAAGTATAGCCTCCGCCGTGCTCGGTCAACTCACCTTCATCGGCAAGGTGTGTTTCGCTGAGAGCAGCCACATCAACATTGTACCGACGAAGTTCCCGGGCGACAATAGCGGTTTTTCGTTCAGGGCAGGCATTTGTGTCGCGGTCAAGAAGAGTACGCACATTCCATGCGCCGAATGACATACTACATGTTTTAATCTTTCTGTTATTTCTATTTCGTCGACCACGAATAAGAGATGCGGACGCAGCCGTGGTAACTACTATCCTGATTTTTTTGGGGCGAGCATTTGTTTAGGGCACCTTTTCTAGCCCCCTCCCTGGCTGGACAGGGAAAGCAGTGCTTCCCTAAATAGGGCTGCTCTGTCACTCTGGGTGCTGCCGAATTCGCTTTGTCTCCCCAGTTCAAAGCGAGAGCGACCACGGTGTGTACTCACACCCCCAGAGTCGCTGGTGTGCAGGTCTCAGACAAAGCTCGGGTTGCATCGAAACCAAACCTCTCTACTTCAACCCATCGCCATCAGACTTTGCAATTCGGAGTCATAAAAACGGAAGCGGTCAGATGCGCAGGAGATATTATAGTGCTTAGGCGTACGCGCAAACGCAAGAGCACTCTCTCGTCCGACCCCTCTTGATCCGATGGAACGGAGAACCGCTACGACCGGAGAGAGGCCAGATGCATCAGTTTGGCAAGTAACAGCAAGATCCCTATTACCACCTTTAGGCCTTCCTGCGGTTGCCTGAGTGTCTTGCCACCGTTGGTAGACTGCTAATGAGCCAAGACAGCTAGTTCGGGGGATAGCCGAACAAGCTCGAGTGATGTTGTCCCCGAGCCCCCTCCTCCAGGTTTAGCCCACGAGCCGACGTGGTTACCGGGGTGTGGCCGCTGTGCGAACAGCTTCTGGGAGCCACTGAAGGAGAGTTTGTGGGCTACCGACGAGTTAATTTGCAGCACATCACCTTTGCAGGTCGGCTGATATGACTGCACCGCAAGTAATCCACTACACCCCAAAGTACGAGTACACATAGTGTATTGCAACAAACTCTTTGCCTGTAACTCGTTGCCACTACACCCCAAAGTACGAGTACACATAGTGTATTGCAACAAACTCTTTGCCTGTAATCTAGATTAAATGGTAAATATTGAAGGATACAAATACATATGTATACTTACGTCATATACCACACTAAGCGTATTCTCATAGACGTAGTCGTCACACTCCTCAGTCCTGGAGGTGTCGAAGAGAGTGGCTGGGCAAGTGCTGGGTGTGACGGGGACCTGGTTACTGCTGTTGGAGTATCTTTCACAAGCCTCGAAGGAGGTAGGACTCGTGCCAGGGATAGCGTTGAGGACCCAAGAGGGCGCGAACTCCGGAGTCCCACTGTCGCACTGTGAGATTAGACACCTGGAAGGTATACAGAAATCTGGTTATCTCATGTTGCTATGCGAAAAGTAAGAAAGATAGGACCGCAAAATGAAAAGGAAAATACGATACAAATTTTCATGATTTTTTATAAAATTATTGATGATATTTTTGTGAAGATTATATATAAATTCTATATGACACGTTACTCGTGTTTCAAATCTATATGATCTAATTATACTTGCATATATGCTTAAAGTAAATCTTATAATATAGACTTAATTGCTATCTTTGAATTTTTACATAATCCAGTCAAATATGGAATAAAAATAATAAGTTTGGCCTTCTGTCTTTGGGTCATCAAGCAGGAAAAAACGTCAATATGAATTTATCGTAGGATTAGTTATTTACTTATGATTACAAATAATATATAGAAGTAATAAATTGCCGGGATAATACGTGATCATATCTTTATCAACGCTATGATTAGCGATATTATAATAATAAGCACACGTGATTGTTTCGAGCACGTGGCAGTCTAAGACTTGTTTTTTTTTAGTATTTCAGACCTTATAAATTTATTGCCATTCAGATAAACAAAATATGTAGAGATATATCATCCACGTGCTAAATGATAAAACTTTGAAATAATAACATATAAGCTGAAAATGGGAACTGAAAATTTGAATTTTAATCGTACATAACAGTTTGTATGTATTTAACCATAATTTAATACAGTTTCGATAAGCCATATACGAGTATAAGCTGATTAAGAAAGTTCATAATAATGTGTTATAATTATCCCATTCGAACGGTTATCAATAAAAAGTCAAAAGTAAATAATATTTACAATATTACCACCTTTGCAAATTGAAAGAAGTATGAATAAATAAATAGTTACAACTACAACTTAGCACACAATGTAACAAAAGCACACAATTTTCTAAAAATATATTCAAATATATTTATATTCATCAAGTATTTCTAATCCGTAGTTTCTGATACTCACGACTTTAAAACCTGTGTTGTTGGATTCTCAGATTAAGCGGCTATTAACTACGGTTTTCTATTATTGTTTCCCGATCACTTAGATGATGTCTGATTAAATTTTACTGATTTAGAATCAGTAGAGAAAACAGGAATGGTATGCAGATGCCTTTATATTTCTTTTATAGTTTGTCATATATGATATTAATCGATGACAACCTTCTTAAAGCCATGCCATCGTACACCTCAATAATTTAGCAATCGGTCATAAAATGATCGCACTTTGGAATAATGTAGGCAAATGTTGGCGCCCACACTTGGATGTACACGTATAAAAAAATACTATTAATTACCGCAAAAACACGTTTTTTTAATAAAGCCAATTAAGAGGTCATAGGCCATTTAGACATTTAAAAAAAAATGTTTCACTAGATCCAAGTTGGGTGCCAATATCTTTCGGATGACGTTAAAATTTGTATTTCTTTTAATATTCTCTGTGTGGTTAGTCATTTTTCACACAAAACTACAATTCTTACCTTGTGTTGATTCTGGCTGTGGTAAAGACGTACTCTCCAGATGCGAAAGCCGAGAACATAACAGGGAAGGCGGCGAGCAGCAACGTGATGATCTGGTACCGACCGAACTGGCCCACCTCCTCCACCAGGATCTGGTCCAGATCCACTCCACTCTTCTGTTCCCCCTTCTCCGTGGCAGACATGTTGACAACACCACCGCGGCCCGCGCCCACGACTCAAATGTACGGATGGGTTGATAGCAAGAATCCGCGGAAAGGGTTTGTAGAGGGGCGCCTAATTCTTATCAAGATTTCTTCAACGATAAATTTGGATGTTTTTACTTATCAAATCTTTTAATGCAACCACAATTAATACAACAGAAAGTGCTAACATTTCCCTGTTAAGCTTTTAAATTATTGCAAAACCTAGTAGGTACCTACTGCAACATGAAAGTTACTAAGAAAACCATTTGATTAAACTATCAAGTTATTCCTTAAATTAATTGAAATTTCTTATGAATATTGAAATGTACTTAATAATTTTTTTTTACGATATGCTGCTCATCATTTCTCATGCTGGTAATAACAAATTTGTACTTTTACACAAAAACAAATCAACACAACTAATAAAAATATTCATAAGTTTTTATATAACTCGTTTTGACTATTACACAATATACGGATATAATAAAAAAATAAATAATAAATACACCCATCAGTCACATACATAGTTCTGACCCCACATTAAGATACGAGTCTTGTGTCGAGGGTATCAGAAAATACGAGAGACTTTTCGCTCTCACAAACACCCAGACCCGAAACAAATATTTTTGCATCACACATACATTTTTCTAGGTGCGGGGATCGAATCCACCACGACCTCTCGTTTGGTGTCTAGCCAACTGAGCCACGGGGCTGTCAATATCTTTACAAACTGAACTAATTAATAATATAATTTATCAATAATTGTCGCATAAGATATCCGTTACATTGACTCTACCAAACTTACGAGATTAGTTTATCCCCATTATCAAAAACGTTATCAATTACGTCACGCATTGTAATTAAAATTAAAACAGCTTGATAGTAAATTAATGCATAATAAGAATGGACTCCACAAATGAACTAGTAATGACTGTAATAATCATCCTAGAGACACAACCCCATCGAATTTGGACTCGTTTAATTCTCTTAACGAGTACTTTGATACTAGATGATAACCAGGGTCTGATGATGGAGCTGACTTCTTACGTGTGTACATAAGTACACACACACTTTCTGAATTTAATTATTTTTGTCATTTTACTTTCAAAAATTTAAACAAAATTATATTTTGCCTTAAGGGTTATAAGGTGCGCTTTAATTGATTTCCCAAACTTTAATAAAAAAATTAAGTACTTTTGTTCAAATATACATATGATTTAAAACAATAGTTATTTTATTTGAAAGTTATTTTGTTCTTTGTGATAATAGAAAAATCATGCTATTTATTTCTATACTTCTGAATGCTTTGATTTTTTTCTTAATATATAATCCCCACATATTACTTTCCGAGTTTCGCTAGTCTGTCACCAGTCGCCCTGTATATCTTAACAGCGCAGTCCGGACAAGCAGGTGTTATAAAAATATAGGTATCACTTTATATGCAAAACCATTTTCAGTTTATCAACGGTAATTGCGTGGCACATATTTACAAAAACACGGTTTTGAAACGACCTCAAAACGCGGATGACCTTCTTATTATCTTCACTGTTCTAGGCCTTTCAGCACTACAAGTACTGTAACGGAAAATGAAAGTATCAGCAGATAGTTTTTGAACTCTTTCCATTTTAATTTTATCCAGTAGTAGGAATAATACAAATGTATGGGAAAGTGGTCACCATTCGTACGCGGGGCACATTCGTACAATTAGTATAACAGAAAATCTAAAAGGCACACAAAAACGCCTTTGCTTGTGTGTATAGACATACCGGCCGACATATTGCTAGCGGAGTGTCGCGCCAATCGCACTACGGTGTATCAGCTGACAAGACATAACGCGTTTTCGCGCGCGGTGACTAAATTTTTCACCTAACTTTAGTTCGTAATTGTACGTAGAATTGTTATGTTTTTGACAAAATGGTGATGATTGATTAATGTTAACATTGTTTATTTTGAGTTTCAATTGTAATATTTCTCAAACTAAATTAGAATTTGTATAAAGTTGTATTTTAATTTTATGCAAAGGCATGGGGTGCATTCGGACAGCCAGACAGGGGGAACGTACCCCATACGTGGGGTACGTTCGTACAAATATCTTATCGTTGAAAAATGGCTATAACCCTTTAACCTTTTGACATAATCGACAGCCCCGTGGCGCAGTTGGCTAGACACCAGCTTGCGAAACGAGAGGCTGCGGGTTCGATCCCCGCACCGAGACAAATGTTTGTGTGATCCACAAATATTTGTTTCGGGTCTGGGTGTTTGTGAGACCGAAAAGTCTCTCGTAGTTTCTGATACCCACGACACAGGACTTGTATCCTAGTGTGGGGTCAGAACTATGTATGTGACTGTTGGGTGTATTTATTTATTTATTTATTTATAATAGTTTTAGACTTTTTTGTAACAAACTACAGTATATTTGTTACACTTAGGTACATAAACTAGATAAATTCGACTGTTAATCATAAAGTAAAAAAATAAAATCTAAAAAGTGTACGAAGGGTAACCACTTTCCTACCCATCTTTTGTTTTTCTTTTCGTGTCCGCCTCCTCCATTTTTCAAATGATGGTTACTCGTTTAATGAGTGGTGATTAATTAAGTTGGATTATTTTTTAAACATCTACATATCTAACTTTAATCGTGTGTTACACTATAACTGGAACTATAACAAAAACTAATGAAATAAATATAACACAAAGTGGTCATACCGATTCCTTAGGGTTGAAATCGGTTTCTCGTGGGGTCAACATAAACGAAAACTGGTTTTACGTAGACCCCACGTAGTCTAATGTTGATCCCCATTAGCAAACACATGTTCTTACTTGAAACTTAAATGATATTTTATAAGTTGTGTTACGTTACAGATAGCTTCATTTAGATCATAGAATACAGAGTAGTCAAAACGATCTGATGATTCTGATGATATGATCTGATGATGAGTTGAAACTTAATATTTTTTATCATCATCATCCATCAGCCTAAGGAAGTCCACTTCTGAACATAAGCCTCCCCCAATGACTTCCATAGAGACCTGTTGGAGGCAGCCTGCATCCAGCGACGACCCGCAACCTTTACCAGGTCGTCTGACCACCTTGTGGTTGGACGTCCTACGCTGCGCTTTCCGATACGTGGCCTCCACTCGAGAACTTTTTGGTCCCCATTTTTATCACATTATAATAAATGTATATTTTTATAACAGGATTGTGCGTCGGAAATTTGTCGATAACATTTTGTTTACGACATCTTAATTATGCGCGAATCTCCTTTATCTATCGATATGTTATCAAAAAATACAAGATAAATATTAAATGCTTTATTATACCTAACTTTTATTGTACCTATTATATATCAAACGTCCTTCTATTCATTTTGTGACGTACTTACACTATCATTCTTGATTTGTACGAGTACAATAATCTAAAGATTACAGTTTATACATTTGTAATTCCAATTCTGTGTATAACATAAACCAGAATTATTTGGTGATAAATAATATATGAACATAGTATAAAATTTTATTGACTTATAAAATACCCTCATAAAACATCGTCTAGTAGATATTTCAATAACAATTTGCAATTCGATTGCCTAACACATCTGTTGCTTGGTACCTTCTAATGGTATCTTTAAAGTATTTTTTTTTTAATTCGTCATGTTGTAATCATTCGCTCTCACTATCCATATTTGGCATTTTTTCCTTCTTCATTGTAGCTTTTTGCCGATCTCTTGATTTAAGATTCTTTAATAATTTTATCACTAATATCCTAAACTCTAGTTTTGAATTTTCAGAAAGCTTTTTTACTGTTGGCGTTATAGACTTGAAGAACGCGCGGTCTTCATCATCCTCTTTTTGTATTAGGTTTGCGAGAAATCCTACAATATTATCTGAGTCGTATTTGGGGTATTCTTTGGGTTCTAGTTTCACTCTCTTTGCAGACAGATCATGTTGGTCTATATTCAAATCTGTGTCTACGAACACTTCGTCTATCCAACTGACAGGTTCTTCGGTCTCATGTTCTACTTCCTCATTAGAAATCCTATCGTCATCGTCTTCGTGTGCACGCTTCCTACCCGATGAGGAGTCGCAGAAAATGCTAGAGTCGAGAAATTTCATCTCTTCGGAATATATGTACGGACGCTTATTGGTGCGAATAGGTTTCCTTGATTTAACGTAAGAATCTCTGATGTTGCACCATTTCTTTGTTATGAAGCTACCTGTAATTGCAAACAGTTATGTTAAGTGTTACCAAACTTAAATAGAATTTGAGCAAATATGGCGTATATTTTCAAATAATAATTGCTAAATCGACTAAATAAAAAGGTCGCCTAACATAAATAGTTCTGACCCCATATATGACTTGTATCATTGGTATCATAAACTCCAAAAGACTTTTCGGTCTTACTGCTATTAAAACAGTATCGATTTAAGCGCAAACGCATTACACAATACTTATACCCAGGCAAAGTATAAGTTCCATAAAACACCTACCAATCTGGTTCCTGTCACGTGGACTGAGTTTGTCGTAGTTGGGCTGGAAGTGTGTAAAGATGGCCTGCCACGCTTTGTCCTTGGCCACGCGGTTCCTGTACTCGGGCACGCCGCGGTCCCACAGGCAGCTGTTTTGCCGCACCAGCTCAATCAGCTCGCGCGTCTGCACCTCCGTCTTCAGGTTCTTTGTTATTGTATTACTGCATAATATATAAAAAGTTTAAAAGTTATTGATATGATACCTATACTGCCTCGTGGTCTCGCGATACAAGTATGTGGTGCACGACCTAGAGGTCCTGGGTTCGGTTCCCGGGTCGAGCAAACTGTTATTGAGTTTTTCCATTAGGAAATTCTTAGTAACAGCACGGAGTCTGGAAATGTGCCCGAAAAAAGGCAAAGGCTCGCCCCCTATTACGTGGGACTGATACATACCTAGCGAAATGTGGGTGCAGGTGTGCGCCTCTGCCTTCCCCTTCGGGGAATACAAGCGTGAGATTATGTATAGTATGTCGGTATGTGATATGATATACCTAACATTCATACATACTATATTTCTAATCCTATGCGTAGATACAAGTTTTGAGTCGTGGGTATCAGGATGTACGAAAGGTTTTTCGCGCTGGGCGAGTCTATGATCGTTTGCCGGACACATGCCTAGAATTTGCTGCGACTGAGAAATAGGTACATATATTTTTAATAACAAATAACTTTGCTCTCACATCGATTTCCATAGATCCACGGTGCATAATGAAACACAAACTATACCATTTTATTCAAACCTTGGCCCTCACTTAACCTCACACACATCTCTCAATCCTCCTTAAACTTACATAGGTATTATATCGACTTAAAAAGGACATCCAGAGCCAAAAGACTCCACAATGGGGCAAAAAAGTTATTCGATCGGTAAGCTGTAGGTTTTGCATACATCATAAAATAACAAAATTGATAAAAACAATATTGAATAAGTACCTACTAGGATGGCTAAGTTTATCGCAATGGTTAGACTTTCAACCAATTGCTAAAAGATGGCGCTAATAGTTTAAAATTATATTTAATGAATGCACCTTTTATTTGTAAACTAAATGGAAACATATTATAAAAGAATACAATACATTTATTCATAAGTTCAAAATCACATAATATAGTTTTCAGAAAAAAAAATATAAATACACATTATACTTATATTATATTTATTAATTATGCAATATACATATTTTAACGACTGTTAAATCTTATCTTGAAGAAATCATTTGACCTTCGAATGACAGATAAATACAATATTTGTAAACACTTTCTAAAATGTAGCTTATTAAGTGGGCAGTTAAGAACATCTGTTTACTCTTATCATACGCAAAACAACTGGACATTATTATTAGCGAGCACAGTTAATACATAGAATATACAGTAAAATGAGTTATGAATCGGCGTTAAAAAGTTGAAAGTGTTGTTACCATACAAGTTTATCTGTCCATCCGCGCATTAGTAGCGTGCTGGACGTGTCGTTGGCGGTGTGAACTCACCTATCCGAATCTGACATGGCGCCCGTATCCGGTTCCAAAATGGCCGTCGTGCAGCACGCCCTCACTGTATAACACACTCTGTACAGTTTTTTATTTAGTTTAGTTATAATAGAACGGTTGTGATTTAATCGTGGTGGATATAAATCGGCGTGGTACGTGTAGGTGTGGTGCCGGTGAGCGCGTCACTGCGGCTCGGGGCGAGTCGGAGAACGGCTCGGGCCGGCTCGCGTCCGGTTACAGTGCGGCAACGTCGCACGGCCGGCGCCGCGTCGACCCGCCGCGCTCGCCGCTACCTCGCCGCCTTTGTCTGTGTGTGTGTGTGTGTGTGTGTGTGTTTGTGTGCACAGTTGTGTGAAACTGGTGTAAACGCACCCGCTGTTATCGCGACGGAATAAACGATATTCTGTCGTGTGTTATTTTACGATTACATTTTAAATGTCGAATACGTTAATAGAAAATATTACAACGATCAGCGAAACTTGCTATTGTCGAAATTAGGATGTATAAATGTATACTGCTGCGAGTAAAGTAATTGATTAAATTATGTTATGGTTCGGTTGGTAAGACGCGTGGGCTGATGAGATATTCTCTGCGGTCATAGGTTCGAACCCAAGGAATAGATACATCTGTTACTTTTGTGACGTTATATTTAATCGGAATAAAAACGTAATTGTATATCGCATAAGCGGTACAAGTTTGAACATAATATAATTTATGTAAAGATTGTATTCATGCCCTAATTACACCAGAGATACATTGCATTTAAACCACTATTATCAGTTTCAAATTCTTTATTACCACAAACATTATAAATAAATGGTTATTATTCAATATCACTTTACAAAATTCATTCACACTAGAACTACGCGCCATATAATATATTAGCGCACATGTAAAAAGTTTTCTTTCAACAACACTAAAGTTTCAATCCTTGTGTATTGAACACCCACATTGTGACGTAAGGGCGATCTCACTGTCCCGAGCACAAATCTAATGCCAGAAATTAATACTTTTAACTGTGTTTACCTTGAAACCTACTAGTCATCAATAGAGAGGTCGGTCGTGGTCAACGCATCTTATTACAGTCACTTAATAAATAGCAAATATAAACCACAGCTACTCCTTCGTGCCTCAACTACTAATATAAGATGTCAACCCACAGGCTGTTAGTGTGAGCTTTGGTCAAATTACTGTAATATTTTACTCTAATTCTGTGGTTGTTAAAACTCTCAACTACCCCGTCCCGTGAATACTTTAGCTTGTGATATTGCCTTTCTCATCTATTAGGTCTTCCGGTTAGTTTTGAGGGATACATTAAAACGAAATATTTTTGTATTAAACAAAATATAAATTAATTTTAATCAAATATGCTCCATTGCTAGCTAAAACCTTTTGCCATTTTTCGGGCAACAAATGTATTCCATAATTTAAAAAACTGATCATTTTTTGAAGCGATCCATTTATTAAGTGTTCTCATAGCAAGTGCTCTCCAAAATTACATTAATTTTATTTTTATTTAGCTTTTTTTATTTAGCATTTAGATTTAATTGTTTTTATTACGTTTTTTATTTTATTCTTTGCTTTATTTTGTTTTGATTTTGTTTGCTTCTTTTAGTTTTCTTTAAGAATTGTTGTCACTCCACCAGGGCCAATATGATAATGGTGATAATTAAAGGGAAGACACTGACTTCTGCAACACAGTTTATACTAGTGCAGAAGTCAGGGAATTCTTTTATACTTTATATTTTGTTTGTGACCAATAAAGAATTTATTTATTTATTTATTTATTTATTCATCGATCCATACGATTTTTTGATAAGTGCTGATCTGCAAGTATGTGTTGCATAGATCGAAATAGATGGTAATCAGAAGGAGCACAATCTGGTGAATTTGCGGCATGCAGAACACTTCCCTCTGAAGATCTGAAAGTGTAACTCTTACAGTTTTTGCGACGTGTGGGCGAGCATTGTAATGCAGTAAAAACAGTAGTATATTACGAACAGTGGCGGATTAAGACATTTGCCGCCTGTAGGCTATTCAAATTTTGCCGCCCCTTCCGACCTGTGCATTTCGATAGCCTACACAAACGAATGTGAAAAAAATATTTAAGAATTAAAAGACTAAAAATTTTTTTTTAATGATCGAGGAGACCAACGTGCTAGTGCGCCACCTGGTGTCAAGTGGTCAACACCGCTCATGAACACCCACAATACCAGAGGAATTATCGGTGCGTTGCCGGCCTTTGAGGCAAATATAGGCTTTTTTCTTTAAGATCCCTAAGTCGTATCCATTACGAAATACCGCCGAGGAAAGCTGATTCCACAAAGGTGTTGTACGAGGAAGGAAACACCGTTTGAACCGCACTGTTGATGAACGCTATTCAGCCAGATGGTAGGGATGGAACTTCAATTTCTGGCGTGTGGTGCGGTAGTGAATTCAGCAGCAGCTGTCCCTTAGTTGAGTTGGATCCGTAACCAAAATCCTACGCCAGCATACCGTCTATAACATCTTGGTGACCATCACGCGCATTTGGGGCGGTTTTACGGCATCTCAGGGCGAGAAGCGCTTTAAATGGTCCCTTGCCGCCCAGCGCACCGTCCAATTATGGACACCTCAAAATTGGGAGGGCTCGAGATGCCTTCCACTCACCCTATTTTGGACGCTCACTTATTGTGAACGTCCGCGACAGTCAAGACACCACGCTCTCTACTGCACATCTCGGGGTTGCTTTTAGTCATGGCGCACTGCCCCCCCAGTATCTATGCCCAGCCACCCTTGGGCCCCTGTTAGTCGCCTATTACGACAGGCAGGGGATGCCCTGGCGGAATTCTTAGGCCCCCAATCCTCAGGGTGGAAATGCCGGATCAGCCGTATTCGGTTACCCGGCGCCTTCTTCTCTGCTGGTGGCGGCGGGCGGGATCGTTCTGCTCACGAATCCGCCCCGCGCTCTCCTTTTGCGTCATTACAATCTCGTAGAAGGAGAGCATCGCCTGCAATGACCTCCGATTCTTGACCATGGCAGGAATCACAGCCGAGAGCGCGAGGTCCGCTGCGACGGCTGCGCGGAGTGCGCTTCGGTCTTCATCCCAGGCCGGAAAATCCGACAAAGTGTGCTGGGCTGTGTCCTCCAGGCAGTTATCACAGTGGTGAGACACGGCGGACTCTTCTCTTCTGGCCACCCGCCACAGGAACCAGCCGAAACAATTATGTCCTGACAGAACCTGTGACAGGCGGAACGTCATCACACCACTGACTAAGGACAGGACGCACTGCTGCGACGGACTAGCTCAGAGATTATCCAGCCTGGAATGCCACTCCTCGACGCCGGTCAAACGAAGGGAGGCTCTTTTGGCCTCTACCTCTCTTGGGGTCGGTCGTTCCCCTAGACGAGACGCCTCCTCTCGCCAGTGGTAGACTGACGAATGGGCTCCGGCGTCAGGATCCCAAGGAAGGAAAGCGGCCAAAACGCAGGCCGCCTCATGGGAAATCGTGCGATAGCCCCTGATCATCCGCTGCGGTTGCCGCAGAAGGGCCATGTAACGTCTGCCCAGGGACTCGGCCCAAACGGTGCAACCGTATAGGGCCATTGATCGCACGACTCCCGCGAACAATCTTCGGCAGGGGATGCCGGGACCTTCGAAATTGGGCAGTAGAGCAGATAATGCACTAGCTGCCCTAATCAATTTCTGCTTTAATCTTCACTTCACTTCACTTAAATGATCCCACCAACGATCTATCCCTCACCGACCACGGACATGGTGGCATCGGTGGAGGAGTAAAATCCGGGGTGGCCGGAAAGAGAGCAACAACGACTTCACTCAGGAGCTCCGGTCGGAGACTTTGGGTGAGAGCGGGGCGCCGGTGGACGCAATTTACTGAATGCCAACTGGTATGGCCGCCCCCAAGGATAACAATCCAAAGTCCCGGACTAAATTCTGCCCGTCCCAGTCTGCGGCTTCATCCAACAAATAGTCGATTTCCGAAACAAGCTTATTCCAGCCTTCATTGACTTGTTCCTGAGAGGAATTTGCGCGACCAGTATATAAGACATCCTCGGTACTATGACCCGCATAACTATAGATATTATTATTAAGTAACAGGTCATTGAGATGCAGAAGGAACAGAGCCGGGGATAGCACACAACCTTAAGGTACACCAGCACAGGCATCAAGTCCGAGCTTGAACTCGGAGTTCTTCAGATTGTAGTGTATCACTGCATGTGGTTAAAGTTCTTGGTCGTACAATACTGCTTCTCCTTCCACTTTTAAGAAAACTGTCAATTTTCATCGTTTTACTGATACTGTTCTTGGTCTTCTTTTTTCATGTTGGCGTTTTTCTATACACAGCTCCACTGAGTCGCTGAGCCAAGGAAACACTACAATATACCTAGCAATAATACGAGAATTCTTTAAGTTTTTTTTTACATGTTAACTTTTATACGATTGACAATATACTGTGAGAGAATACCAATACCTAATTAAACCATTTTTTTTTTGTTCTCGAGGGGAAAGCTGTTTATGGCTCTACTTCCCGCCAGCCCCGGGGGAGGGGGGGCGGGAAGCGTATGTCGGGGTCACTGGTCTTCCAGCCCGGCGCGCGGCGACGTCATGTCCGCGCAGATGTTAGTGCCGGGCTGGGTCCCTAACAAAATTCCCTAAACCGGCATACCGACCAAAACCCCCCGGTGGCCATCTCCGCGCCGAGTGGGGCGACCGCGGTACGTTGGCGAGAAGCGCCAACCGTAATGCCGCAGCCGCCCGGTGCGCCTCCGAGACGTTAATGTCTCGGCCGTCTCGGAGTATGTAGGGGGCGCAGTTGCACCCCCACTAGCTTGGTTCGGGCGCCCCGGTTGTGAATGGGCGCCCGCGACGTACACAGGCCACAGTGCCGCCGCCCCTCTCGGGGTCACTTTCAGTGAGGACGCGCCGCCCCCGCAGCGCGCCCAGCGACCCCAAGGGCCCCTTTGAGTCGCCTTTTACGACAGGCAGGGGATACCGTGGTGGGATTCTAACGCCCCCTTGCCACAGGGCAGATACCTAATTAAACCAAGCACATCTCACCTATAACCTTGTGCATATGTAGTTACAAACCTACCTTTGTTGACACCGTCTATTGTAACTACCTACATTTTAGTATCGTAATAATTCGTTTGACTTTTAAGTAGTCTAATATTTTTCATTTTATTTTACTTAGGAGAACTCTAAAAAATGTTTTGATCATTGTTTATTATTCAAAGGTGTGTGTTGAGTTCGATTTGAAGTGGATAGGTTAGGTAAACACATATGTAGATCGTAACTACATAATAATGAAGAGAAAAAGTAAGTTGATTATTAAGTTATAGAAGAATACGAAATATATTTTTTTACTTTTTAGTGCATATTAATTTGTTTTGGAATAGTTTTTTTTGAAGGCGGTTTTTATTTCTGTAAGAAAAAAAAATTTGGGGCAAATTTGCCGCCCCCTAAAATCTGCCGCCCTAGGCTCCAGCCTACTCAGCCTGCTGGTAAATCCGCCACTGATTACGAAAGTGATTTTTAGCGCATCCCATACTTAATCACACTAAAAACTTGCATGGGTTATTGTATAGTATAGCATGGTCATTTATAGTAATATAAATGAGTTACTTCGAATTATAAATTAAAGTGTAAGCTAAAACTACATGTTTTTACATCGAATATCTAAGTAATTTGCACCGACGTGACGCCACAACTACTTGACACGTTCCCTCAAAACTAACCGGAAGACCGAATACTTCCTTTTATCAGTAGTCAGACTCGGAATCCTCAGGCAGGTCTCTGGACTTGATGATCCCGAGTTTGGTGGCCAGCGCAGCGACGTTGGCGCGCACCTCCTCCTGTACCAGGTTGAAGGACATAGCCAGCAGCGCGATGCCGAAAAGCAGGTACAGCGAACACAGCGCGATCGAGTGCACCGCCGCCGCTGCGTCGTCTACTCGCTGCCCCTGTGCACATACATCTACTTTATGCTGTCCTGGTACTCAGCTATTTGATTTTAAAGTAAAGACACCATGTTTCTTTCTTTTTCCTCTCATTATGACAATATCTAAAAAAGTGAACATGGATGACGGTAATTAATCTTTTTTTTATACTGGCACGGCAAAGTGTCTCCACTGTACCTGATGGTAAGCACAGTGGAGTCCCAGAAAATAATACCGACCAGCGAGAAACGATATGGTCACCCGCTGGTCGACACAATCATGCCGGCCTGCACAAATGCTATAGAATATAATTAATAGAGCCGCACCGTCTATCACTGTTTGTCATTATTATTAGTCAAAAGTAAATGACTTCTAAACGTAGGTGGGACCCAAAGATTTACAATCGCAGAAACCAGGCCTGATTCTGGCCACTTCTTTCAGGCTACTTCCAACAGTGTTACAATCCTGAATGCAACAAGACTCTACCAGATTTAATTTACTATCTTAGAAAAAATTATTAAGTTAATTAAAGTAGCTTTGAGATAAATAATAAAGGTGACTTAAAAACCTGTGCGGGTACAAAGTCTCCAAACCCGATGGTAGTTAGCGTGATGAAGCAGAAGTAGGCGGCGTCTAGGTAGGCCCATCCCTCCCACTGCTTGAACAGGAACGTGCCCGCCACGATGTACGACGCCACCAGCAGTACGCACAGCCAGATCGGCACCGGCTTTATCTGCAAATATCAACATTCAACTCAAACAATATCTTAGAGCTTTTAAATCATCACATTATATTATCGTGTTATTTACTTTGGTAATTTCAAATGGTAAGGACAAATAAAGTTTAATTTATTATTATTTATTATATTATAATATATGTTTGTTAACTAACTACATCTATACTCGATCACCTAACATCTAGTTGATCATAAATTGAATGTCCTATTACCTCTTCCTTGACGGCGACTTCTGATGGCGCCGGGTATATCTCAGACTGCCTGGAGCCCCACGCTGCAACAAAACAACACACTTGTAGAAATCTAACATCTGACCAACATACTTGTTTTTAAGGTTGAGACCTTGCGGTGGAGGTCGGTTACGTCGGGGCACCACCTCGTCGCTCCACTCGTCTCGGTCTGGAGACGGCGTCTGAAAGGAAATCCAAAAAATAATATGCAATATGCTCCTTACAAACACACACGTAGTTTTCACTCCATTTTAAGATTCTTATCTCGCGTATCAGAAAATGCACAAGACTCCTATATCGCAGCATCAGCTATTTGAAAAGAAAGGTGGTTAATTTTTATCTAATTGAGCGATCTTAACGTGAGGTTTCGTCGACAGTCAATTATAACTCTACTCTCCTGCTCAATTACATATTACTCAGTGACATCTCTGCACACTTAAGACTTAAATAATCCATCCCCCTTCGGTCAGGGCCATAATGTCAAATCAGAATTAATCGGTTATTTCAACAAAGTCTATCATTATTGACTGATAGACGATCACTTTCAATTCTAATAACCCTAGCAATCGGCACAATACAGGAAGATGTAGAAACTAACATATCTCATTGGTGCCCTGGTGTCCTCAACGGTGTCCAGTCTCCGAAGCCTCCTGGCGCGAGGCTCGTCCCTCCTGTCTTCCCGCGGCTCATCCAACCGGCTCTCGTAGTCGTATATAGCGCTGCGAGCTCGTCTCTGCCGCCGCCGGTCCCACGGCTCCTCGCGCTCTCGCTCGTAGTACTCCGAACGACCACGGTCGTACCTACGAATCAGAAAACCGCAATTATATATTTGCAAAAACAAATTTGTTTTCCAAAATCGAGTAATAATTGGAGTTGAAGA
Source organism: Hemaris fuciformis (assembly GCA_907164795.1). Taxonomy (NCBI): domain Eukaryota; kingdom Metazoa; phylum Arthropoda; class Insecta; order Lepidoptera; family Sphingidae; genus Hemaris; species Hemaris fuciformis. The sequence goes on from OU015442.1 coordinate 16,307,701, forward strand.
TTACGTGATTATATAAAGTAGTATGCCAAGCCGCACTAGGCCAGCGTGGTGGACTAAGGCTAAACCCTTTTCAATGGTAGAGGAGGCCCGTGCCCAGCAGTGGGACGTATATGGGCTGATTATGATGATGATGATGATGATTATAAAAGAGCTCGTGACTTATGTAGTAAGTGTTAGTAAATGAAATAACATGTCGCTAGCTCATCATAGAATGTAGTTAGTCAGTAACAGATAATTTCGTTAATCATGCCACAAATGATAATTCGCCATCGCTATGGTAAGAGAGTTTTAGACTATCACGCACATCAAAGTATTTTTTTATTATTTTGTAATCCCAAAATGTTTAAATTAATCTTACCTCCAGTCATGTTTCGGTCTTCTCCTAGGACTATCGAACTCGTAATCCTCATCCTCTGGGTCATATCCTCGGTCTCTACACCCATAATCATCCCTCTCCCTTCGTCTTTCTCTTTCTAACGCTTTCCTCTCTTTGTAATTTTCATAGTCTACTTCATGAAGGTCATGCATCTCAAATATATCATTATGGTCTTCTATGTCATAGTGCCTCTCGTCGAAATCCCTACGAGGACCGTAATCAGGTTTGGGTTTAGCCGGTCGAGGCAGTGATTTGCTGCGTAGATCCGGTTTAGACACTTTATGTTGATGATCTTCTAGGTCTTTTAACGCTGCCTCCAAGTCTTTGAGTGGGAGCGATATCTTTGGAAAATCCTCTGTAGAAATAAAACGTTACATTTAACATACTAACTATGTTATTATAGCATCCAATTATCACACTCATAGAATAATAATTTATTTACGAGGGCAGTCCGATAAGTACTTAGCCTACAAAAGAAAAACGAAAATTTTGGAAAAGTGGCGATTTATTTCTCATCACAGTCTTCTTTCAACTCGATTCACTTGACCCAGCGATGCTCCAACTTCTTTAAGCTGTCTGAAAAGAACGTTTTCTGGAGGTCTACAAAGTAGGCCTCCGTGGCGGCGATAACCTCCTCATTCGACTCAAATTTCTGTCCGGCGACGGACTTTTTCAAGTTTGGAAACAAAAAGAAGTCACACGGGGCCTAATCTGGAGAATACGGTAGATGGAGCAGCTGTTCGTAGCCTAATGTGACCAATTTGGCCGTTGCGACGGCGGAGGTGTGAGCCGGTGCGTTGTCATGGTGGAAGAGCACTTTTTTCTTCGCCAAATGGAGCCGTTTTTTCTACAATTCAGCGTTGAATCGGCCCAATAGTTCGGCATAGTAGAGCCCTGTGACCGTTTTGCCCTTCTCCAGGTAGTCGATGTAAATCACACCTTGTGAAACCTAGAAAACGGTGGCCATCACCTTTTCGGCCGATGGGACAGTGTTCGCCTTCTTCGGAGCACATTCGCCGGGTAAAGTCCACTGTTTCGACTGTTTATTGGTCTCTGGTGTGTACCAGTGAATCCATGTTTCGTCGACGGTCACGAAACGACGCAGAAACCCCTTCGGATTGCACCTAAACAGTGTCAAACACTGCTCTGAAGTTGTGTCACTGATGCGCTTGTCGTCCGAAGTGAGCAAACGCGGCAGCCATCGAGCCGACAGCTTTCTCATGCCCAATATTTCATGCAGGATATGACCCACGCGGTCTTTTAAGATGCCTACTGTCTCAGCTATCTCGCGCACCTTCAATCGGCGGTCTGCCAATACAAGATCGGGACTTTTCTCACGTTATCCTCCGTGGTAGCCGTTTTTGGGGCACCTGGGCGTGGCTCATCAAAAACTGACGTGCGACCACGTTGAAACTCGTTAAACCAATTTTTGACGGTCGCCATTGAAGGAGAAGAGTCACCGTAAACAGCATCCAAGCGCTTTTTGATATCGCTGCGCGATTTCCCTTCCAAAAACAAGAATCAAATCACCGGCCGATATTGCTCTTTTTCCATTTTTCGAAAATCCGCGGACACGTCCGCTTACACACGCGGTCAAAACAAAACTACAAATCCAATTCGGCTGAAATTTTGACAATAGCCGTCTACGAAGATGTGCTACATGATGGTAAATTTATCTTACGATAGTGGTGCCATCGGGCGGTGAGGCTAAGTACTTATCGGACTGCCCTCGTATGTTACAGGAAGACGCAACCTATACCAAAATATGTTTAGGTATAGTTTACACAGACATCGAGGTATACCGTTTATGTTATAGAAATACAAAATACAATTACCATCGTCATCTTCGTAGGGGTCCTTGTCCCTTCCATACCTCTCGTACCGAACCGGGGAACGATCTGCCGGATCGAAGTCCCTCGAAGCTGCAATAAAGCCAAAGTGTTCCTCAATGTTGTAAATATTTCGCTAATATCTCTATACCTTATCCCTTAATCAATTGTTATTTTAAATGGTTTCGCATAAACGGCAAAGTTTAAATCTCTACACATAAAGTTTGAAAATTTATCGAAATAGCAAAAATAAAACTATAGCGTACAAAATAACTAGTGCTTTTGCTTCACAGTTCGAATTTAATCTATTGTAAAGGACTGATACTGACAGTGTCCCCTGTTGAATGTGGGTGGTTGTGACCTGGTCCGTGCCGCTGGCAGTGCGTGCTGCGCGGGCGGCAGGTGCGGCGTCACCGGCACCGGCGGGCGGGGCCGGCGGATGCGACCGCTGCTGTAACCACTGTCTCGATACCTGACAACACACATATACAGCGTATAGTGACTGCCTCGGTGAAACCAAGATCGATTCTTATACATAAATAAGAAAATAAATCTATGTTTGGCTCATCATTATGTCAAATCTGGGAGCTTGTGAAACAGAAAAATTCTTCTAAAAGTAGGTATAGTCAGTACTATGAGCGTGTGGCTGTTGATTATAGTTATTATTGTGCATGGTAATGGATTTTTTAAGATTATGTTTCCATGATAGCAAAAGTAGTGATTTCTAGTGTGTATAGTTACACACTCAAACCGATTGTATTTATAATCTCATCCTCAACACATCTGAGCCAGACATTGTGGCAGATAAACTACCTGCAGTCTGTGTCAGAATGTGCCCGCTCTATGGGCGGCCTTCTTTTCCGCGTGGAGCCTCGCCCGCTGCCGCCGCGCACCGAGCGCCTGTCGAAACAATATACCAGGATATCATGAGTAACTAACATCGGGCTGTTATTTTACAGTTTTTCTAATAAATTTATCAAAACATTTTCTAGTGATGCGTTTATCAGTGAAGAGTAGGTACTATTGGTATTCTTTTTGGTAAATTGAATTGAATTCAACTGCTGAAGGAAGTCAGCCGGGTAAGATTAACGGGATCAATTTTTACTTTAAAAGACGACAAAAAGGCATTTGCTAAAATCCATTTGCAAGCTAAGAAACAAAGTGCATTGAGTATTTATCTAGAAATTCCCTTGATTGTTCTTTTGGGTTAAATAAAATTTATATATACATTGCGATAGTTGTCAAACCAATAGCGTGAGAATATTTGATAAAATGAACTCATTGAATTGAAATTGATAGCAGTGAGCATTCCCAACTGAATCATATTGAAACTCAGTATACCTGGTAGACACATGATGCTGCCGATGACGTCGCTTCGGAGGTCTTGTGCATACATAGCAACATACACGCCAGTAAAGGAACCTATAATCAAAAAAAAAGATATTGAAATCTCCTAAACATTGAAAACGTCATAAAAGTACATACATAAAAAAGTTATAGCATTTGGTTAACGCCTAAACAATATTTTATAGCAAACTTACAGATTGACAGTGAAAATTAAATTATTGCCAGGCGCTATAATAAAAAAAAATCTTAATAGAATACTAAAACATAGAGATTCTTAAATGTTTGCAAAAGTCAGAAATATTAATTGAGTTACCTCTCTTTGTAATATTAAGTTATAAACAGAAACTAGATTAATGAAATATTTTGAATATTGTAAAATAACTCCAACACTGCATGTATACTTATCGACCTGAAAGAGGAAGCCATTACGTCACCGATGTTGGAGAGGCACAGCAACATCAAGGGAATGCCCAGAATGGCGTAAAATATTGTCACCACCTTCCCCGTCTGGGTCTTCGGCGCTATGTGACCGTAACCTGCAAAGAATAAAGGGTCTTTGTTAACTAAATATTAAACGTGGAGCCAATATTTAGTATAAAGCCCCTTAAAGAAGGTCAGGGTCATTTTGAAGTTCTTAAAGGTTTTATATTTAACAATGCAATACAGCAAATAATATTTACTTTTTTACCTTAACTTAAATAATACAGCATTGCCAAATTCGTTTAAGGTCTATTTATATTTTATCGTAGGTAGGTCAAATATATTTGGGCTAGACTCCATATCTCCAATGGATATGATCTAAATAAAATAACGGTTAAATCGGTTTAATCAAGCATATCATCTATGTTCCCTGTAAAATGGTCCAAATCAATAGGTTTCCTTCTTCAAATATTTTTGTATAAAGTTAATACACATAAGCGTGTTTGTAAACTCACGATATTTCGATTACCAAACTGAGTTTGTATCGTTCGCGGTATGTCGGTCATGGCCACGATCGCGACTGGTAGTGATGACGTCAACTGATATAAATTTTTATAAACATATAATACACTATTTTAATTAACGTAATATGAGCATCGGTGGTTCAGTGGTAGAATGCTCGCCTGCCACGCGGGCGGCCCGGGTTCGATTCCCGGCCGATGCAATAACACTTTTTGTATTTTTTTTGTATGTTTAATTAACATGACAAAACTGAATATAATTAATTTAAGAACTAATCAAAATTCAGTTTAAATATGTGTGTATTATTTTTGTATTTTAATTTTAAACATTTGAAAATCGTTCTTAATTACAAAATCTTTTATCATTAAATTACATAATTATGTATTATAAGTATTGTCAATGAAAGCAACAATATTTTTAAACCCACTGTAAAGTGTACATTAATATAATTAAAGCCGTTGGATGCAGGTCCCTTCCAACAGAGCGCTTTGGAAGTTTTTGGGGGAGGCCTATGTCTAGCAGTGGACGTCTTTCGGCTGATAACGCTGATAATTTATTATATTTAAAGAAAATCTCAGTTGTTTTTCGAGCAAAACAGATTTATATCGCTTATTAGTATTATCCTTGATCCGAAATACGTTGGAATAACCAAATAAATTATAAAACAATCAGGATTGTAGTGACCGGATATAGTTTGTGTAACTGTAACGGATACCCACGAGGCCGTATTCTTGTTTCAATCTACCAAATTGTAGCACGCGGACTGCAGTATGGCACGTATTAAAGAAAAAATATGTACATCGCAGATATATACACCACTATTACTAACTTCAAAAAAATATTTTTTGCTATTCATCATCATCATCAGCCCAAATACGTCCCACTGCTGGGCACGAACCTCCTCTACATCTGAGAGACTAATTCTTCGTATATTTTGCTTCTAAAGAATAGTAATGTTAGAATTTGAAGTGGTGAAGCCGACGAAAGAAGATTTATATACTATGACGGTGCAAACGCTAGCTACCGATAACAAACCGCCCTGTATTAGTAACACAATGGTTGTAGTTAAGTTGAAGAAGCACAAAACGAGCATTTTCCTTTTCATCATTCTGTTCTCAGCATAATATATAACATAAATTAACTAAACGAGCCCCTAAATAAATGGTTTTCTTGTAGAGCCAAATAGTAGTGTAAACGATGGAGCATTATAATTCTCCGAAGCGGTCAGAACAAATCTTAAGATAGACCGTTGTCACTAGCTTATAAAAAAAACAACAAAAATGATGTAGGTTCGTAGAAAAGGTTGATCGTTTTAACATCAAAAAAGTCTTAGTTACCTTTGTGTGTAATCTCTTTATTTCATTATTGTAAATCATTTTAAAAAATATATACTTTGATATTATTCCTACTGTCCAACCCTGCAGTCCAATAATTAGGCAGATAATATTAGTATCTGCGAAATCCAACCTTCGATTGAATGAGATAAGACGAGACAATCGCGTGGGAAATGTGACTGGATGTGACCTCAGTGCTTTCCCGAGCGCCGGTGACGCGCAGGTGACCACCACCGCACCGGCGCACCGCCACCACCAATCACCTTCAACTTATACTGTATGATACAATTAATTTTGGATAAAAGAGAGCTACTAAAATGTCTATATAAATATAAATAAATAAATACACCCAACAGTCACATAACATAGTTCTGATCCCACACTAAGATACAAGTCTTGTGTCGTGAGTATCAGAAACTACGAGAGACTTTTCGGTCTCACAAACACCCAGACCCGAAACAAATATTTGTGGATCACACAAACATTTGTCTCGGTGCGGGGATCGAACCCGCGGCCTCTCGTTTCGCAAGCTGGTGTCTAGCCAACTGCGCCACGGGGCTGTATATATCATAAGTTTCTTTATATATTTGGTAAGTGCATTCAGGAACAAATACAGCGACGAATAGTTAGAAACTAATGCGATTCTTTTCACTGGACACAAAATTGCCAGCCTGTTCGTTATCGCCTACCATACACTAACTGAGGATCACATTAAGATATTGCGTGTATCTGTTAACAAAATAAAATTTAAAAATAACTCAATAAAAGGTAGCATCAACAATAAACTATCACAAACCATGGAAAAATGTTATTGCAATGCAAAGTTTTGGTTAACTTGGATCTACGGTGTTACATAAGGATAGAAAATAATCTATACGAAAGATAAAAACACCATTTACAGTTTGAGATCAGTATGCAGATTCAGCTGATCAACTGCTGATAGACAAGTGCTATACCGCTTCAAAAAAATCACTTATGTAACTAATATCATACTGAGTGATAAAAAAACAAGTATCACAGTCATCTTAATCTAAACGGTGATGGGTGATTCATGTGTATATTAAACAAGTTGATTGTCCCAAGAAACCTGAATAAGGAACCTAGAACTCTTCAAATATATTGAAAAATCTATTCAAATAATTCGACAGCCCCGTGGCGCAGTTGACTAGACACCAGCTTGCGAAACGAGAGGCCGTGGGTTCAATCGCCGCACCGAGACAAATGTTTGTGTGATCTCTTATCTTAATTTGGGGTTCAAACTACATACATACGTATGTGACTGTTGGGTGTATTTATATTCAAAGCATTAAGTTTTTATGTTACTTAAATAACTTTAAATAAACTGTTAATATATAGGCTTAATTAGCAGTATCGGCAATGTACGTGTGCAATATTGCATCAGAACATTTTAGCGGCTCAGGCTCCGCGCGGAGGCAGCGCGTTCAACCAGCTCATTTAGATAAGAGAGGGCGCGCTGACCGGCCGCCTAACTACCCGCTAGTACCCAAGTGTCGTGGACCATGTATACAGGTCAGTTTAGATTTTATAATTACTATTAAGTACCTACTATATTATTATATTGTAAACTGATTCGATAAGTACATCCCTAGAGTGCCAAATCTTCTTTCTACATTCCGAATCCGGTTTTAAAATCAAAGAAACAAAAAATAAATAATGTAAAACATTATACTCATTCAATAAATAAGCTTCATTTCAATTCTAAATTATGGAATTGGGTGCAGATGTAAAAGTCAGTTCTGACTACAATTCGAAAACAGATAATAAAAAACCCCTATTCCTGGTTCAATTTTTTAAGTAAACTAATAACATATTTTTTTTAAAACACCTAGAAAATGTATACCCAATTATTCGTTCATTTCGTAGATCTGGAGATACCGATAACGATTGTTTATTAAAATCTCTCGTTACAAGACCAATTTCAGGAATTGGTCAGAAATTTTAATTAGATATAGTAATCAATATAATGTTAAATGAATATTCCACATTGATATTACTTATAAAATTATATTTTGGTTTTCTCTTAAATTCATTAATCCTGCGTTGTAGATATAAAACATAAATATTAAAAAAGGATAACGATAATGTAGGATAAGAAGAATAACTTAGTGTGCTGCTAAAATTAGGTTTATTTTAACAAAAAAATATAATAGTTTTCATTAATAGTTCAGCATCCATTAATGAATATGAATGTATCATTTACTTCTTGCAGCGACGTCTTTGGTGCAAGTTGATCGGTTGTTTTAAATGCGATGAATCACAAGTAATGGAAATTGCGTAATTAAAAAATAAGCAAAAGTAAACCGTACAAACATATTTTCTTTTTTTATTGAATAGTATCTAACAAGAGTACAAAACACAAATTAAACGACACTGCGGTGAGTAAGGTTGGATTATCTAAAAGATTTAGACCTTTTCTTTCATGTAGCACAAAAAGGTCATGCCTATTTCTTCTATAAAATCATATTTACCTTGATTGATTTCTTTCCTTCGATTAATACATTTTTAACAAATCGTCGAAGAATCAGCAACACCACCAAGCTCGTTTTTCACAACTTTTCAGGAGAGAGAAAAAAACCGTCCATCAAGGCCTAATTGACTGAAGTTTTTCTCGATATCTATGATGAATGACATAATCTGTTTTCTCAAAGAAAAATTGTATGTAAAATTTGAATTTATAAAATCGAAAATACGAATCCAACGATGGTAATCGTTACTCGATAAAAATCGAGCTCGGTGGTGTTGCTGATTCCTCGACGAAATATGTTATCTAATTTAAATTAAGAGAGAGTGTGTCGGCTGAATCTTTAAGGCACTATGTGTAACATTCACTTATCACAACTTATTATCATTACTGTATAATTAAGATGCTAAATAGAACGTTAGCCTACGTTAGCCTCCCTCCTGCTATAATTAATAATTGCGTCGAATTATTATTTATTACTAGCTGACCCGACGAACTTCGTTCCGCCTAACAGTCGATTCTTTATTTATTTACTTTTTGCCCAAGTTATTCCTTATTACATCAGCTATCTGCAACTGAAAGTCCCGTTAAAATTGGTCAACCCGTTTCAGAGATTAGCCGGAACAAACAGACAGACAGACAATTTAAAAAAAAAACGTTATTTTGGTATAATATATACCGTGTATACATCCATATGCATTTATTAAGAAGTGGTTATTTCAATATTACAAACAGACACTCAAATTTTATTTATTTGTATAGATTCTGCTAGCTGTTGCCCACAACTCCGTATGCGAACTTTAGACTTCAAAGGAAATATTTTTTCTCCGTTTGTCCCACATTTTTCAACACTCCTTCGCTCTTATTGATCTTAGCCTTGTTCAATTCAATTCAATTCAATTGAAGGATTTTTTTTCAAAGCGGAGGAGTTCCTGAAATTAGCGCGTTCAAGGAAACATACAAACAAGCTATTCAGCTTTGTAATATCATTATAGATTTATTAATGATACGCATATGTAGGAAACTTTCAGAACTGTAGTAAAGATAAACAGTATTTTTTGAGTAATTTTATATATATATGAGTATATATTCTGTATCAACAATATTTATGCACCTACCATGTATCTCTTCACCACCTTAAGGTTGACTGGTAGATAATGCCTTAGGCATTAAGTCCGCCTTTATACGCTATTAGGTATAAAAAGCATAAATAAATAAATATAGACAATTTGATTTACCGAATTAGGTTTTATTGCCTCGAGCAATTCTTGATAGCCACCACAAACATTTTCAAAACATTAGTCCACCCGCCCACGAACCTCTGCACCATAAATGTGACCCAAGTCCATTAAAATTATTTATTTATCATACATTGTACCATGCATGCTGATTTGTATTTAACAGGTAACAGTATCCCAGCAATGTAAACAAAATTATAAATATCTTTTTAGAACCAAGCCACAAGTTGTTGTAACATCGTTTGTGGTTCTTTTAAGGGCAATTTCGTAAGGGTCCAGTATTGCGTAGATTGAATTTTAACTAACGTTTCAAACGCGCCCAGCAATGTCATATACATACTCGTATACTAATTATATACATACAAATATATGTGTGGCTATGTACACATAGCCCCAGACCAAAAATATTGCCGGCTTATTTAGGGGATATCAAAAGCAGTGACAATATTCTGTCTCACTATGTTCAATACACTCTTTTCATAATTATATATATATCTGGAATAATTGGAATGTTTTGACTGCCTCGGGGACTCGCGGCACAAGCATGTGCCTTGCGATCTAGATCGATTCCCGGGTCGGTAAAGTGTTATTGGGTTTTTCCATTAGGGAATTATCAGTAGCAACCCGGAGGTTGGAATTATTCCCGAAAAACGGCAATGAGCTGGCGCCCTATTACGTGGGTCTGATACATACCTGGAGAAATGTTAATGCAATAATGCTCCTCTGCTATCGCTATGGTAAGAATAATAATATGTGCATAATTATAAATTGTTGTACCTCATATAAAAGTAAATAGTGCGACAATGAGCAGTGGTCTCCAATCATTTCCTGGCCGAGCGAATGTTTGTAAACTTACTCCTTCCAACACTATTGTTATCGAAACCTCGCACTATTATATTATAATATTAAGTTTAATAATAACTACGGCGAGACGAGTTTTCCTCTTATTTACTCATTCATGAAGCACCACTGCTATTCAACTCTAGTAACCTACAATTAAATCAAAGTACCTACTATGAAATGAAATGAAATGAAATTGCTTTAATGAAATGAAATTGCTTTATTTGGTCACGTAGGCAATCAAATAGCACTTATGACAAGTCAATACAGAAAAGAAAAATCTTTTATTATTACATTATAATTTAACTATGGTTCATTTTATATAATTTGTACAAAAATATTTACGGTTTTTTTTATAATTTATTTTTAGTTTTCATCAGGAAATACATAATATCTTATTATTATTATTTTAAAGTAAATAACGAGATGGACCTTGTGTATTTCCGAAACGTCACGTATTATTTTAATAGTACCTACCACCGGATCCAAACGCGACCCTGACTGAGAAGACCCGGCGAAACAAACTCAGCGGGCTCACTTTACTACTGGAATTTACGCGGCGCGACCCACACCTGAGTAGATCCAGCGAGTCCAACTCAGTGGGCATGTATTTGGTCCAGTAAGGATAACATAATTATATTATATGACCTGCCAAATAAAAATGAAAAAGTATGAAAAAGTATTTGGAACACTCGGCAATGGGACAAAGGATGTCGTAACAACCATACAATCTCGATATCATGTATAAGTTTCAGGCACTATGCTGAATTCATAAATTCCTTTAACTTTTCCTTTACCTCAAAAGTATTTTAATTGGTTTACAGTCCACCAACCCACACTAGGCGAGCTCGGTGGACTAAGGCGTGAAAACCCTCTCATATATGAGCTGATGATGAAACAGTTAACTACTGCTGTTTAAGTCCAAACCGGATAGATATAGTGTTTACATTGGATTCATTTGTTATAGATACAAGCAATGCTCTTCAGTTACGAACGGCAGATTTACGTAATTATGTACCCATGAGTCAGGTCCTCAGGGCAGGACAGACGTCGGCAACAATGCATTGATGTCATCAACAATTACTAGCTTAGTAACTGTGATGCGCCCTGCACCGCCACCGCGTAGACTTGTACCGCCTCTTGCCTTGGATTTAATTAAATAGCTGGAAATACCAAGTCCTACTATAATACGCTGCGTGAGAACCGGTGCTTAGTCAGTGAAACTCAAGGCGAGCTGGGGAATTCGTCCTTTTTCGGCGTTATTTATACTGGCTTCCGATGACAGATGCTTTGCGGTCTAAATAAATCTCGATGCGGGTAGAACCCCTAACCGACAAAATTATACTGACCTGATGCCAATATACGAGTATAAGGACATATTAATTTATTTAATGCTCTATGCAAAAATTTATAAAGGTGGACTTAATACGTAATTGTATAGAAACTACAGGCAACCTTAGGGTGAAGCAGAGATAAAAAGTAGGTGCATAAATATCGATAATATGGTAAAAACAATATTAAGTAACATTTAATAAAATATACAAAATACATTCGGGCTTAGTGTTCAATACGAATACCAAATTTCACTTCTGACAATGCCTCTCAGGGAACGAAAAGCAACACGGGATGTTGCAGTTATAAAAAAAATAATATCAAAAAATATTTTTGACAATCGTGATTGTTGATTTTATTTTGAGGTCAAAATTTATTTATTTATTTATTTACCCTTCATACAATACATGTACATTGTTACTACAAGGTGGACTTAATGCCTGAGGCATTCTCTGACAGTCGAACCTTAGGTGGTGCAGAGATGATAGGCGTAGGTACGTAAATGAACTTATTAGAAATAAAATATACAAAACATAAATATCCGTAACTAGAAAACCTAAATACATACTTATATAATACTAGTACATAAATATACACATATATCAATATATATACATACATACATATACATATCAATGTGAAGAATCTGCTATTCTGGTTGACAGCAAAATATATATAATAATCTATACTAATATATAAAGCTGAAGAGTTTGTTTGTTTGTTTGTTTGTTTGGTTGGTTGAACGCGCTAATCTGCGGAACTACTGGTCAGCGTTAGAAAGCCCATTTATCGAGGAAGGCTATAGGCTATATAACGTCACGCTACGACGAATAGGAGCGGAGCAGCAATAAATAATGTTTCAAAATCGGGAGTATTTTGTTCCCTTTTGAGAACTTTCGCTGCGTGCGCTGCGGAAACGGTTAAAGTTTCGCTAAAATAATGTATGACAGAATTATTCCCCTTTAAAAGTTCTAAAAAAAAGTCCGCGACAGCATAAGTCTATCTTTTAAGATTGGCTCACTATAACCTTTTATATGCTTACCAAATTTGTTCTAAAATAAAGCATTATTTGTGAATGTGTTTTTATAAAGATGATATTAATCGTTATCCAAATAAATACGTTATTCATCACAAGTATTTAATTTAAAAGAAATTTGCCCTTTACATCATTTGATTTCAATGAGTATCTTAGAAGATATCGCATTCTTAAAATAACACCGCAGCGAAAAAATTATCAAGCGCGCAATTATGATGTGCAAGGCGCCGGCCGGCCGGTGCGCGGCGGCACACGTTTCACGTCTATTTGACCGATTTGAATGATTTTTTGGTATGGACATAAATGGGACTCTGTGGAGTAATATAGACTACTATTTTCTTTCTGAACCAAACCCTGTAGTCTACGCGGACGGAGTCGCGAGCAAAAGCTAGTAAAATAATATATAAATAAATAAAGGCCTAAACCCTCTCAGTTGTAGAGGAGGCCCGTGCCCAGCAGTGGGACGTATATGGGCTGATGATGATGATGATGATGATGATATAAATAAATTAATGCAATAAGTTTGAGTAGTAAAAATAATAATATTTAAAGAAAAGCGTACCGATTGGTGCTATACTTCTCTGCACCACCCGCCAGCTGATACACACATAAAAGTTAAAACTATGTTTAGGAAAAGTAAAACAAGTAACAAAACGTAAATGACAAATGGCGGCAGTTGCAATATCCGAACGCATTATTAATGTTAGTTGTCAATTAATCAATGACATTTGGGGTAGTAAGAAAAAAAATATTAATAAAATAATGACATACACATCATTATTATCGTGCGGCTATGACTAAGACAGTTATTGTTGGCTTGTGTATTGGACATCGCAATGCGCTCGGAGTGTGGATTATAACATTGTAAAAATAATTAGTTTTTACGTGATTTAGCATTCGTGATTGTGGAAGTATTCTGTCCAGTGCCGTTTCCAGCTACAGCCTTGTTGATAGAGGGCTTAGCGTGCTGAGATGTTAATTTGTCAAGCTCCTCCATTGTGCTGAATTTTGCTGTACCATCGGCGACTTTAACAACGATTGTTCCATCCTGGGTCCAGCAGGCCTTCATGCCGAAATGTTGACGAGCCTTGGCGAAAATCTGTTGTCGAGGTTCAGTTATGAACTCCTTTATTGAACACGAAGAGCCCTTCAGCTTACCCTTGGCCTTCCACACCGCAGACTTATGGCTAACGTCACGAAACCTGACAAGAACCGGCCGGTGATGTTTATTATTTCGGGATCCCAGACGATGACAGACGCTTATGTTCGAGGAAGTAAGGTTTGTCAATGCCATCCTGTTTTGAAGAATCTCCAAAATGGTAGCAGTGCAGTCCTCCTTGTCAGCCTCAGAAATACCCAGGAACAGAAGCGTTTTCCGTCGATGCCTGGTCTCGATGATGTCGATTAGAAAATTTGATCAAATGGGTTTCTTCGCAATATAAAAAATATTGTGCCACGTTTAAAAAATAATGTAGCAAGTGTTATACCATTTTAGATTCCTTATCAAATGCGCCAACTTTTAAAGTTACTTGCCAAACTCGCGTAGTACATTTTTTTTTCAGGACAGTCAGTTAAATTTGGGCGTATGATTAATTTTAAATATGCGGTTTGGTAAACAATGTCATTTTCTTCCGAAGTATAGCAAGGTGGCTCTAAATATTGGATAACAGTTTGCAGAGGCATTATTCAGGATTACATAACAAAATAATAATTTAAAAAAGTAGAGATTTGCAGCAACAGTAGTGAAAAAACCGTCACAGGGTGTAGATTTTCTAGATTTTTTTGAAATCCCTATTTTTTTCTAAATAAGTACATAACTTATATTTTTTTAAATATTTTTCTGATAACTATTACGACTTGGGCTATTCCCCGTTTCCGGGTTATCGTCGACTGCTGGGACACCCTGTATAGTCACATGTGATACTGTTAATGTAATTACGTATGTAACTTATTGTTCTGTACTACTTTCAAAACACTTGTACGATGTAAATACTGTTTAAAAATATTTTTAGGAAATAAATGCTTTGAAATCGGTCTAAACTCATTGAGACCCACGCGAAAAAAAAAAACTTAAGTTGTTCTTTCCGAATCAATCGAAATTATAAATTATGAGAAAAATTAATATGAAATACTTTTAATTCCTATTTAAATAGGAGTTCGTGAATATTAATAATTTTAATTACTGAAGACTTTTAATTCACTGCACCATTAAAGCGCATGAGATTTTCAAGGGGGAGATCAAAAGTATTTCTCAGTCCATCATAATGCAAGTTGGTTATAGGCTTTGCTAATAATATTCTTTGGAAAATTTTGCTAATTATAGTTATCCCAAGATGTTGACAATTATTTTATTGGTTTAGTTCAAAGGCGACTCACAGAATATTTGCTCTCTTCAAAAATCTTATCACGTGGGTATTAATGCATCGTTCCCGTGAATTTACAGGGACGTGGTGGTGTCTGCTGGTGATGGCGGTGGGGTGTTGCGCTGAGAAGTGGCAGTTCCCTGAAGAGATCGCTGCTGCGTCTGTGCGCATCGACAATAAGGTCAAGTTCCTCGACGGAGCCCACTTCAATACTGACAAGTAAGTTTTGATATTTACACAGTTTATAAGAATATTGTGAACTTATCAGGCTTCCACCCTTTTCCCAAAATAGTAGGGAGATGAATATTTCTTAAACCACGATTCGGTTGCTAGGTTGTAGATCCGCAATATTAATTCAAACTTATCGCCGTCTACCAATCACATTACCTATAGACTTCATGTAAAATGGCATATAAAAAACAATAAAATTTTGCCTTTCAATATAATTATTCGTGCCAAATTTTGCAACGCGACCAACAAGACATCCAACGACCATTACTTCTTAAACCATTATAAAAAAATTCTGACGGTGTATTTTTTATTAAAAGACTTTGATTGGAATTTCAAAGGCTTACATGACTATATCGAAGTAAATTATACATTATTTGGCACAATACATGGCTTACATGTCCATATATGACATAAATAATAATCGAGTATACAAACAATTATTTCGTAATATACGAGGATAATAGTTTCCTATTAGGATATCAGTCGTCATGATCGCTTGTAACCTTCCGATGTAAGGAGACAACCTCCACACTGCAGACGTATATGTGAGGTCGTGGGATCTATTCCCATGTGAGGATGTGACCTACAAAATTCAGAATTAGGACTTGAGGAAACTTAAGTTTAAAAATCACAGACTAGAATTTGCAAATAATCTCATTGTTTTGAATTTTAAAGGCCCTTGTGCTAGTATCGCTACCCACGAATTAGGTGAAATTAATCATGATGATGAAGATACAAATTAGTGATTAAATACAATCAATCACACAAATACTTTATTTGACGTAATGTAGGTTCGCGCCCATCAGAAGGACTCAAAAATATTCATTGATATAATACACTATAAATTAAATTAATAATCCTAAGACTGAAATCTAAAAGGTTATTATATCTGAATCCCAATAAAGTTTCACACAACTTAGGAGTCGAGTTCGGATCCGCCAATTTTCCGCGCAAATTAATGCTGCGAGATTAGGAAGTCGTCTACAAATTCGTACCATACTTTCAAGAGGACAAGTCCTAACCTATTTATAACACATAGCTTTCTAATCAACATCAAAATATAGATATTCTGTAAGTGAAATATATCATCACCCAAAATATGCGACACATAATAATCCTAGTAAAGAATTGTGACCGTGACCATTTACTAAATACTATATTATATTAGGCAGTGATACTAAAAAGTCGTATTTTTTACCTTGGAGGTGTCAATGTCGACTCACAATATGTGTCTGTCCAAAAATATGGTTTCGCAAACAACAAGGCGACCCGGTGCATGCGTCAGGCAAGGTCTCGGAGCGCACGCGGTCCTTGGTCACACGATATTGAGTCATTTCGGACCTTTATACCATGAAAAAAGTATTTTCGAAGAAACTATCGCTATATCCAATAGGCAATGTTTTAAAGGCTTCTGGGGATGATAAAATTTCCAATAAAATGATAAAGGAGGCGTGTAAGTTGTCTAGTGTCGCTATAATGTGCGTTTATAATCGATGTATAGCTGAGGGCGTCTTTCCGCGAATTTGGCGGTGCGGTCTTATTAAACTCGTACCTAAAGGAGGGAATAAGCCCCCTGAAGACCCAAAATCGTATCGTCCAATAACGTTGTTACCGTCGTTAGGCAAGTTACTTGAACGTCTTATCGTGCCTCGCTTACTACCGGGCGGACCGAAATTTCACGAAAATCAATTCGGTTTTACGATTGGTAAATCAACCGTGGACGCAGCTTTATCGGTTAGGAGAACAGTTAACAAATCGGACCATAAGTACGTGTTGGGGATATTTTTAGATATCTCTGGTGCATTCGACAATGCTTGGTGGCCTATGTTACTTCTGAAATTAAAGTCTCGCGGTTGCCCAAGGAATATATTTTCTATGATTTATTCGTATTTTATCCATGGCACAACCAAGTTGCGCTTAGGTCACCACGCAGTGTCGAAGACACTGACAATGGGTTGTCCCCAGGGTTCCGTAGTCGGCCCTTACTTATGGAATCTAGGCTTTGACGACTTTCTCGCGATTCCTTTACCTCCATGTTGCTCTTTGATAGGATATGCGGATGACGGACTCTTGCTCATACAGTCAAATAGCAGATCAGGTCTAGAAAAGTTAGCAGACGCGTGTCTTAGTTTAATTACTCACTGGGGTGAAAGAAACCGTCTCTCGTTCGCACCCCAAAAATCATTTCATTTGCTGCTGAAAGGCTCTCTGAAAACCCCGCCGCGTATAAAATTTAATAACGTCTCGATCAAAAATAAACAGTCTGTTTGTTACCTAGGGCTTGTTCTAGAACGTAATTTCTCTTTTATAGAACATATAAAATGCGTCGGTGAAAAATCAAAAAACAACTTTTATGCCTTGACAAGGATATCAGCGTCAACTTGGGGTCTGTCGTTTAACACCTTAAAAGTAATTTATGGAGCTACATATTTGGGTTGCATTTGTTACGCTTCCCCTGTGTGGGCCGACAGGGCAACTGTCGGTGCCGTCAGAAGGAAATTGCTCCAGAGTCAACGTTTGGCGTTGATATTTTTGTGTAAGGCGTACAGAACTGTTAGTACTGAAGCTTTACCTGTTCTGGCGGGAGTACTTCCAGTCGACCTGGAAGTGCAACGTCGCGCCGCGTTATATTTTTCCAACAAGCAAAATATTGATAAAGATTTTCTTTCCTCGCGCGACCTTTTGAAAATTAGTCGGTTATTTAAACCATACCCCGAGTCTTACTCGGAATTAATAGAAGAATGGCAAAATCGATGGAGCCTCTCTATAAAGGGGCGTCATCTTTATCAATATTTTCCTTCGGTGAGCGATCGTTTGGCAAAAACTTGGCTTGAGATCGATCATTACGTGTCGCAATTTCTGACGGGTCACGGTAATTTTCGTAGCAAATTATTCTCATTTAAGTTGGTTGATTCTCCTATGTGCCAATGCTCAACACATAATTGCGAATATGAACAGTCCGCGCATCATATCCTTTGGGAGTGCAATCTTTGGTCGGATGAGCGTAACTGTATGCTCAATAGTATGCATGTAACGTCTGGCGTTGTCTATTATACAGACCTTGTTGAATCCAGGAAGAATTTCCGTGCTTTCCAGCGTTTTTGCCATGCCTATTATTGGAAGTCTACATAACAGCTCGCACTTTAGGTCCAATTTAGTCAATAAAACTCATACAGTTTTTACCCGTGGTGCGTTACTTGCGTCTAATATCACTAAATGTAATTGTCTTTTTTTTTTTTTTTATGTGAGGGTAAAACCTCATAGCTCAATGTTTTGTCACCCGCTTTGCTGTGGAGGGAAGTGAACAACTCTTTGTTTTTCAACTCCTCCTTATATTGTCTTTCTGATTAACTTCGTTGCGGGATTATGACAAATTTAGGTCCCCTTAGATCCGCTGAGCTTCATTGCTCGGTGTCATTACTGTGCGTGCCGCTGTTGATCCTGGAGCACAGGAGTTACAGTGGCGGGTGTGTGGTGGGATAGGGATTAAGGCAATGTTTTAAGTAAACGAGACAACTTCCAACAACCTATTTTTCTACACACACGTCCTTCTTATCGACACGAGTCACTTCTAGGTTGAAAAGTCCTTTTTAGTCGATATTTGATCGTCATCTGTCCACTTCATCAGCAGCTAGTAGCCAATAAAAATGATGGTGATAATATCGCCAATTTGTCGCCAAATGCTCAGTAACAGACCACGACATTGTCATGGCAGGTCTCAAAACCTGTGTAGAGAAACCAAGCAAAAAGACAAGAGCGTTTCTGAAGGTGGATAACAAAGCTGTTCTCGAGGAATAATCTACAGTTGACTGGAAAATAGTAACCAATAAAAATAATGTTAACGATGCACTCAATTGCTTTAATAGTATTCTTGATTCAGCCGTATCCAAACATACAAAAGTCATGAATATCAGCCGCTCTAAATATAATATCAAACCCTGGATTACTCCCGGTTTACTCAGATGTATGCGCCATCGAGACAAGCTTCATCGCCAAACAAAATTAGACCCAAACAACAATACCCTGCAACTAACATATCGACGTTATAGAAATTTTCTTAAGGAGTTACTACGGAAAGTAAAAGCGAACTATGAGCACAAGCAAATAGAAGATAATCGTAAAAATCCAAGGAAGTTATGGTATGCAATAAAATAAATTTGTGAAATTCGAAAACAAAGACTTGCTGCTACCAAACTTTTAACGACATTGTCCTCTACGACTGAATCACTCAATTTCTGTAACGAGTATTACACAACGGTGGGGAAAAACTTGTCCGATCAAATTCTACATAGACTTTCTGTTACTGAGGAACAACTGAGCTCAAATATCAGCATTCACGGCAGTTACGAAAACTCCCTGTTTTTAACACCCACTGACATTGTTGAGGTTATAGACTTAATCAAGAATCTAAAAAATGATAGTGCACCTGGCCTTGATGGTTTTAAACCCCCATTAATAAAACTATTAAGCCCCGTTATTGCCGAACCTCTTACTTTTTTGTGTAATTTAAGCATGTCTACGGGAACATTCCCAGACGTCTGGAAAACAGCTATAGTGTGCCCAATATATAAGACTGGTAATAAAAACAGACCGGAAAACTACAGGCCTATATCCTTACTAAGCATATTTTCGAAAATACTAGAAAAGTTAATAAACAAAAGAATAACAAACTTTTTGGAAGAAAATTCCGCACTCTCAAATCGACAGTTCGGATTCAGACGAGGTAAATCGACGGCGGAAGCAAGTGAACTTTTGACGAACATTGTTTCGCGACATACTGATCACGGACGGCGATGTGTTGGAATTTTTTTAGATCTCACAAAGGCCTTTGATACCATTTCAATTCCAATTCTTCTTCGAAAATTGGAAAGAGCTGGTGTAAGAGATACGGGCTACAATTGGTTCTCCAGTTACCTCAGCAACAGACAACAACGCCTTAGAGTTGATGACCTTTTAAGTGAAGGGGAGGAAATAAACTTTGGTGTGCCCCAAGGCAGTATACTTGGACCAACCCTATTTACACTGTATATAGACGATCTTCTAAAATTGGCTATTCCAAACGCAGATATCATATGCTATGCGGACGATACAGTTGTATTATTTCACGGAAAAGACTGGAATGATGTATATACAAAATGTGAATCGGGTATGAGAACAATAAAGCACTGGCTGGACGCAAATCTGCTTACTTTAAACATAAAAAAATCTAAGTTTATTACCTTTAGAAAGACTTTAGCCACTGATATATCGACCCGCAAGTTATTAATTCATGAAAACACTTGTAATGAACCCAACATCAATAACTGCTTATGCAACAAAATTGATCCAGTGGACGAAATAAAATATTTAGGAATAACTATAGACCAACACCTCTCCTTTCAGCCACATATAAGAAACCTGGTAAAGCGAGTCCGTAAACATATTTATGTGATGAAGTTACTACGAAACTGCGCTTCTAACGATGTGAAAAGACTTGTCTATCTTGCCTTATGCCAACCACTGCTACAATACTGCATTAATGTGTGGGGAGGTGCCGCTAAACCATACATGCTAAGCCTCGAGAGAGTCCAGCGGGCCGTACTAAAGACAATGCTGAATAAGCCTTTTCACTTCCCTACCGAAAAATTATACGCAGAAACATCAGTACTAAGTGTTCGCAAACTTTTCATTAGGAATGTCGTAATAAAAGTTCATGCTCAAAATCGCGGTAACGTGTCCACACTACAAAATAAACGTAGGTATACCAAAGATTCCCATTCCTGCAACTAAATCTGTTTTTGCACAACGACACCCATACTGTATTCATCCCCGAATTTACAATTCTATGCTGAAAATATATAATTTTCTAAGCTGTACACAGTATGAAATGAAATCCAAATTGCAAAGCTTGCTAATTAAAATGTCCTATGACCAAATTGAAGATATATTTAAAATTATTCATTGAATACAATACTTCAATACACACTCACACACACACACCCTCACGCATGTACACACAAACACACACACACGCACACACATATTTAAATTACTTATTTGTTGTATTTTGTTTTGTTTTGCTTTGTTTTATTCTATATTCTTTTGTTAACGTATTTTTAAGATGATTGAAACTGTTTCACTTTTATTTGTATTGTCGTTAAGCTAGTGTACTATTTAACTCGTTGATGTAATTAAACAGGTAACCAAGCTACGGGCTTGCCTATATTGGGACCTGTTGATACTCAAAAATGTATATGTTTTTACGAAATAAATTTCAATTTCATTTCATTTCAATTTCATATCAAATATGAATATAAATTTCTCACTCAAACTTAATGACGTCATTTCTCATGGCGCAAGATACTCGTAAGTTGTCACTTGCACTTAGATACGTAGGCAACGTGCATTGTTCCCACAACAATGAACGTATTACAGAGCCTGATACTGCAATAATCACTTGCGACACGTGTACAATTGGCTCGAGATTGCAATGATTTTTTTCATTACTCGCTCTATTGCGAATATCGTATACTAATGAAGCAGGCACAAAAACTTATAACCACCTGCTCCTGTCTTCGCTTTGGTACCGTTTTTGTGTCAACCCATGAGTTATCATACAGGTTGCAAAATAATAAATAGTGCAATGATAAATACTGCCTCGTGGTCTCGCGGTACAAGTATGTGCCGTGCGATCTAGAGGTCCTGGTTTCGATTCCCGTGTCGGGCAAAGTGTTATTGGGTTTTTCCATTACGAAATTCTCAGTAACAGCACGGAGTCTGGAAATGTGCCCGAAAAACGGCAATAGGCTCGCCCCATGTTACGTGGGACTGATACATACTTGGCGAAATGTGGGTGCAGAAAGGCACATCTGCCTACCCCTTCGGCGAATACAGGCGTGAGTTTATGTATGTATGTATGTAAATAGTGCAATAAATTGCGCCAATATTAACAGAAGATATTTTACCTCAGAGAAATAGAGAAACGCCGTTACCAGCTTCATGTGTGACGCTACAATTAATAAATAAAAATTAAATTCTAGCAAGCGGAATGTATTTGTAATAGTTAGAAGCCCTATGGTTAAAATAACTCACGTGTTAATCCGAAAATAAAAACCTCGCTAAAGATATTAAATAAATAAAATAAATACACCCAACAGTCACACACATAGTTCTGACCCCACACTAAGATACAAGTCTTGTGTCGTGGATATCAGAAACTACCAGAGACTTTTCGGTCTCACAAACACCCAGACCCGAAACAAATACTTGTGGATCACACAAACATTTGTCTCGGTGCGGGGATCGAACCCGCGGCCTCTCGTTTCGCAAGCTGGTATCTAGCCAACTGCGCCACGGGGCTGTCAAAATATATTTTAACATAACAATACGTTAAAAAACTATATTATATGCCTACTGGCTTACTACCTTAACCACCAACCTATCTTACTTTTACTAACATTGATTTCGCGAGCCGTCACGCTGTGTGGATATTTTTAATGATATTCCTAACATTTTCAGCCACTTTGCGTAATGCATTCATTTCCAACTGTGCTGAAAGAATAGACTGTATTTTATAACACGTAAAATCGTGTAATATTGGGTATTAATACTTATTGGGCAACACGGATCCACAACACCCAGACCCAAGTTATATATTTAACCAATGCACAAAGCTTGGAAATTGAACCTGGAGTCTTAAGATCTAAAACAACATACTGTATTGCTGCGAAGGTCTGATATAATGAACAAGAAACCCTACGACCTACTTACACCTCACGAATGTATCTAGTTGCGTGATCATTACTATTAAGTTTCTACACAATAGTTGATTAGTAGCCGCTAACTAATTAGTACATGTGCACTCAGTAGGTACTCGATGACTCACAATACAAACAAACAACATAATATCTTTGTTCTGACTGCTAATCTCAATAAAAGAAGGATTTTTATATCATTTCATAAAACCTCATTTTATGAGTGACATATTTTTTCACTTATGTTTCTCTAGCTATGTTGAAGTCGTATTTAATAGGCGTAGGGTCGACCTTTTACCATTTATCTTAATATATTCTAGACCACGTGCTGTTACTTAGAATTTCTTAACAGAAAAATCCAATACTACTTTACAGACTTGGAGAACAGTTCCGAAACCGACACCTCTCGATCACACGACGTACCCTTATGCTGCAGTAACATTGACGCAGCATCTAAACTTACAGATGTGAAGGATCTGGGCTATTTTTGACAACGAAACGCAAAAAAATGAGACAATAATTTTTAGGTGTCAGTAGACTAATAAAGTTACGTATCACAAAAATATATATTCTAAGTATACAACATATTTCATGGATGAATGACATTGACACTCCAAGTTTGTGTGTCGAAAGCATTGTGGAGTGGAGCAAGCGATGGAGATAGATAGTGTTTCGTAAAACAACCGCGCCGGTAAAAGTAGTGTTGCTGCACCAATCAGAGTTGGATTGCTACACCACTTGCCAAATAACTAGTTGATAAGTGACTGTTATTGAAACATATATAGTAATTAAAATATTAATCATACAAGTATAATATAATAAACTTTATGTGTCAGTAAATAAATAAGCTGCCCTTCATCAAATCGGATCGACTGGATCACTGAGTTGCAAATGTAGACTACAAACTTGGTTTCATACATTGTCCAAAGAAATACACACACTCACGCCAATTGTGTTTTTTCTATATCCTGCGTGATAGGGACCAAGCTTATTGTCTTTTTTAATGGCACATAACTGCCTCGTGGTCTCGCGGTATAAGTATGTGCCGTGTGATCTAGAGGTCCTGGGTTCGATTCCCGGGTCGGGCAAAGTGTTATTGGGTTTTTCCATTAGGAAATTCAAAGTAGCAGCATGTAGTCTGGAATTGTGCCCGAAAAACGGCAATAGGCTCGCCCCCTATGACGTGGGACTGATACAAAACCTGGCAAAATTTGGGTGCAGAAATGCACTTCTGCCTACCCCTTCGGGGAATATAGGCGTGAGGTTAGGTATGTATGTATGCATGTATGTTAATTGCACATTTCCAGACTCCGTGCTGTTACTGAGAATTTCTTAATGGGAAAACCCAATAACATACGACATTTGCATGTAAATTTGACTTTGTGATGGGCTGTTTTTTATTTAAAATACATAAATGTTACCACGTGGTTTCAGAAAGCAGAGCGAGTCACGAGTGCATGCGGTACAAGCTGACGACGTGCCGTTCCGGGAGCCCACCGATACAGAGGGCTTCTACAACAGACCCCCGGGGATCGGCCGGTACCCCGTCACCGTGGAGGAATACCAGCAGAGGGCGCCCTACAGGGTCAACGGACAGGCCGTATACCCAGTGCATAACAGGTATGCTAAAAACTACAGTACGTTTTGTATGAACCTTAGTCCATAAGTGTAGGAAACGAGGAAATGAGTTATATACCTATAAAAATCTATCTTCGCCGGACAAGAACCGCCATTTCGTCAGTAAATGCCTGCTTTGAATGAAATTTCGCCTTTAAACCTTATTAACTGAAGATTACTGGAGCCAGTGCCCAGGCTTGCCTACGAATGGCACGGAATAGGAATGCCTGGAGGAAGGTGGTACGAAGTGTACAGGAGAGCCACACGCATGGTGGTCACGACCCTCAGTAATGAGGAAACGACTAGGAAGAACTGAAGATTGGTATGTATTGAAAATAAAATACATATAACGAATCATGAGTTATAAACGAATGTAGTGATTTGCCGTAAAAATAAAAAAGTGTGTGTACTTATGTACACGCGTTTGAAGTTATACCACACGAATCAAGTAAAACTTATAAATACGCCCAACAGTCACATACTCTTAATTTACACAACATATTACATTTCTGAACGCACCTATAAATATTTGACAACTAATAAATATGTCAATCCCTTTTTATTACTGTCACGATTCTACATTTTTCAAATCTAAAACATATTAACTTTTTTGAAAAATATTCGATCCGAAACATATTAAAACCTTTCTGATCCATTTGACACTTACATTTAACATAGGCAGCTTCAATCTGCCAATTATTTTGGAGCACATAGGCAACTTCAACCTGTCACTTTTGCGTCACAGTAATGCGCGCGCATCTTAAAATTTCACTCTCATATTTTTTTAATAACACGCCTAAAGAAGTATAACTTCAAAAATGTACCTATTATAGTGATAACAGGTCCAATCTCAGTAGACTTAGGGGCCTTCAAGAAGAGAGCCTATATTTTCCTCAAAGGCCGGCAACACACCGATGATTCCTCTGGTATTATTGGTGTTCATGGGCGGTGTTGACCACTTAACATCAGGTGGCTCACTTGCTCGTTTGCCTCCTTTTTCCATAAAAAAAAAAAAAAAGACTATTTTTTGTGTTTTGAACACTTATTTGTTCCCATTGTTATTTGTACTACAAACGTCTCACTGTTACAAACCATTCTCCTCTTATATTGAGAGACTGTTAGATAAAATACATTTTATGTGATCAACAGATAGTTGTTTGGAGTTCCTGTGTACAAAATTTAATATCTTTGCATTTGTGTGCTGGAGTAATGGTTATAAACGTATAAACCTTCTGGCGCAGAGACACGCATGTAGCAGTGTGTCAGCGAGCGCCTATAACTGTGTGTTGAGATCGTTGCTAGTTTATACAATTCTATTTTGGCACCAAACGTTATAGGCAATAAATCCCCGCTATTCACTACCACTTGCAATGATTTCTGAGCCATCGACATGTACTTCGACGCGAGCACAAACTGCGAGCGCGCCGCATATCTCAATCACAACATATCTTCACTAAAACCGATTGAAAGAACACCAATTAAAAGCTAGATCCATTTCAATCAACAATACTATGATATTTTTGATCATTATACTGTACTGTACTTTTTATTGCCAGCGATTTTACTCAATTGACAAAAACTTACAAGTTCTAATGTTTTATTACTAAACGTGCATTGGTACAATAATTCAAATTTGAACATCGGTACTTGGTCGTCTATTATTGATAATTCTATTACTTTGTCGTCCCAGTATAAGAAATATGGTTTTGTTGTAATAATTCCAGGCCGAAGAACTACGAGTCGGACGGGACGCTGGACTCGCTGCAGTTCTGCAAATGTGTCTCCACTCCAGACTGCAACCCGCATGCTGACTCCGCGGTAATGTATCCCTTACATTACATTCATTACAAACTAAACACTTGATATGTTCGTAGTTCGTACCTCAAATGCCCAAATTATCTGATTTAGGTGTAAGTAGTAGCTTTATGTTTAGTCAATTTAGATTACATTATTTCTAATGCCTATTTTTTATACAGTCGATAAAACTTAATCCTATAATTATAATTTTAACTAAATCTAAAAAGGACGTCATTCAAAGCACAATAACCGTATCATTTTAAATTATATTCTATTACTTTATTTCAAACATAATATTTTAGAAACAGTTTTAAAACTAGTTAAGAAAATGCAATTAAATTGTAACATGAATAATAGCACTAATTTCAGCTGGAGCATGACGTTACTGAATAACATCAACAGAGGACCAGCTCGTAAAGCTATGTCGTTAAACATCTAGGATTAGGAGCATTTCTCATTGGACTATTAGTAGATGTGACTATTTCTTGCACACCGGTGATCCAAAAAATTATACTCACAAAAAATTCACAATGCAAACTTGTCGTAACGAAAAATCTATGATAGCAGTATTTGTAAACAAATAACTTTTCATTATTCGGCAAACTAAAGCGGAAGACAAGGTTATAATTAAGCGGCGTTCGCGATATCCTCACTTATATCAATAATACAAATACTAAGTCTAAAAAGTAGGTGATGAGCTAATATTTTGAAGTATTTCAGTAACTCTGTCAGTGTGATTTAATTAATGGGTGTCATTACTGTTGTTATCACGTAATGGACTTGAGATATTGCCAACCATTGTACTCGTATTGGTAGTATGTGTAAATTTAAACCGTTTGTTATTTGACAGCGCGCCTGCGGTGCTGACAAGTACTTATGTTGTTACAAGAGAGGAAATCAACAAAGTGTTCCGCACTCAGGTACTGTATTCTACTTGAACTTTCATCCATTGAAGACAATAACAACTCTAATAGGAATCTTTTTGCAGAATACTTCAATGAGATTGATGACGAGAGACCGTCTCTCCTGCCTGGACAGGAAAACTTCGCCAGACCCTTCCCACCACCGCCTGGCGCTGGCATACCCGATAAACAAAATGGAGGAATCTATAACAGGCCTCAAGGTTTTTTAGTCGGCCCACAAGGACCCACCGGTAATATTGGCAATCCAGGAGTGTTAGTTGGACCCGAAGGACCAACTGGAATTATTGGTCCTGCGCAACAAAAGCCAGCCATTTTAGTCGGACCCAATGGCCCCACCGGTGTCGTTGGACCAGTGAAGAACCTAGGGCTCAGATCTGAAGGGTCAAAGGATTACATTGCCAATGAATCAGCGCAAAGAGGAGTATTAGTCGGTCCCGGTGGCCCCACTGGAATTATCGGACCGGCCGGTGGATTCGGCAGACAACCCGTGCTTGTTGGACCTGGTGGGCCAACAGGTATCATTGGCCCGGTCAGGACAGGAAGGCAAGGTGTGTTAGTCGGACCGGGAGGCCCAACTGGTATTATCGGTCCGTACGGTCGACCCTCGGGGCCTGGCGTGCTGGTTGGCCCCGGCGGCCCCACGGGCATCATCGGCCCCGGGCGAGGCGTGCTCGTCGGTCCCGGCGGACCCACGGGCCGGATAGGTCCGCGCTTCTTCAATTATTAAGTGTAATGTGTTGTGATCTCTAATATATAGTGTATTAACGTAGTTGTAAGCGAGGCGTACTCCGCAAATGACCCGGTCGCGCTGCAAGTTCTATCACAGTGTAACCGTCGAGCTTCGATACTAACCTGCGTACACCGCGACGCTTTCACTGTTATATCTCTGTACTGTATTCACATAAAGTTACCAGACTGTTACCAGCTGAATACCGTACACGAAATGGATTGTTTGCAGAGTGTTCGCGTAAGAAGAGAAAGGGGGTAAAGTCTTCATCTGCCAAGCCGGTGCTAGACAAAACTCTAGACAATAATGTGACGATGTGTACCTGTGCTAAATATAAGACTTAATTCCTATACGTGGTATCATTGTATTGTGTCCGTGTTGTGCGATAGCCCGCCGACTTAGATTTA
Organism: Hemaris fuciformis; assembly: GCA_907164795.1. Classification (NCBI taxonomy): domain Eukaryota; kingdom Metazoa; phylum Arthropoda; class Insecta; order Lepidoptera; family Sphingidae; genus Hemaris; species Hemaris fuciformis. Next base: position 16,336,255 of record OU015442.1, read on the forward strand.
TAAACATCGAGCGGTGTGAGACCTAAATATGACTTCCCGTCGTGAATCTGTCGAATTTATCGTAAAAATAAAACTGGTGCGAGGAGCAACGTGAAATTGTAATATAAAATTTGACGGATGGCGGAGTCTGGCGGCGGTCCAGCGGGGGCCGACGCTCCGAGCCGACGCCGCGCGCGCACGCAACCTACACACCTGGCCGCACACTATTGTTCTTCTTTCTAATCAAACTTTATTGGTCAACATTTTTTCAAGTGATATGTTCAGCTTGGCCGGCAGTACTAACGGATAAGTTTGTCCGGAGTGTACTGTTGCACCTGCCATTATGGACGCCTTGTATAAAAAATCTAATAAAGCTATAAAAACTCGAGGAACACGACTTACGTTAAATTTGTCTACATAAATTATTTCTATTAAACATAAATAAAGACTAAAATTCCTAAATTATCATCCATCATTTCATCTAAGCCTTTCGGTACTATGTTTAAATTCTTCAAATAGTACTGTTTATATCACTAGCGCCTCAGAATTTGATGAATTGAGCAGCAAAACGACATAAATATCAAATAGATTGCAATTTTTAGTATAACTTCTTAGTTCTAGGCTGATTTAAATGATTACTTGTTCCAACAAAACATATCCGTTCTCGTTGCACCGGCTTGTTGTCCTTTAAAGTGGAGCAGCGACCTAATCCCATCGTTTATATAAAGTGACATAAATGTTCCTATTATATATGAAAATTGTAATTCGAAAACATACGCGCATAAATTTATTGGGTTTAACTTTTTCAACACAACAACTTCCCAGTCAGAATCAGTAAGAACCCAAGTTAAGAAGTCTCTAAGAACTTTTAGGTGTGCAGGTTTCCTCACGATGTTTTCCTTCACCGTTAAAGTACGTGATAATTCATTGTGAATACACACGTTCTATTTTTATAAAACCATCAGTAACATAAACACACTATTTCCGTTACTAATTTCTATGGAGTTGACTGCTTAGGCAAATGTTTAATACCCAACAGGTCCGATTCAGTCTATCTAACCTGGAAGTTCTTCCAGGACAACGATAAGGTCGCCATTTGTTACAACCTTATATTAAGATTATCTACAATTACCTTTTTCGTTCATTTACTTGATAGACAATAAAGCGTAAATGAATAAATATAGAAGATGCAAATGTTAAGATGCAATAATATGTTGTCTGACCTATGGTGGTGATGACGATGATGGAGTAGAAGAGCGCGCCGGTGAAGGTCCACTGGATGTGGTCGGTGCTCTCGTTGCCGTCCCACCCGCGCACCTTCATCTCCAGCAGGATCGCGTTCTCGAAGTCCTGCGCCACAGGCCATCAACACATCAACATCTTAAAACTTCGATCAACGCTTTATGACCAAAAAAAATCTATTGTTTTACATCTATGATAACTATTCCGCAGATAAAATATTTAGAAATTCATTCTCTTCTGTGCCTATATTTATACTTCTCTGTAAATAATCCTCACCTTGCCAGATTTGAATACTTTTACAAAAAAAAAACTATAAACGGATTCACCAGGAAATGATGTAGACCGATATAAAAAGCCTAAAAACTCATTCTTTCACCAAAAAAGCTTTCACCCCTTTAGTAGTCAGGATTTCTATGGGAATCTGATTATTTCAGATTTGCTGTCATGCTGAAATAGTACGATTGCTTTAGTGGAAGAATCGTCCTTACTTTCTGTGTTGTTTGTTTCTTTAATGTTTAGGATAATATAAAATTGCTACACGCTAACAGATTTACTGCCGCTCTGTAACATTCGATTTCAACGATGACTACTTCCACCGATAAACGTGAGAATATTTTATATTGAACATCATACACTGTTCTGAAAAATTATATTTCATGACGTCGATTTGATCTTGGACGACGTTGATATATCGAATGTCGAAACAATCTGCTGTGAGATATACATAGCTGCATGTTAGAACGAACCTGTTAAACTTTCGATTGTTCTGGAATTACGTCTGGGTAACGTAATATTTTCGACAAATAACTACCGATTAGCAAAGCGTCAAAAAAGTTTACATTCCTCGCCAAATTAGCGGGTTCAATCTCCGCTCGCATAAACATTTGTACGTCCTACAGACAAACAGTTCCCAGTAAACTAACATAACTCTTCCTCACGTATTTAAACCCTACGAAAATAAACCTGCGTTATCTACACCAATATAGCACAAAGATAAAATATTTTTTCAGTCTTGATGTAAACTTGTCTCTAAAATGTATTACACTGTTAAATAGGTTCCTACGTACATATTAGATAGGTATTAGGAATATTAATGAAAATAAATCGAAACTAAATTATCTCTCCATAAAATAAGTAAAATTTATTAATGACTGTGTTCCGACATATCCATAAGCTACCGCAAGTTTGAAATAGTACGAAAGATTATAATGTAAAATCTCAGTACAACTGACTAGAGATTCGATGCATTTTGCAGGATGATGCAATGATGAATAATGGAGTTAATATTACCTTGAGCATATCAACAGTGGCTGTGGTCCAGTTGGTGTGGTTGAGCAGGGTCACACTGCGCGTCATACTCCAAATGCTGTGCGTCGTGTTGCTGCGGATCTGGGAGATGTTCATCTTCACCTGCACGACAATGTCTCTCAACATACAACCAAACAACCAACTAAATTCTCATCCTGACTGATTACACTCGTAATCCAAACAAAAATAAATCTTAATTCTGATATTATTTGTAGACGATGATGTACGGTTGCTCAGTGAGCCGCGACGTCAGCTGTGAGGTGATAAGTGTTGTTTTGCTCTTGTCCAGTGCCAGGATGTTTAATGAATCGTGGATAACAAGCATTAATGAGACAACTATCGCCGCCTGTTGACAACTATCGTCAATCATTCATTCCGTTTGCTTGCAGTCTCGTCGACAAAATCTTTCATGTATTTTATTTCAAGTCGTATTTATATGCAAAAATATTTTAAAACTTATAAAAAAATACTAAAAGCATAAAGACTGTTAATAATTTTCCTTAACGACTTGCGTTAATATTTTGGCTTTATAGATGAGTTTTTACTTTTTTGTGTATAAAATATAGTGACGATTGAGCTTGTTTTTGATTTTCATTAAAATGAGTACAAAAAAAAGAAGGGCCAATTAGCTCTTAGTGGCATATTTTAGTCTAATAGCATAATAATCTATGTAGATAGATTTGATATTTTTTAGGCAGGTTAATGGCTATAGGGAATGAATAAAGACAACGAAAAATTTGATTTTACAACAAGATATTCCAAGAATCCTATTAATTAGATTAAAATTATCTATTCATACAACAATGAATGAGAATGAAAAACGGCACAGCGATTTCTAATCGCTAAGTAAATATATTACAAATCATTAAGTAAAAATAATACTTGTATTAGTTGTTGAAGCTACCTACTAACCTGCTAGGTCGTAACCTTGATGCAATAACAAAAAGCAAAAATATTTATAAGAATGAAGTCGTTGCCGCGTTTATTCTGTTATTCTGTTTCTGTTGAAATGTTAGGAAAAAAAAGTTCAAATAAACATCTCATTTAGGGGCGCTGTTGATTGATTGACAAGCGGATTGAAAAGTTGGCGTCATCGACGATCCCGCGCTCGGTACACGCCAGTAGCGTCGCTGCCACTTGCATAGCTTTATATGTACGTATTAAGTTAACATGCTAGTTAAAGATTATAAGATCATAATATGAAGCATCTTTATTGTTTTAAGAAGTCCTGGGTCATTTTAAATTAGTGTGAAATAGCATCTCAACAGGCATGAGGGGATGACGTGAATAAGAGAGAGCATGAGATAAGAGTCTATGGACAGCATCGTGCATTCCATCAAGTACGGTCTTGTCGCTTTGTCGTTCTAGTATATAAAACAGTATCTAACTGTCCTGGCACGGCGGTAATTCTACAAACAATAAAAATGTAAGATCAAAGCCCGCAATTATAAAGTTTTATAAATCATTTATCAAAGGCGCGTCGGGCAGTCATTAAAAATGGAACGTGTGTGAAAATTACGAGCTCTTTTTTTTATTATCTTTATTCAAACAGATCTCTATTTCGGCAAGTTTTATTCTTCTGCGGACGGTTTTTAAAAATCGCCGTCACGTCGCGCCACACACACACACACACACACACAAACACACACACACGCGCGCCCACAGTGTACACACGCATTGACGTTTAGTTTTGACAAACGTCGGAAAGTCAACATGTCAGGATTATTGATTGAGTTGGACGCGGGATGAGACTTTGTTATCTCAACACATCTGTCACAATCGTATTTCTCAGTTAAAAATAAAAAGTTATATACTTTGTTGCTACGGTTCTTTTTAATCACCTTACTATGAATACGAGTAAATAAATTTTTACAATGCTTTGACGTTTTATGATTCCAGATTTCTTAACGGTCTTCAGTAAACATGGACGATTTTGTCCATGAAATACTCCAGAAGACCGAATAATATTCGTGCTTTTTCTGACACTTTCATTCATGTACACAGCATACTATCATAAATCTCTTTGCACCCCGTTTGCCACCGTGGGCTATCCTGATAAAAAATTGTTGGCTATAGAGTTGATTATGAATGCCTTACCTCCCGCTCATGACTGGCCTCTAGGCGCTCGAAGGTGACGGCTCCGAGGATGCAGTACGCCACCACCAGGCTGATCATCACGAAGTGCGAGAACACCACCGAGCACAGCTTCCACGTGTAGTACAGGAACTGAACAAACACATAACGTACACTTTAAACTGCTACAGAAAAATTCCTAAACCCAACGTCGCTTTGCCCGAACCGGGTATGAAACCCAAAAACTCTTCAACGTACGCGCTTCTTAGGGCGAAAGCTTAAACTAAGCCTGAAATGGCTATTTGACTACTTAGTCCTCACAATTTTTTAAAATGCCAAGAAATACTTCGCACTCGTAATGCAAGTGTTGTAATTCAAAATGTGTTTTAGATATAACAAAAAACTTACCTATTTAAAAATAAGTGTATACTTTAGAAGCTTTATTAATACGATTAAATGAATTATGATTGTTTACCTATCATTTAAAACAACGGATAATTAAGTTATTTCACGTTCGACATAGTTTGAGTTACAACACTATGGCATTATAAGTGCGACTTACGTCCTGGATGATACTGCTTACAATCCTTTTGATAAATTTCATAGTAATCATTTATAATTACCATTTTAATTCTTTGGAATACCTACTCTATATTACATATGTATAGGTACGTTGCATGTTAGTATTGGCGTCAACTAATTTTTTTTCTTATTAATACTGTTTAAAAAATTATTTTAGACTGTCGTTTGACGGAAGCGATTTTTATTTTACAAAATCAAGATGTTTTTACTTTTTGTTTTATCACATTCAAATTTTTAAGTGTTTTTGTATTATATCCTCTCTAATATAGCTCTACTTAATGACTTTTTATAGGCAAAACGAGAAAATCTATTGATATCTTGTAATCATCCAGCTAATCGTAATAAGCTTGAGGATTTTTTTTAAATTGATACTTCGCCCCATGGCATAAGAAGGTAAAACCCAGGATAGATTCAAAAAATTCCCAATAATGCCCAGTACCAGTAGTAGCACGAAGTAGAACAATAGACTATCACAAAGAAATATATATATTAAGGGCTATCTAATACCTAAGACTCTTTATAAGCAAAACATGGGTTGCCCAGCGCTCTAAGAATGCAAGCGTGAGAGAATATGACTGATTTTTTATGTTTAACACCAAGCGGCATTATTTCTCCTCGTCGCAAGATACAAGCAGTATAATGTCTTTAACAGTTACTTCACAGAACCAATAGGTATACTAACTTTGGCACACTTGCTGGGCGGCGGCAGCGGGTATTCGCCGCGTTCGGCGCGGACCTCCCTCCGCGACATCACTCACTATTAATCACCTCAACTCCACACACTTGACACACATCACCATGGAAAATAACATCACGGGCAATCCACTAACACACGCACTGGCATAAGGTTTTGTTGGCAACATAGTCTAAGACCGGGTCAAGTAGCCCGAACTACTATGAGAGTTTGTTTGACAATCGCGAGGTTTTGTACCGGCATGGCTCTCCCGGGAGTACGGTGGTGGGCCGGGTTCCGCGAGTGATCGGCGTGTCGGCCGCGCGCCGCGCCCTGTCTGACGCTCGACCACCATTCATGAACTGCGCACCTCTAAATAGAACTAACCCACATTTATAATTAACGGTTATGTACGGCGCTATTCCACGTCTGCGGAATAGTCTGTCGCAACCCAATGATCCACCCAAACCCATAATCCAAAATCCCAGTCCCAGTCAATCCCAGGAAAATGGAAGCAAGTTAGATGTCTGATTCATCTCTGAAGATTAGTTAATAAAGCAATGGAAAATGTTAATCAATTCCGTCAAAGTGAGGTTGATGATTTGGAAGAATGTAATATTGATAATATAAGAATATTTCTTGATAATTGCTTGTTTAGAGCTGAGATCTCACCGGGAAGTAAACAAATGAAATGGAAAGTGGAGTTCACCTCCATGAGGTCATGTTCCTAGAGTCGATACACCAATCACACAATACTTGTCTAAATTTTTCAGCTCCGTGGCGCAGTTGACTAGACACCAGCTTGCGAAACGAGAGGCCGCGGGTTCGATCCCCGCACCGAGACAAATTTTTGTGTGATCCACAAATATTTGTTTCGGGTCTAGGTGTTTGTGAGACCAAAAAGTCTCTCGTAGTTTCTGATATCCACGACACAGGACTTGTCTCCTAGTGTGGGGTCAGAACTATGTACGTTTTATTATTTTAATAAAAAAAGTATCCTGAATCTGTACGTATATGTACTACCTACACGATTGCGAATCCAATAAATTTTCACATGTGATAAATAAAAATGATTGCGAAAAGCTTTTTATAATCCCTTGATAACTGTAAATGATAGATAGCCCTGTTATTGCATGAAATCTAAATAATTTTCCTATGTTAAAATACCAACACGATATATATTTCTCAGCTAACAATATTGAATATAAGAAGTTTTTGTGACGTAGTGGGCGCGCTTTAAATTATATTTTATGAGAAACGACTTCCGGAGCCACTCAACATGTTCGATATTCGCACCACTCACACTCACAGTGGCACACTTCTCAACAAAATATACTTACAGTTTTAATATATTATCTCCATTCGTCACAACCGAACGGACTTTACACATAATTTTTTATAAAATATATTTAAATTAATAATAAACGTAGATAAACATCATCATCATCATCATCATTATCAGCCCATATACGTCCCACTGCTGGGCACGGGCCTCCTCTATAACTGAGAGGGTTTAGGCCTTAGTCCACCACGCTGGCCTAGTGCGGGTTGGCGGACTACACACCTAAGAAATTCCTAAGAACTTTTAGGTGTGCAGGTTTTATCACGATGTTTTCCTTCACCGTTAAAGCAAGTGATGATTCATTGTGAATACACACATAACTTCGAAAAGTCAGAGGTGTGTGCCTGGGGTTTGAACCTGCGACCGCCGAAATTCTCGACCACGCGCCTAAACCTCGAGGCCATCACTGCTATAAATATAAACATACATTGGTTTAAATTAGTCCCAACTTAATAAGAACCATTTAGTGAAAAAGCTTTACCTATTTTTGGGGGACATAGATAAGGCGTTAAATAAAATTACAGTTTAATTCTAACAATTATAATATTATGTACACATGTTTACTTACAAAATTAAATACACAGTTAGTATTATTACAGTTATTTGTAACGTGCGCTCCACATACGAAAATATATCGCGCGGAATGTATCACTGCGCGAGTGTTTACTGCTATAAACGTTTGGTAAAAATCAAACCACTATAAATTCCAGCAGAAAAAATAAACAAACCGCCAATAAAATTGACAACAAATTATAATAAGAGCTAATGCGTAATATGGCTGCTGATTGCGGAGCATTATTATTCATTGCAATGCTTACATTTGCAAATAAACAATTTGTATTTTATTACAGTGGTTCAATTTTTAGCAACAGAAATACGCTTTTAATAATGTTTAAATATTTATAAATATGCTTAAAGTAGTAATTATATTAGAGACATGAGAAGATCGGTAGCCGCAGATGTACGCCGCGGTGTGGGCAGGCGCCATACATTTGTCAAACGCTATTGTAAACCAAGAACACGTGTTGAGTGTAGGCAGAACTAATGTGCGCCGAATACACAATCAATTACATGGTTTCACAGAAGAACGCGATAAATAACATTCCGCTTTTACTACAGCAGTATGTAAATATTTGTTTTGACAAGAGTACCTAATTATTATTTACTGGAGAGACTTTTGAGGGAATATTGTTAGCGTCGCAGAGAAATGGACTAAATATTTAACTATTGTGGATATATTGTATCTCATTGAAACTTCAATTGGTCTTGCCATAGAAACCCTATCGAGACGACTTATTTAGTTTATAGGACAACAAAGCACTGCTTTTTGAAAAAAATCTTCATAGTAAGGATTTCAATTGAGCTATAATTTTCATCACATTTTGGACGAACTATATTAGATTCATAAGTACTACAATCATTGTAACTACGTCTATTCCACATGAGTGTATTACATGTAGGCAGGGCCTGATTAACCCTTAGGCAAGTTAGGCTGCAGCCTAGGGCGCGAGGATCGGGGGAGCGCGCTGGAACGATTTCAGCGCATGCACTATTAATCTAGCATCCTTGCATCTACCCTACGTATTTCAACTAGACCGAGACAAACAACAACAAAACACTAAAACTAAATGCGCTATTAGCTTAAAAAGCTTGGGGCTCCCTGATTTTATTCAACTACGGCAAAGCCAAAGGCGGATGGTTATGATTTTAACAGGCTATGTATGTATGTATGCATGTTCGTCTGTTCCCTCATAGCTCCTCGACTACTTATTACTTAATAACTGGACAAATGGTATCGTTAGAAGCGTCTTAATCGTCCGTTAGTTATAGGCTATACGACGTGTCATTGAATCTAATATGGCACTCTCTAGCGGTCATAAAGTGATGTGTTAAAAAATAAATGCCGTGTTTGGTATCATTGGAAAGGGCGTTATTTGTACATTAAAAAAAATATAAATATTATTAGCATTTGCTCGTGATTTTTTCCGTATTTATTCAATAATTGTGATATTCATATGGTATGCTTGTTTGTTCCCTCATACCTTCTAAACTACTGGCCAGAATTAGACAAATAAGGAATCGTTAGAAGCGTCTTAATTGTCCACTAATTATAGAGACTATAATATAGACTATGTGTGGCGTGGCTTAGGCTTGCAGAATTAGATAGAATAAAAATATCTTTCCAGGTTCTCTTAATTCCTGAGACGGACAATTTATTAGTCGGTTTAGTTTGTTAATAAAATACTTTGCAAAGAAATTGATATTATAACAGCACCAAAACATTAAAAATAAAAAAAATGTTAAAACTAAAACCTAACTACGACAAAAGTGAGGCTAAAAAAGAATGAAATAAGGTTTTCGGAACATAGGATTAAACGACGTTACTGAAAGAGCAAGATAATCGACACATAGACTTTACCAAGATGCTTTCGTTGCAGTTTGACAATAATGTCTTACGATACGACACTAATATCAATGTACAGATATTTAAGTTTGAATAGCCGATACGTTTCGTGATGAAAAAGAGAAATTTTGAATCAGAGGCAATCAATGGATGCGAAGTGACCACATACAAAAAAGATATAAGAAGGAAAAAAACAAAATTTCATTTTGATGAAGTTAAAACGGGGCATATTGAGTTAGAAGGGAGACGATCTTTCACACCGAAACCGAGGCCGAGCATTCTATTTCTGCCAGAACCCCAAAGGGTTTGTTACAGTTAATAATTTAACAATGAGTGTTACTAACTGCAGTGGCGAAAGGTCTTTTTCAGCACTGAGTAAGAAATTACTTGCGCTCCACACTCTGCCAGCAAAAACTTGCAGCGCTCTCGCTAATGTATAGGTATAGACAGTGATTTTTTCAAACTATTAAATTTGAAAAAAATTGTGGAAAGATTTGCAAACGCTAAAGCACAAAAAAGGTATTTTGTATAAGCTAAAAATAATTACTTCATTACTATAATTTTCAAAAAAATCATTAATCAGTTGCAAAAATGTTTGAAAACTAGTATGATGCCTCTCGTTTTTTCAAAGATAACAACAGAAGTGTAAATATTAAAAATAAAAACTTAAGAGCGTTTACGCTCCGCGCGGCTAGTCGACTAGTTTTGGTAAATATGACTCTAACTAACGCCAGCGTCGGTAGTTAATTATATGAAATGAAATTAAATGAAATAAAGTTTATTGAATCTGATCATCATCATTTTTCGGAAGGCAGTCAGATAACCGCGGAAACATAGACGAAACTAAAAATCGAGGGTGCGCAGAGCGATACATCCTCACTCTGAAAGGCCTTGCGGCGGAGTGATTAAATCACTGTGATTTGCATTTTGCACCGGGCTGTGCACGGCGTAATACTCTTTAAAATATTAATCCAAAAATAAACATGTGAAATTTATTCAAAACAAAAATTGTACGGTTTCAAGTTTAGATTTTTTATTACTTGAATAAGGGATCTAAATCTCTTAATATGTTTCTCACTAACTATTTGCTTGGCGACATTTCCAATTCAACATTTTATTTTGATTAAATATGTTATAAATGTCCGCCAACCCGCACTAGGCCAGCGTGGTGGATTAAGACCTAAACCCTCTCAGTTGTAGAGGAGGCCCGTGCCCAGCAGTGGGACGTATTTGGGCTGATGATGATGTTATGAATAAACCCGAATTTTGAGCCTCGAAAATGACTCTTAATTTGAATTTATGAAAAACTTCGTTCAGTTATCTTGTTATTTATCAAAATTTACCCAAAAATCATAAAATGTGCTTCACTAACTATTTAGATAACAATATTCTCTAAAATAATTAGTAATTAACATGTTTTTTCGATGAGTCTTTCATCAATTTTAAGGGGTTCGAAAAGTACTGTTTTTGCTCAAATTGCGCTAAAACGCGTAAACGCTCTTAAAGTCGAAGCAACTTCACACACTAGATGACCACGCTCATGGTCAATGGCCGCAGCAACTAAGTTGTCTATAGAAACTAAGCCAATACAAGTCATGCGGCCAAACACGACAAGAATTTGATTTTCTAATTGGTAGCCTGCAGTCACTTGTCATGATTTTGGCCCTATAATGCGTAAAGTGCTTTGCCTTCCTGTACGGTCGGCTAAAAAAATGGTTTGCTATCCTAAGGTTGAATGTCGTGCAGATTGAAGGACAACTTTAGTTTCGCTTGCAGATATATCTGAAAACTTTTATAGGTAGTATGAACCATGTTAAAATTTTCTCACTAGTAAACAAAGTCAAAACTAATATACTACTTTTTAGGCCGACCATAACACACACACCTGGCGGGGGCGCATCCTCATAATTAGCCTAGGGCGGTCAGAACTCTTGATCAGTCGCTGCATGTAGGTATGTATGTGTGTATAATATTAAAAAGTGAGAATTGACGGTTGATTGCTCCAGTACAGTAAGGAATTTTGCAGTTTGAGTTATCACAGTTTGCAGACCAGGTATTGTTAATTGTGTTTTGTGTTTTCTATGCGGTAAATACCATGTCAAAATTATAGAGTCAATTGGACCATTTTATTTAATACTTAATGATATCAAGTTACAGTACCTTTCATTACATTCTTTTATATGCATATCGGAGGAAAACCGGCTTTGACATGTGTGACGTCAGCAACTCTGATGTAACAATTGTTGGTTTCATTATTATTATGAATATTGTGGGTTTTCCTTAGGAAAACATTGTTATTTTCATGATTATTATTCATATCTTGGATTTTCTTTACGAAAACTTTACAACTGACAATGGCTGATAGCCCAGTATTGTTAAGAATAGCAGTGACATCGTTATTGTTGGGGGATTCATTTTGAGAAGCGATTTCAACAATCATCTTCAATCAAAATTCATTTTTATTTTCCAATACATCGGATGTTTGCTGTCCGAGCGCAGACGGACGAACACCCCGCCCCCCCGGAGGGTTTTTATAGACACTGGAGACTGGACACTGGAGGGGCGATCGACACCGCAGTGGGGCGACCGCCCGTGAGCCATTCTTGTTTATGCAACAGTGATGGCACAGCTCTCAGTATATAGTTTTACGCCGTTATGCAGATTATGAAAGACATGGCACACAATTGATTTACTTTCATATTTTAGGTGATGTAGTTTTTACAACTATTCACTGATTTAATCTATTGAACTATGTAAAAAAAACGTTGTCTATATTATTTTAATACTAAATCCTTCACTCTACTTCACTAAATGACAATTAAGTATGAAATATATCTTCTTAGAGAGAAGCAAGTCATTAAATTTAATTAACTATTGCAATCAAGCATTATAAATTTACAAAATACAATAAATATTTATGAAACGTATCTGCTGGAATCCTCTTAAAGTACCAAAATAAAAATTACTTAACACGACAAAATTTGCAGTTAACTATTTTATCAATTTGTACATCATCATCATCATCAGCCCATATACGTCCCACTGCTGGGCACGGGCCTCCTCTACCATTGAGAGGGTTTAGGCCTTAGTCCACCACGCTGGCCTAGTGCGGGTTGGCAGACTACACACCTAATAGATTTCTAAGAACTTTTAGGTGTGCAGGTTTCATCACGATGTTTTCCTTCACCGTTAAAGTACGTGATAATTCATTGTGAATACACACATAACTTCGAAAAGTCAGAGGTGTGTGCCTGGGGTTTGAACCCGCGACCGTCGAGATTCTCGACCGCGTGCCCAAACCTCGAGGCCAATCAATTTGTACATCACTTACTAATCAACGGCTTATAGAGAAGTAATTTTGAATACTGTTTTAAATAAATCGCCATCTTAAAGTCTAAAACTACAATGCTTAATGTTGAGTAAGAGGGGTGTTGGACATTAGATACAAGACACATCGGTTGTAGCACACTAAGCCGGTGGTGTGGCTACAAGTTCCTGGTCATCGGTATGTCCTCCGTGGGTTTCCCCTGCTTGGCGAGTTGCTCGGCCTCTCGGATGGTGTCGGGCAGGCGCGTGTGCAGCGTCTCCGGAGTGCTCATCATCAGCGCGCCCGCCACCAGCGCCGTCGCACCGAACAGCACCGACGGCAACCACTCCACGTAGATCGCCTGCAATTCATACGGAACATTGGAAGGTTAAGCAAACGTAACGTTGGAAATTGCTGAATACAGGCTAATTTCAGCAAGCCGCTCTAGAAATCTTTAAAGCTAAGAAAATAGGGCAGGGGTTTTAAAATCACCGTGAGGAACATGTCGGTCTGGGCGTTGCGGCTGCGGCCTGCGGAGACAACATATCTGGGGGCACGGCAGTGCCCCCGCCAAGTCGAGCCAAAAAGCGGCACGGCCGTACTATACTTTCCTCGAAGCAACTCAGGCCATTTTCGACACCCTATAACTTCGTTGTGGATAAACCTAGAAACCTGAATTTTCTGTCACCAAGCAAAAATAGCATAAACTCTGTATATTTCAAATTTCATTCAATTTGAACCAGTAGTTTAAGAATTATTATGTCAAACTTCGCGGTTTTGTTCACTCTAAGGCAAAACCTTAGGGCACTTCTAGCCGACATAGAAGCTTCAAATTTGGAACACAATTAGTGCTTAATGTATAACTAAAGGAAAAATTAAAATATCTTACAATTTCGGTCTAGTTTTCTAGATTCACAAACTGCATAAATAACTTTGTAATCCCATGTAAATATATAGCATTACAAAGATACATTAGCAGTAAATAAATTAGTGTACCTGTATAGTATAAAATAACGGAATAATAGGTGTAGATAGATAAGTAGGGATGGTATTGAGGTTTAGGCGTGAGGTCGACAATCCCGGCGGTCGCGGGTTCAAACCCTAGGCACACTTATCTGACTTTTCGAAGTTATGTGTGTATTAGCAATGAATTATCACGTACTTTAACGGGAAAGGAAAATATCGTGAGGAAATCTTCATACAGGGTCAAGTAATTTAAACATTTAAAAAAACTGAGTGCGGCAGATAACGCCGTAAATTAGTCCAAGTTATACCAGTGTTAAGCCTTATGTTGTAATTTTCTGTTAGGTACATTGACAGTACCAATTTATAGTGAAAGAGAGATAAAATCTTTACAATAGGATTAACTTCAACTGACGTTTGACGTGTGCGGCCCTAAATATTTCTAAGTAACGCAAAAAATAATTATTATTTTAAAATAAAGATCACGACGCAGCCGCTCTCGTCTCGTATGTAGAGGAGGAAGACTACCTACAAAAGTAAGCAAAGCTCATAAGGCAGAGAGTGGGCTTTAAGAAAATCCGTTGTTAGTACTCAAGAAGTAGAAGGTACCGAAAAGGAAAAAGTAGGACTATCTACAAAAAGAAATGAGATCCCATAAAAAACAAAACTTGTAAAAAAAATAAAAAGTGTGTGTGTGTACTTATGTACACGCGTTAGAAGTTATACTTCATACATAAATATATATTTTCTTAAATAATATAATATATTATAATCATGGTGTCGGTTTTTCATGACAGTGTGCGCGCGCATCGTAAAAACTTCAAAACTTCAATAAGTTTTTTACTTAATCTTAAAATTAGGATGAACGAAATTCCCGATTCCAATGGGGCCAATCGATAGCTTACGTCACGCCGGTTCCAATGATACCAAACTCGGGTATCCTACGATTAAAATTGAGGGAGTTAGACAGAGGGAGGCGAGGTAGAATTTCTGAGGGGGAGGGGGGGAGGTCTCGTGGGGAGTTGATTCCTGCAATAAAAATTTTCAATGGTGGGGGAGGGGGGGTAGGATTCTTGCTATAGGGAGTGAATGACAGAGCAGAGTGATTGCTATTGGAGTATGGTGTCTTGGGGGGGAGGGGGGAGGGAGGGAGGGAGGGGTGGGGTGTCTCGGGCTAGGGGCGGAGGGGGGGGGGGTAAGGTGAACAGAATGGTTTCTGTGGTAATTTGCGGTTTTCTATGGGTGAAGGGCCAGGCGCGGGGGGGTGGGGGGGGGGTAAGAGGAGTTGCCAAAGGCAGGGGCGAGTTATATTACTAAAAACGATTTAAGCCTGACCATGCGTGACGTACATATCATATAAGTAATAAATTTAAATTAAGGAAATTAAAATTATAATTAATTCTGACGTCACGACTCGGTCTTGACGGCACGTGACGTGAGCAGAATTTTAAAAGTAAAATCAGATTAAATTAAAATAAATAAAATAAAATAAATACCTCTCTCGACTCTATCTTGACCGTACGTGACGTAATCAAAACTACTTAAAATTTATTTACTTTTTTTATTACTGTCACTATTCTACATTCTTAAAATTTAAAACAAACTTTTTTCTGAATAACTTTTTGGTGTCGGTGTGCGCGCGCATCGTAAAAAATCGCTCTCATCATTTTTCCCTAACGCGCCAAAAGAAGTATAACTTCAAAAATCCAAGTCTCGCAACTCAGTTCTTCTGATTTATATTTACGCCCTCGAATTCACCTTTAAATGTTTGATGTTGTATTCAAATATTGTAGCGAACTCCATACTCGTAAGTAAGTAACTAAAGCATTAAAATTGCCGATGAAAAGTGATTACTTCTGTGAGTACAAAAAGGTAAATTTGTAATTCGCTCTGAAGAAGATAACAGCGCAATGAGCTCGTGACTAAATGAGGATGACGAGGAGGTTTTTTTGTGCCTTTTCAATGGTACACGGATGTGTACAATTACAGGTTGTCAACTGGACAACAATTACATAAAATGACACGCTAACGTCATACCGATACCACGTAGCTATTTCCACATCGTGTGATTATTCACTTGATAACAAGCATTAATGATACCATCTCCAATTCATCTTACATCTAGGAAGTATCTTGGGACGTTTTATTTCTAGAGCACGAAATACATCGTTGAGTATACTGTTCAGTATCACATATATTCTGAGCCGTATCATCATCATCATCATAATCAGCAGCCTCTCTTACGTCCACTGCTGGACATAGGCCTCTCCTATGGCACGCCACTGGGCTCGATCTTCGGCCCTCCTCATCCAACCGCTGCCAGCCACCTTGCGAATATCGTCACCCCACCTAGCCAGAGGGCGCCCTACACTACGTTTGCCGAGTCGCATCGAGTATTAAATTATATGTGGTCAATATTAGTATATACAAGGCATTGTGCAATTTAAAACAAAACAAATGGAACAGCAACTAAATTGCTGATGCTCACCAGTAGCGGCATCTGCGGCGCGATGATGGAGCCGATGCGTCCCACCATGGAGCAGAAGCCGAGCAGCGAGTGTCTCGCGTGCGTGGGGAACAGCTCCGACGTGTACATGTAGATGCCGCTGAACGCCTGCGTGATCGCGATCTTACCCACCAGGTACAGCAGCGTCGCCAGCCACGACATCGCTACAAACATCACATACACTTGGTATCAAATATGGCACACGGTAGTCTGGATATATGCCCGAGACGGCAGTAGGTCCAACATTATGGACTTAAAACATAATTTAAAAGTTTAAAGAACCGATTAAAGAAAAACTATGTAAAAAAAGCTTATTATAAAATGTCAGATTATATTGAGGATAATAAGCCCTGGGAGTAAGTTAACTGATCGGAGGTTGCTGCAATTTATATCGTTATGACATGTATGAGGTTAAATTAAATATAATAATTAAAAATGTAATTATAATTAAAAATTATCATTAAAAAAAATGACATTTCGTGTTGCTGAGGGAGTTTCTTGCCGTTTCTTCTCTACAGCGATAACACGTTTCGAAGCGGCAATAGTTAAAAAAAAAAACTTACTTGACGATTCAAAAGCACTTGTAATAGTCTATTTGAATAAAGGTGATTTTGACTTTGACTTTGACTAATTGGCGAAACGTGCGCCTCTGCCTACCTTTTAATGTACATACGTATCATCATCATCGTCAGCCCATATACGTTCCACTGCTGGGCACGGGCCTCCTCTACAACTAAGAGATACATACGTATACTCACAAGAACAAGAAAAAAGTACAAATATTAGTTAGTTTAGGCATTTATGAGGCAATAATACGTGTCCGATTGATCCGTGATCATATTGATTACAACTTAGTTTTTACCAACTAAGGAATTTGCGCTACATATTACTTATATCTAATCTTGTTTTAAGGACGCATTCAACAAATCAACACAGTTGCACAATCCAGACATTTGAATTTCAATGTAAATGATTACATACTCAGATCTCATAATAGTCAATTCAAATATTATTACAAGCCACACCTTTGCCTAAGCTGCTCATGCGAAACTATGAAAAGTATTTGGCGGTTAGTATGAACTCGGACAAGGTGACTACTTAACATTGCAGCAAGTAGTTTAACTAGGTCGAGCGTTCAAAACCATTGGCTGGCCACTGAAAACTCTAACGTAATGATAAGGCAATTCACAACAGTCAACAACCACTTCACTATACTCATTGCTTCTCGAGAGTACAATTGACTGAAAGCACTGTTTATGTAACAGTAATGTTGAAGGTTGGTACTTACTGGTGGGCACGAAAGTGATCGCAACGCAAGCGATGCCGCAGACCATGTATGCGGCGAGCAGCGTCCGCTTGCGGCCGATGCGGTCCAGCACCAGCGCGTTGGTGACGACGGAGATGACCTCGACGGCGACCACCAGTATGTAGTTGGTGTACTTGTCTCCCGCCAGCGACACCGAGTTGATCGCCAGCCCGTAGAACACGAACGTGCACGTGATCCACCACCACGAGCAGATCGCGAGCCGCGTCATTATTATCGGGGACTTCATCACTTGCATCCAAAGACCCTCTTCCTCTGTATTCTCTTTCTTTTCCTCAACCGGCTTCACTTTCTCTTCCGACAACTGTTTCATGGTCTCATCTGATAACGTCACGTTGTTGAGCTTCGCGGCTTTCATTATGATCTCAACAGCTTCTTCCTTTCTTCCCTTCGATAGTAACCACCTGATGCTCTCAGGTAACAGGTATATGTATACGAGGAACAGTAAAGAAGGAGGATACGCAACTAGGATGAACGTCCGCCAGTACTGGAAGGCCTTGGCTAGGAGTGCGAAAGTAATTCCGCCTATCACCAACATTATTCCGAGGAAGGCTGTCGTGAGAACCCGTTTGTCTTGTCCCAGCAACTCTATAGCTAAAATGAAATGTATGATTATTAATACGTAATACTATCACTGCCTCCGTTTATTCCTATATTCAACGAAATTGGATGAAGATTTAATTTTAAAAAAATCTTATTTTATGCTCAGTTAAATAGCTAAAATCCGCAATTCCGATTCACTCAAGTAAGTCGCGTTTGAATAGGCCAGCTCAATAATTATGTATCTACGCCACAATAAACATCAGATACAAGTGCGGTCACACAATGATCTCATGTATTGTACGAGTGAATGTAGTTACAATCACATGAAATGTTCTTACTGAGAATATAAGCGGCTGGGAACGCGCTAGCGCCGACCACAGTCTCCAGGAACTCCACGATCACGTACATCTCGTAGCTGATGGAGAACGCCTTCAGCGATCCGATCACTCCCACCAAGGTGCAGCTCAGGATAAGTGCGCGTTTTCGGCCCCAACTGGAAAATGTTTATGAAATATTACTTCTTCGCTTAAACCTTAAAATGTATTAGTATTGAAGTTATATATTATCATCGCAGAATCATTAATAGATAGCATACTAGCTGGTTGGGGTTGGGAAGTTGAGTATTCTTAGTCTATCACACTGGCCTAGTGCATTGGACTCCACATATTTAAAAATCTTTAATGTTTTTATACAATCAAACATTGATTGATGTCTTACCGGTCGGATATGTACCCGAAGATGGGCAGCGACACCAACATGCCGATGTTGTGGATGGTACCCACGAGCGTTCTCTTCCATTCTTGACAAGCCAAGTTGAACTGAAATAAACCATGAGAACTGAATAAATAATGACGTTATGAGGCAGTGCAGAGCTGTTGATATGGAGTATCCACTGATCCGAAAATGATACAAAATAACATAATAACATTATGAACAACTTAGTCGTTTATTGTTGGCGCAGTGTTTGTGTGTCGGACGACGCCTGCGCCATCGCGTATCACTCTTGTGTTCTGAACGCATATCATTACTGATTGATTAAGAGCTATCATTAATCACATCACGAGCGTGTCACAGATTTCATGAGGTTCAATAACATATTACAAGTTTCCAAATTAAGGAATAAATTGAAAAACACGCTTATATTTTTTATGGCCAATATGATTGCAAAAAGTTCAATAAGTCATGGGATGGCCATGGCGCAGGTTGCGGAGCGCGGAGAGCGTATTGTGTGCAAGTGTGTCAGGGGCGCGTCCGTCGCACCTCGCGCATACACCGACAGACCCACAGCCCACACCACCTGCACTGCCTGACCTGCCTCTAATCATTCATTCACTCACTAATTACGTCTAACAATATACCGCCGCGATATTTGTACGCGACAAACATATTCCACTGTCAATCAAAGTTATCGGTCATTAATTCTGATATATTGCTTTTTAAATGAACTACTAATAATTACAAATAAAAAATAAATAAATTAAAATATAACGAGAACTCGTTGAAAACAACTATATTATGTTTTGTGACGGCGCGGCGTGACTTTATCTGTAGGTAGTTGACACTCTTTTCTACATACAGAGATGATACTGCGAATGATGAAACCAAAATTAATATAATATTTTATACACATTATTGCAATTATCCAAAGATTCAACCAAAGATTTATAAAAATAAATATTAAAATAAATCATAATAGATCGTTGATAGCGATAAGACCACCCTTTATGACACTTAGTTTAGTAAGTTTACGTTTTTATTGAAATGTTCTGTGTGCAAAAACGCTTAACATAGAAAACTAAACATTTTATTTATAGCCGCTTTTAATATTTCTCCTTTAATATTGTAAAAATATTCCAATACAAGGAATCCATGAACTTTAATTTTAAAGCCAACTATTTTGCAGTTCCTCAGAGGTCATCGAGTTTTCGTGGCCGGTCAGGATGTTGCCCTATAGCAGTATGGGAAGCGGAAGTAGAACATTTTGTCAAAATGAGTATCTATTAACACCAAAGAATTTTTTTTCGATTGCTACCAATATTTTGCATATTACATAACGTACACATTAAGGCGCTTAAGTATTACGACGTACAGTTAATCACATAAGTATTATTTAGTACAGTCCCAAAATTAGTCACGGCTCATTAGCTTCGCGGCGGCAGGAACCTACAAGGAGTAGCCTATGACTACCACCCGGTCAACCTAACAATTCTTTCCGACTAAGGTTTCGTTTCTATATTATTATCTACCGCATGAAAAATGAAACTAAACTGGCGGAGTTGCATAAAGTAGAGCCACTATGTATTTTGGAGTTCAAAATGCATAGCCCGGTTTGACCAGTACCTATACTGGAAGGAACACTGTCGCTCTTCGCTCATTCTCCCTTTCGAAAAAGACTAAAGGAGGCTTTTAAAAACAATTGTCAACGCATCTAAGATAGCCATATTAATGACAATCATTATACGAGTAGGTGGCTACAACCTACCATCCCCTCGCCAATTCAGCGGTTTAAAGCAATAAAAAAATAAAATCCACAATCTGATTTCCGAGCCGGCATACGTAACACGTCTAGACTTTTAATAAAGCCTAACAATCAAGAATGGCACGAGACCATTAAAATCGACAATTCGTCGCGCAAACCACATTACTTGACGATTTAATTAGTCAAATATACGACTTTGATAACGCGTGGAATTTTGATAACGTGCCTATGACGGAGTCTAACGTAATCGCCTCGATTCAATTAAGAGAAATTTTAGTTAGTGCAATACAACCTAGGTCTTCCATAAAAAGCACATAGATCCAAATATATTATTAAAAGCGATAGTAAACCACCATGCCACCGCGAATAAATTATCATATAGGTATTACTACTTCATAATGTGTATCATAGTAATATTGGCTCGTTTTACAGAGATACTACATTAAGACTCACATTCAATTGATAAGAACTTTTCGCAGTAAGTCATGAACATATAAAACTAAAGAATAAGACATTTACAGCCTATGTACAAATCGCTATGGGGGAGCAGTCTACTCGTATAATGGCAATATCTTTCGTATAAAAATTCAAACTCAGAGTTCCTATCCCGTCTAACAGATGTCGCTAATAGTATCGTAGAATCTAAAACATAAACTTATCTTCCAAAATATGATTTGCAAGAACCGATTAAAATATTTTAAAATTGCAAAATAACTTTGAGCATAGTTCGCATGCCATTAATTAAAGTTACGCACGAATTATTGCATCTTTATTATAATTGATTACAGCTCTCATGGCATTTCGCGTAACATTCGATAGTATTTTTTTTCTGCAACTTAACAGTCACATAACCGTTAAATAGCATTTGGTCAATCGGCATTGGAATTTATTCTTAAAAATGATTAACACATTTAAACCGTTTGGTTGGCCTCTTGTTGCGCCACAGATAGAATCACGCTATTTCTTACTGTAATGAGATATCCTATGAAAAATCAATCACACATGTTTTAGAGATTTAAAATGTGTGGCTCGTTTGTCCGGCGGTAGGTAGATAGCTCGTTAAGTCCGCGCTAAGTTATTGGGATTTTCCAATAGGAAATTCTCAGTAGCAGCACGGAGTCTGGAAATGTGCCCGAAAAACGGCAATGGGCTCGCCCTCTATTACGTGGGGCTAATACAAACTTGGCGAAATGTGGGTGCAGAAATGCACCTCTGCCTACCACTTCGGGGAATACAGACGTGAGGTTACGTACGTTTGTACATATGTATTCTTATAGTCGTCTAACAAGCACATTTCGAAACTTCGTACTGCTTCTGAGAATTAATAGCGACAGTAAAGAAGCACGCCAGCGCAAATATGTATGTATGTTACTATACTTACTATATAACTTTTACTAACTTTTACTTTTTAGGTTTCCTAAGGAGAAGGCTCAAGAAAAACATTATTTATCCGGAAATTACAAGGTATTTATATGCATGAACACGTAATATTATGCGAGATCATAAACTAGCTGATATAACATTGAGTCGCACGTCAAAGTATTAGTTGAAGTCATCGAAGCGGAGACGAGCCGCGACATCATTACGATTTTTTACACGCACGAGTCTTTCAACGAGACAACATCACAATGAATATTTAGCAAAAACATCTCAAGTGACGACAATACATGAGGTTTCATCATTAGTACAAAATAGTTTGCCATCGTTAAAGTTCAAGTTAAGGTACAAATCTTGTGTAATTTTTTACCGTAAAAAGTGAGGCCATTGTTTAGATCTCCACAATTTGTAACATATTTGTATAATATTTGGTCTGGATACCAAATCTCTACGAGCGACCAAAGGTCTATCGTATTTTGTGATACCAACGATAATGACTATGTTAGTATGGTCGTGGGATCAATCCTATGTCATTGTTGAATGCATTTACTTCTTATATCGTATCTTATACCTTATCAATTTTCTTTCTTGTATTATTGTTGTAATTTTTATATTTATATATAAATACACGTCTAATTGAGTAACGTTTCTATTTGAAATTTAAATGACTTTGGAATAAGGCTCGACCGAGATCTCGGTCTCGGTCTCGGTCTCGGCATTCTCGGCTACAAATCCAACCGAGAATTTTGTCTCGGTTCTCGGCTAATTACAGCCGAGATTCTCGGTCATGACCGAGATTGTAACTTTGTTCGGATCGGCATTCAAATTTTACCGCGCGTGGCCACGCGCCGCAGCGCGAAGTCGATCGGTGTAAGTGCGTGAGAGGCTGAATTGTGATTGGTTGAAGTCCCGTCTGGCGAACTGCGGCCGGCCGCCTTTTCCCCGTACGAGTCTTTCGAAGTCCGAGTTCGAGTCTGCGCCGCCTACTAGCGTAGCAAGTGAACAACTCGACGGTCCCCAAGAATTTTTTTTCAAGAATTCATTTTCACTTACTTTAAAACCTTTATACTGCAGTAGAGCATTATGCAGATATGATTTTGTTCTTGGGGACCGTCGAACTGTTTAGCAAAGTTGGACAATTGTATGACGAGAGGCGACACTCTTTGAAGGGCGAAAATGCCGAAAAATTGCTTTTTTTATGTTATAATATAATGTTATTTAACTTTGATTATTAAAACAGTTAATTTTGTTAAACAATTAGTAGTGTATTAAAAAGTTAACAGTATTAAAAATCAAAAATTTCACGCTTTGTCTATTCTCGGTCTCGGCTCTCGGTCTCGGCCGAGATATCATTTATTCTCGGTCTCGGTCTCGGTCTCGGCCGAGAACGAAAAACCCATCTCGGTCGAGCCTTACTTTGGAACTAAGACCTAACCCCTTTTAATGATAGACGAAGTATGTAAGGTGATACGCACATGAGTTGATATACGTATAGATACATATAGGAAAATAATGTCGTAATTAACGAACGACGGAGATGTCGGGTCACATTCCTACTCCATCCTCCGGTGGCAGACAACAGACACCCTCTTTATATTTCTATCTAACGTCCAGGCACGCTATCGTCCACAACTATTCTTGGACAATAATGTACTATTGCAACCACATTCGTGACTTCAACCACGCAAACTGTATTGCTAATACATTGTTTTATGTTTATTGCGAATATTCGCTATCCATGTCACTGGAGAACTAATCACACATATACAATTATTTTACTGGTTCAAAATAATCTTAAAGTAGGCGAAGGGGAGGGAGAAACAGGTGAAGACTACAGGCACCCTCGCAAAAGTGTCAGATTACATAATAATATGTAAGTATGTACCCTTGCAATGTTGTCAATTGAATTTATGTAGCGGCATGTTTTATTATAATTTGAATTGGTTTTATGTCTTTAAGCGGTGGCAGGATATTTCCTAAATAACAAAGTAAGCCTACATTCAATACTGTCTAGACGGTGTAATGCATTTTAATATGTAACACAACGCAATTTTTTATTACATAATATATTTATTATTATTATATTTAACTGCGGAATCAGCATAGCATAGTTCAAATATTTGCTGAACATTATTAAGTATATCTAAATCTACAGTAATTCCGCGTAACACCTACGATAGGGGAGAATATTGACTCAAGACATCCATGCTGCGCGTGCTGTCGGCTGGTATCTGAGTTTTCCTCAGACTTCGGCCTCGACCCAAGCGTCTTGTACATCCGCGTTTGTTGGCAGTCCCCACACGCACTGTTAATGCTAAACAGATTGTTTCTACGATAGTGTGAGATTGCCGGACACTCGGCCAATATTGCGTGCAACATTGGTTCGTATCGTTGCGGGGACCCTTATTTGTTTGTTTTTGCAATTACAAACTTCGTACTGGTACTGACAATTTTATAGTGAAAAACTCAATACTGTGCTTTGTCTGACTTAGAAATCGAACCCGAAACTTCTAGATTGTTTATGCTTTAAATGCACACATTAGTTTAAAGACTGACGTAATGCTTACAGCTTTATCTACTAGTCAACCTTTACCTTAGGATGTTGCAGACATAAACATAAAGGCTAAACATAATATTACAGGATTACGTATTTATTAATAACCTACCTACTATTTTAGTTACTTGCTTAATCTCATGTATACCTATACCTAAAGTTAAAGCAACTCTTGCAGAATAAGATATTTTATAGCTTCAGTCTGTCAGCCTATGTAAATACAAATACATCTCATACATCAACATTCATTATTCATACCTCTTCACAAACAGCTCAGTCACTTTTTTCCATCAACCCACATGAGTGTAATCATCACAGTAATGGGTTCTGCTCGAGCAGCCAGCAGATACCACAGAGTGCACGAATCACGCGACCGATTCAGGTATATATCATTAAACACGACAGCATTTATTTCCACGTTCCGCCTGTGAACATTTTAATAGTTCCGTTGATATATTTGCATTGGATTTACAAACGGAATCTTGCCTGACTTCATAAGGTCAAAAGGTCAAAGTCGCAAAACAGCTAACAGAAGACTACGGAAGTTGTGTAAATTATATATAAATTGTACAAATATATCATATAGTTTTTATAAGATACGACGTTTTTTGATTATCACTAAAAACAACAAAAAAATACAGTAGAAGTTTAAAGGAGTGTTCGTCTTATTCTAAGGGAAACAAAGAAACCAGTAAAAATATAATTTCACTTCTGTTTTCATGAGACACTAAAACGGGCCCGGTAGAGTCATACAACTGTATTTATGCGTCCGAACATGGTATTGCATATTTGAGACTTATTTCCATTACCCTTATCCATTCCCCTCCCACCTTTTAGATTCATAGGCCATATTTTTTTTAAGATTATTTCTGTTACAATTACAACATACGCGCATACGCCTGTATTCCCCGAAGGTGTATTTCAGGCATCAGGAGTGGAGATTTTTCTAATGGAAACACTCAACCGATGTTACCTCAGCGACGATGGTGTTATTGGCGCCGTAGAGCCACTGGTCGCAGGCGTGGAGCTCCTCGCTGAAGGGCGTGTCGTCGGCGCAGGGAGGGTCGTAGAGCGGAGTGCGCCGCATGCAGCGCCGCTCGCGACCCGCCGCCGGCAGCGCGCCCTCCACCCATGGGGGACTGTACCACGTGCTGTTCGACAACTCGCACTCCGGCACCACGCATCTGCACACAATTATATTTTCATTAACAACGGATTTTCTACAGGGTTCAAAAAGACCGCGATCGAAAACTAAGACAGGTAATAGTTACGATGATTACAAACACATTGACGATTAAAAAAACCCGAAAACAAAAACTTTTCCTAGCCACCGTATTTCCTATGTCAGTTTATTTGAAAACTTTATGTGTGGTCATCCGAATGAAGAAAAATATAAAATTTTGAAAGAATAATAACTATTGTTTAGATAACCAATAATAAATTATTCGAAAATAAAACGTATAATTAAAGTAATATAAAGCAAAATAAATATATGCGGCATGCGGTATTCTAAGACCATGATTTAAATATTTGTATTTTTTAAATTTTCCTATTTTAATATTTTTGTCTTAAAATATAATAAAAACAAGCATTTTTAAGAGGAAGGTACCTTACGAGGGTAGAATATCTCAATAAAAAGCCATGATTACCTATACAAGACGCCAACGCCAACTCAAAAGAAAGAACGTGTGACTGATTGTTAATGCTTGCGTACAAATAAAACTTAAGTTAACGGCCTTACTCATAAACATCAGGTTATTTAACTACTGCTGAACCATGTTTAAGTAGTAATTAATTTAACTACGAACGATTATAAATAAGGCCGTCATTGTCTAGGAGACGTAACACACTTTTGAATTTTGACGACGGCAACGGCATATATGGTACATATATAGGTTTATCTTTTTCATATTTGTTATAGCGAGTTTGCACAAGTGAAAAAATATTTATTTAGCATATGCCTTACAATAAGTATTATATTAACACAGCTGATTCCGAGAACAGCAGTTAAATCTTCGCAATATGTACCACATCACTTTGAGATTGGAGGTGAAAAACATCCAAAGTTCAATTCATCATATTTATCCTTTTAACGTAAATATTCAATAATAGCACCTAGAATAGTATTAAAAAGAAAATGGCTTGCCGTCTATCTTGTATAATAACTGTCAAAAACCGTTTGTTGAAGCCCGCCTACGGAAATGAAGAAAGGTATCACAGAAGCTGAAAACGGTAGAGAGGCACAAGCCTCCTTTTTAGAGTTCCTTTCGTCCGAATAAAAAACGGAACCCTTATAGGATCACTCGTGTGTCCGTCTGTCCGTCGCTCACAGTCAATTATCTCCGAATCTACTCGACCGATTAAGTTGAAATTTGGTACACACATCAATTTCTGTAACCCAAACGCAGAGGTGTGACGTGCATAGATGAAATCTGTATACGGTCATTTTTGGGGGGAAGGTGGAAAATTAAAAAATATATATTTGAAAACGGCATCGTGTGACATATCAAATGAAAGGTCTTTTTATGAAGATCTTAAATGTATATTTTTTGTAATTTTAAAATTAATAGTTTCCAAGTTATTCGAGAAAATAGACGAAAATTGGCCCCCCCCCCCCCCCCCCCCTTACCTCCGAAACTAGTCCGACTCGCACTTGGCCGGGTTTTAATGAGAAGAATACGTCTTAACATCCCCTCCTTAGGTCTTGACGCAAATCTACAAAGCAGCAGAAAACTCTCAAATACGCAAACAAAATGTAAAATGATAGAGATATAAACTAAAATTCTAACGCGTAGGTTTCGAAGATAACAGCCACGCGTGTGACTGAACCGCAAAGGTACCAGCTATTTCAAAATAGATCACAAACTTTGCGAAACAAAAGCAAATATACATACATACATAAACTCACGCCTGTATTCCCCGAAGGGGTAGGCAGAGGTGCATTACTGCACCCACATTTCGCCAGGTATGTATCGTTCCCACGTAATAGGGCGCGAGCCTATTGCCGTTTTTCGGGCACATTTCCAGACTCCGTGCTGTTACTGAGAATTTCCTAATGGAAAAACCCAATAACACTTTGCCCGACCCGGGAATCGAACTCAGGACCTCTAGATCGCACGGCACATACGTGTACCGCCAGACAACGAGGCAGTCGTGGTCAGTTTCAGTAAAAGCAAATATGTAAACGTTATTTGACATAAACCGCGAGGACGCCACAAATTCTATTCCCCCGATAAATTAATTTTACGAGTTTTTAACCAATTAGTTCCGACCAAGTGTCTGTCATTGTCTTCAGTTATCTATTTTTGATCAAATTTCGACGGAGCGGCATGTTCCCATTTCTTAAACAAAGTAACGAGTCTCACGCGGGACAATTCCCCTGTTACTATAATAACACAAATTTATTAAGCGTTTTAACTGTTCCAATCATGATTTCCTTCTTCATACCAGCGTATTCACTATTCCTCAGTTATCACGTTAACTGCCACGCTATATTTTCAAAAAACGTAAAAAAAAGTTATTGGTTTTATTTAACTTAAACATGTTTTTAATGCCTAAAATACACATACATCATATTTATTTACTTATAATACATTATATACAGCCTATTTACACTTGTAGGACATATAGCCCTACAAGGCCTGAATGTAATAATTTATCACATTACGCCGCGCGGGTCATTTTGTCGGACATACTACATCGATAGTTAACGCCCCTGTACTATTTAAGCAAGTTACTAGAAAGAAGATGTCTATAGTGGATTTTAGGGCGGCCATCGTAAATTACTTATTATTTGGGAATAAAGAAAACGAGCTTCCTACAACTGGCACACCCAGACCAATAAGAGCAAAACATCGCCTTATATCTAAGGAAGGGATAGCCAAGAATGTTCGAAGAAATTGCCAGCATTGTTACAAAAACAATGTTAATACGATGGGTAGATTACAGGCAAGAAATAAAACAAAAAAGGTTGTCACTTTCTGTCCTGTTTGTCCATCACAGCCACATCTCTGTCTTAGCTGCTATAATATATCGCATCGCTAATTTTAATAGCAACAGTTTATATTAGTATTTTTCTTTTGTATTTCAATATAGGTATGTGACATTTTTATGTATAAACTACATGTAATGTTACTATTTGACTGATTTCTTTGATTAAACAACAATTACAATTTACTTTGATATTTTTATTTTCACTTCTACCTTATTCATTGTGAATACAAAGGTAACAATAAACAAAAGTTATGTTGACACAGTGATTTTTGTGCTCTACGGGGCCGCGCGGGTCACTCTAGATAGCCGAAAGAGTAATAAACATGGCCAACAGGCACCAACGAGACGTCGAAGTTGGGTACGTGTTGTCGGTCACATGGTCCGACAAGGCCTGAATGGAACAATATGTGTCGGACACCTAGTCCGACATGGCAGTTAACGTGTTATGTCCCATCCCGATACGTAGCTTTGACTTCGCAGCCGGATTATAAGCAAAACAACCACGATAGGTAAAAGTAAATAAACAAAATACATACTAAACTGTTTAAGCCCTCATAATAGATAATTGTCTGGCAGCAACTCGGTTCCACTCGTAAATCCAACTGTTGTAAGACCATTCTGTTATACGCATTATCATAGAAACATTTGAATAAAAATATTAATCTGCGTATTTTTTTTTCTTTTATTCATTACCATATGTATGTAGTGTACGCTCCTTGTCATTTAAGTGTCGAGGCGTTAGCACTGGTGCGACGACGACACTATGTCAATAAACATACATTTGCGTCTCTGTTTTTTTTTTTATATAAATAAACATTGGATGACGCACACTAGTCAATATGATTTCAACTTCTAATTGATAAATATTGTATTTTTTTTAATTTTAAATTCTTAATAACAGCACAGTGTGTAGAAACACACTCGTACTTCCCCTGTTAGCTAACAATTTTCCCAGAAAATGATCATAAAAACGCAAACAACATTAACATATACACACAATATACCTGCTAATGATTGTTTTTGTGGTATGACAAAAGGTATTGAAGCACTAAACAGTGGACAAATCCGGGTTAGCACTCGACTTGTGAACGATAAGTTTTTATGTTTACCAGATAAATGTATATAACATAAAAACTTTAGTATACCGCATCATTTTACAAGTTTTCTTGGTAGAAATCCTCAACACCGAAATACCCATATTGCGATTTAATCAGAAAGAGAAACCGAACTATGAAAGGATTATAAGTAAGTACATATGTGCTGTGCAATCAAGAGGTCCCGGGTACGATGTCCGGGTAATTTTTCTGTACCCGTACAGAGTCTGGAAAAATGTCCGGATAACGTCTATAGACTCGCACCCCTATTACATGGGAGTAAGGACAGTATTGGCGACATGTGTTTGGAGAAATGCACCTCTTCCTACCCTTTCGGGGTACAGGCGTGAGTACACGTACGTTCGTCGTACATAGGTTTGAAATGACATTAAAATATTCCAGTCGGGATTCATATGAAAGTACCACATCCCATACAGTCACGACATAAGTATGGGTGTGTGGGCGGCGTGTTTTGTTCTTATGCAGAGAATTAGTGTGAGACCGGCGCGGCTTAGTTCGTGCCGCGGCGCGGCGGATACCGCCCGAATTACAATTGTGCTGCAATGAGACGCTTCCGCCGCCGCAGCCGCCACCACGTTCTGTCTTCCAAGACTTCCTAGCACACACACTACACGCCACAGATTGTACCAACAACTGACGCGTTTCACTCTATCCAAAACAAGCGTACTCGTTCCTGGAAGGTACGCAACGCATTCATGATTCACAATCCGTGAGTGTGAACATTAGGTACTTGTCTTCTCTGACATAAACGTCGCTTGAAATATAGGTACAATTAAACCCTGCACAGTTTCTTCATATTACAAACTTATTTCAGATACGAAAATAGATGGTCTGAATGCTGTATAGCTAAGAACTTTAAGAACCCAAATACTCAGTCTGTAAAAACCCATCTCTCCTGCTGTTACTACAATGAAGGTATGTATTTAGCAGGAAGCGCAAGCACCTAAGAACGGTTCGTCATTTTATATATATAGAGATTCTAGTCCAATTACAATGTTATTCTGTGAAAAGGGCCCTAACAAGTCGCTGACATGCAAATGAAACACTACTAAAGTGCATGCCTCAATACATTAGGAGGGCGGGGCGGAGGCAACGCACTTTGTGCTGCGAGAGGGCACTTCCTCCGTACGGACCGACTGCGTCCGCCGACCTCAGTACACTCCTTACCACCGTCTTACATAAATTGCTTAATGTTATGCAACACGCTAGCAATACTACCAGATACGTATGTACCTACTGGAATAACAATTGGAATTTGAACTCCGAACTTAGAAATCCCCCGAGGCGTGACTTTGCATATTACAAGCTTATATTAACCTCCCAAAAAAACGAGATACCTACTATTTTAACAAAACATTTTTCCGCGGTCAATCCAAAAAGAAGTATCCTATAAAAACCGGGTATATTTGTTAAAGCTTCGTGTCAATCAAAGAGTGACTTAGCTGACATTGATTTATTAAACTGGCAAAACATACCCAGCTCAAGCATATTTATACAACAGTCACCTACAACAGCTTGCAACAACATGTCGTTCAACAGGTTAGACATCAAAAGAGCCACAGAGACCTATAATTACTCTCTTTCTAGAAATTCATAAGCGACACTATGATCCACTATTGATGGCCTCGGGGTTTATTATATTAATTATCACGTACTTTAACGGTGAAGGAACATCGTGAGGAAACCTGCACACCCAAATTCTAATCAATTTCTTAGGTGTGTAGTCCGCAGGTGAGCAGTGATGGCCTCGAGATTTAGGTGCGCGGTCGAGAATTTCAGCGGTCGCAGGTTCAAACCCCAGGCACACACCTCTGAAGTTATGTGTGTATTCAAAATGAATTATCACTTGCTTTAACGGTGCAGGAAAACATCGTGATAAAACCTGCACACCTAAAAGTTCTTAGGAATTTCTTAGGTGTGTAGTCCGCCAACCCGCACTAGGCCAGCCTGGTGGACTAAGGCCTAAACCATCTCAGTTGTAAAGGAGACCCGTGGCCAGCAGTGCGACGTATATGGGGTGACGATGATGACTATTATCCACGCATATCTTCATCAGACTAATAAGACTTATATTTACCAAAAGAAAGTGTGAGATTTGGCATTGTCATAATTATCATTAGCACTGCACATATTTGTTGAAGAGTAGCTCTCTATTTGTTTACACTTTTCTCGTAACATCTCACACAATAGTAGCTTGCAATTGCTGTTACATGCGTATTTATTGCCGTGGGAGGAGTCCGAGGCATTAGAATTCATCCAGGTAATGGACTACAAGTCTTTACAATGCTAGAAAAACCTTTCAATTGTATGACAATTAGTGTATGCGTCGTTCGCTTGAATTAATGTCTGTAGGTACATCTTACTAGTATTGCAAACACAGTAATTAGTTTATGGTTTTTCAAGCAATAGCGGCTTAATTTAAGTTACCCGGTTCATTGTCATCATTATCATCAGCTCACTGTTGGACATAGGATGTTAAAATATCATCATCATCAGCTCTATACGTCCCACTGCTGGACAAGGGCCTCCTCTACAACTCAAGAGGGTTTAGGCCTTAGTCCACCCCGTCCATCCCGTGACCGTCGAGCTTGCCAAGGTTCGCCCCGAAGCTACGCACCATGCAGCATCCGCGGGTAAAAGGACAGATTTTCTGATAACTAACTTAAAATATTTCATTTCATACGATCTTTATGCCTCTTAGCCATCACATGAGGATAATGGAAACTTCTAAAACTCATACGAAGGTGATAAGGATACGAATATTGGTCCTTTAACCTCGTCAGCAGCGGAAGATTTATGTATAATATAAATATTATTGTTTGCCTGCACTTATCATTTAATATAATAAAAGTGTTTACATTGGGAACTCTCTCATTGACACATATAGCGGCGGACAATACCGTCCGTACACACGTGCCATCCCACGCACTCTGTTTGGAAAACATTGTACATTAAAATTAATTAAACATATTTAATACTATATTTTGAGATAAGATATTATATCGCTACAATGAGGAACATTGTGAGCGGTGTGATCTACAACTCTCACAATTGTATGTAAAACTTTATCTTGAGATAAAGGCGCAATAAAAAAAGAAATTATTTGTTATCGCTCACGTCTTGTTCTAAATACATTTAATTTACGTTTACACGTTACTTATACTAACCAGCCACTCAGACCAAAGCATTCTTATTCCACTTTGTTGAAAAAATGTACATAACTCTATTACACGTGCGGAGAAAGATCAAGACCTCGATAACGGGTTTCCGATTATGTCAGATATTATACGAGTAGAAACAGTAAAAGAAATAATACATAAACATAAACACACTCAGTCAGCAAGACTATAGATTTGTCTAGTGTTGACAAGGGGCAGGTCACGACGCTGGTCTACTCTAGTGCGAATGTGAAGTCTGAAGAATAACACTAATTCCAATCCATTAGCCTAAGGAAGTCCACTGCTGAACATAGGCCTACCCCAATGACTTCCATAGTGACCTGTTGAAGGCAGCCTGCATCCAGCGACGATCCGCGACCTTTGCCAGGTCGTCTGACCACCTTGTGGGTGGACGTCCTACGCTGCGCTTACCGCTACGTGGCCTCCATTCGAGAACTTTTTGGCCGCATCGGCCATCAGTTCTCCGCGCTATGTGCCCCGCCCATTACCACTTCAACTTGCTAACCCGCAAGTTATTGTACATGATAATCTGTACTAGTATTATAAAGCTGAAGAGTTTGTTTGCTTGAACACACTAATCCCAGTAACTACCGGTCCGATTTGAAGAACTCTTTCATTGTCTGATTACACATTTATCGAGGAAGGTTAAGAGCTATATATGTATATACGAGTATATACACGCGTAAAATGGTAAGAGCAGAGGTGTCGAACTCCTGACCGCTGTCTCGGTTGACCGCTCTTCCATGCCACGTTTTCCAGGCACATGCCTGTTATTGACATTTTTGTAGTATGTTACATCTACAGTTCCATCCAGTTACATTAGTGTTTATCGCTTATTTATTATTACTCATTATTTCTATTATAATTCCGCATTGCTCTCGCGGCACGTGAGTGCTGAGCGATCTAGACATCTTGCGTTTGATCTGGGGCGAGGAAACATATTATTTCGTTTTTCCATACGAAAATTCGAAATGGCAATACGCTTACGCCCAATTACGAAGGACGCAAGATGTATGTACCATATGTAGTTGGCAAAATGTTAGTGCAGGAATGCGCCACAGCCTGCATAAGCTTATGTGTGTAAATATAATTATAATAAGACTCAACGCGATTTCGTTATAAGTTATTTGGAACATGTTGTATTCATATTTAATGTATTTATTTTTTAGAATATCCGTGCCAGGGACGAATTTATACAATCTAAATACTTGAATCATACTAAAAAATGTTGTTATAGCCGATTTTAAAATGATATGGAAATGTAAAGAGACAATTGTATATTTTGGGAGTGTGCTTACTTACTTACTGCTCTGTCTTTTCACCAAAATTACGTCCAATTTATGAAAAGTAATCGTATTCCATAGCTAAACTATATTTTAAAACACATTAAATTCTTTGTCACCGGAGTAACGTAAGATTTCTCTCGATATAAATCTTAATGTATAGTTTTAGTTACGAAATAAATATCCTCGCAATAACCACCGTGCGTTCTTTTATCATTTGTACTCATAGCTATTATCACGTTCTCTACAATCCATATTAGCCCTTTCTGCGGCCTTCTACTTTCTTTCCATCAGTTTCAATCAGTTATTTAGGTAATTATATTTTTGTTAATTTATTAAGCGGTTGTATCCGAGAATGCAGCAAGAAGCTCATAGTTCCGAGGCGGCCCTCAACTGCGCTGTCGCAACGCAAGAGACTTAATCCCGCGGCTAAATGTTAAGGCAACGTCGGCACACTGACATAGCTCAAGTATTTGGCATATACTCGTATATTGTGATTAGAGCGGCGTTTGAAGAATGCTGCTCCAAGCGGCGCCTTATACAGTTGCAACACTGACTTTGTGCTCGCGCTCAAGTTCACGGTAACACGGGGACATACTGCATTTGTTTCTCACTTATTGAACTCAATATTATATTATTATTCGCTGCATTGTTTTAAAATTGATTTAAACCTTGGGTATCTTCTCATTCCTGCTATGTCTTTAGGGATCATGATCATCACATGATGGCATTTGAACGCTCAAAACGAATATTAATGCCAGAAGAATCGCTAGTACATTTTCCCCCTAGAGGCTGAACGGGGATAGTTGGGTTTGAGCTTCAGATGTCTCAATACTGCTGACAGAATCAAAAAACATTGAATACTCTCACCACTTGATACTTTATTTGGATAGCATCGTGGTTCAGACACGGTGTTCATTTCTCATGTCGTGGCTCTTATAAAACTGATAAATATATATACTTAGTATTGTTCTACGTGGTACTCATTTCTACAAATGCATGCCGCGAAACCAGAGTCACAGTCGGAGACAATATTATACTCAATATATTCATATTCTATTAACAATTAAATATTGAAAGAATATTATTTGTCTACGTTTTTATCAGTCGACAACAATTTCCTATTAAAATCATCATTATTAAACAATTGTGGCATCGATTGCCTTCGAGCTAATAACGACAAATAAAGATGTTTTAAATGAAGTGTTTATTAGATATGTGCTTAACTCCAAATATGTGGTGCACCAGATGTGAGTGGCACCGAACTGTCGCTAATGCGTTGACAACTTATCTAAGGAAATTGCCGTGGGGAAATAGGTTAAACGAGCATAAAATCACTTGACACGCGTCACCAGTCACACCAGTATCCATAACACAATCAGACTAAGGAGACCCACATCTCTAGTGCGCGTAGAATACCTACTATTGCATGTCTGATATGCAATTGTTAGATTTGCTCCTAATCAATAGGATATAATATTCCCTCTTAAAGGTTGCCGCTGTCCTGTGACTCATGTCACATTTCTTTTTTTAGGTTTGACCATTATTATTTCGAAAATACATACATACATTCTCGTCTGAGTCCCATTGAGGCCGATAAAGACTATACTAAACAATAGGATCTCCACCTACTGTGCGCGATCGTAAAATACTGCTTTTGCTTCACTTTCATCAATAACTTTATATAGTTGTTTGTTCAGAGTAGGTACTCCCGAGCCTTCCCTCGTTTAGGACATCATTAATATGGGTACTAAGCGTTTTTGTTTGTTACAATATAATACATGTGTTTTAAAATTATATGATTAGACTTGACAGAATGATAGATACGAATTCAGGTAATATTGTCTTCACACATAATTATTTTTGTTACACCCACATTTTTTATAGAAATAGAGATAATGTAGATGTAGAGATAATGACTGCCTCGTGGTCTCGCGGTACAAGTATGTGCCGAGCGATCTAGAGGTCCTGGGTTCGATTCCCGGGTCGGGCAAAGTGTTATTGGGTTTTTCCATTAGGAAATTCTCAGTAGCAGCACGGAGTCTGGAATTGTGCCCGAAAAACGGAAATATGCTCGCCCCCTATTACGTGGGACTGATACATACCTGGCGAAATGTGGGTGCAGAAATGCACCTCTGCCTACCCCTTCGGGGAATACAGGCGTGAGTTTATGTATGTATGTAGAGATAATGTATTGGATCAAAAATATATTGATAAAAAAAACTGAGGGAATACCGGCATAA
This sequence comes from Hemaris fuciformis, assembly GCA_907164795.1. NCBI lineage: Eukaryota > Metazoa > Arthropoda > Insecta > Lepidoptera > Sphingidae > Hemaris > Hemaris fuciformis. Next base: position 16,372,724 of record OU015442.1, read on the forward strand.
TCTGGCGATTGGCTTAAAATCGCTAGGTTCTAGACATAACACTACTTATTTAAGACAATATTTTACTGTCCTATATGCAATTGCTAAATTGTACTTCTACAAATTATCATGGATAATTTTCATTTTGGATCAACGTAAACAGATTGGTATTTTTATAAAATTTAATATTTACAAAACGAATATCTTTTAAACGCCTACACAAACAAATGTGCAATGTCAACAAGCTCCTTTACATCGCACTATAATAAAATTAATTGAAATGAACTCTAACTTATAAAAGTCAATGCTGTTATACCTCTCAGAGGAGGAAAGTCAAAACATTTTTTTATAAAGTCAGACATTACTATTTATTATTATTAGCCTTTATTGCTGATACTAAACAACTTATTCTACAAATTATTTTACATGGGTAAAAAAAAATGCTTCTACTTAAAAAACTAGTATATCGGGTTTCCCGGTTCAGTGGTCAGCGTGTCCAGTGACACATAGGCCTCTTCCAGCTGCTTCCATTCTTCTCTATTAAAAGCTTTTCTAGACCAAATTCTCCCTCCAATAATCCTGATATCATCTATCCATCTTTTTGGTTGTCTGCCTCTTTTTCTTTTGCCATCACGTGGCTGCCATTCTGTTATAATTTTAGTCCATTTCATTCTGCTTTCCCTTGTAATATGTCCTGTCCATCGCCATTTTAACCGTCTTATTTTCTTTAGTACGTCTTCCACCTTGGTTGTAGATCTAATGTCTGCTGCTCTTTTGCGGTCTTTTAGCGTCACACCCAACATACTCCTTTCAATTCCCCTTTGGCACGATCTTAGTTTTAAGAAATGTTTTTGACTCAAGTCAGACATAATCAACGATTATTTTATACATATAGATGCCCAACAAACTGTCGAAGATAAAGGCGTGACCTAAGTCATTAGCTTAAGTGCATTGACAGTGTAAAATATCAATAACTAACGTTGAGTGACATTACACGCAGACAAGCTTCTCAGGAACTCTAATATACTTTACAAGATGGCTAACCCATTGGAAATTACAATTAAATTGACACGACGGATACATACTATTTTGACTTGGTCCTATGGTAATGTAAGAATTTGTATCATGGCCTTAAATACTACGGAATGCTAAGGCATAAGAAACTCCCGCCCTGTGGTTGGGGCGTAAGAATACCGCCACGGCATCCCCTACCTGTCGTAAAAGGCGACTAATAGGGGTTATCGGGGTTGTTAGGCGTACTACGGGGGAGGTACGCCCTTACAAGAGTTGCACAACTCCGAGATGTGCGGCAGAGTGCATGGCCTCGTGAATGTCGCGGACGCTCACACCATGTGAGCGTCCAAAATAAGGCCAAGTGGGGGATATCTGAAATCCCCCTATCGCAGAGGAGTCCACATCTGGACAGAGCGCTGGGCGGCAACGGGAAACAATTAAGGGAACGTTCGCCCTGTATTTACCGTACCGCCCAAAATGCGCAAGACGGCCATCGAGAGGTTTTAGTCGGTATGCCGGCGTAGGATATTGGTTAGGGACCCAACTCAACCAAGCGAACAATAGTTCCACGCGTTGAGTTGGAAGGCCGGTGACCCCGACATACCCTTTTTGGGCCTCCCCCGAGGTACCGAACAGGGAGCTTAAGGGGCTTTCCTCTCGTAAAAAAAAAAAAAAAAAAAAAAAAAAGGCATAAGAAACTCGAAGTAAATATATAATTGTAAGTCGTTACTGCCTCGTGGTCTCGCGGTACAAGTATGTGCCGTGCGATCTAGAGGTCCTGGGTTCGATTCCCGGGTCGGGCAAAGTGTTATTGGGTTTTTCCATTAGGAAATTCTCAGTAACAGCACGGAGTCTGGAAATGTGCCCGAAAAACGGCAATAGGCTCGCCCCCTATTACATGGGACTGATACCATACCTGGCGAAATTGGGTGCAGACATGCACCTTTGCCTACCCCTTCGGGAAATACAGGCGTGAGTTTATGTATGTATGTATGTAAGTCGTTAAAAAAAAATTCTCTGTCCAACCAACAAGCAATACAGTGAGAAAAAGTAAAGCAGCAGCCATCGTGGAGTACGCTCTGAGACTTAAATCCTGTTCCATTGATTGCATGCCGAAAAACGAGAATAGTATCAGCAGTATCGGGTTTAAGAATGATAATGACGTAAAGAAGACTTCTAAAAATGCAATGAGTTTGTACATATTACAACAAATCTTCGCTCGTCAGAAACAGATAGTACCTAATAGTAGAAATGTGTGAAAATCTACAAATATTAATATTTGTTTTTAAATGACGAGTGGTTCACGCGATGGGTCATTATGATGATGAATTAAAATTAATAATTGTACACATAGCACATTGTGGTACATCCACGCTGCAGCCAACTTGGGCAACAAATAAATGGGCTAGCTCGATAGTACCACTACCCCAGAAAAACAATATGAAATACCAGATTTGCTGTTGTATTTGATATATTGGTGGTAGCAATCATGGTACATAAGTATAAGTACATATAATATACTGTGGATAATCATGTGTGCATCTCCCACCCCCAATAGAAAATTACAACTCCAATTAACAGTTATTTATATAATACGCTGCAAACCGAAACAACCGTAGGAAGCGGAAGAGAGAGCGGCAAAAGGACGCGTGTCTTAATTCTTTCATGGTTGACCGTTTCTTTCTTTATATTTCAACTACATAGCATGCCTTTTCGTAGTGAGCTTTTGTATCACGAAAGCTAAAATACGCAAAGCTTTAAGCTGTTCCCTTAAACTATTTGTCATGCGAAATACTACCGATCATGCCAGCGTAATTTTTCTGCTGGTCTATTTTGTATGCAACTCACGTTTGCTTCTGACAAAGAAATCCTATATTTCAAATGATTTTATTAATACACTCATCGGAGCATCTACGAATTAATATTCCACAGCTATACGCAATGATTAAAATATTCATTTAACTTGATCGCGATTATTACAACGCATTAATATAAACTAAGAAACATTTGAAACCTTCGTAAACAGTTTATGCTCTTCGAACGTCACATCGCAGTGAACGCGAAGAAGATTAAAACGATGCGCTGTGTGTTCGATTCACGCTCTGGGATAAATAAAGTCGTTCACAGATATTTAGTTCAGAATATTTTTTCATATAAAAATTCGGCGACGTAGGTACCTAGTTGCAGAAATGTCACAAAACTAGAATTAAAATAGTCAACAGAGTATGTAAATTTTTGGACGTGCATAAATATTAAACAACCGAACAGGAAGTTGGTTGCATGGAAACACGCATAAAACGTGTAAGGTGTAGTGGTCATGACGCGAGGTGGTAGGTCACCTGTAGGGCACATCGGCTGCGAGGAACACGTAGTTGACGGCATAGATGGCAGCCACGAACACGGCCACGGCCAGCAGCCCGAAGTTCTGCAGGTGGAAGCGGCGCAACTGTCCCAGCTCGTGCATCAGCCGCTCAGTGTCCACCCCGCAGGACGCGGCAAATACCTCCGACTCTTTGTTACACATCTTAACACCGACTATTAATGAATTTAATATACGCGTGAATATGTCGGCCGATTAAGAGGTCGCGCGCACGCTCCGTCGTGTAGCAATGCGTAGCCGCGGCCGGCGTCGCGGTGCCACTGAACACCACGCGCCTAGCCGCGCTACCACCACAACATGCTACCGCCTGCGACCACTGCCGGACTTCACCAACCTTAGTTCGTATGCATGATGCAGTTGTGACAATATTTAACACTTATTTGTTTTGTTCGTCATATTAATGATAAATTATAATATTTACTAAAAGCTCATTTTCTGTACAAATATAAGGCAAGCACTAGTGACTGGCGGACTGCTACAATTGAAACCACTGCACAGATTCGCTGAAGTTCGGCATGGGGATATTTATTTCGGTGCTAATAAACTAAGTTTTTTTAATTTTATTTATTTGTGGAAGATTAACAGCTACATTACAACTAGGCTAAAAAGAAACAATTAACAAAAAGCCAATAATAAGTCTTCACTTATAGAGCTACAGAAGAGTAAATAAATAAACAAAAAGTAACAAAAATATTCCGTAATTAGCTTTATAAGGGCATGAAACGAGGGTCTTAAGTTTTTATGGAGTAAAAGTTAACACGAGCCAAACTGCGAGAAAAAAAACAAAAAAATAATAGGTACACAGATTATTTTTATTTCGTCAAAATCGATCATCCATCATTTTCCACTATAAGACATTTTGTGCCAAAAAACAAAGTTCTCTTGAAGAAATTTTCTTACGGACAGATACCATTATTTCATCACGATATTTATACTCATAGTCAACGTGCGCTTTAATAAATTATACTATTTTTTGTTTCTTTGGCAAACATACAACACAATATACTATATAAGAGGAGATAATGTGATTAAAAATGTTTTTAATTCACTATCCGCGATCGATTACCGTCTGGTAATAAATCAACGAATGTTGAAATACTACATTTGTTTCCCATTGTTTCGTTTTTTTTTTTTGTTAGAAACAGTAACAGTAATAATACATAAACACACTCTTGCTGACTATAGATTTCTGTAGTGTTAACAAGGGGCAGGTCACGACGCTGGTCTACTCTAGTGCGAATGTGAAGTCTGAAGAATAACACTAATTCCAATCCATCAGCCTAAAGAAGTCCACTGCTGAACATAGGCCTACCCCAATGACTTCCATAGTGACCTGTTGGAAGCAGCCTGCATCCAGTGACGATCCGCGACCTTTGCCAGGTCGTCTGACCACCTTGTGGGTGGACGTTCTACGCTGCGCTTACCGCTACGTGGCCTCCATTCGAGAACTTTTTGGCCGCATCGGCCATCAGTTCTCCGCGCTATGTGCCCCGCCCATTGCCACTTCAACTTGCTAATCCGCACTAATTAAACACTAATTAACAGTGCCAAAACAATAGGATCTCCACCTACTGTGCGCGATCGTAAAATACTGCTTTCGCTTCACTTTCATCAATCACTTCGTGTATTTGTTTGTTCAAAGTAGGTACTCCTGACCCTTCCCTTGTTTAGGACGACATTAATATGGGTACTAAGCGTTTTGTGTAGTTATACAATATAATATATGTGTTTTAAAATTATATGATTAGACTTGACGGAATGATAGTAAAGGAGATATATAAATTCAGGTCTTAAAAGTAAATATCATTTAATCTCGCAAGGAAGCAAGATAATTAGTAAGCAGCCTTGAAGAACAAACATCTCATTAAGAATATAAAACATTTTGGTACTTAGCATCGGAAGTAGGAAACTAAAGATTTTATAGAAGTGAGTATACATTAAAATAAAGCAAACAATGACAGATTGAGTGAGGAAGTCATGGCTTAGCGGCCAAGGGTACAATAAAGCGTAGAAAAAACGAAAATCTGTTCATCAGTTTTAGAAAACCTCATAAACCGGTAACCACTCAATCCTTAAGCCGGTGGATAAAAGCTGTCATGAAAGACAGCGGGATTGATACCTCGGTGTTCTCGGCTCACAGCACGAGACACGCGGCCACGTCAAAAGCTCACCAAGGTGGCGTATCCATAGACGTAATCCGCAATACCGCGAGCTGGAGCAATAGCTCTAACGTGTTCGGGAAGTTTTATAACAGGATAATTGTCAATCATAACGAGACAGCATTCGCTACGGCAGTGCTATCAGATGTATGACCAGGGCGATACTCATTAGATATGAGGCATTATTAATAATACTCGGCACGAGAGTGCTTAAAATTACTGATTGTAATGTTGTAATATCATTGCAAAATAATTTTAATAATAAAGAAATTATTTCATACAAAAGTATTTGACATTTCCACAGCCATCTCTCAACTTCTACATATTAACGTTGTTACTAATCTCGAGGACGATGCACGAGTATAATTAATGATTAAAAGAACTTACCTGTACGTGAAGTTCTATCATAATTATACGAAGTGCAGAGATTAGTAACACCCACCCACCCAAAAGTGCCTTCCCAAGCTGCTGCAGAAATGTCCTGTTGGAACCTGGTGGCTTCAGACTCTGAACTTAATGAAAACTCGAGAAGCCGTAGTGACAAGGGAAGAACAGAATTAAAAAATTTAAAAATATATAAACTCAAAACAGCCAGTGCAAGAGTGGTGTCACTAACCGTGTAACTACATATTTTATATTTCAACGTTGTTACTAATCTCTTCGGACGATGCACTTCGTATAATTATGATAGAACTTCACGTACAGGATAGTTCGTTTAATCATTAAATATGAATACCTAGCTTTTGCCCGCGACTCCGTCCGTGTAGACTACCGGCTTGGGTTCAGAAAGAAAATAAGTTGTAGTCTATCTTACTCCACAGAGTCCCATTTATGTCCATATCAAAAATCGGCGACGTACCTAGTTGCAGAAATGTCACAAAACCAGAATTAAAATAGAGAGTCAACAGAGAGCATAAATAATTAAACAACCGAACAGGAAGTTGGTTGCATGGAAACACGCATAAAACATGTAAGGTGTAGTGGTCATGACGCGAGGTGGTAGGTCACCTGTAAGGCACATCGGCTGCGAGGAACACGAAATTGACGGCATAGATAGCAGACACGAACACGGCCACGGCCAGCAGCCCGAAGTTCTGCAGGTGGAAGCGGCGCAACTGTCCCAGCTCGTGCATCAGCCGCTCAGTGTCCACCCCGCAGGACGCCGCAAATACCTCCGCCTCTTTGTTACACATCTTAACACCGACTATTAATGAATTTAATATACGCGTGAATATGTCGGCCGATTAAGAGGTCGCGCGCACGCTCCGTCGTGTAGCAATGCGTAGCCGCGGCCGGCGTCGCGGTGCCACTGAACACCACGCGCCTAGCCGCGCTACCACCACACCGTGCTACCACTGCACCGGCGACTACTGCCGGACTCCGCCAATCTTAATTCGCATGCATGATGCAGTTGCGAGTATATTTAACAATTATTTGTTTTGTTCATCATACTAATTGAAATTTTAACAATTAATAAAAGCTTGTTTTCTCTACAAATATAAGGCAAACACTACTAACTGGCGGACTGCTACAATTGAAACCACTGCACAGATTCGCTGAAGTTCGGCATGGGGATATTTATTTCGGTGCTAATAAACTAAGTATTTTCCGTAATCAGCGTCATAAGGGTCAAACGAGGGTGTTTAGTTTTTGTGGCGTAAAATTGAACGCGAGCGAAACTGCGAAAAAAAATAGTCATTCACAGATTATTCTTATTTCGTCAAAATTGATTATATATTTTTCCACTGTCAGGCATTTTTTTGTCATAAAACAAAGCTCTTGTGAAGAAATTTTCTTCCAAATACAATTTTATGACGATGTTTATAGTATATTGCGCTTTAATATTCAGCCTTTATTCATTCCTCCTTTCCAGTGCAGTCTAAGTATACACCTTTGGAATGCGCTTCCCTTAGAAGTCAGGACGTGTACGGGTCGTTATTCGTTCAAGTTGAGAGTTCGAATGTTGCTGTCAACCAGAATAACAGATTCTTCACATTGATATGTATGTATGTATATATATAATATGTACACATACATACATATATGTATGTATGTATGTACATACATACATAAACTCACACCTGTATTTCCCGAAGGGGTAGGCAGAGGTGCATTTCTGCACCCACATTTCGCCAGGTATGTATCAATCCCACGTAATAGGGGGCGAGCCTATTGCCGTTTTTCGGGCACATTTCCAGACTCCGTGCTGTTACCGAGAATTTCCTAATGGAAAAACCCAATAACACTGCCCGACCCGGGAATCGAACCTAGGACCTCTAGATCGCACGGCACATACTTGTACCGCGAGACCACGAGGCAGTCAATAATATGTATATACTAGTATTATATAAGTATGTATTTGTATATATAGCTTTTTAATTATGGATATTTATGTTTTGTATATTGTATTTATATTATATTCACTCATCGTAATATAAGTACTATGTTTATTTACGTACCTACGCCTTCCATCTCTGCACCACCTAAGGTTCGACTGTTAGAGAATGCCTCAGGCATTAAGTCCACCTTTACATGTAATGTATAAAGGGTAAATAAATAATAAATTATACTACATATTTGTTTTTCTTTGACAAACATACGAATACAACACAATATCATATATAAGAGGAGATAATTTAAATATAAATATTAATAATTCATTATCCGCAATTGATATCATCTGGTAATAAATCAACGAAAGTTGAAATTCTGCATCTGTTTCCTCTTTATAGTTTCGAATTTATCACACACGGAGATAAATGCAATATCAAAAAACATTTTAGTTACGAATTCACGAGTCAATTTCTCACATTAAACAATTAAAGGTCGTGGGAATTTAAAAACGCCGCCACGTATTTATTTCTATCTATCGCAGATCCTGCCAGCTAGTATAGTGAGGAACAGCCGCTGAGCTATCGAACAGCTACTATCCCGTGGGCGATCCTGTTCATTCTGGTCTACATTATAGCTGCGTGGTCCGGCTCAGCCCGGGAGCAATTGTAAATTCCATGCTCATCCCCGGGGAACAATGCATTTTCCCGGAAAAAGCGTACCCTATTTCTTTTCCCAAGATTTGATCTATCTCCATGGTAAAAATCATTGAAATCGGCCCAGCAGTAAGGCGAGAAAGCAAAACTGACAAACCGACGGACAGAATTACTTTTGCATTTATAATATCAGTATGGATGTTTAGTGATATAAATACCTACATATTTTTTTTAGAATCAGTTGTAATATTTTTATCTATCTTGACTATGTACTTATTGTCAATCCATATTCTTGGTGAGCAGGAGCCTCTTCTACAAACGGAGAAGGCTTAACTACATAACGCTGGCCTAGTGTGGGTCGTACGACAACACACATCCAAAACAAAATCTTTTTATATAACTTTTGGGTGCCTGAATGCCTGATAATATTGTTGAATACACATACAACTCCGAAAAGCATGAGTTGTGAGCCATTACCATAATTGTTTCACGCCAGCCTTCTCTCTTTTGACACTCTCAACACCGTATACAAAAATTAAAATATTTTGGTAATCAATTTCTATTATTATACTCGTAAGTGAGCGGCGATAGCGCCTGCTATACAGTAATGCAACTGTTGCATTACGACACAACGATTATTTTGCTAAACCCCTTGTCAGGCGCTTCGTCGCAGACACGGAAAATTGTTACAAGTAAATGATACAATATTAAAGGAGAGTTATATCTCACAATTTTTTAAATCAAATTTTCGTTAAAGACCAGAAAAGCAGATCCACGAGTAGGGTCCCCGTGCCTAAAACATTTTGATGTAATCTACGTAGGTATGTTTATTCTAGTTTGAATGTATGTAAGGCCAAGATACGATAAGATAGATTAATTGAAAAATCTAAAAAAGTAATGGTCATATATTTACAATAATTATTCAGCTTAGTTAGCCGAAGCGTTATAATAAAAACCATGTAACAACATTCAACTGTGAAGATGGAAAAGGGGGAAAAAGTAACCATTACGGATTTATTCTGCAATGGAGAGCAATATGGCCTTGGCCCAGTATACTGGCCTCATGCGGTTTTTTTGGCACTTAACCAAGTGTTATTTTTTCGGTTTTACTTTTTCGGTACCTTTTCCTTCAACTTAGATTGTTTGTTGATACGCGAAAAGTTTGACTACAATCGCATCAGATGGTCAATAGTTAACAACGGTACACGCACTATTACAACACTATTTAGCATTTCCAACTTTGAAAAATGAAAAACTTTTCTTTTAAATGGGCGGTAAGCATATGGACTTCATAAGGATTTTCTCATTGGTCCCACGCGAACGTGTCCCACCACATATAAGGACAAGCTATATCGTGAAATTTAGAAACTAAGTAGTACACACCGGTCTCAAAGGTATCCCAAACGAATCATCATCATCATCAGCCCGTATACGTCCCACTGCTGAGCACGGATATTCTGTAGTAATGAGAAACTTTAAGGCCTTATTCCACATACCTAAGAAATTCCTAAGAAAATTTAGGTGTGCACGTTTCCTCACGATGTTTTCCTTCGCTTTGAAAGTACGTAATAATTCATTACACGATAATTCACTCCGAATACACACATAACTTCGATAAGTCATAGGTGTGTGCCTAGAGCGTGAACGTGCGACCGCAGAGTTAATCGACCGCACGCCTAAGCCTCGAGGCTATCACTACTTTTTTAAACGAAGACTTTTCCCAAACAAATATTTTAAGAATTTTAACTACGTATGAAGATCGAATCTGGAAGTACCCTCCTTCAACTTCCAAGTGCGGCAAAGTGACAACAGCGCACCTTCTAATATATACGATACGAACAGAGCGCCAAGTGCGAGTACATTTTTATCACTCCTCGACAGACTCCCATAGAGATGCCTCTTCTTGCTACGTTTAAAGGATCCATCAATAAAAATGGAGAAAAACATGAGCCGGCAAAATATTCCAAAGCTAGATAGAACAGAGAAGATACCAACTAGGACACCTTATAGTTTTAACTAGGATGTTGGTGTCCAAGAAGTTTTTGCATCGCAAGTCAGCACGCCTGGTTCTGACTCCTTTTAAGCCATGATTGTGTCACTACGAAACATTCCATTGAGCATCTGACAATAGGAACGGCAACGCAACAACACAACAGCACGAGAGCGCAGCGAGGTTACCACACCTGTCCCACGCACACAGCACAGACACATTGCGCACAAACACTGCCATTATTCCGTACGTGACCGCCGCAACACCACAACAAACACTATACAACTTATACGCGCCCTTACAGGCCGATTGGCAATTAAACGGACATTATTATATAGGCTCGCAGGGTCTAATGGATCACAAACTAATACTTTTTTTATAGCCTAATGGTTTCCACCAATTTTAGAGGTTGTGTATGTGTACGCAGTAAGAAAAGTTGAGAGTCAATAAATGAAAGAGTGAAAGTACTTAAATATTTTTTGTACACCTTACATATTACAGTACTTTTAAAAATAGTAATTATGTTAAAACTCCGAATACGTGTATATGACATCGAAAAGTCGGAGGTGTGCCTGGGGTTTGAACCCGTGACCGCCGAGATTCTCCGTCGCGCGCTTAAACCTCGAGACCACTATTACTTACGTTATTATGCCAAGAGACCTTAAATAGTTTCACTAAAAAATATTTGAGTAACCACAAATATTAGTTTCAGCTCAGTTCCATCTGACTACATACGGTGTGACTGTGCCACTTTATTTCGCACGAGCTCGATGTAAAATAATATTAAATAAATAGAATTCATTTACAGCTGAGTCAACATGCGATCAGTGTACGCTAAACTAAAAGTCAAACGACATGCATAAACTGTTAGACATAGATAACATTAAAGCAACTTAATTTTATACGTGATAGACAAACTTAATTATGATTTTAATTAACAGATTATGTCAACATGAACATCTATCAACTTGTACAGCGATCACACATACTGTGACTCTAGTTACGAAACTCAATCGACAAATAAGATTTAGAGTAACCACTGCAATACTTCCCTACTCTCAATGAATTTAGCGACCTTCTTTTTCACTCTCTTTCCTTAACTCTATCCGAAGTTTGGCATCGCACCCACGTCTAGGTACTTGATTAACGACAAGAAACCTCTAAATCTACACTTCTATTTTTTGTAATTATTTGTTGCGTGATGAGATGTTGAATTATGACGTTGGAATTTAAACTAGAAACATCAATTAGTTTTCATATGCCACCAACAAATCACATCGTGGTGGAGTACCAAGTAACAAGTGCGTTTCATACACCCGCATGCAAAGTGGGGAAATACTGTGTTCAATAATTCCATGGAATAGGAAATCGTGGTTCAGTTACAAATATGCTGCAATACAAAATGCAAAGCGTATGATAGAAAAAGAAAAATGGAGGTAAAAAATTAATAAATACATGATCGCATTCATATAGATAGATAGCTCGAGGTTTAAGCTCGCGGTCGAGAATTTCGACGGTCGCAGGTTCAAACCCCAGGCACACACCTCTGACTTTTCGAAGTTATGTGTGTATTCACAATGAATTATTACTTGCTTTAACGGTGAAGGAAAACATCGTGATAAAACCTGCACACCTAAAAGTTCTTAGGAATTTCTTAGGTGTGTAGTCCGCCAACCCGCACTAGGCCAGGGTGGTGGACTAAGGCCTAAACCCTCTCAGTTGTAGAGGAGGCCCATGCCCAGCAGTGGGACGTATTTGGGCTGATGATGATGAGGCCTTAGTCCAACACGCTGGCCTGGTGCGGGTTGGCGGACTAAGAAATTACTAAGAATTTTTAGGTGTTCAGGTTTTATCACGATGTTTTCCTTCACCGTTAAAGTACGTGATAATTCTTTGTGAATACACACATAACTTCGAAAAGTCAGAGGTGTGTGCCTGGGGTTTGAACCCGCGACCGTCGAGATTCTCGACCGCTTGTCTATCACATCACGACTGCATAATATTATACTCGTAGTATATTACTTTTTCACCATATTTGCCAATTTGTGCCCGCGCGTCATGCTCCACAGATGAGCCCGATCAACCGATGTGAACAAATTGGTCTATTATGAGTGTACAAGCAGGTATCGAAGGTCGCTTTATGTCATTGTCAATATAGTTCTGTAAACGTCGGGGAATTGCGTTGTTTCTAATCGCTTAGTACATAATGAATAGGACGGCTCTTTACATCGAAATATTATAACAAACGAGTTGATATAGAAGCGAGCCTATATCAAATACGTTTTTCGGTTTTCACCTCTCGGAACAACTTCCATATTCGCATGTAACATAAAACGTGATTCACAAACTTCTTATTGAACTAATTCTATGTAAATAAGCATACAGCACTCCAGCCATAAATATTAAATAGTGCTGTAATACAAAGGTACATAATTTCATTGAAGCGTTTAAAAATACATTTGGCCAGAACGGAATAGTTTTTGCTGTAGAGACAATTAGTATGTTTAAATACCGTCCGTTTGTGTGGAGTTTGGTGTCCAACAAACACCATCGCCAACACGTTTTTTATCTCGATCAATTCGGATTTTCCTTAACTGCATATACTCGCATCTTTACAAAACTAATAAACAGCTAACAAGATTAGTTAGAACTGGTTTTTAAATTCTCTTGAAAAATAGTCTGACAAAACCGCAACTATTTCATTTAACGATTTATTTACGTCAAACTGCAAAGGAATGGTTATTAACACATAAATTGAAGACCGATTAGACTATAGGCACAATTATAATCTAATGGGAGAATTTTCCCATAATGACTTTAATATTAAATATAATATTAAAAATCTGTCGCCCTCTGGCTAGGTGGGGTGACGATATACGCAAGATGGCTGGCAGCGGTTGGATGAGGAAGGCCGAATATCGAGCCCAGTGGCGTGCCATAGGAGAGGCCTATGTCCAGCAGTGGACGTAAGAGAGGCTGATGATGATGATGATTAAAAATAAAAGTGTAATCTGACCTGTAGGGCACGTCGGCAGCGAGGAAGATGTATGTGGTGTGCAGGAGTCCGACCTGTATGGCGGCGAAAGATACCAACGCGTACATGCGCAGGTGGAAGCGCCCGGCCTGGCCCAGCTGCACCAGCACGCGCTCCGCGTCCACACCGCACGACAGCTTGGGAGCCTGCTCAGCACCAGCCTTCACCTCCGCGACCTTCGCCTCGCCGTCCTTGACGCTCGCGTCAGCCATGGTTCAACAGCCGCAACTGCACAATGTCACAACGCCGAAATGAGCACGACAACCGGTACAGAACTAAATGTAACCTTCGAGCAATGACATGCGGTCAATTCAAACTCTGCTTGTTTGTTAGTGCGTTTTAGGCTTGTTGAAAAAATATCGATATGAATTTTTCGATACATCGATATTTTTAGCGATATTTAATATTTCTATATATCGATATAAAATACCAAGTATCGAAAAGGTATCATAATCGATATTTTTTATGATTAAAAATCCTAATTTATTTTTATATTAACATTTTTCTTAGTAACAAATAAAAATTATCCTTTTTTTTGGTCGACAACAAATACATACTCAAATCATACCGATATTTTTTTAAATGTACTAGGTATATCGATATAGTTTTTTAAATATATCGATACGATATAAATCGATATTTTTTTGGAATTCAACATCCCTAGTACATTTGCATAGTCAGTATAACTTCTACTGGATTTATTTATTTAAAACTTCATACACAAAACTGTATATAGGCGGACTTAATGCTTGCGGCATTCTCTAACAGTCTACCTTAGGGTGGTGGAGAGATGAAGCATGGTTGGTGTAAAAAATATACAAAGAAAAAAATTTGATGAAGGTGAGTACCTACATCCAGGGACGTTCTTGAGGGTGGCTTACAGACTCTTTGTATTCGTAACTGTCAGATGTATGGAATAGTTTATTTTCCTATCTACATCGTTTATTTCATCATAACTAACTACGACATCCAATGTTCAGCTAAAAAGCTGAAAGACGTAACGCGAAGACTATTATTTTATCGTAGAGACAAGGTCCGATATCTCTCACACATACAGTGTGCCTGTGTCCAACAGTGACAAGAATAAGAAACCAACTAGGTACGTGGTGGAAACTTGGAATGAATATAATTTTCCTTAGTTTCAGTAGCTGCAAAATATTGGTAACAATTAATAATGATGCGGAGAGACCAACAACCTTTGCGGAGATAATGATGATGACGCCAATCGTGGCAGCTTTAATTTGATGTAAGTATTGTAGTGCACGGGCTAATCATTGTGATCTGATTTATGATTTTCAGTCTCAACGCCGAGGCCGCGGATCTTAAGCGTTTCTTATCACAGCCCGAAATATATTATCAGACTAATTAAACACCATATAAATAATACAATTTCAAGATTTTCCGGATATCACCGTAAAGATATACTATTCTAAAGTAACTTTGTCTGTTATGATTCAATGTTAAAACTATTTAATTAATTGTGCTGAATTATGTTTAATATAAATATGGGATTATGGAGTATCATCAACATTAGCCGATAGTCGCCCATTTTAATCTTGCGCATGATTCATATTATGTTTTCCAATTAGGAAATTTTCAACAGCAGCTCGGAGTCTGAAAGTTTGTCAAACAACAATAATCTGAACGCCTATATCGTGGAATTTAAAATCACAGCTGGTGGATCGGGTGTTTGTGTGTGTGTGTGTGTGTGTGCTCATTAATCGTCAAACACGGTTGTTTGCTATAAATAACATTACAGCGAAAATCAATTTTGCCGTCACAGAAACCATACAATAAATCACTTAAATTTCAAACACGTAGCCGATTATGCTTATATTGGTATAACTTACATTCAAAACTCGAAATCGACCAAAAATTCTTTTAACTAACAAAATCAGACAAAATCACTTTTATCGCAGATTTCTTTGAGTCACTTTCTGTAAACGTGGTACCACCCCGATTGAGCTAATCTTCCTCATAGTACAACATTGTCTTACTATGTAAATTAATGGATAATGAATATAATATAACGTATAAATGCTATAAAAAGAAAGGAAATACATGGTCAAAATCCATCAGTATGAACGAACATATGTCAACAAGGACTTATACGTTGCAAAAACATCTCAGCTGTGAAGGAGAGCGCCAATTATACGCGTGTTTGACGAATCGATTCAATGCTAAGGCGGTGTTGGGTTCGCGAACACATTCTAAATAATGAACTAATCGAGCGCCACGTTCTTGAAACGAGAGAAGGTAACATTTTGGGCAGCGAGTTGCATAACGCACGCACCTCCCGAACCCACGAGCCGACGTGCAGCCACGGACGCAGCCAGAGGTCGCGCACACTGCACTTCACATATTTTCACGAAACCTAATCAAACTACTTAAGCAGTCATGCACTGCTCACACTGCAGCCGCGACACGACCACTCACAAATAAAGGTCGTGCTCTTGATTCCAACCAATGCAATTATGCACATGTATATTTCCTAAGGACATTCATTAACACAGCATTGTAATAGATGTGATAATGATCGTGTAATAGATAGAAGCGGTTTCCATAACGCATAGCTCTACAAACCTTTTACGTAGTATTAAAGTTACCTCAGGTAATTTAAGTTTTCTGCATACATACACAGGTATGTATGTCAATAAGAATATAAGCATAACCTCTTAATTAATGCTTTGAACTAAAGACAAAATAAGAGTGCGGTGTGTGGTGCGGATGAGGACGTTCTGGGTCTATTTCTTAACTATTTGTAGATTATTCGATCGCATGTTTTGCATACCATTTTCAAATTAAATTATGATAGTAACATTTGTAAAGCTCTGTACGGAGCATATCGGCAAGGCAACTAATAAGTGCGACTAAATAATTAATTTAGGATGTGGAATATTTGTTTGTTTGTTTTGTACTAGCACGACAAAGTGGCCGCATTAGGGGAATCGGATGCCGAGGGATCGGAGTCTATCGCCACTTCACGCTCAACTTAGACAGCATCGTGTTTACCATCAGCTATCGTGTTCTCACTTTCTTATACCAATATAAAAATTGAATGTCGACTACCATGAATCCCTCACGACGCGACCCACAGGCTGATCCCAGAATGCAATATTCTTGTGGCGCTAGTGCGGAATTACTCCTTATGCGTGCTATGACGGTCGCAATTATGGCAGGTACCAATATCCAGCGATTAGTTTCCCTCCAATAATATCATTCACAGAGTAGAAGCACTTCACGTTAATCTTCAGTAAGGCAACAATACGCCGATCAAACCAAGCTGACTGTACCACGACTCTATGAATGAAGCATGTCTTAATTACTATTCCAACTATATTTATTTGACTAGTCTTCTGCAACTTAACACTCTCTTTGGACAGCGACATACTTACTATCAAGTGCGGTGTTATGACTGCCGCGTCAGAGTAAAAAACTAGTATTATTATTGCTACCTAATTCTGTGCTTAATATTATTACTGACTCGTGGTCTCGTAGCACAAGTATGTTCCATGCGATCTAGAGGTCCCGGCTTCGATTTCCAGGTCGGGCAAAGTATTATTGGGTTTTTCCGTTAGGAAACTTTCAGTAGCAGCACAGCCCGGGAATGTGCCCGGAAACCGGCATTAGGCTCGCCCCCTATTACGTGGGACTGATACATACCTGGCGAAATGTGGGTGCAGAAATGCACCTTTGCCTACCCGTTCCGGGAATACAGGCGTGAGGTTGTGGATGTGTGTATTATGCGAATGTAAATTTTTATTTTTTATGCAGTGACGGTTTAAATCCGCGACAACACATGAAATATGCATACTAAAGACACGCAGACAAAATATTGTCCAAAGAATAGATTTTGTATGCACATTTGGATGCAAGTTGCGATCAAAAAGTTTTTTATCAACAATTAAGTTAAAATAATAATTTTAAACAATTATTGAAAGTCGTGATGGCCTGGACGTTTATGCACGTGGTCGAGAATCTCGACGGTCGCGGGTTCAAACCCCACGCACACACTTCTGACTTTTCGAAGTTATGTGTCTATTTACAAAGAATTTATCACGTACTTTAACGGTGAAGGAAAACATCGTGATGAAACCTGCACACCTTAAAAGTTCTTAAGAATTTGTTAGGTGTGTAGTCCGCCAACCCGAACCAGGCCAGCGTGTTGAACTAAGGCCTACACCCTCTCAGTAGTAGAGGAGGCCCTTGCCCAGCACTGGGACGTGTATGGGCTGATGATGATGATGATGAAACAATTATTTCACTAATTAACGTGGCGTGACACGCATTACGATGTAACTACACGTAATATTTATTCGTTTGAAAATGTCATACATATTACAGAGGTTTCAGCTTCGTAGATGATAGAATATTCATATCCGCCCGCATCACCACTGAGCACGCATCGTACCTGTCATATTGACCTGCTTAAGTGTGGCGCGCTCCGGGATCAGCCCGGGGGCATCCGGTTTTATACATGCGGGCGTAGTTGTATACACTGTTGGGAAATTATTAGAACCGTTTTCCTACTAATTTCAACTATCTTGTCAGTAAAAAAAATAACATATCTTCGTATTTTCATATAATCGTCATATGAACCAATTTTGCTTTTATTCATTCTTTTGCAAAGTAAAATTTTAATAAATAAGCGATTAAGTAAATAAAGTACGAGTATATTTTTATTCCTTTTTTTCATCATCAGCCCATATACATCCCACTACTGGGCACGGGCCTCCTCTACAACTGAGAGGGGTTAAGGCCTTAGTCCACCACGCTGACCTAATGCGGGTTGGTAGACTACATCATCAACCCAAATACATCCCACTGCTGGGCATGGGCCTCCTCTACAACTGAGAGGGTTAGTTAGTCCGCCAACCCGCACTAGGCCAGCGTAGTGGACTAAGGCCTTAACCCTGGTAGACTACACACCTAAGAAATTCCTAAAACCTTTTAGGTATGCAGGTTTCATCACGATGTTTTCCGTCACCGTTAAAGTAAGTGATAATTCATTATGAAAACACATATAACTTCGAAAAGTTAAAATTCCGTATTTTAAAAGGGGGCTTAAATGTTAAATATCTTTGCGTTTGCAACCATTTTATAAACATTCATTAATTAAAATCCGAGTTTTAATTTGTAATAAATTAAAACAGTTTCATGTGCGGAAATCATATGAAAAACAGCACTCGATACGAAGTGGAAAGAATGTCATGTGTTTTAATCGTCTAACATAATATTGACGTATCATTGACATCGTGTTCGCCGGAGTTGCTTACAAACGTCGAATAAAAACAGTATTAAAAAAACAATTTATTTAAATACTTACGCACCAAGAGCAAACTAGTAAAATATCATTAGGTCAAAGCAATAATGAATTAGATTTTTAAAGATAAACATTTTCACTTACTTTTTTATCTTGGCGATGTCAAAGATGTGTGCGCGTCGCGATATGTCTGAGTGGTGGCAGCGCGTCGCGGTGACAGTGGAGGCGGCGGCCGAGGGCAGCGTCGGCGCAGCACTGAGGGCGGCGGCGCCGGCGCTGCTGCCGAGCTCGACCCGAGCCGGCGCCCGCGGCCAAGGGCGCCGCTCTCTCCACCTGCGCCGACACACCACTTGCAAAACGTTACCACTTGCAGAATCTCGCCTCTGCCATTGTGTGTCCACGGTGGAATTATAAAAGTTCCAGGTGTGCACACTTACATTTATATAATAACTAATTACCAACGCGACGTCTTCTGTACCTCACAGGTAGTGTTCTTGACGAATTGAGTCATATTAATATTATCATTTTTTATATTACTCTTACGCAATGACCAATCGTTACACAGTCGTTTTCGTAGTCACATTATACGATAATGCTTTTAAAAAACTATTTTTTCTTAAATTTTATTATGTTCAATGACGAAATAAATAAAATTTAAAATCATTTTCCATTCCCTCTTTCTTTTCCTTGAAAATATCACCGAGGTACTTCTCACAGTTAAGGAAAACGGTACGAGGAAAATTAGTAGTATGAAGGGTTAACGTGATATTTTAAAATGATTTAATACTAACTTTGACAATGTTAAACCTATTAATATTATCTATGGCACTACTGACAACGAAAAGACGGATATTCACTAATGGCGCTCCTCAACAGGGCGAAAACCGGAAGCGATCATCGAATGGTAAGAGCCACACTTAATTTCTAGTCAAATTAGATAAACCTCGTTTAATAAAGTCTACGTCCCGACCAACTCACGCCTAGATCCAAAACCCCGCGAGCTTTCAGCTCGAGCTTGCAAAGCATTTTGATTGTCTAACTAGCGATACTATGGACGAGATAAATAGCGGGATAACACAAGTTGTCCGTGCGGCTGGTTCTAAGTATTTTGACCTTGCCGCAAAAATAAAAAACAAAAGCTCTAGATCCAGACTCTCGACCTCATGGCCGAAAGCCGATCTTTAGCAATGCGGTCTTCCGGTGATGTTGAAGCATGCCGGCGGCTCAATAAACAAATTTCAAAGTCCTTGCGACACGATCTTCGTGCTCACAACACAAGGAGCAATCAAATCAAAATCAAAGACTCAATTGAGCTGGCTAAAGGCTCCAAAGTGTTTGCAAGAGACTTGTTTATTGGGCAAAGCCGAATTATCAAGCTGAAGACGGTAGATAGCAGAGTTGCGTCGACAAAGGTACAAGTACTGAGGGAGAGAGGGAGGTTCTATGGACAACTTTACACCTCGGTTACTAATCCCGCTAACAACACGGCCGACGATCCAAGAGCCGGACTAATCCGACATCACAGCGAAGATATCCTGGACATCAACCTGTGTGAGATTCAGTGCGCCGCGCCCTAGAAAAATCTAATAACACATTCCAGTCCATCCTACGGTTGTCTGGAAGAAATCGCATTCAGCGATAAGACCGTCATTTGTTGCACTCTTTTTTTTAATTTTATTATTGTTAATCATGTTTTTGTAATTTTTTGTGGTGTACAATAAAGTGTTATAAATAAAATAAATAAATAACACTGCTCGACCTGGGAATCAAACCTGGGACCTCTAGATCGCACGCCACATGCTTTTGCCGCAAGACTACGAGGCAGTGGCTACTATCTATGTATGTATGTACTTGTACGTATACAATTATACATAGTTACTCTCCCATCCCTAGGCCAATGGATGTAATATAGTAGTACATGTACGTATTTCGGGAATACGTAGCTGAAGTCCTTTCTCCACGTCCAGGTTATACGAGTACATATTGTTACGACCGCCTGACGGCGGGAACAATAAAAAAAACAATTACAAAATAATCAATTTATTAAAAAAAAAAAAAAAAAAAAATAAAAATTCTATATTTATGACTACACCCAGGGGGGTGGATTCTTGGCACAGGAAAGCTTTCTGGTCCCAATAAAACCCTATGTGCACTGGGGACTTAACTTCGGTCTTTCGATCCCGTGACGCGTGGAGGGGTCTTCGGTGATATATCGGAAGGCCCTCAGCCGCAGGGGTCTGCTGGAGTCGGTGGGCAGAAGCGTTGCCCGTTGGTACAGTCCGTACTAGTACGTGCAGCTGTCGTTCACAAACGTACTGTGGACTTGCAGCTCGTAGTTCTCAATCCGAGTCGTGAACGTGCAGCTCGTATTTCTCAACCCGAACGGAGAACCCCCAGTTTCCAAGGGGGTTGAAAATGATGCGATCCGCTTTTAATTTCTTTTTCGTTTTAGTATAGCACTGATTTTACTACTGTTTAAAAAATGCGAACTAATCACAACTCTCTGGCGTCGGAATTTCTCATTCTCGCTCCGCGAATTCGTCCTTATATAGGTACATATCGGTTCGGTGGTGGGCCTATTTCCTTCCTGAGGCGACAATGCGTACTGTCAGATTCTAGATTGTTCCGTATGACATGAGACAGAGATATGGAAAGAACGGTACAACCGAAGCAAGACACGTCACGACTACCCTCTATATTTTTGTAAATCCCTGTGGGACTGAGATAGTAATTATAGAATCGAGCGAGATGGAATAGTTCGTAGGAAGTTGAACCGTCGATCGCTATTGTATTTTTTCTCGAAATTTCTGGCTGTGGCGTTTACTATCCGATGTTCTAGAAATAATTTGATTTCCGGCACCGACGAATACCTTATATGGTCGTTGTGATGATATCGCTAGTTAAAGCGCGCGGTTTGCATTCAATTGTAACAACGGGTTATTTGTTTGTTTGTATGTAGTTATTATTTGTATTTATTTTATGTTTATAAACTTGTTACAACGTAACAATACCCCCTCTCCCAGAGAAAGGATTTTACGTAGTAAAATCCGCTGCGGCAAGCGCCTAAGAAGGATAGAACCGCCCAGTAACTGTCTCACTTTCATACATCCACTAACAAATACCTACCATGCGACCTTGCATACGACCTGTCACATTTGTCTGAAGAATTCTATAATTATCAACAGACTACCATACAACTAGAGTACAATCTATTATAAGATTGGACTCAAGAACAGCACTGCATGACAAAGAGCATCTAAGAGGGAAAATACTGTAACATGAAACATTCGGACGAAATCGGCACTGTGGAATACATTTGGTCTTTGATGAATTTGTTACAGTCACGACCCGCTGTAACGAGAAAATTAGTGTAGGCTTATTTAAAGAGTCACAACCCGCTCTAACGAGAAAATTAGTGTAGGCTTATTTAAAGAGTCACAACCCGCTCTATACGCGCAGAACGCAAAACAACAAAACGAATCAGACCTATACAAGAGGTCGCAACCCGCCATAAATGCGCAAAACGCAAAAAAATAAAAAAATATCTCCCAACTAAACATCAAACTCCGTGTAGACTTATTTTAATTCATCAAAGACAAACGTAGACAGAGACCGAAACGCAATAACTTTTTAATAAAAAAAAATATTGTAAAAAAAAAAAAAGGAAAAAAATTAACCAATGTTCCGAAACACTAGGTACGTATCAAGGTAAACAAGTATTGAACTGTTAACGGTGACGACTATGATAATATATGAACAATTAATAAAAACAAAATTAAATAAACTAAGCGGCATTGTGAGTATGTCTAGTCTTTAGCGAATTTGTTACAGTCACGACCCGCTGTAACGAAAAAAAAACAGCAGACGAGTAGACCTATACCAAGAAACTGTCATACTCCGCTAAAAAAATTGCAAAACGCAATTAAAATGTTTGTAGACCTATAAAGAAGTCATACAACACTAAAACAAAACTCCCAATCAAAACATCAAAATTCGTGTAGGCTTATTTTAATCCGCTAAAGACAAACATAATCGATTAACGAACAGACTAATATTGAATTAATTATTTGCCGATACATTATAAAATAAACGAATGCTAATATAATCATCATACTATTGATTAACAACTATAAATAAAATAAAAAAAAATATATGAGTCGAACCCGCGAAACATAACACAAATGATAAAATAAATCCAACGTGTATAATCCGCGTGAATATAACATAACAAGTAACTTGATAGACACTATAAAAGTGTGATATCATACAAAAAAAAATTACGAAGGAGAGGAGTGTAGCTTAAAATCCTTGATGTGCCAGTTTCCTAAATTATTCCCAGACATATCTTCGACGGTGTAGACTAATGGGGAGCGCTTGGCTACTATTTTGCATTTCAAGAATTTCGGAGCTAGTTTTTTCGCGAAGTGAGCATCCTTATCGCTTTGGAAATAGCACCGTTTCCATACTATGTCTCCTACGTTAAAGTCTACGGGTTTTCTGCGTAAGTTATAATGTCGCGAGCTTTTGACATGGCTGTTATACAGAGACAGTTGGACTTTGTCGAATATTTTTGCCAAACACCCGAGGTTTCCCGCGTATTCGTCGCGTGGCGAGAGCACCAGATCACTTGGGTCTACATCTGTAGAATAATGCGACCCGCATGGTACAAGTTCTCTGCCGTACACTAGAAACGCCGGTGTGAATTTGGTTACCTCGTTAACGGCACTATTCATAGCAAACTGTATCTTTGGTAAGTTTACATCCCAAGTTCTGTGGTCATCTTTTACAAAAGTTGATATGGAGGTGATTAATGTTCTATTATAACGTTCCACAGTGTTTACTTGGGGCGTGTATTTAGGCGTGAATTGCACTTTTGGAATTTTATAATATTCGTATAGTTTAGCTAATTCACGACTAATGAATTGCACTCCATTGTCCTGCAAAACCAACTGTGGAATGCCATGCACTAGGAAAACGCCTTCTTCTAAACATTTGACGACATTTGCTGCCGTAGCTCTCCTTAGGGGGAATAGTAAACAATATTTAGAAAAACAACAACAAACTACTAATATATAAGCGTTCTGCTTACGGGAAACTGGTAGAGGACCTACTAGATCTACAGAGATCATTTGAAATGGCCTGCTACACTCCTTAGGCCTACCTAGTGGACCAAGGGTAGTATGGGTAGGAGATTTATATGCAGTACATGTATCGCAAGCTGTCACAAATTTAGCAGTATCGCCGTACATACCAGGCCAATAATAGCGTAACTTAAGTCTTTGGTAAGTTTTAAAAATTCCCATATGTCCCGCAGTGGGGTCAGAATGGTTGTTTTTAAGTATCGTTTCACGGTGTTCTTTAGGAACAACTTCCTTCCATTCGAATTCGGATGTAAGTGGGCTGTTACCCTTCGAGAAACGATACAATTTCCCATTCGTCACCACGTAGTTCGGGAAACTAGTAGGCGAACTTACGCAACCGTTTAAGATGTTAAGATACCAATCGTCCTTGGTAATGTAACTGCGATGACTCGTGGCACTAATTTCTGCTACTGGTACTGCTCTAGATAATGCATCTGGAATTACATTATCTTTACCTTTACGGTGTTTGATAAAGAAATTAAAGGCAGAAAGCCTCAGACCCCAGCGGGCGAGACGACCCGTAGGGTTGGACAAGGTTAAAAACCATTTTAATGCTGAATGGTCAGTGTAAACCGTAAAACACTTACCATTCTCTAAATAACAGCGCCAGTGCTCGAGAGCGTCCAGCACAGCCAGAGTTTCCCTCTCTGTAACGCTATAGTTACGTTCAGGACCCGTTAAAGAGCGGCTCCTGAATGCTATAGGGCGGTCAACGCCATCTATATTTTGGGTGAGCATAGCGCCTAACCCAAAATTACTGGCGTCTGTGTGAACTTCGAAAGGAAGGTCGTAATTAGGGCAGCATAAAACCGGTGCTGTGACCAAACATGATTTGAGTGTTGTGAATGCCGCTTCCGCTTCCGCTGACCATCTGAAGGGTGGAGCACACTTCTTAGTTGATGTTAGAGAGTTCAGAGGGCCCGCAATGGTGCTGAAATTTGGTATAAAACGTCTGTACCAAGACGCGGTTCCTAAGAATCTCTTCACATCTTTTTTCGTGGTTGGTGTTGGGAAGTTGAGAATGGCTTCCACCTTCAGTGGGTCTGTACGGAGACCTTCAGCGTCAACCACATAGCCCAAATACTTTAAGCTATCCCTAAAAAGTTGACATTTTTCGAAGTTAACTGATAAATTAGCTTTTTTAAGTTTTTCCAATACGCGCAGCAGTAGGGACACGTGATCCTGGAACGATTCGCTAATTACTATAACGTCATCTAAGTAACAGAAGACTTTGTGCTCGAACTCCGGTCCAAATAAGGTATCCACTAATCTTTGTTGTGTAGCTGGCGCATTGGTCAACCCAAAAGGCATTACATTAAACATGAAAGTACCACGACCCGGAACGTAAAAACTAGTCTTCTCTCTGTCCTTTTTATCCAATGGAATCTGCCAAAAAGATTTTGACAGGTCAAACGAAGACAGGAAACGAGCGTCTCTAAGATTGTCTAAGATCTCGGATATATACGGTAGGCTATAGGCGTCTTTTTTGGTGACTGAGTTAAGTTTCCTACTGTCTAGGCATACCCGAGGTTTACCCTCTTTTTTCTCTACTACTATGACAGGGGAAGACCACGGACTCTCGCCTGGCGAAATTACGCCGAGTTTCAACATTTCGTCTACCTGCTCTGATACGATTTTTTGTTTTTCCGGCGACAACCTATACGAGCGCTGCCTAATAGGAAGTGCGTCTCCTGTATCGATCCTATGGGTAATTAGGGACGTTCTGCCTAAACCTATACGTTCAAAAGAGATATTTTTAAATTGTTCAATTACGCTGTTCGCGATTATTTTTTCTGATGGCTCTAACGTGTCGTAGGAATGAAGACCTAGTAAGGAAGTAGAAGACGTTGTAATATTATAAACTTTAGGGTCTGTGTGACTGATAAAATCTAAGTTAGGTAAATATTTTGGACAAATATTAAATTTTTTCCAAAAATCAATGCCAAGAATTAAATACGAATCTATTTCTGGTATGACGTGAACGTTTAAAATTTTAACTATATTTTCGAAAACTATAGGTAACAAAATATTTCCAATTGAACGATAAGACTGACCGCCTGCAGTCGTAACTGTTAATATATCAGCAGAGTTCAACATGAACCCTGCTTTTAAAAGTTGTAAATGGGAATTATTCCCTAAAATGGTAATAGCTGAACCCGAATCTAAGAGACCTAAATATTTGAAGTTAGGATAATTAGCAATTGAAACCGTAACATAAGGACGAGGATCTTTGAAAGGTAATTTATTAAAAATAGTAGCGACCTTGAATGTGCGAAAGAAATTTTTTATAGTTGTCAGCCAGTTGGCCCAGTCTTTCTGGTCGAAGTTAAACTGACTGCAACTTTCCATAGCTAGTTTTTTGGGTTATTTATATTTTTATTATTACTATTAGTTTTTGTCTGAAGGACTTTAGAAGGTGGGCTATATTTATCCTTACATTTGGGGCAATCTGTAACTTTATAACCGCGTTCGCCGCATCTGTAACACTGGAAAGGACTCACGAACGGTTTTTTCTTGGAATTGCACCTAGGGCGAGTAAAAGTAGTGTGGTCCCGAAGGCCACATTTAAAACAATATTTTTTATTTGAATTTAACGAAGCTAACCTATTTGGATTATATTTATTTTTGTTTGTTCGAATTGAAAGATAATTAAATTCTGGTGCTAATGAACAACCAGGGTTACAAGAAGGTTCTTTGAAGTTGGAATACCGAGCGTTAATTCTTTCATAGTTTCTGCAGACTTCTCGTAATTCGGAAATGCTAGAAATGTTCGGATTCGTAGCCAAAACTCCCGCGTAACACGGCCTAATATTGTGAAGAATTATTTCTAGTTTATCCGCCTCTGGCACCGGTCCGGAAAGTCGTGAAAACATACCGTGAATAATTGCTAAGTAAATAGTTATGTTTTCCTCTTCGCCTTGGCTTCGCGAACGGATCTCGTCCATCATTTTATAATCGAAGTCAAAAGTGTCGAAGTCCGTTCTCAGCAATGATAGCAGTTCATGCCACGAACCTATGCCATCCCTAACGCTTCTAAGCCAATGCAAGGCTTCCCCGGTGAAAATTTCTGGCGCTAAACGCATCATTCGCTCGTCCGAAATATTTCGTGCTAACTTGAGCTCTTCTAAGCGAGCAATAAAAGCGCGTACGCAGGATTTGCCGTCATATTTTGTCTTCAGAATTTCTGAAAGCGAAGTCCTATCGCAACCTACTTCCGTGTTTGTAAGAGTTGTTTCCCTGCTCTCGTACGGACTATTTGGTACATTTAAACTATCCTGAACAGAAGTTTTTACTACTAACGGTTTGTTTTTTAATTTATTAAATCTAATTTGGAGGTCATTAAACTGTTTAACGGTATCTTCAAAAAGTGTTAATAAATTTTCTTTTGTTGGTTTTTCTATTCTTTTTAAACGGAAGTAAATGTGATTAATTAACGAGCGAGTACGATCTAAAACTGGTTTATTATCCGGGTTATTATCTAAAGTATCTAAGTTTGTTAATATTTTGCTAATAGTTGCGTTAACTTCTTTAATGTCTGTTTCTATGTCATAGCATGAGTCAAAAACCGCGTCCGCAGGATATTCCGAAACAATTTTATTAATTTGCACTCTAAGATCCTCAACCTTTTCTTTAGGTTCTAAACCGCGTATGGCTACTTCATACGTGAGCTCCGATTTAGTTAAATGTAAATATTTAATGTTACGGTCCATTTTAAAGGAAAATTATTTTTAGAGAATTGACTAAGTTCAAAAATGAAGTTAAAATATCTTAATATATTGTGGGACAGCTATATGTATGAAAGTTAATTAATTAATATTTTGTGAGACGATGTATTTAAATTAAAATAGTGAACTGAAACAATACGCGACGGAATGTGACACGATTGTGGGCAATGTTATGTTAAAAAAATATATATTAAGAACGATGTAAAATAATGTACGTAACCGCTATTATCTATTCAGAGCAAAAAAGAATTAAAATTACAAAACAATAAAGATATGCAACAATAAAAAATGAATGCAATAAATGCACAAATAAAAAAAAAATCTCTGAAAAGAAATGTGAATTACGCACAAACACAAATGCAAAATACAAATGCTAATATAAAATGTAAATGCACAGAATGTATCAGAATGGAATGTTATAAAAAAAAATGACACAATGTTGTAGAAAAAAAAAAAAATACTTGATGTTGCCCGACTGTGCAAAACAAAAATGTCGGAGTCAATAATTTGTATAATGCCCACTGTGAAACACACGCGTATGTGTGGGTAATCTGAGATGGTATTTGATTACCCGGCGGAGCCAGAAGACAAGAATCGGCTACCCGTTCCTCTTTAAGGAGAAACGGGTCGGTGGTACCTCCCCGTTCAGCCTCGTCCGCAAAGGCTTACCACCTGGAATTGAAAAATACCGACACCAAAAGAGTACAAAAAAACTTCCCTGTGCCTTGCCTTTTATATAGTGGGCGCCACTTGTTACGACCGCCTGACGGCGGGAACAATAAAAAAAACAATTACAAAATAATCAATTTATTAAAAAAAAAAAAAAAATAAAATAAAAATTCTATATTTATGACTACACCCAGGGGGGTGGATTCTTGGCACAGGAAAGCTTTCTGGTCCCAATAAAACCCTATGTGCACTGGGGACTTAACTTCGGTCTTTCGATCCCGTGACGCGTGGAGGGGTCTTCGGTGATATATCGGAAGGCCCTCAGCCGCAGGGGTCTGCTGGAGTCGGTGGGCAGAAGCGTTGCCCGTTGGTACAGTCCGTACTAGTACGTGCAGCTGTCGTTCACAAACGTACTGTGGACTTGCAGCTCGTAGTTCTCAATCCGAGTCGTGAACGTGCAGCTCGTATTTCTCAACCCGAACGGAGAACCCCCAGTTTCCAAGGGGGTTGAAAATGATGCGATCCGCTTTTAATTTCTTTTTCGTTTTAGTATAGCACTGATTTTACTACTGTTTAAAAAATGCGAACTAATCACAACTCTCTGGCGTCGGAATTTCTCATTCTCGCTCCGCGAATTCGTCCTTATATAGGTACATATCGGTTCGGTGGTGGGCCTATTTCCTTCCTGAGGCGACAATGCGTACTGTCAGATTCTAGATTGTTCCGTATGACATGAGACAGAGATATGGAAAGAACGGTACAACCGAAGCAAGACACGTCACGACTACCCTCTATATTTTTGTAAATCCCTGTGGGACTGAGATAGTAATTATAGAATCGAGCGAGATGGAATAGTTCGTAGGAAGTTGAACCGTCGATCGCTATTGTATTTTTTCTCGAAATTTCTGGCTGTGGCGTTTACTATCCGATGTTCTAGAAATAATTTGATTTCCGGCACCGACGAATACCTTATATGGTCGTTGTGATGATATCGCTAGTTAAAGCGCGCGGTTTGCATTCAATTGTAACAACGGGTTATTTGTTTGTTTGTATGTAGTTATTATTTGTATTTATTTTATGTTTATAAACTTGTTACAACGTAACAATATGTACATACATCATATAAATTGGTACAGCGATTTAACATGAAAGAGTAACACAGTTACTTTCTCTATTATAACGTTAGTATTTAAATTTAAATACACCCAACAGTCACATACATAGTACTGACCCCACACTAAGATACTAGTCTTGTGTCGTGGGTATCAGAAACTACGAGAGACTTTTCGCTCTCACAAACACCCAGACCCGAAACAAATACTTGTGGATCACACAAACATTTGTCTCAGTGCGGGGATCGAACCCGCGGCCTCTCGTTTCGCAAGCTGGTGTCTAGCCAACTGCGCCACGGGGCTGTCGAGTATTGATTGTCATCTGTTGGTAAGTAACAGCTCATGCGCCGTTTTTACATAATCTTAGTGTGTTGTTGACAATGATGATGGTTTGCTGCCGAATCAGTGCATCATCTGTTACAAACTGAAAAACCGTAGTATACATTACATATATGGATATAAAAATATAAAAAATACCTTAAATATAAAATACCTATATCAACCTAGTTCATATTATTGTTCTGTATACCTGACATGCAATATGTAATTGGTATGGTTAATGCAAATATTGTAAAGCAAGCCTCCTGATCTTTTAATATCTATCCTAACCGCGTCTAAAGCTTATGTATTCACTAATTGAATTCTAAGATATGTGTATGTGGAAATATGTTTTCCTGCCTTGTCACCTACAAGTTTTTAGCTTTAAGGAAAACGTTTGAAATTATTTATATGGTGGCGACTAGACACTAGATACTTGCGTAAACAGAACATAAATTCTCATTTTGCCGTCTTTAATATTTTTACTGGATCGGCAACCCCGCGTACAACCAGCTCTAGCATACACTGTTTCTTCGTGACTTTAAAGGTTAAAGACGTGCATTATCAATTGCATATGGCTGTGGTAAATAAAACAATAAAAACCGGCCAATTGCGAGTCGGACTCGCGTGAAGAGGATTCCGTACACACAAACTTAACATTGGAGTTGAAAAATATATTAATACACAAACTTAACATTGGAGTTAAAAAAATTATGGTACGCACAATATTGAGTGATTTACCATGTTATTTTAATATCATGGACTTCTTATAAGAAATCCTATAGGATTTCCTATAATCTATAAGTAGAAAACTAATTTCTGTATTTTTTTTAAAGTTTTAGGTTCAGTAGTTTCGGAGATAAGGGGGGAATGGTAAATTTTCGTCTATTTTCTTGAATAACTTGGAAACTATTTATTTTAAAATTACAAAAAAATATATTTAAGATCTTCTCAACAAGACCTTTCATTTGATATGTCACACGATGCCCTTTTCAAATATATATTTTTTTATTTTCCACTTTCCCCCCAAAAATGACTTCCCATGTACAGATTTCATCTATTCACGGCACACCTCTACGTTTGGGTCACAGAAATTGATGTGGGTACCAAATTTCAACTTAATCGGTCGAGTAGATTCGGATATAATTGACTGTGAGCGACGGACAGACGGACACACAAGTGATAAGGGTTCCGTTTTTTTATTCGGACGAACGGAACCCTAAAAAAATGTGTATGTACACACGTAAGAAGTGAAACTTAACAAAAATATATAATAAATTTTAGTATCTATATTACCTGTAATGGCTGAAATAAAATAATTTTGAACAGATGTTTAAATGATAATCACAATTTGATTTCAAACTTAAATAGTTAATTCCAATAATTTTTTCAAGCATACAAGTTTCCTGTAAACAATAATTGAAATTATCTGTTTAAAGTTGTACTATTTATTAAATGACTAATTTAACAAATACAAATGTGTAATTTTGTGGAATTCAAAATGAATAAAAGAAATAATTTTCTGGCTGCGTTCTTTACAATATTATATAGTGGCCAAGTACCTATATTAGCGGTAAAACCTTTGCTAAAATGTGTCTGTTTCTTTTTACTGTCGCTTTTTCGTATCGAAGCCTACGTGAAGCGAAGAAAAAGTTACTGGAACAAAAAATCTCGATGGGGTTGCGTCGTTTAATTACGGAGTTCCTACGGCCACCTTCCAGCTCCATCATCAGCTCAGCTCTATATCATAATAATATTGCACTGTCATTCGATTTATACATGTAAAATTTCAGCTCAATCGGAAACCGGGAAATGACTCAAATTTAACTTGCAAGATTTGATTACAGAAAGACAACGGGACAGATGACACTAAATAACTTAAGATGTGTTCCACTAAACGCTCAAAACGCTCACGCTACGTGTATTTTGATAGGGTTTAGATCATTGTGAGTGCACCTTTAGAAATATAGATAGCGCGTAACAGAAAAAAATACAATTTTAAAAGCTTTTGTTTAATTTCTTTTGTTTTTTCTCTCGTACGTCGATAAAGAAGTTTAATTTCAATATAATATGTGGTAATAAAAGTCCGCCAATACGCAATAGGGCAAGTGATAAATTAAATCCTAACCCCTCTCAGTTGTGGAGGAGTCCCGTGCCCAGCAGTGGGACGTACTTATATGGATTGATGACGAAACGTTTACCTACATTTAAACTGCGTGATAAATATTAATGTCGTGATGGCCTCGAGGTTTAGGCACACGGTCGAGAATCTCAACGGTCGCGGGTTCAAACCCCAGGCAGGCACACACCTCTGACTTTTCGAAGTTATGTGTGTATTCACAAATAATTATCACGTACTTAACGGTGAGATAAAACCTGCACACCTAAAAGTTCTTAGGAATTTCTTAGGTGTGTACTAGTGTAGTCCGCCAACCCGCACTAGACTAGACTAGAGTTAAACATTTATAAAGCCTCGGTGCCTAATATATTCAAATAGCAATAGTACAAGGATGTGGAGTTGCTGATTTTGATAAGCTGTTCAATTCTTTCCCCAACTTTGCGGCCCACGAAAAATTTCTTACTCTGTTAAGTAAAAATAATTGATCGTCTCTCGCTTCTAAATATAATTTTGGGCGGGACTGTAGAATTAAGTGAGTTGGTCGTGGAAGGATACATATTACATATGTACAAACTCTCGACTCGGCAAACGTAGTGTAGGGCGCCCTCTGGCTAGGTGGGGTGACAATATTCGCAAGGTGGCTGGCAGCGGTTGGATGAGGAGGGCCGAAGATCGAGCCCAGTGGCGTGCCATAGGAGAGGCCTATGTCCAGCAGTGGACGTAAGAAAGGCTGCTGATGAATGAATGAATGATGACAATACTTCGCTTGTATACAAACTGGTGGTAAGCAACATTCCGCCACTGAGGCTCTCGCATGATATTCAATACACAGATATACATAATACGTACATATGTATGGCTTACTTATAATCTGGGAATATATCAATCCTTTGTACAGAAGGAATTTCTCTCTTCTCTAAATATGTTCTTACTTAAAAAGAACTTAAAATTAACTTTAGTATAACTCGTACATAAAGGTATATGGAAATATTTAAATTATTATAAATTATTCTCAGCCTATCGCCGTCCACTGCTGAACGAAGGCCTCCCAAAGTAGGCGCCAACCGTCCCGGTCTTGAGCAGCCCTTATCCATCCGCTACCCGCCACCTTTCTCAAGTCGTCGGACCATCGGACACTCACCAAAGGTCTGGTCGACAAATTCAAAGTTTCTCAGCGTGCTATGAAGCGGGCAATGCTTGGGGTTTCTCTGGTGGATAGAATTTGTAATGAAGTCAACCGCCAGAGAACCGGAGTCATTGACATTGTCCGCAGGATTAGCACGCTAAAATGGAAGTGGGCCGGCAATGTCTGCCGACGGACGGACGGCCATTGGAGCAGACAAGTGTTGGAGTGGAGACCGCGCTTAGGTAGACGTAGTGTAGAACGTCCTGCAGCATGATGGTCCGACGTAATATTTCAAAATTAATAGTTACAAATTAAACAAAACAAACTCTACACTTTAAACGGCGAAATCGTCAGAACCCAAGGCGCGCGTACACAATCGAATAGTTTTTCATATTCATAACATTGTTGGACTGTGTACAACAAATGATTTGCCAATAAAACAGTTGTGAGTGTTGCTCACAAGTTAATTAAACGCTATCGACTCTATAAAAATTAAATCCGGTTTCTCAAGTAATGTCGGACTAA
This sequence comes from Hemaris fuciformis, assembly GCA_907164795.1. Classification (NCBI taxonomy): domain Eukaryota; kingdom Metazoa; phylum Arthropoda; class Insecta; order Lepidoptera; family Sphingidae; genus Hemaris; species Hemaris fuciformis. Next base: position 16,406,265 of record OU015442.1, read on the forward strand.
CGTAGAGTATCCACAGTCGTAGGAATATGCCATACCTAGTTATAACGTCCAAAAATATAACTTTTAAACAACCAAAAGAACATTATTGATCATCACAAAACGGTGGACATTAATTTTATTATCGCGGCGATATTTTCCCATAATTCATGTGTGACGTAACGTGTGTCGGCGTCGCGAGCGTCACGTCTTTTCGCTCTGAAAGGTAAATGTTATCTCGTCGGTTGTGTCGCCCGACGAGCCGACGAGCCGACGAGCCGACGAGCCGACGCAGCCGAGGCGCAGGGCGCAGTCGCGCGCGCCGCTCGCGTCGCGCAGTGAGAGACGCGCCATGCCGCCGGACGCCGTGCCCGCCTCTGCCGCCGTCTCATCCCCGACTTCCAGCCAGGCTCCTGTGTTCCCGTCGGGCTCGACGTCGGGACATGGATCCACCGCCGAACACCCGCTGGAAACAGCGCTGGAGCAGCTCGGCCCGTTCGGACTGTACCAGCGCTACATGCTCATGATGTTGTGCATCCCTAACGTGTTCGCGGCCATGTACTCACTCAACTACATCTTCGTGGCTGACAGCGTGCCCTTCCGGTGAGAAATAGCTATTCAATACATTATTACGTATAAAAAATTATTTACGAGTATAAGCAATAGGTGAAACAGATAAACTAAAATCACATCCTAAATTGGTTAATATTAACTACGAAAGTTTCGCAAAACCCGTTCCGTAGGTTTTTTATGAGTGATGTTATGGTATATGGCGTCGTTTTCCGCTTGGTTGTTTGTTGTTTATGAAGTACACATAGAGAGCACACTACATGTACATAATATAAGAAAACGCGTTTACGTTATACCGCGACATAACATTGTTCTAATTTGTCGTAGCAAGAGATAATGGTGTACGCGTTACTAATTAGCCAATATGAATAGTTTGACGGTGCGGGCGGAGGACGCTTTAGAGTGCATGGTAACCGCAATGGTAAACCAACACTCGATTTACAATCGACTCTCGACACCTGTATCAAGCGTCTCTTATCTGATGATTTAGAAATAGCATCTGTTACCAAACACGTAGCACAGATTCTGTTTGATTAAACTCCCGAAATAAACAAAAGAATAAAATTTATTATGTGATAGTCAATGTAAGTAACAGAGTGACTACTATTACAAACTGTAGAGTTATCCTTATATTTAGTTGACTTGGTGTGGGATGTGGGATTACATTATCCTTACTAATATTATAAATGCGATTGTAACTCTGTCTGTCTGTCTGTCTGTCTGTCTGTCTGTCTGTCTGTCTCGCTTTCCTGCTAAAACTACCGAACCGATTTAAATGAAATTTGGTACACAGATAGGTTGGAGCCTGGGAAAAAACATAGGATACTTTTTATCCCGGAAAATGTAGTATTCCCGTGGGAATGGGAATAAGTAGCTCTGTCAATATTCTGCTTTTACGCCTAAACCATTTGACCGATATGAATGAATTCTTTTACAGACATAAATGTGATCCTATAAAGTAACATAAAATACATTTTATCCCGGGAATATGTAGGGTTCCCGAGGGATGAGCATATAATGTAATGCGAAAGTAACTGCCTGTGTTATGCTTTCTCGCCTAAATCATTTGACCGATTTCGATGATTTTTAGTATGGGAGTAGATGGAACTCACCAAAGCAACATAGGATACTTTTTATCCCGGAAAATGTAGTATTCCCGTGGGAATGGGTATAAGTAGCTCTGTCAATATTCTGCTTTTACGCCTAAACCGTTTGACCGACGTGAATGAATTTTGGTATGGATATAAATGGAACCCTATGAAGTAACATAGACTATATTTTATCCCGGGAGTATGTAGGGTTCCCGTGGGATGCGCATATATTGTAATGCGAATGTAACGCTGCCTGTGTTATACTTTCTGGCCTAAACCATTGGACTGATTTAGATGATTTTTAATATGGGGCTAGATAGGACCCATCGACGCAACATAGGATATTTTTTATCCCGGAAAATGTAGTATTCCCGTGGGAATGGGCTTTCACGCCTATAGTATTCACCCGATTTATATGATTTTTGGTTTGAATACAATTGGGACACTATAAAGTAACATAAGCTACATTTTATCCCGGGAATATGTAGGGTTCCCGTGGGATAAGCATATATTGTAATACGAATGTAACGCTGCCTGTGTTATACTTTCTGGCCTAAACCATTTGACTGATTTTTAGTATGGGACTAGATAGGACCCACCGACGCAACGTAGAATATTATTTATCCCGGAAAATGTAGTATTCCCGTGAGAATGGGCTATCACGCCTATACTATTCGCCCGATTTATATGATTTTTGGTTTGAATACAAATGGGACACTATGAAGTAACATAAGCTACATTTTATCCCGGGAATATGTAGGGTTCCCGTGGGATGAGCATATATTGTAATGCGAAAGTAACACTGCCTGTGTTATGCTTTCACGCCTAAACCATTTGTCCGATTTGAATGAATTTTGGTATGGACATAAATGAGACCTTTAAGGGACATAGGCTATTTTTTTAAATAATTCAATAAGTGCCATTTCGGGCACTTAGAAGACGATAGGTGGCATTAGACCATTTAAGATTCTAAGGATTCATTAAGTTACGTTGAATATAGTTAAGTGCGGTTAAGTGTCATAAGGTGGTCTTAAGTTTACTTAGGTGACGTTAAACGCACTTAGGTTACTTACTTGCCATTATTAGATTGGTATTGCTACTGGGTGGTTTTAAGTTCTCTTATGTGATATGTGATTTTGAAGAGTTTACCCATAAGTAACTTTAAGGAAGATTATGTGCGGTTATGTACAATTAAGTGACGATAAGTTTTATTGGTGTATGTTAAGTGACGTTAGGTGCTATTAGTGGATGGTGAGTGACGTCAGGTGCCATTATCGGATGAATCAGATTCCATTAGTCGAATCCATAAGGCTACAAGTGCCGTTATTGGAAATCACGCGACGACAGGTGCCATAATTGGCACTTATGGCAATTTTAGTGGAACTAAAGGAATAGAAGAGCTATTTTTCCGTTTTATGAATTTAGGTGCCATTTTTGGAACTAAATTTGCGAAAGGCACCATTATTTGAAGTCAGTATCCTGGATGACTTGAATTCACGTTAAATGCCATTTAGCACTGTACCGGTACCAGTCACCACTACTCCAGTGGTGACTGGTACCGGTACAGTAAAATGTTATCATGTGCATTTTTATGGGACTCGGTGTCATTATGCGATGTTAAGTGCCATTATACGACATATATACAGGGTGTATTCAGACCGTGATCGGAAACGAAGGCAGGTAATAGCTAAGGCGATTACAAACCCCCTGGCGTTAAAGAAAATTCTGACAAAAAATAAAAAAAATTACATTTTCCATACAAACCGCGTACATTTAATACCGATGGTTGTATGGAAAAAGTCAAAATTTTTATTTTTTGTCAGAATTTTCTTTAACGCCAGGGGGTTTTTAATCACCTTAGCTATTACCTGCCTTCGTTTCCGATCACGGTCTGAATACACCCTGTATATGACATTAGATACATTTTCGCGATAAATTTATGAGACGATCTGAGGTTATGAAAAATGTCATAATGTCACTTGAGACGATTCTCAAAAATAGAAATGACCTCCGGTGGTGAACTACTGCAACAATTAGCGTAATTTTTGATTTATAGATTCACTTAGTTAGTTTCTGCACCCAACCCTGAAGTCTACGCAGACGGAGTCGCGGGCAAAAGCTAGTTCTTAATAAAATGAGGTAGGAAAGTGCAAATGAACGTGACGTCAGACTTCAGACAAACGTTAAGGCCTTAAAGTACCATAAATTTAAGGAAATTACTAAGCGAAAGTTATGTAGCAAGGCCCACACACAATAGCAGAATACATGGAGGATAAGGAAGCCTGGGTATATTTAACAATTATTTTAATCCCAAGTCTGACTGGGTCTTCTTCAATGGACATAGCTGTATGTACATATTTACTTATAATTTTAGTACTTTTCAAGCAATTAGGTATGTCATTTTTTTTTTAGAGCGGAAAGCGCCTTAAGCTCCCTGTTCGGTACCTCGGGGGAGGCCCAAAAAGGGTATGTCGGGGTCACCGGCCTTCCAACCCAACGCGTGGAACTATTGTTCGCTTGGTTGAGTTGGGTCCCTAACCAAAATCCTACGACGGCATACCGACTAAAACCTCTCGATGGCCGTCTTGCGCATTTTGGGCGGTACGGTAAATACAGGGCGAACGTTCCCTTAATTGTTTCCCGTTGCCGCCCAGCGCTCTGTCCAAATGTGGACTCCTCTGCGATAGGGGAATTTCAGATATCCCCCACTTGGCCCTATTTTGGACGCTCATATGGAAAAGAGCAACACTAAAGTTTCTTGCCCGTTCTTCTCTAGTTCTGACTGCCTTCCGAACAGGGTGGAGGTAAACTTAATTTTGAATGACTGATGGCCGAATACTGAAACGCTACTTAATCTGAGGGGAACTTATACTTAAGTGGCTGTTATAATTTAAGCGGTATACCATAAAAAAATGTCATATAAAATGTGGTAATGTTGCCATTTTTGGAAATTTAAGTGGGCATTAGTTAATCAGTCTTAAAACCGATAAATGATGTTTCAGTATACCGCTTGAATTATAACAGCCACTTAAATACAAGTCGCCCTCAGATTCAGTAGCGTTTCAGTATTCGGCCATGAATCTAAGTGTTGTATTTGACATTTTATAGATTCAATAAATATTATTTTATTTCATTTAATTTCAAACTGTTATTTGGTTTTTACGTTAGGAAATTCTCAGTAGCAGAGTCTAGAAATATGGCCAAAAATGAAAGTTACAGCGAGATCCAAAACGCCCTCATTGTCCTGGTAAATATGCGCTACAGATAATGAAACAATACATAGGTACGATTTAAATATCACAATTAATTATACTGTCAGAGGTATGCTGCCACTGATATAATGTGTGTGATTAATGAATTGCAGACGATAAGCGCGGCGTATCGCGACTGACATCTTAATTGGGAAGTACGGAATTTTTCAATAACGCTTTTTATGTAAACATGTAAAGTGGCGATTAAAACAAGATTTTGTTCTTTAATTACTAGGTTTAGTCTAGTACAAAGTACTAGCTTGTAGTTGTACAACGTGAGAACAAAAAGCAGGGGAACAAGTACCTATGTTTCCCAAATAGATAATAAGTATAATTACTAGTTTGCTGCAACACGATTAATGGTACAGAAATAGAAACATTTCGTCAGAGTTTTTTATTCAAAGCTTTAACACATTCCGATCTGGGTGTCATACACTTATTGTATACATTGGCGTGCCTAGGGTCTCTAGCTAGGGCAAGCCCAAATTTTTATTACGGTTTTTATTGGTCCAGAAAGTCAGAGAACTAATAAATAATATACCTACCGCAAATTATTTACTTTCAAGATTTTGACATATTGATGTAGGTATATTATAGTACTGGCCTAACAAAGAAATAATTATTTGTCGCTAGTGATAGTACCAAAAACCATAAAATGTCTACGAAAATTATTAGAACAATAATAATAATTATGTCCAAATTGTGCACAAACGTCGTGTCTCTCTAAATTTGAATGCGAGATGTTATAACATAGACACGGAATATATCATATTGAATTTTATTAGACAAATAACTCGACTCGAATTGGTTTCAAACCACATAATTAAAAAGTAAACAGTCAAATTCTAAATATTACCTATACTCGTAAGTTAATTTTCATGTCGTGACCTTGAATGCAAGTTTTTTGTTGTTGAACAAAATGATAAATAATATGTATTAATCTTAGGAATAATACGATGATGATCAACGCGAGCGTTTTAAAACTTCGTGACATAATTAACGAGAAATGAATACTTCAATGCGTTGTTTACAATATTTATAAAAATAAATCAAAGTACAAAAACCAGATAAATGATTTAAATCATTACAACAAGAATTCCACACATTTTAAACATTATATAAAATATGCAACACAAACATATTTACGATCTTTTTTATTTGAAACATTTTTTTGTATAACGCATAGGTTTTTAATTATCAAACTCTTTACAATATAGTTTTTACTAAATATTTAGTTAATGGTTAAAAAAAATTGTTAAAAATTAAAAATAATGGTAACTGAATTGTAGAGCATAAAATTACCTATAAATTTTATCAGAAACTTTTTCCCTTAGAATTTATAGTTTAGGAGCTATAACGCTGTAAATGAGATTATAATGCTGTATATTCAATTATGCGCCTATAAGTTGCAGTTTATATGACGGGTCGTCCGGAATTTCCCCCTCTTAACATTCCAACAGTATTCAGGTATAGATCCTAACCATTTTTGTCCCCTCGTGACGCTAGGGGCGTTCCCTTGCCTGTGTGTGTATTGAAATTTTCGTAGACGCGTCAGTTCTGTTTGGAGCGCTATAATTAAAACCCTATGCGTTATACGAAAAAAAAGTTTCAAATAAAAAAGATGGCAAATATTATTATCTACAATAATGATTTCTACAATTTTTGTCGTACGATGCGCGGTTCAGGTCCCGTACGTTGCAAAAAAAAACCCCCATACTAATTGCTATATATATAAACGGTATTTTGGTAAAAAATTTGGTTGTTTTAAAATCCAATGGGAATTTGGACGTAGTGCGAAAGAGATAGAACTAGTAAAGTGAAGCCAGGTTTAAAGCCCACGAGATAGAGGGAGATAGATATTATTATTATTTTCAACATTGATGTTTACTCTAAACTATTGTCGTTCGTGCGCCCGCGTTTCGTTTTTTTGAAATTATATGGGATTGGCCAAGGATTTGGCGCGCGGAGGCGCGGCGGTATGGCGGACGGCGGCGCGGCAAAAATACGTAAATTTCTGTTCTTGGATAAATATTTTGTCGTTTGTATTGAATTATGGAATATCTAGTTTATGTTTCTTATTCGGAATTACGTAAGGCAAGCTGGGCTTTTGGGCTTCTATGGAAGTAACGCCACTGGTTGTATATATTAGAGAATAATTAGAAGGTTATTAAATCGATCACACAGTTTTGTAAACACTTTATATGAGTTACATGATATATAGTTTATGTTTATTAAACAAGCTTGCGTCTTACTTTAGAAAACATACAACCTGTTGGATCTGGGATACAAATCGACGTAAGTATACTCGTATTGTATATTGTCATGTGTCTATAGGCACACAAATCCTTTCCCGCTTGATATGAATGACTGACAACAGTTTGCTGTAACTTATTGCATAGTTATAAGTATTTTTGTAAAACTGACACTAAACGTGGGAATACCATTTATTTATCTAGAGATGACAGTAGGTAAGTAGGTATATATATACTTTAGGTACTTAAGTAACAATATTAAATAAAAACAAAATATTACTTGTAAGTATTAACGATTTATAGCAGTCTCAAAAACAGAAATACAAAATACAGCATAAATCCTCTTACTAAAACAAATAAGATAAGCGCATCAAGACGAACGGTACACTCACCAAACGCAGGTGCAGATTAGATAAAAATCATTGAGTTGGAGACAGCGGCGTCATCCGCCACGCATCTCACTCGACCCAATTTTTATCGAAACAGTTCCATGATTCATGGACATGCACAATCACCGACATATAATAAACTGCTTCGTTGGTCCCACGACTTTCGGTAGAGAGGTCCGGGTATGATTCCTGGGTCAAGTAGTGTTATTGGGGATTTCCGTTAGTTACAGCGCGGAGTCTGGAAATTTGGCCAAAACCCGCACGTTTGATTATGTGACACACGGTTGGAACACTAATACAGGCTCGACAGTAAGAGGTACATACAGGTTAAGCATTAAGTCCACCTATACACCATACATGTGTCAAGTGTAAATAAATAAATAATACCTTCGTAATGCCTCAAATATGTAATGTATATCACACATGAGTGTGTATTTATAATTTCATACAAATGCCGTTGGTTCTCATATAGATATTAAACCAAAAAGTTCGCCCACGTAGCGATCATTCAAATCAACTGGTTTCCAAATATGCTCACGTTTAAGGAAATCCAAATAGCGTGGGTCAATCGTGCTCCAATATGGGTATTCTCCAATCTGTCTCTTTAGCTTTTGTACGATTCAGACACAACACACACACAACGACAGAAATGGTACTTACTATGAATCCAACGAACGACTGTTACGTATTTAAGCAATGTAAATCCAAAGAGATCTACCGCAATGAGACGAGTAGGTGAGTCTGCAGCTCTTTGGACTGGCCAACTAAAGTATGTTAGTCATTAGCTTAAGATACCTTCACAATCAATATTTTTGCTTTATAAATTAATATCGCTTTATATATTCACTGGATATAAGAAAAAAAACCCTAGCATTTTCAATTTGGTATAGTTCACATCTTTAATTTATTTATCGCGTGTTTATGACGCGGTCTCTCTAACTAAAAACAAATACTTTTGAGTGTAATGATAGTTAATCAGTTCTTGAAGTAACATAGACAAATACTGGTACATCAATGACACGTGATGGATGGCTTACGTCTAACACTTCATAATCCACAGCGGAACGTACGTTATTGCATTATAGTGATCAGTATGGAGTGACGTTGAAAAGCTGTATGTTCCAGATGCGTGGTCCCGGAGTGCGAGGGCTACACGCCGGACTTCCACAACTCGTCGGCGGCGGCGCTGGTGCCCGAGGGCGAGCGCTGCGTGCGGTTCGCGCCGCTGCAGGCAGGGCAGGACGCGCGCTCCTGCGAGCGACACCTCTTCCACCCCACCGACACCTTGCCTTGTCACGTGTTCGTCTACGAGCACAAGGAAACCATATTTTCTGAGGTAACGGATTCGTACCAATGAGTTTATACACACACATGACCATTTCTCAAAAGAATCTGCGAGCACTGCCTCTGGAATGTATCACGCACTCGCTGTGGGCGACCAAGCAATATTGACGAAATTATATATGTATTGAGGAAACCAGCACACGTGGCAGTTCTTCACAAAAAAGCCTAATATGTTTACTCGACAAACTCGTCCCAATCTAGCCACTTCCAAAGAGAAAGCGCGTTTTCAGCAGCTAAAAGTACAAATTTTAATAAATTTTGCTGATAATGAAAAAATGTTTATACTGTTTTATAATTTATGTAGTAAAAGATACAACTTGTTCCCATTATCTATACTATTATAATAAAGAGGAAAGGTTTGTATTTTTGTATTTTTGTATGTTTGTTTCGAATAAACTCAAAAACTACTGAACCGATTTCGATGATTTTTGGTATGGAGATAGATGTAACCCACCGAAGTAACATAGGATACTTTATATCCCGGAAAATGTAGTATTCCCGTGGGAATGGACTTTCACGTCTATACTATTCGCCCGATTTATATGAATTTTGCTATGGACTTAAATAGAACCCTATGAAGTAACATAGACTATATTCTATCCCGGGAATATGTAGGGTTCCCGTGGGATGAGCATATAATGTAATGCAAAAGTAACGCTGCCTGTGTTATGCTTTCTCGCCTAAACCATTTGACGATTAAGATGAGTTTTAGTATGGGAGTAGATAGGACCCACTGATGCAACATAGATTACTTTTTATCCCGGAAAATGTAGTATTCCCGTGGGAATGGGCTTTCACGTCTATACTATTCGCTCGATTTATATGATTTTTGGTATGAATATAAATGGGACACTATGAAGTAACATAACCTACGTTTTATCCCGGGAATATGTAGTGTTCCCGTGGGATGAGCATATATTGTAATACGAAAGTAACACTGCCTGTGTTATGCTTTCACACCTAAACCATTTGACTGATTTGGATGATTTTTGGTATGGACAAAAATGAGACCTTAAAAAAGGACATAGGCTATTTTTTTTTAATCCTTGCTTAAAATACTTAATATTATAAATGCGAAAGTAACTCTGTCTGTCTTTCTGTCTCGCTTTCCTGCTAAAACGTCTGAACCGATTTAAATGAAATTTGGTACACAGATAGTTTAGACCCTGAGAAAGGACATAGGCTACTTTTTATCCCGGAAAAGGGGTTTTAAGGGGTTGGAAGGGGGGTTGAAAGGTTGTATGGAAGTATTGTCATTTTTAAAGCTAGAAGCTTGAAACTTATTTTTGTTGATTAGATATAAATAAATATGACATTCAAAGTTTGTAAAAAAAATTACCTTTATGGGGGCAAATTAAAAATAGGGGTGAAAGTTTGTGTGGAAATTCGTCATTTTTGAAGCTAGAATGTTGAAACGACGTGTAGACGACTGTAACTATATGTCTGTTACGCTTTCACGATTAAATCATTTGACCGATGTAAACGATTTTTGATATGGACATAAATGTGGAGTAAAATAGACTACAACATATTTTCATTCTGAACCCAACCCTGTAGTCTACGCGGACGGAGTCGCGGGCAAAAGCTAGTAATAAATATAGAGAGTCTGTATGACTCATTAACATTATTTGTACAGCTGAGAACGAGGCCCTGTCTATAAAAAAATATGTGATGTACCGCGCACATTCTAATAAACACTCATTCGATAATACTCTGCCTCCTAATATGCTTAGTTAAAGTCATTATATTATGCCTATCTACTGAATCATGCTGCGTACAGACTTAAACCCATTGATAGTCGGTAGCTTCGGCACGTGCTAAACATAGCACATATATTATAATGCCTAATGCACATGCCACTCATCCTATTGCAGGAGACAGGCCTTAGTTCACCACAGTGGCCTAACGCGATTATTAGACAACATACATGTTACCTAAGTATTTACCTACTCCCGCGAAGATTTTTTCGCTATTAGACACGGCACGCATCGTACAGCGGTTCCTCGCTCCGGGCTCCTAACCACGGTAGTTTGGGGAGGCCATTGGTGGGTGTATATCTCTTTATATTTAAAAATGTACAAGAAAATACTATAAAATAAAGTGTACTGCAGTGAAACAATAGCATCATGTTTTGCTCTCCCGCCGAAAAGAATACAAGAATATAATGGCAGTTGCGCGTGTGTCCAGTTCGACCTGGGGTGCAGCGAGTGGCGGCGCACGCTGGTGGGCACGGTGCGCAACTCCGCGCTGCCGCTGGCGCTGCTGCTCACTGGGTACCTCTCTGACACGTAAGTTATAACTATACGTAGTATATCGGTAATTGCAATATTCATTTAAATATAAACAATGTGCATATTTTTCTTTAAACAGAAGTAACAGGACTGATGGTAGATATAGGAACGGTACCTACAAGTACAGAATTGCTAAATTAAACTGTATCGGTTGTCCCTTAACAGTTGACACGTTTAATGCGGTTCAAAGGATTTCCGCCCGAATTTCGATAGATTAGATTAAACCTATGTCAAAGTCAAATTAAGAACTTTAAAAAGGGAAGGTATGTATCGCGTACCTTTCAATTACGTTAATTATTAATCGAATTTGCAGATTTAACATGGAGCTAATTGCACGGATACTTAAAATGTTATCTTATCTGTTTAAGAATAGTGATACTACATCTTTATAGCTTTGTCGATTATTTGAATACGCATTATCATGCTACTTTACCTTGTTTTCTTTCAAAACAAGTAGAGCACGCTATTGTCAGCATAGATTGCAGATTCAATGATTTTCGGCCGTATATGCGTTGATGCCTCATAGAAAACTGACTTCAACAACTTGTTATATATTTTTGTTTAATACATACATAGATACATAACCTCACGCCTGTATTCTCAGAAGGGGTAGGCAGAGGTGCATTTCTTGCACCCACGTTTTGCCAGGTAAGACCAGTCCCACGTAGTAGGTGACGTGCCTATTGCCATTTTTCGGGCACATTTCCAGACTCCGTGCTGCTACTGAGAATTTACTAATGGAAAAACCCAATAACACTTTGCCCGACCCGGGAACGGAAACCGAGGACCTCTAGATCGCACGGCACATACTTGTGCCGCGAGACCAAAAAAATTTTTTTTTTTAAATAGTACAATTTTTCCTCCAGATACGGCCGTCGCACTGCGTTCTGCATATTCTCGGCGTGCGCTGGCGTGCTGGGCATCATCAAGGGCTTTTCTGTCAACTACCAGATGTACGTCGCCATGGAGTTCTTCGAGGCTGCGCTCGGCTACGGGTTCAACAGCGCCGCCTACGTCATGAGTAAGTTCATGACTGTACCGTCACCTTTACAGATTAAAATAAAAACAAAGTACCTACAACTGGAACGAAATACCTATGATTTAGGTATTCTGTAAGGTGACGCTTTAAGGATAAGTATTAACATTAACACAAGAGACATGTAGTAAGTAATACGCATTCTGTTTGGTACCCCTCGTGACGTAGTCAGCGCAATTATGTTCCCCACCTGAAAGAAGTTCTTGTGTAGTCAAATCAAGTCAAGTATTTCAATCAAGTCTGGGTGTTTGAAACTTGTGTCTAAGTGTGGACTACTGTGTTAAGGTTTTTCATTGTGCATTTTATTTGTTTCTTGGTCCAAGTCTCTATCCATAGAAACAAACAATGTGCAAGTGTATGTGGCGCGCAGTGGTGGAGATGGCGCGTCCGTCCCTGCGCGGCGCGTTCGCGTGCGCGACGGGCGTGGCGTACGGCGCGGGCGGCGTGCTGTTCGCGCTGCTGGCGTGGGCCGTGCGCTCCTGGCGACACCTGCTGTGGACCATCCACTCGTGCGCGCTGCTGCTGCCGCTCTACTGGCTGCTCGTCGACGAGAGCGTGCGCTGGCTGCACGCGCGCAACAGAACCTCGCAAGCCAGCGCTGTCATACGCAAAGCGGCTCGCTGGAACAAGGTACATTGTCATCACCTTTTAATAACCATCACAATAATTGCCGTACATCCTTATTCAGCATTGCAGTTATTTGCTGAAACGCTTAACATATATGTACGCTTGTTTCATATAAGTCATGGCGACGGCCACTGAAATTAAACTTTTCCGTAGGTGATATTAAATGAGGAAATAATGAAGAGGCTGGATGAAGACTGCGTCGAAACAGAAGACTCGATGAAGCCAAAAGAGTCGTCATGGAATCCGTGGGTGCGCCTGGTGAAGTCGCGCGTGCTGATGGCTCGCTTCGCGGTGTGCAGCTGGTGCTGGGTGTCGGTGTCGTTCGTGTACTACGGCCTCACCATCAACTCGGTGTCGCTGTCGGGCGACAAGTACGTCAACTTCGCGCTCAACATGGCCATGGAGATCGTCGCGTCGCTGTTGCTCATGATGGCGCTAGAGCGCTTCGGCCGCAAGTGGAGCATCTTTGGAGCGTTCGTGCTTTGTGGCGTGGCGTGCGTCACGCCCTTTTTTGTCGGTGCGTTGTTCACTCAACTGATTAATTATCGCAATAAACCTTTATACTGATGATATCCTGTGCGATTGCAGCGCACTCCGGCACCGGACTGGGCTTGTTCTTCGTCGGCAAGCTAGCGATCACGTTCGCGTTCAACTCGATCTACGTGTTCAGCACGGAGCTGTTCCCCACCAGCACGCGCAGCTCCGCGCTCGCCGCCTGCTCGCTCGTCGGCCGGCTCGGCTCCATCCTGGCGCCGCAGACGCCGCTACTGGCAAGTTCTCCGTTTTATTCTATATCCAATGTTTACACTCCACGAAATACTTTTCGTGTTCCCCTGGAAGTTCCTTGCGATGATTATTCCCACAAAAAATGTTTTGAGGCGTTAGTAGATGAGTACAAGATTACTTCAGTATTTATAATAATGTTTAGTTGTTTAATGGAAGACCACAAAATAAACTGCTTGAGGTTTATGTAGGGTAGCGTAGGACCGTGGTGTGAGTGTGTGAGTGTGTGTGTGCAGAGCGGCGGCGTGCAGGCGGCGCTGTACGGCGCGTGCTGCGCGCTGGCGGCGCTGGGCGTGCTGGCGGCGCCCGAGACGCGGCGCGCGCACCTGCCGCGTGACGTCACCGACGCAGAGCGCATGCGCACGCGCCACGCGCACGCACTCCCGCCTGAAGCCGCGCCGCCACCGCCCCCCACACCCAGAGTGCTCTCCGCAGACTCCTGATGCCACGATTACATACATACATATGTACTTCATTTTTGTCTCCTATGAAGTACTCCTAGACTTCTAGTAGTGGCAGCAAATAATGCTCCCAGTCTTATTTTATACATACATAGCCTCACGCCTGTATTCCTTAAAGGGGTAGGCAAAGGTGTATTTCTGCAACCACATTTCGCAAATTGTGTTTTTCGTCCCACGTATGATTGCACATATGGGAATCGCAATGAATTTGGCGATTGCCGTTTTTCGGGCACAATTCCAGACTTCGTGCTACTACTGAGAGTTTTCCAGAGAAAAAAGCAATAACAGTTTGCCCATCGAATCCGGGACCCCTAGATCGCACGGCACCACAACCACGCAAGACCACGAGGCAATCCTTAATCCATAATCAATATGAAATGTTGGGACTGTGAAATACCGTTGCACCTATTGGCTATTCTGTAGGTTAACGTCCCAAATCACAGTACCTACTTAATGACTAATGACTAATGAGTGTGTACCTGCGCTTGGTGAGCGCACCACCGCCATTAGGTATATCTCTGTACTTAAGTACCTATATTAAATTTAGATGTAAGCTCGTCTGTGATAATATTGTGAGATGTATTATTACTTATGTACATACAATTATATATTTTATTTTATTTGATAATAAAAATGTTGTAAATATAAAACATAAAATTTATTACATGGACAATATGTTTTACGAGAACCATTATAGGTATATTGAATATGTTGGGTTATATTTAAATAAATAGTGTCAGGAAGATGATCCAATATAAAAGGAGAATGCCATTAGAAACACCTGTGAATAGGCTGCTACTAGGCAGGCATGCTCCGTCGTCGACCGCATCGTCGCTTAACACCAGGTGAGATCGTGGTCAAATGCCTGCACTAGATTTTTAAATAAATAAAAAATTGTCACCCAAGGAAACCAGCGACAGCCAGCGACTTAAATAGGTCGGCGCCTCGGATTCCTCGCACTCCTAGTAACATTTACTGCTATATTTTGGAATGAATAGGAAAAGTATAAGCAACGCCATCTATCGTCCAATCACAACGTCTGAGTATAATAAAAATATTTATTTCATAAATTAAAACAATTATAATAATACCACATCCATTTCAGCTAAATATACAAAAATATAAAAAATTCAAATATTGTTGTGGATAAATTTGTACCGCAATACATATTACTTTGAGCACTCAGAATTGTCATCACTTATAAATAGATGCAAGCAGGACAACTTTACAAGTAGGTATAAGATATGGTCATCCGTATAACGATACACAGGCTTAACAACATTAAATATGGCTTTTATTTCTTCACCATAAATTTTGATCAAGGTGCTTTTACTTCACATTCCAATGCAAAGATGGCGACGTGGCGTACTATTTCTAAATATCCGGTTGAGCAATAAAGATTAGCAATTGTCATAGATAGGTAAGTGATTACGTATCAACCATTATAGAAACTAGATATTTCATAACTAAGTTTATGGTGTGACCACATGTTACTAATCGGTATTTTGTAAACAACAAAATGTTGTTATGTTAATTATTGTACTCAAAAATAAAATAAAATTAATAGACTGTTACAGGGCTCTTATATATATTTACAAACATTCAGTCTTACGTTTAACAAATACTAAAGAATATTACATTTCAACGGGTTCGTTTGACTTGCAAATGAACTTGGCGCCTCAACCCAAGGTAAGCGTCGGTCGGTGACAGCACTACGTCACGACCCCCGACTCCCGCCCGTGCCGCGCACTGCGCCGGCGCACACGGCCACACGCTCGCCGCTCTCATGCACACTGCAGCCACACGCGCGTGCTCTGTCGTGCTACGCCACACGAGGAATCAAACGACAATCAACCTCATACAAACCTTTAACCTGTTATACTCGTAGTTTTGTTATCATAAGTGAACAGGCGTAATATAGTGCCAAACAAGACTGAGCGAAACATTAGTCACCGGGAGACGAATATTTCACACGTGAACGTCTATAAATAGCGGGTCGGTACGTCTCCCCTCACTATCATACGCGTTTTTCGCTACGAGTACGAACAGGGAATACGAACGACTAAAAAATATTTGTAGCATAAAAATGTACTACACCAATACTGTCACCCGCACTCACGCGTATGACGTATGACGTAGGTAACCAAATTAGTATCACAATGTGAGTGGAATCATCGTCACGTACGCGTCCAAAATGAACAGTTCCGTAGACCAAGGTCTGTCGAATTAAGGATTCCTCTAAATATTTTTATTGAGCTACTCAAGGGAACTAGCGCGGCAAGAATGGTTAAAACTAGGAAAGTAAAACTTTGAACACCTACACAACCATGTGCGCACATGCGCACGTCGCAGTCTCACAGCTATTAATTAACACCACACACATTAGTGCAAAATAATGACACAATGTGTGGTTTGTTAGTGGCGCTAAGCGCGTGGCGCGACGTCACGTGGCTCCGTCCGCCTTGCCCTCGGTGTTGTTGAGCGGCTGCAACTCTTGCGGCGGCGGCGGCTGCGCCAGCGGCGGCGGCTTCAGGCGGCCGTACACGACGCGCAGCGCCGCCAGCGCCGCGAACGTGAGCGCGGCCGTGCTGCCGAACGTGGCGTCGGGCCCGCGCCGCGCGTACACCGTGGCCACGAACACCGGGCCCAGCGCGCGCGACAGGCAGCCCGCGCCCGTCAGCACGCCCATCCACACGCCCTGCAACACGCCGCGCCGTCAGCCCGCACGAGCCCGCACGAGCCCACACGAGCCGACACTGGTCACTCACCTGCGGCCGCGGCCCCAGCACTTTGGAGAATATGGTCTGAATGAGCGTGACGCCGAGCGAGTAGCCCACCGACACGCACGTGTAGCCCAGCAGGAACTGCGGCACGGTGAGGCCGCGCGAGGACGCGCACCACGCCTGCACGTGCTGCGGACACCCGCCGCCCGCCTCCGTCGCGTTCAGCGGCGCCAGCGGCGGCGGGCCCGGGCCCCACGGGATGCACAACACTGACGCCATGCCCGTCAGCAGGAACCCGCCCCACAACAGTAACGCACTGGGACACAACACATACGTTATTTCATGAAGAAATATATATCTTTGATTAAAATTACCATCAAAACAAAGAAAATAGTTTACAAAGGTTAATTTTATAAATAAGAGTAAGAATATAGGCTGATTGGCTCACCGCTCCTCGAAGAACTTGGTGAGGGGCGATATTAGCGCAAAAGTGGCGCACGCGACGACGGCGCCGGCGCTCATGAGCGCGCCCATGTACTCGAGCGCCTGGCGCTTGCTCCACGCGAACTGGTCCATGGTGAGCGACGTGGCGAGCGTCTCCAACAGCACGAAGTTGAACACCAGCACGAAGAACGCGCCCACCAGCGTCCAGCTGCTCACCAGGTCCGGCTTCAGAGACTTTAGCGCTTCCTTCTCTGGAAATGTCATTGTGTATTGGAAACATTATACAGCCTGTTTAGTTTTAACTTCGATATCAAATATTAAAACTTGTTTATGTATGAATTAACTTTATAAAAATTAATGGTGAATGCAATAGTGTACATGGGGACGGCGAGTTACACTCAGGATAACCTAAAATTCATAAATTACGAGAATAACGAAGATTATTGAATATAGTAATTCAATAAATAATAATATTTGTAGTACAAACCGGATTCCTTCCCCTGAGCGATCATAGCCTCGCGCGCGGCGATCTTCTTCTCCTTGAAGCACCAGGGCAGGAAAAGAATAAAGTTGATCGTGCCGAGCACGGCGTTGATCCATCCGGCGGCGGTGTACATGTCGAGCCGCAGCACGGTCTCGGGCTGGGAGGGCTCGGCGTAGGGCGCGCCCGGGCCGAGCGGCGCGGCGGCCGCCTGCAGCGCCGGCCCCACCACGAAGCCCAGCACCTGCGCCAGCGACACCGCCGCCACCGCCCGCGTGCGCTCCGACACCAGCGTCGCCGCCGACAGGTACGAACGAGCCACCGCTATGTTTGCTGCAACACAACGAACGTGTTCGCCGTATTACCACAGCAAATATTTAATTAATAACGTGCTCTGCAGTGTACGTAGCATTACAAAACATGCTATTAAAATACTATGTCAAATGTGATGATGACGGCTTCTCTGTGCATTGAAATGTTACGATTACGAGCCAAAATGTGGCCTCACCAGAACTGACCCCGACGAGGAATCTGGCGAACACCATCCAGTACTTGGCGTAGGGCCTGGTGAGGTGGAGGTGCGAGTACAGCGCGCTCGCCAGCACGAACAGCGCCAGCGTGGCGAGCAGCGGGCCTCGCGCCGAGCCCGCGCGGTTGGCCCACAGCCCCAGCAGCGGCGAGAACAACAGCTGGCCCAGGGGGTTCGCGCCCACGGCCAAACCCAACACCTCCTTCTGCGCGCCCGGCTCCAACTGCAAATGCCAAACGACACATTAAAACTTTTCCTATTGATTGTAGTGTGATAAAATCAAGCAATGAAACGGTTAGGATTTTAAAAAATACACTGAATACTCAAGAGTATTACTATTAATAAAATTCTCTTTTTTAACAACAACTTTATATTAGAATATATAATATAGAACACACACAAGGAGAACTGGGAAGTAGGTACGAAACTAATCTGCCCTGTGGCAAGGGGGCGTTAGAATCCCACCACGGTATCCCCTGCCTGTCGTAAAAGGCGGCTCAAAGGGGACCTTGGGGTCACTGGGCGCGCTGCGGGGGCAGTGCATCCTCACTAAAAGTGACCCCCGAGAGGGGCGGTGGCACTGCGCCCCTTACAACTCCGAGACGGCCGAGACATTTTCACTGTGGCATCACTGTGGGTGCCTCTCACCCACACACCGTGGTCGACCCATCCGGCGCGAAGATGGCCACCGGGGGTTTTGATCGGTATGCCGGCATAGGGATTTTGTTAGGGACCTAGCCCGGCATTAACATCTGCGCGGACGTAACGTCGCCGCGCGCCGGGCTGGAAGACCGGTGACCCCGACTTACGCTTCCTGCCTCCCTCCCCCAGGATTGGCGGGAAGTATTTAAATGAACCGCTGCTCAATCTGACTCACTGAACGTAGCGCATTGATTCATGTCGACTTTCTGTGAGACGTTGTTACCACATCTTTGGGCGAGGCCATTCTTACCGTAGTTTAATTACGATGTGGCTCTGTCCCTTTTTTACGATACATTCAGGGTACAAGTCACAATCAGATTTGCTCTCAAGAGAGAGAAGCAATAATACGGAATTGGGTAGTAAAGGGAATGTGCTGTACCTATAGATATTTACCTACATACATGTACATACATATGTACATGTGCCTATATGTGACACCAATAGGTACGGCTTATCATTCGCAGTATACATTGTAATGAAGTATGACGAAACGAAGACGATACACGTGACGGCGGAATCTTTGGCGACAACACCAAATAACAATCATTCTGTTGTTTGAAACCGCATAACCATGCCATCTAAAACCACAGAAATATTCTCTACGCTCTCGGCTCGCTCTCTGTATTCAAACATGACTTAACACGATGCATTTTACTGCTCACTTTGAAAAATTTCTTAGTTAAAACAGAGCCGATTGGCTAATAAATAAGCGCTGTATATTGCTGTTTGAAGTACAGAAATGACGCAGTAATTACACCCGCACAACACAATATTAGCGTCACGCAAGCTCTGCCCCCGACATTACTGCTGAACGATTTTGCGACACACAAACGGAGCGAACAATTTTAAGGCTCTACCATAAGGTCGCTAGGATGATAATATTTAACCCGCAGTTGATTGAACGTGTTTGCTTACCATCAACTACGGTGTGGTCTTTTTATCGTGCCCGTATAATAAGTCTCCTTGAAAAATTGTTCTACAGACCGGCTTCTCTACAATTTACATGCTTTTTTTTAAGATAACGCCAGGATCCTCAACACTGGCTCCATTTACACAATCTATATTTATTTTATAATATTACCGAAAATCGGTAATGTATACGAAATTCCACGATTTTTCAGGCATAAAACAGTTTGAAGTAATAATAATTATATCACTGAAGCAAGCATGGCGCCCGTCTCTTCTGACGGAATGAAGATGCGTGTGACGTCACTCGCTCGTGTTGCATACATATATCTGTGCCACACTCGACAGGCAAATATGATAGCTCGCTAGTGTTCATATAAATAGGAGCTACTGATTACTTATCAATACGCTCGCCTCCTAAAGTATCTAATGTACAGAGACATTACCAAACATGACGCACTACAAGATACATTCATAATTTAGTTATCGATTTGGTTGTCTAGCCGTAACAGCATTAGTGTTTAGTATGACAATTCCAAACATTTAACTTTCACATCACGTTCAAAGGAATATGTGCAGACAATATTGTTGTGTGTAAAATATAGACACATGAATATAACTGCGGATACCTATTCATTTTTCGAGTTGCAAACCGACCAAAAGGATTTCCTTCCTATAGTGTTAAAATGTAGGGGGCTTGAGGTTGAAAAAAGCTTTAACGGCAAAAACGACAAAACCAAGCAAAAACAGCAATAGGAACAATGAAACAACGGATAGACATGATTGTTTGCTTGACAGCAATATCAATGTGTACGTAATATCAGTGGTCTATACAATTTCGTTAGTATCTCGTAAGGGATTAGAAAAGATAGATTTGGCAGAAAGATTACTACTACACTAATATAGCCTGATCACTTAATTTAGATTGTAGCGTCATTTAACGCGCCTACTATATTGAATCATCATCGTTATCATCGCCCTTGTACGTCTCACTGCTGGGCACGGGACTCTTCTACCACTATGAGGGTTTAGGCCTTAGTCCGCCACTCTGGCCTAGTGCGGGTTTGCGGACAACACACCTAGGAAATTTCAAAGAACTTTTAGGTGCGCACGTTTCCTCACGATGTTTTCGTTCACAGTTACAATACGTGATAATTCAATGTGTATTTGGGGCTGGAACCCGCGACCGGCGAGATTTTCAACCAGGCGCCTAAACAGGTATTTTACGTCTTAAAAATTCCACAAACAGTAACAGCTCTTCTTCAGGTCGATTTTCCGTATGAATACTGTAGATGGATCCGGTACACCTGTTACCTGATTACGACTCATACATTTGGTACCTATGTGTACAAAGATTATTGTATATTAATTACACGAGTATCGTATACAATCCACAGTGATAATGTAAAGTGTGGTAAGTACATTCGCGTGAGTAATGGGCACTGGGGCAGTGGTCGTACTGTGAGCCGGCGCGCGCCCCGCGGCACCTCGCGCGAGCCCACGCCGCGTCAGCCACGACACATCTCCCACACACACACTGCCATCTCCCCGATGCGTCAATATGCATTGAAAAATCTGCAATTGACACGTAAGTTGGTACCACATATTCTGTACCACGGGAGCACCACAATTCTGTCCTCCGAGTACACTCACACTGGACACGTCTTACCACAATACTTAATTTATTTTGATAAATTAAATGTCCCTGGGTCTCGCGGTACTATCTAGAGCTCCTGGGTTCGATTTCCAGGTCGGGCGAAGTGTTATTGGGATTTTCGATTAGGAAATTCTCAGTATCAGAACGGAGTCTGGTATTGTGCCTGAAAAACGGCAATAGACTAGTCCCTTATTACCTACGTGGGACGAAAAAAAAACACGAGTGGCGAAATTTGGTTACATGAATACACTGTTACCTTCCTCTCTGGGAATTCAGGCTTAAGGCTATGTATGTATGTGTGTAAATTATTTAAATACCGAACTTAATCCAGTATCAGATACGGGTACTAAACTTGCGAATGTCTTAAAAACATCGTAATATTTCTTTTTGCATAGATACAATCGCCAGAGTCCATGACGCAGTTGGCTACCCACCGGCTTGTGCATCGAAGGCCGCGGGTTCGATTCCCGCACCGGGACAAATGTTTATGTAATGCACAATTACAGGTCTGGTGATTTGTGAGAATGAAGTCTGTCGTAGTTATTGATACTGAAGATGCAAGACTTGTATTTTAGTGTGGGGTCGGGACTATGCAAGTGACGGTTAGATGTACCTACATTAACTACATTTTCAATAATTTATATGAGGAAAACGTTCCGCAACGCTCACAACTTATTGACTCGCTGCAACACGGTATCGACACAATGTTGGACCTATATGCGACTTAATTGGAAGCAATATTATTAACATACGTTAATTGTGTAAATGGAGCGGCCATTGGCAGCCAATACTTGAAAATTCACGAAATAACTTAGTGGTTGGAAATATTACGTTCAGTGAGTCAGTGTGAAGTCCACACGCAAACCCTCCACGATGAACATCTCATACGCCGATGCACTCATCGTTCCAATCTCAGTGATCACATGTGTAGCAACTTGCAGTATATCAGGAACTGTACATATGTATGTATGTAGATGTTCTTACTATCGTGATAATAAGATAATAGCGAATCTTATCTGTTTTTCAGAATAATATAACTCAGAAAGACATTTATGTCGAGTTAAGAAACATTTCTATTGTTCTGCGTGCGTTTTTATTTATATAATAGAGACTAGCTTTTGCTCGCGACTCCGTCCGCGTAGACTACAGGGTTGGGGTCAGAAAGAAAATAAGTTGTAGCCTTTGATTGAAGAAATTCGTATATTTTAAACTGAAAAGTTACTAATCTTATATAGCCTGCATCTCAAAATCCTTTCTTAGGGAATGCATACGTCATAGTAGCTTTATGCACGCAAAGTCTCAGCCCGATCGGTTTAAAATTGACAAAGTTTCATACAAACTTTCATCCCCTATTTTATCCCCTTGGGTGTAGAATTGATCAAAATCCTTTCTTAGCGGCTGCCTACGTCATAACATCTACCTGCCTGCCAAATTTCAGCCCGATCCGTCCAGTGGTTTGGGCTGTGCGTTGATAGATCACTATTGGCCGAATACTGAAACGCTACCTACTTAATTTGAGGGCGACTTATATTTATGTGGCTGTTATAATTTAAGCGGTATATACTTTAAAAATGTCATGTAAAATAACTTTTTGTGGCAATGTTGCCATTTATGGAAATTTAAGTGGGCATTAGTTAATAACAGTCTTAAAACCGATAAATGATTTTTCAGTATACCGCTTACATTATAACAGCCACTTAAAGTTAGAGTCGCCTTAAAAGTTAGAGTTAGTTAAGTTAAAGTCGCCCTCAGATAAAGTAGCGTTTCAGTATTCGGCCATAAGTCAGTCAGTCACCTTTGAGTTATATATATTTAACATAATTATTTATTGTTGTTGCATATTTGTCTGCCTCGTGGTCTCGCGGTACAAGTATGTGCCGTGCAATCACGTGGTCATGGGTCCAATTCCCGGGGCACGCAGTGTTATTGGGGTTTCCCATTGAGAAATATTCAGTACGGCACGGACTCTGTAATTGTGCCTGAACAACAGCAATAGGCACGCACCATATTACTTGGGACAAAAACACAATTGGCAAAATGTGGCTGCGGAAATGCATCTCTGCCTGCCCCTTCGGTGAGTACAGCTTTATGTATATGTATGTATGTATTTGCCGGTTAAATAAAACGCAACTCTGTAATGTGAATTAGAATTTTGACTCAATTCAGCAGGCTTTAATTTATTTCCTGCGCCGCGCACGTCTCAGACAAAACGTTGTCGAAATAGTGGCACAGCGACGACACGCGCACGCGCATGTAGCTCATGAGTTACATACGAGCGAAGTGCTTATGTATTAAAACATAACAGATTCAATTGAACGTATGCGACACGCGACAACGTCCGATAAGTGCGCTTCGATAATGTGATACGCGACCGCCGCGCCCGCCTCGACTCGCTTTTGTCCCACATTGTCCTACACCATTAGCTAGTACCAGCGTGCCATTAAATGTAAATAGTCACACTTACTGATGCCCATTCATAACCCATAGACCGCGTTAAGGATCTATCTTACCAGAAAAACAGCACAGGTGGGCACCGTACGCATCGTCGGCTGTATCGCGACACAAGTACACACTCTACGGGTGTGAAGGTGCGGGTCACAATTCGCAGATTTAAATTGTCCTTGCACGAGCACCCCGGGCGCAATGATCACGTTGACGCAAGTCTCACGCGACCCCCCAGGAAAACGGAAACTAGCTCAAATGGACAATTCCAGCGCCTGCATCCAAATTCCACGCTGAGTGTAAGTCAAAGGCACAGCACACGTGTCTTGTCGACGTAAACTAACGATTCTGGTTTCGACACACATTTATTATCACGGCCGTCAAGTTATTCTTATGTAATTAAAATCAAAGTAGAGCATCCAACAACCAGTGGATGGATAAGCACGTATTATTAATTGTGATGGACCAAAGTTGTGTTATTATTTAGTAATAAGTAAGGGCTTTTTCGTATTAGGTACGCGTCTTTACTTATTACTGTTCTATGGCTTATTAATTAGACTCATCAATCTAGGCTACAAATTAGCGAACATCGGGCGAGGCCGAAGTGGTGCAACTGAGTCGCATAAAAAAAACATTACAATAACACGCTATACAATACTTTGCAGCAGCACCGAAAAACTCTTTTTAAGATGAGTACCTAAATTGAGACAATCATAGTGTGAACAAAACAAACTCATCAGCAACAAAAGAAATCGTTTCTTAATGTTGAATTAGGACTGTGACTGTTGAGTTTAATCACGGAGTATTCACGTATAAAAAATAAAAGTATGTCTGGTCTAACTTTCACTGTGGAGCCTGTCAACGCAGTCCACGGACGGACAAAACAAACGCAAGAGTAAAATTGGGGCATAGCAATGAAAGCAACAAGGAGTATTTGTGTGATAAGAATTTGTATGACAGAACACGATGCGTGCAATGCTTTTGGATGTAATGTGACAATCGTAAAACATTATCAGAAGGTTTGGTCACTTAAGGCGTAAGGACGATAGAAAATGTATGCACACAGTGACTATGCATACGAAATCTATAACAAGTTTCAGAAAACGGTCCAAAGGGTTAGTCAGAGATAAGGGTCAATCCTCCGCAAAATATCATTATACTAAGTTTATAATTTGACACCGGATAAAAGATCGTAGGAAAATATGTTATGGATATGCATTATGTATGCCTGACGAAGGAAGCAGGTGTTTATCAGTAATTGAATAGGTTGTTATATAATAATTCTATAGCTGTCAAATTTTGGGGTCACGGAACCGTGCATCGTGCATAGTTATACCGAAACCAATTTTAGTGCCTATATCACAAAACTAGTTTTACAAATAAACTATCAAAATAATCACAAAAATAGTAATGACCGTACACTCTGACATGTGAACGGAGGGACTTTGGCTAACGTAAAATCTTAGGGTTTAATTTGGATGATACATATATTGGATAAGTCTAAGATTGACATTTGTGATAGTTCCTATGACATTAACAGTATTAAGTATGTGCTAAATATAACTATTGATTACGTTTCCTTGTATCACAAAATAATATGAAGGTGCTCCGTGAGTATAGACTATGTATAGACATATAGGAAACATTTTCCGGTCCTAAATGAATCACTTAAAAAACATACATACCTATAGTATGAATAGGTATACCAATATTACTGACAAATAAAAAATAAATAGCCCCCAACATACATATACTGACTCTACATTAAGATACAAGTCTTGTAACATGGTTATCTCAAACTACGAGAGACTTTGCGCTCTCACAATCAGCCAAGCCTGAAATAGATTTTTGTGGGTGACACATACATCTCGGAGCGGGAATCGAACCCGCGGTCTTGTGAAATGAGATTCATAAACTGTTGTCTAACCAACTGCCGCGGAGAAGTAAAGCGATTCACTCTCAAAGAATTTTATTGTGACTGATTTTCAGCATCAAAAATTACTATGCTTTACTTTATTATAGTAGCAGTCATTGCTGTCCATCCTTTGCCAAACAGCACGTTAACATTTTGATTGAAGAGGCTAGGTACGCACCAACATTGTTATACCGCGTTATGTTTACTAACAAAAATATTGGCAACATGTTTCAACGGGTGGCCGAACTTGTGTGTGTGTGTTTCAATCAGAAAGCGAGAGCGTCTGAGAATTGACCGAGAGTAAGGTAACAGGGACACGCACCTTGTCCAAGTAGGGCCACACGCCGGTCAGCACAATGCTGAAGCCCAGCGACATCTGGAACATGGTGAAGTAGATGACGTAGACGCTGCGCCAGCGCTGCCGCCGCTCCTCCGCCGTCTCGAGCAGGCTCGGCGCCACCGGCTGCTCTGCACTCAGAGCAACATTCTCAGCTTCTGCCGCCGTCTCGCCGTCACTCTCTTCTTTCCGCACGCGTCCCGCTATCCCCTTGAGCCACTCCATTTCACATAACTATATTGATATGATATTTTAAACTTGTGTTTACATCGGGTTGGAAGTACTTTGTTTGCAAACAAAGTAAACAAAGAGGTGCGCGTGCGAGCGCGTGGAGACGCGCGGCCGACTCGCCCCACTCCCGCACTGATACTGGCTCATGGCTGCCGAGTGCCGGCTGGTCGCTAGTCAATAGTAAGCGCTGACTCGTTTGTTGGCATTCTCTACAATCTCGCAGTGTATCAACAGTAACGTCACACTGACTCAACTCACCAGCTTTTAGTTTAATGGACAAAGCAAGCAACATTATCTGTAAACTGTATCCGCCGGGTGCCGACATCGCCTTATATTACAGTAATTAAAAAAAAAATCTGATCAATATGGTCTATTTGTTATAGTTGAGTGTTAGAAAAGTGGAAATTTCGTTATTTTCAATTTCCCTACTCTCCTCGTCACCATGGTTGTTTTTAAGAGATTACGTTAATGCAACGTGCTAAAGACTAATTACAGTACTAAATTGAAATACCTTAGTCACTCCGGCACTTCATAAAGGCATCAATCAAGTAGGATCAATCAATCATAAATCAATAGATGTTATTTTGACCCGCCTCATCTCATAGCCATCATTTTTTAAATTTGGCGATATGGGGCTGTGCTGTGGGAATTTGCAGAACGCCGCTTTTCTTTGAAATCTCAATAAGTATCCACATATTAGACAGTAGTTGAACATAATAATTCTTATAAAAATCGTGAAATACGAACAGTAACTTTTAATTCCAATAAAAGCTATCTTAAAGTCGTTGTATACGTTTCTAATTTCTATAACAGATTTCCGAGGGGTATTAGGGAGCTTCCTTTGAATAAGTTTAAGGAATCAATTGAACATAAACTCTACAAAAAACATATCATAGAATTTCCCATTATATTGAAAATAATCAGCCCTGGGAATAAGTAAATTGATCACAGTTTTGTTTAGTTGCTACATTTTGTATCGTTGACATTAATAAAAAATAAAAAATGAAATTTCGTGTTGATGAGGGAGTTATTTGTCGTTTCTTCTCCACAGCTATATGTTTCACATGTTTCAAAGCGGCAATAGTTTAAAATTGACGATTCAAAAAAACTTGTTCAAAAGACTTTTTTTGAATATAGAATATTTTGACCCTGCGGTGGGACGTTACATACGTCCGTTTGGGCTGATAATGATGATGATACAAATGTCTTTTATTTTAATTATTTTTATAAGTACATCCAACAGCTCAAAGCAATGACATGATTTAATATGTCTTTTACATTTTAATGGTGTTTGAGAAAAATGCCTAGAATTGAGTCGAGGAAATACACCTTCTCAAATTTAAACCTGATTTCCTTACTATACTATCAAAATATGAATTTGCTGTAATTTAGATATAACAGATTACATATATATGTACATATATGTTTTTCGTCTGTGTCATGTCATTATTCCATTTGTATTATATTATAAAGGCCTTAAAGTACAATAAATACAAAAAAATACTAAGAGAGTTGTGTAACAAAGCCTACTATACAATATCAGAATATATGAAGGATAACAAAGCTTGGGTATAATAAACTAGCTTTTGCTCGCGACTCCGTCCGCGTAGACTACAGGGTTTGGTTCAGAAAGAAAATAGTAGTCTATATTACTCCACAGAGTCCCATTTATGTCCATACCAAAAAATCATTCAAATCGGTCAAATAGACGTGAAACGTGTGCCGCCGCGCACCGGCCGGCCGGCGCCTTGCACATCATAATTGCGCGCTTGATAATTTTTTCGCTGCGGTGTTATTTTAAAACAGCGATATCTTCTAAGATACTCATTGAAGTCAAATGATGTAAAGGGCAAATTTCTTTTAAATTAAATACTTGTGATGAATAACGTATTTATTTGGATAAGGATTAATATCATCTTTATAAAAACACATTCACAAATAATGCTTTATTTTAGAACAAATTTGGTAAGCATAAAAAAGGTTATAGTGAGCCAATCTTAAAAGATAGACTTATGCTGTCGCGGACTTTTTTTTAGAACTTTTAAAGGGGAATAATTCTGTCATACATTATTTTAGCGAAACTTTAACCGTTTCCGCAGCGCACGCAGCGGAAGTTCTCAAAAGGGAAAAAATACTCCCGATTTTGAAACATTATTTATTGCTGCTCCGCTCCTATTGGTCGTAGCGTGATGTTATATAGCCTATAGCCTTCCTCGATAAATGGGCTTTCTAACGCTGAAAGAATTGATCAAATCGGACCAGTAGTTCCGGAGATTAGCGCGTTCAACCAAACAAACAAACAAACAAACAAACAAACAAACTCTTCAGCTTTATATATTAGTATAGATTATAATCGTAATTCCAGGTCTGACTGGGTCTTCTTCAATGGATATAGCTGTATATACATATTTACTTATTATTTTAGTACTTTGTAAGCAATTAGGTATGTCATGCACACTGAAATGTCTGTGCTTACGGCGGCGTCGTGTGCCGGGTCGGTCACTTCCCTATGAAATGGTTGAGGAGACCGATGACTGGCACATGCGTCATACTCGTGAACGGGTGCTGTTTGTTTGAGTGCCTGATTTGCTTATTTGTATTTATGAACTTTTAACCTAGTTACCTAAATGTTAGTTTCTCCATTCAAGATGACTATTTTATTATTCTTATATTCAATACAACAGTCTGAGATTGTATTAATGAGCTACTCTAATTCGGGAAATTTCTTTCCTGCCCAAGATTCTAACGATGTTTAAAATTGCGGTTTACGTAATTTCAATATAGGCAAATGACATCTTCATCATTGCTCTTTTGTGTTTTATGCTTTTTTGAGTATTAAACCAATGTTACGTGTATTAATTTAGAAATTTAAATTGAACCCAGGCCCATATCCCATTTTGCTCCAATGCCTCATCATACCCCGTACCGAATACCCCATCTTGCCAAAAGGTGGCTTTGAACAAAAAAAAGAAACTATAATAAAATGTTTAATGTATTCGTACAAACAACATACCATATCCAAATAAACAACACTAGTAATAAAATATCAAAAACACATAAATGTGGAGACAATAATTACCTTAAAATGACCTTTGACCTTACACAAAATTATATCGACGAAACGTTAAAACGGTTTTCCGTTTGTAAACAAAAGACACCTTGACTCCCACTCACAATTTCTCTCACACTGATCGTTGGTCACATGAGGCTTGTTATTGGCTTATTGCTTTCTATCCAAAAACGTCTAGTTTCTTGTATTTGTGCGGTACCCCGTCATACCTCGAGACCCCGTCATGCCCCCCTACCCCTATAATTTTTATTTTTTTCTTGATAATGGTGAACAGGGGATTAAGTGTTGATTGTCGGTCTTGTGTGTGGTGTGTTTGATTTAGTTTTCCCTTTTTTCTTCCCTGTCTCGCTGTATCTGGTGAGTCTTTTCTGGTGATTGTTGGCGAGAGGATGGAGGAGCCTCCTAATCCACGTAGTGAATGGATTAAGGGTTGTATGTGGGAGAGACGGGGGGCACGCCTTTCAGTTTCGTGCTCTTTTTCTTTCGTCATTCATCATCATCATCATTCATTATACTAATGAAATTAAATTACTGAAGACTTGGCAGCATGGTCTTCGACCGTAGCCGGTTCCTTGCGGAACAAAGAAAAACAAGTAAGTTTTTTTTGTCTTTTAAATTCATTCCAGTGTTGCCAATTTAGCGACTTTCGTTTAAGTCTTAGCGACAAAAAATTAGATTTGACGACAAAAAATTTATCGACTTATCTGACGACTTTTGGAGTACAAATCAAAACAATTTTAGGGCTTACAGAATTATAAGGTGTCAAGAGATATATATGAAAAACGCAAACGTGCTTCTCGCCAAATTCAAACTTAATATTAATTAAAATTGCATTCGTTTATGCTGTAGTTTCAGCTATTAAAAAAAATATCATTTATTTTTTATTTTTATTACATTTTTTTTTAAAACCTAGCTATAGTATATAGAGAAGCAGTGATGGCCTCGAGGTTAAGGCGCGCGGTCGAGAATTTTGGCGGTCACTGGTTCAAACCCCAGGCACGCACCTCTGACTTTTCGAAGTTATGTGTGTATTCACAATGAATTATCGTGATAAAACCTGCACACCTAAAAGTCCTTAGGAATTTCTTAGGTATGTAGTCCGCCAACCCGCTCTAGGCCAGCGTGGTGGACTAAGGCCTAAACCCTCTCAGTTGTAGAGGAGGCTCGTGCCCAGCAGTTGGACGTATTTGGGCTGATGATGATGATGAGCTATAGTTAAACAACGTTCGGAAATCATCTAATTTAAGATTTGGATTTAAAAAGATCAACTATTGTGTAGAATTTGAATATGTAAAATTTTTTTAGAACAAAATCCTGAGTCCGCTCCTGATAGAATCAGTTTTAGCGACTTTCTGGCGACTTTTGATATTAAATCTAGCGACTTGAAAGAGTTGGCAACACTGATTCATTCTGACAGACAGAAATCAGATTCAGAATTGGTATTGTTCTGCTAAGGAGTTTCCGATCGATTACTAAAATTTTATTCCATTAAACCCGCTATCTGTTTCTAACTAAAATGTTTGTGCCCCGTCAGGCTGTATCCAGATTACTTCAACAAACTGGTAAGTCTAATTTTCGTTTTAATAGATAACAATTCTTTTACATTGTAAAAAGACTATTTCAATGCGTAGTTATGTTAAATGATTACACTTATAAAGTATTCGACAAATACATTCTAGTATTCATTGTAAACCGAAATCAGAAGTTGATAGTTGCATATAGATCAATTTTCCTGACTGTATGTTACATAACATGTCGGTATAACCTAATTGGTACAAGAGAACCTTTTCATAGATACTATAGATAATATATAGATACTACGATTGCACCTTTGCGTATATTTAAGACGTTTATCTGCAGTGTACGTTGTAGTATAATTATTCATATTGTTAATAGATGAAGTTCGTATCTTTATAGTGAATATTCACGCTAAACATCCAATCACTTACTTATTCGAGGTTTTATAAGATTTATTAATTCCCTATTACAAAGTAAATTATATTATCATCAGTTCATTATATTATGAATGTAAGTAGAAAAAAATTGCTATAAGTCAGACTGGACACAGCAATGGTATGGAAATAAATACCATAATATATTTCCTAAATATGTATGCTGTTTAATGCCTGCTTTTACCCTCAGTTCCATTTTTATTAATAAAAAGTTGAAAAACGTTCTTAAGAGTAAAACAATCCTTTAATACTTAGCATTATCCTGGATAACAAAGGCCTATTCATCCTCTATTTATCTCTTTCAAAAATTGTTTGGGTGTGACAGTGCAACAACTAAACCTATTTTCACATGTATAAAAATTTGGATTATTTCTGTAAACATTCTATCCATAACAGTGATCAAACGTTATTTTAATTACCCTTTAGTTCGCCGCTACCATGACGGGCACTTCAAGCCCCCCACCATGGATGACTTGCCCGTGCCACGTGGCTCATGGCAGACACAGTATGATGCCAACCA
Source organism: Hemaris fuciformis (assembly GCA_907164795.1). Classification (NCBI taxonomy): domain Eukaryota; kingdom Metazoa; phylum Arthropoda; class Insecta; order Lepidoptera; family Sphingidae; genus Hemaris; species Hemaris fuciformis. Next base: position 16,438,245 of record OU015442.1, read on the forward strand.
GCGCCGCTACAACACTGCTCTCTTCTTAGGACTTGCATTTGCAACCACCACATTCATTGTTGTATGTATAATGTTACTTTTAACATGAATACCATGTTTAGAAACGCAGACAGTGAAATGTAAGGTTCCTCAACCACTAATCTCCACACAGCAGTGTTGGGCAGAAGTTAATTGAACTAACAATTAATTAATTGTTAATTGTTGCCACTGCAATTTACAATTAATTAATAGTTCATTGTCATTTTCACAATAACAATTGATCAATTGTTAATTGCAGTGGCAGCAATTAACATTTATTAATTGACAATTAACTTTTGCCCAACACTGCCACACAGTCATGAGTGTGTGATATCACTAGACATTTTGTTGTGGACCAGGTATTATGCAATTTTAAGTCCTAATCAGATATCTATAATACAAATGTATAAGATTGCCTCCAGAATGTAATGTCAAAAGTATGTGACATGTAATCCAAAATCTTAACTGTATAAAACTAATTAAAGCCTTGTCCAATACTACCAAAAATAAATCTAAAAATATTTCATACTAGTTAGCATTGCATTTAAGAGACCTTATATTCAAACAATTTCAATAATCATTATTACAGGCCAAGAGTTCGGGACTGCTGTACCTCAACTTCTCGCCCCCCAAGTCTCTGGACTAAGCTCCTGTGTTTAGAAGCCAGAACAGCATTGACATCAACTAAAATCAGTAGTGCAAAATACAAGAAATAATGCATTGTATTTACCTTAAGAGCTGAGCTGTGCTGTTAAATATTCTTATAGTATTTAATTAAATAGCTTTTTCGTTTTATTCTGTCTGTTCCTTTGTGTATTAATTAACAAACAGTGTCCATCTTCAAATACATTTTAGGATAATTGCATTCATGCAATTTGTTAAATATTATGTTGTCATGCTTGTATCTTTTAATACTTGAGTTTTTCTACAATTTAAGAAAGTTATGCAGTTATATATTAAAGAATAGTCCCCATAAAAGGGAACCTTTCCCTGAATCATAATAAAATTTTCTTATAGGTGTGTTAAAACACTATTTCACCGATTCATATCCATCATTTGATGTCATTAATTATATTATGTATAGGATGTGATACTATGGAGATTAATTCATAACATCATTCTTATTGTTTGCTTCAAAATGTGTAAATAAATTGATTTTAAAATGAAGGATATATCACGAATACTGAACTCATTGCCAAATAGCCAACTAATTGGCTGTATAATTTAGATAGAGCAAAATTTATTGACTGATCTCATGAAGAATCTGGGGGCACGGCAGTGCCCCCGCCAAGTCGAGCGAAAAAGCGACACGGCCGTACTATACTTTTCTCGAAGCAACTCAGGCCATTTTCGACACCCTATAACTTCGTTGTGGATAAACCTAGAAACCTGAATTTTTAGTTACCAAGCAAGAATGGTATAAACTCTGTATATTTCAAATTTCATTCAATTTGAACCAGTAGTTTAAGAATTATAACTAGTCAAACTTCGCAGTTTTGGTCACTCACTGACCGATCATCAAAACTCTAAGGCACTTCTAGCCGACATAGAAGCTTCAAATTTGGAACACAATTAGGTTTTAGTGTATAACTTAAGGAAAAATTATAATATCTTGCAATTTCGGTCTAGTTTTCTAGATACACAAACTGCATAAATACTTTGTAATCCCATATAAATATATACGATTACAAAGATACATTTGCAGTAAATAAATTAGTGTACCTGTATACAGGGTTGGGCAGTATTTGAATTACTTGTAATTGAAATACAAATACGTATTTTGTATTTGTATTTTAATTACTTTCTTAAAATGTAATTTGTATTTAAAATACGTGTAGCCGAAGTATTTTGTAATTAGTATTTCAAATACTCGAGGCTTCAAAATACATTTATTAAAATACATTTAGCCTTCATTTAGCGATCATGAGTGTGAGTGCGAGGCGAGAGTGCAATGATGGAAAAGCCTCGAAATTTACAGACTTTTATAATATTGGACATTAAATTTGTGCTCATCAGGACCTGCAATAACAAAACAAAAACCGCCTCAAAAAAAAAACTATTCCAAAACAAATAAATATGCATTATTTTTATTTTGTAATTTGTATTTTGTATTTCAATTACAAATAGCTAAAATACTGTATTTTGTATTTCAAATACCTTACTTAAATGTATTTTGTATTTCGTATTTTAATTACTTGCGATACAGTATTTTGTAATTTGTATTTCAATTAAAGCAAAGCATGTATTTTGCCCAGCCCTGCCTATATAGTATAAAATAATGGAATAATAGGTGTAGCTAGATAAGTAGGGATGGTATTGAGGTTTAGGCGTGAGGTCGAGAATCCCGGCGGTCGCGGGTACACACCCTAGGCACACTTATCTGACTTTTCGAAGTTATGTGTGTATTATTATTGCTGGGTGCTGAAATACAGGTTTTACCTAGTTCGGCAAACAGATGCTCTATATTTATTAAAAAATTGTATAGCCTATATTATTTATAAAGTCATTTGTAAAATATTTTTTTGCCCAATAAAGTACTTATTACTTACTTACTTATTAGCAATGAATTAGTATTCGGGAAGAGCTTACTATAGAAATGACCCGTGGCACTAAAAGTGAGATACATTGTGTTTTCATGCGATTGCCAAGTCTAACTATTTTATTTTAAACATAAAAGATTTTTAACATTGATATGGTCACTATAAGATGGTGTCTGGTAAGCTAAGTGCATAATAACTTAAGACAGAAGTTCCCTTAAACGGGGACTGAATAAATTCATCGACTTGGTATCATATAGATCTCACAACTTTTTAGGGCAAAAGAACTGAGTTGCGAGACTTGGGGTTTTTTACAAGTTTTGTTTTTTATGGGATTTATCTTCCTGGAAGATGGGTACTTTTAGTGCCATGACACAGTGCATGGTTCCATGTTTAATACACATTCAAGTTGGCCTGTGTACTTTATGGTTAAAAATTAAAATAATCCACGTGAGATTGGGGGCGTAGAATTAAGCCAGGGTGTCCCCTGCCTGTTGGTTAGAGGGGGGCATTGTAGAGCAATGCTCTACCTTAATAATCAAGTAAGAAGCGAAATAAAATTAATTTATTTTTTATACTTCCTCTCTATTTGAAATCACAGCTCCTACCCTAAATTTAAGTGTAGCTATGGTGCTGCCTACCTGTCCTAAAAGGTTACTAAAGGTCATCAGGCTAGATGCGAAGGCGACGCAGAGCGTGTTGCCTCATGACTTGCGGTAGTCCATACCGACCGAGACTAAAATTTAGTCAATCCAACTATGCGCCTGGTGGAAATGGAAACCGATTCGTGGCGTTTCGCCCTTTGATATCACGTACCGCCCCAAATGCGCATGACATCCACAGACAGATTTTAATCTGATTATTACCGTTACTTGTCAGTTTATATACGAAAACCTCATGTAAGTCCAAAAAAATTTTGGTCAATTTCATAAATTTTGTGATGTTCATAATAAAAATACTAGGAACAAATGTAATCTTGTACAACACGTAACTCGTCTCCGGAAAATTAATAACTCTTTTATGGGGCAATGTATACGCTTCTATAACAAACTTCCAAAGGGTATTAGGGAGCTTCCTTTGAAAAAGTTTAAAGAATCAATTAAAGAAAAACTATATAAAAACGCTTATTATAAAACGTCAGATTATATTGAGGATAATAAGCCCTGGGAGTAAGTTAACTGATCGGAGGTTGCTGCAATTTGTATCGTTATGACATGTATGAGGTTAAATTAAATATAATAATTAAAAATGTAATTATAATTAAAAATTATTAGGTATATAAAAAAATGACATTTCGTGTTGCTGAGGGAGTTTCTTGCCGTTTCTTCTCCACAGTGATAACACGTTTCGAAGCGGCAATAGTTTAAAAAAACTTAATTGACGATTCAAAAGCACTTGTAAATGTCTATTTGAATAAAGGTGATTTTGAGTTTGAGTTTGAAGGAAATTGTTAACGGGCTCAATTCTCCCAGGTAATCAGCTGCACTGGGCACCGAGTCGGAATTCACTTTCAATTTGTTTAAAGGAAAGAGTAAACAACGATTAATTCGAACAGTTTCTTAAATATAAATAATTTGATTATAAAATATACAGAGTACATGATTTTAGGCATCTGAGTGGAAACAATTTACAAGGCCTTTAAAGCGGTCGCGCACTCTTCTCTGACGTGGAATATCACCAGCGTGTTCAGTGTTCCCTGGCGATATCGGAGAAGGCGTCGAGGATATCCTGCGTGGTCAGCGGCAGCGCCAGCCCCGCCGCCGGGTAGCACGCCGCGATGCGAGCCTGCAACACGCGCGCCTCAGTACCACCTCACCTCACCACCACGCCACCACACCACCTCGCCACCACACCACCTCGCCACCACACCACCTCGCCACCACACCACACCGAGCACGGCCCGCACCTGCAGCGCCACGTGCTGCGCGATGAACTCCTCCTGCATGGCGCGCCACACCACCTGCAGCAGCCCGCCCTCCTCGCTCAGGTGCTTCTCCACCGTGCGGTACAGCCGGTGCAGCGACTTGCGAACTGCTCACACAACCGTAACATTACTCGGCGGCCGCCTCACCCGCGCCCCCGCCCCCCGCCCCCCGCCGGGCCCTACCTTCGTGCGCGGGGTACATGGCGAGCACGCGGCGCAGCTCGTGCTTGCTGAAGGCGGCGCGGTAGCACACCTCGTCCTCGCGCACGCCAGACGCCACCGCCTCCGACACGCCCTGCAACCACACTCACTCACTCACTCACTCCTCGCGACTGCCGCAGCCCCGCCGCCCCCGCCCGCACGCACCTCGAAGAACTGGGTGAGCTTCTCCAGCGGACGGCCGAAATACTGCGTGACGTAGGCTCGCAGCGCGTCCGAGTAGCGCGCGCGACACTCGCGCCGCAGCGACTCGAGCGCCGCCACGCGCAGCGCCGACAGCGCGCCGTGCAGCCGGTGGTAGTTCTCTGCGCACACGAGACCCTGCACTGTGGCGCGCCGCCCCGCCGCCCGCTCGGGGCCGCGCGGCGACGCTCACCCATGTGCACGACGGCGCGCGGCGTGCGCGGGTGGTCGGCGTGCTGGATGGCGTGCATCATGGCCGACGCGAGCGACAGGTACCAGCGGTCCAGGTCGGCGCGCCGCCCGCTCGTCGCGAATATCGCCTCGCACGCGCCGCTCAGCTCCTCCAGCTCCGCCAGGAACGCGAACAGCCCGCACTTGGGCTTGCGCGCCGCCTGCACACGACACGCGACGTGAGGGGGTGCGGCGGGGTGGGGCCGGGGGCGGCGCGCGGCCGCGTCACGCACCTGCTTGACGGCGTCGGGCAGCGCGGCGAGTCGGTCGGCGACGCTGCGGTCCGCGCCGCGCTTGGCCGCCACCGCCACGCCGGCCAGCGCCGCGCGCGCCCACCGCGCCTCCCCGCCCTCCGCCGCGCCCAGCACGCGCCGCCCCACGCACGCCAGCGCCCGCATGGCGCCGCTGCAACACACGCGACGTGAGCGGCGCCCGGCCGCGCGCCCCCCGCGCCCCGCGCCCGCACTCACTACGGCTCGAGGCGCTCGACGTGTCCCACGAGCGCGACGAGCTCGGCCTCGAGCGCGGGGAACAGCTCGTGCATGAAGCGGCGCGTCTCCGCGCCCGCGCGCTTGCCGCCGTCGCCGCGCTCTCGGTCGCCGCCCTCGCTCTTCTCACTGCGCTCGCCGTCGCTGCTGTCGCTCTGCACACCGACATGACACCGCCGCGGGTTAGCTCAGCTCGTTCTCGCACCCGACAAACACAATGTTAGTTCAATGAATATTCCATAATATTAACGTCTCACCTTCACGTCTATGTCCAAACAGAAAAACTGCGTACAGAAGTCTTGTTCGGCGTTGCACAGCGACTCGACGAGACTCAGCACCTGGCGCACGTCACTCAATAAATCGGTTATGTTACATTGAGTGTACTGAGTGTATTTGAGGTAAATGGCGCTGTGCGACCGCGAATGAATATCTATATATACGACAGTTACATATATAAACCCCATACTACCACCATATCAAGGAATTTCCGGTTACAGAGACATGTTTCTGCGCTAAACGGACTGGCGCCTTGTAGCCGCGTAGTTCTTTAAGGATGAAAACATACTAATAAAACGTGACCTAAGAATAAAAAAATCCTATGACTAGAATGACACTATGAACACTGCGACGCGTCGCCATGTACGCGGTGTGCATTAGGTGTGGACACATTATGTCGCGTCGCGTGTTAATAAGCACAAGGAGCAGTGTGTTGCGTGGTGGGTGTGAGCGCTGTGTATGTGCGCGTGCGTGCGCGCGTGCGTGCGTGCGTGCGTGCGTGCGTGCGCGCGTGCGTGCGTGCGAGTCTCACGTGGTCGAGCAGGTCGTCGGTGCGGTCCCGCGCCGGCAGCGCCGCCCGCGCCGCCTCGCACGCGCCGCGCACCTCGCGCTCGTACACGCGCGCCCACGAGCCCGCGTACACCTGCGCACGCCTCGGCTACACACTCTCAGCCACCACTTGCTCAGATCATGGTATACGCGAGATCAAGCTGTCTAATGGAAACTAGACAGTCAACAATTGAATGCAATATTTATAATTTAAGTTAGTAATTGATATAGTATGGATGGTGGTAGCGACCTTGGCGAGCGCGTCGAAGGCCTTCTCGTCCATGTCCTTGAGCCAGCGCATGAAGGGCGCGTAGGGCGCCAGCTCGGCGTGGTGTCGGTGCGGGCGCGCCTCGTGCGCCGCCTCGTTGCCGAGGTGGATGAGCGCGTTGTTGAGGTGCCGCGCCAGCGCCGCCGCCAGCTGCCGACATCAACGCACTCGCACCAACCTCCACCTCCACAAGTCGCTCCCAAATACAACGCATTGACACTTCCGCTTCCAAATGCTTCATCATCATCAGCCCATATACGTCCCACTGCTGGGCACGGGCCTCCTCTACTATTGAGAGGGTTTAGACCTTAGTCCACCACGCTGGCCTAGTGCGGGTTGGCGGACTACACACCTAAGAAATTCCTAAGACTTTTTTTTTAGGTGTGCAGGTTTTATCACGATGTTTTCCTTCACCGTTACAGTACGTGATAATTCATTGTGAATACACACATAACTTCGAAAAGTCAGAGGTGTGTGCCTGGGGTTTGAACCCGCGACTGTCGAGTCCAAATGCTTATCGCTCAGAAAAAGAAAATTCTTCACCAACATTGAAATTCGTATTAAAATCTCCAATATGTTTTACGTCATATTGTCACTGATTATTTTTAAATTAAAATAATAGTAGTAATGACACTTAAGATTCGATTTGATCATACATTTTCGTTTTGAATTAACTCTATCCATCAAATGATTAATATGCGGTCCCTAGTGAACATTTGCGTCCACAAACAGTGCACTCTGCAACGCTCACCTGATCCTTGGCCCGCGCGAGGCGCCGCAGCCGCTCGCGCACGGCGGCCAGGCGACGGCGCGGCGCCGGCATGGCGGGCTCGGCGCGCAGCGCGGCGCGCAACGCGTCCGCCGCCGCCAGCGCGCGCGCGCGACCCTCCGCGCTCGTCAGCACCGGCTCCGCCAGCGCGTCCAGCTCGCGCAGCGCCGGCGGCTCCAACCACCGGTAGATGGCATCCAGCTCGGCCAGCAGGGCGCGCGCGTTCGCATCTGCACGAGCGGCGTCGGTGCGCGCGTGCGCCGCGTCGGGGGCGGCGCGGGCCAGCGCGTCGCAGCGACGCAGGCGCGCGCCGAGCGCCGCGGCGGCCGCCAGCCCGTCGTCGAGCCGTGCAGCCAGCGCCGCGCCGGCGCCGCCGCTCTCGGTGGCCGCCGCCAGCATGCCGCCCACGTTGAGCGCGTCGAGGCGCGCGACCCGCGAGCCCAACTGTCGCACGCGCCGCTCGGCGTCTTGCTCGCCTCCCTCGCTGTCTTCCAAGAGAGCGCCCAGCGCCGCTTCTGAGGCTGTCACAGTCTACAAACAATTTTTGAAGTTATACTTCTTTAGGCGCGTTATGAAAAAATGATGAGAGTGAAATTTTAAGATCTGTGACGCAAAATTAACAGTATGAAGTTGTCTGCTTAAATTAACAGTGAAGTTGTCTGCTTAACCGCTCATTAAGTCTCGAAAAAAAATGTAAGTGTCAAATGGATCAGGAAGGTTTTAATATGTTTCAGATCAAGTATTTTTTCAAAAAAGTTTATGTTTTAGATTTTTAAAATGTAGAATAGTGACAGTAATAAATTAAAACTAAAATTGAAAATAAGAAAATGTCAATTATGTTCTACGCAACTACCAGGACATCATAAATCAACAAGGACAAAGTACTAGCATTAAAAACTGTATACTCGTATAATCGATTCGAAATTTAAACCACGATGAATTAAAAACAAAACTTATTTTTTTTTCTTTGTTCCTCAAGGAACCGGCTAAGGTCGAAGACCATGCTGCCAAGTCTTCAGTAATTTAATTTCATGTATGAAATGAATGATGATGATGAAAAATGAATGATGATGATGATGAAAGATGAAAGAAATACACGCGTTAGAAGTTATACCACACGACTGAAGTAAAACTTATAAATACCGCCAACAGTCACATACATAGTTCTTAGTTTACACAACATATTACATTTCTGAACGCACTCGTAATTTACATACATTTAATTGGGCGCATTTATAAGTTTTACTTCAGTCGTGTGTATAACTTCTAACGCGTGTACATAAGTACACACACACTTTTTTTTTATAATTCATGTGTATGCAATAAACAAATATAATAAATACAAAGTAAATAATTGCTCAAACACACATATTATTTTACAATTTCTAATTTACTTACATTACCTATGTTTCTGATACTCCATGTTGCTACTGAGAATTTCCTAATGGATAAACCCAGAAACAATTTGCTCTACCTGCTAATCAACCTTTCAGTAGCACTGTATACACTTGGATGTAGAAACATTAAGCAGCCTAAATTCTGATTTCAGTTAAATTCCATGAGATCACATTCAATAAGAACACATTATTATATTGAAACAATTTCAATCAAATGTCTGGATATGTTCTATCCTGTGCCTTAACCACTAACCTAACTATAGCACTGTTAAACATGTTTTACATGTTTAACATTACCATAAAATACAAAGTGTTTGTAACATAGAGATCATCATCATCATCTACAGCCCTTTTTTCATCCCACTGCTGGGCATAGGCCTCTCTTCTGGCATGCCATTTGTCTCTATCCTGGGCCAGTTGCATCCAAGATCTGCCAGCCAAGTTAATCAAGTTGTCCACTCATCTAGCTGCTGGTCGGCCAACACTGCGCTTGCCCTCCCTTGGCCACCACTCATTCACCGCCTTACTCCATCTCTCATCAGCCTGCCTTGCCAAGTGTCGCGCCCAATTCCATTTGAGGTTCGCAATTGAAGTCCCGATGTCACAAACTTTGGTTTTTCGACGGATCTCCACATTGCGAACACGATCTTGGAGCCTGATATGAACATAGAGATCACCTGGCAATAAAGTTCTTCATCATCATCATCAGCCCATATACATCCCACTACTGGGCATGGACCTCCTCTACAACTGAAAGGGTTGTTGGTGCACCATGCTGGCCTAGTGCGGGTTGGTAATAAAGTTCTTACGAAGAAGATAATAAACACACTTGTGACAATAACCTCATAAACCCAAATACTCACCACATCTGGCGGTTCCTTAGCTCCTTCCCATTCTCGTTGAAGCGCCATATCTTCGTACTTCATAGTGTATACAAGTATATAAACAATAGTATTCTATAATTAACACTAAACAACGAATCCCTCTAACGTGTCTTTGGTAATTTTACAAAGAATAAATCTAGTTGTCTGATGTCTCACGTACCACTCTCGTACAAGTATATTTATCTGATATATTTGTAAAATTATAAGAATACCATATCTCACTTAATTATCTATGTTATTTTATCCAATTTTATTTAAGTACTCTCATATTAACCCCAAAAAATTATGATCCTGTTAGGATATTATTGTTTTGTGATTATGATTACATCTAAAATTGGAACTATATAGTTAACCACCGTCCACCCACCAAATTACATGACATTGACAGCTACATTTGACGTTGACACATGTCTGTTCCGTAATACACTGCGACCACATACGGTATGACGTTAATATGGTACATACATAGATACATGACCTCACGCCTGTGTTCCCCGAAAGGGTTGGCAGAAGTGCATTTCTGCACCCACATATGTATGTACATACATACATAAACTCACGCCTGTATTCCCCGAAGGGGTAGGCAGAAGTGCATTTCTGCACCCACATTTCGCCAGGTATGTATCAGTCCCACGTAATAGGGGGCGAGCCTATTGCCGTTTTTCGGGCACATTTCCAGACTCCGTGCTGTTACTGAGAATTTCCTAATGGTAAAGCCCAATAACACTTTGCCCGACCCGGGTATCGAACCCAAGACCTCTAGATCGCACGGCACATACTTGTGCCGCGCAACCACGTGGCAGTCAATATCAGTTAATATAGTATAGGTACTGCGAAACTGTTTCATTGTAGTAAGATATACTAGTCACTGTTTTAAACGGAACACAGTCAAGTACACTGACGTCTGACATCAATGTCATGTTATTTTTTGAGGAAGTTGATCACGTGATCAAAGCACTACGACCACCTTACCTCAAACCTTCAGTGCCCATAGAACAAAAAATGGTGACGATAAATGACGTCATATATATATATCCACAGAACATTGCAAAACTATACTGTCAACCAGTGTTGGACAAAAGGTAATTGAACTAACAATTAACAATTAATTAATTGTTAATTTTTGCCACTGCAATTAACAATTAATTAATTAATTGTTCCTTGTCATTTTCACAATAACAATTGATCAATTGTTAATTGCAGTGGCAGCAATTAACAATTTATTTATTGTCAATTAACTTTTGCCCAACACTGCTGTCAACATATTATAACGGAACGATTTTCTTCCCATGTGTATTACGGAACACAGCCATTGTTCGCTAAAATCCAAAGAGTATAGTAATATAAGTACCTACCTACTAAAATCGTTTTGACAAAGACGATACAGACTACAGACTAGGACTTTATTGCCAAAGGAAATGTTTTCTTGTTACATATAGGTAAATATATAGGTATGTGAACTATGAATTTAAGCCACACCATTTCAAATTCACCTCAATTAATTAGGATTTCATACATTCAATTACTTCATTTTGTATATCAGAATAAAATTTATGACGTACCTATAATACTCCGCAATCTCAGAAATAGATCCCACCGACAGCGACTACTGTGAAGTTTACAAATACCTACAATTTGAAATTCCCTTTGATTGCCATACGATATTATACTATGAAAAATATATCAACAAAATAACAAAGGTGGCGGAGGGGGGGGGGGGGGTCAGTTTTGACGTTTTGTGTAAACATTCCATCTACCACTGCGTTTTCGTTCATAATTGTTTGCGTAGTCGCTACGAACACCAGCTTTATAATGAAATTACGTATAAATAAATTAGCTTTATTATCGCGTGTGGTTGAAGCTGATGCTACAGCATTAAGAACGATTGCAGATCCCCTAACCGGGTTTCGGCGATCGTACAGTGATGTGAGTTTTGCTATATTTTTAATAATACATTTAACATGTGCAATAAAACTTTCACATTTAGATAATGCACTGTGGGTGTTTAATTAGGGCGCGAGTAAACAAGCCGTGGCGGCACAGGACGAGCCGGTGCCGGCGCCCGCGCCCTCGCCTCTCGTCGACCTCCACGGCCGCCGACACAACTACCTGCGAATATCACTCACCGAGCGATGCAATTTGCGATGTGAGTCCCCATTACATACACAAAAAGGACACGTACTCCGCAAAATTACACGATTAAAAAAAACAGCAATGCAGAACTAAAATGGGTGGATAATGTTATTGACATAGCTGGTTGATGGACATGATAATAAGTTAATACTAATAAGTCTTTAAAGTGTGACTTCAACTGTTGTATATTGTAATACATTGATAACATGTGGGTACATGCACTCGCACTGAAACCTTACCACCTTTGCTGTCAGTAGCGGACAGCATAAAAGTCTCATGTACAAAATTTCCTCAATGTTGTCTCCTAGCTGCATCATGCATTTTATAATCATTATCTAAATACTACCAAACACATTATATTTACACTTGAGATAGTGCACATTTGCCCATATCTTAAAATGGCATTATTTCACAACCTTAAAAATTATTTGTTTTCTATAACTTATTCCATTTGTACAGTTGTTAAATAAGCTGGTAGTGTAAGATAAATAATTTTCAGATCCCATACATAGCACAGCTCATTTTGCAAATGGCAAATAAGGAAATTACCAGACATATGTTATCCAAATACTGTCAATATAAATGTGTATACAGGTGTAATATTTTATCCAGCATGTTTTAGCTCAGCATATCCACATCAACCGGTGATGGAACAATTGTCTATGTATGCCATTAGCCATATTATCATTTAATACTGTTAAAATCCATTGCACCAAACTTTCAGTTTATGAACTGGTGTCTGCACACAAACTTATATGTTTACATAAAATAAATAAAAAATACTATACAGCATATAGTCACATACATGGATAGGTGTCATTACAGGTTTTTATCTTAATTGAAGTTAATTTTGCCGTATCAGCGTTCGTCGAACTAACCGATTAGCTGGTGTTTCATTACCTGCACAAAATAACCAGACCTTAGAATTATTTACATTCATAAACGTTGGAGTGAGTTGATATCCCCGAATATACAATTAAAAATATATTTCTATCCCCGCGTTTTGCCAGTAATCTTTTGAGTCCCTTGTAACAATACACGAGGCTATTGCCGTTTGCCAGTAAATATTATTATTTATCTAAATATACTCAAACATATTCCTTGACCTATAACTTAAAACAGAAATACTAGATAACAGGCATTACTTAATATATGTGTAATGTAGAAATGTCGTTTTCACGGAACTAATCTTACTGACCTATTATATTGCGCATTGTATAAATTCCATATAAGATATATATGTACATGACCATATAGGTCGGTCTCTCGTCCTCGACGTGAACTTGTAGAACTGTCCCGTGCTTTGATGCAGTACAGATTGAATGATACAATATTAATCAGCGAAGCTCGTTTGGCGCGGCGCTTACGAGGTCAAACACGCGATGATTCAATCATGTTTTTCTGTTTATTTGAAACATTTGTGAATAGCAATAACTACGAGATATTAAATATACTACTTAACTAAATGTGCATCATCATAATACTATATACTAACATACTATTATGTATTTGCCACTGCACATATTCATTTAGTGCACGCGAGGCGACTGGCAAGCGTCCCGAGCGCACATTATCAACTTGTGTTTGTCACACCGTGTGGCAAGTACAGACAAAACACACAAGCTTATGCTCTCTGAATAAAAGGCACAGTTTCTCAGGTGGAATTTAAATTAAGTCAATGTTTAATGTGTAAACTGGACATATGTTGAGGCACAAAATGTCTCTCTGAATATTTGCACCCGCCAAACTTTCTCCAGTTTCAAAAACAGGTGCGACGTCAGTCCTCTTTACATGGGCATTTCGTCTATCTATATATATACACACTAGCTTTTGCTCGCGACTCCGTCCGCGTAGACTTCAGGGTTGGGTGTAGAAACAAACTAAGTGAATCTATAAATCAAATTTACGCTAATTGTTGAAGTAGGTCACTACCGGAGGTCATATCTGTCTTCGAAAATCGTCTCAAGTGACATTATGACACTTTTCATCAGCTCAGATCTTCTCATATCGCGAAAATGTATCTAATGTCATCTAGGTGCGCCTAAATTCATAAAACGGAAAAAATAGCTCTTCTATTCCTTAAGTTCAACTAATGACTCTATAATTGCCATAAGTGCCAATTATGGCACCTGTCGTCACGTGATTTCCAATAACAGCACTTGTAGTCTTATCGATTCGACTAATGGAACACACCTCTTGCCATCCAACTTGGGATCCCTTTCGTTGCTTATGCATAGCCTCAATAGTGCGCCCAGCAACCCTGATGACCATTTTAATTCGCTATTTACTCTTATCATACCGTCGCGGATTTCTTATTTCTTCACACCAGTACGCGAGGTGTGGCACTTGGCCGGACGTAATAATTGATTGGGAGCTAGTTAACATAGTACTATTGAAATGGAATCAAACAGGCCACCCGACAGTTAAAAGGCATATTTAATTTTAACATGCTCATAAACAAGCTGAAACATCTATTTACGAGCATTCTCTATACATGTGTTTCACCTATGTAAAGTATTAAAAAAAAGTATATTTTAAGTTCCTATAGTATTTGAGAAATCTCTGTAATATAAATACTGAGATTTCGAATTAAAAGTATCAATACCTCGACATACTGTTGTGTTGTCTTTATGTGTTGTAACTACAGTACATAATATATATTTGATTGCTAAATTAGATGTTTTTTTAATTTTTTTACGAAACGCAGTAGGTACATGTTGACTGGAACTTATTCACGACGATCGTAACCTTGAGTCACGATCAAATCAACTGCGCACAAGCGAGGGCTATATAAGCATTCATGGTATTGAATAGCAATTTGAGTATACACTGCCGGAGTCAAAAGTTTGAGACCACCTTAATTAAAGTCATCATCAGCCCATTTCCGTCCCACTGCTAGGCACGGGCCTCTCCTGCAACTGAGAGGGTTTAGGCCTTAGTCCACCACGCTGTTCTAGTGCGGGTTGGCGGACTACACACCTTATAAATTTCTAAGAACTTTTAGGCGTGCAGGTTTCATCACGATGTTTTCCTTCGCCGTAATTATTCCTTGGACTCGAACCAAATCTCCAGTTCCATAGCTTGAGAAACAACCCCAGACCATAATAGAACCACTATCCTTGAAATCCGTGCTGAAGTTAACAAGTCCCGGTCTAAACCTTTGTGTACATCTTTTAAACCACCAGATATAAGTAATGCAGTGATTAAACTTAATGAGGATCTGGCCAATATTGCAAATTGGTCTACAAAAATTTTTTTGCTACTGAACCCTGACAAAACTAAGTTCATTGTTTTTGGTAACAATCACCAGCTTCTTAGTCTAAGCCAACCAATAAACCTCCAACTTTTGGGCAATCCTATTGAGCGAGTATATGAAGCTCGCAATTTGGGTTTACATATGGACAGTGAGCTACGTTTTGAGAAGCATGTTGCGAATTTAGTAAGGAGTTGTTTTTATAAATTAAAGGTTTTATATAAAATTGCTCGCGACTCCGTCCGCGTAGACTACAGGGTTTGGTTCAGAAAGAAAATAGTAGTCTATATTACTCCACAGAGTCCCATTTATGTCCATACCAAAAAATCATTCAAATCGGTCAAATAGACGTGAAACGTGTGCCGCCGCGCACCGGCCGGCCGGCGCCTTGCACATCATAATTGCGCGCTTGATAATTTTTTCGCTGCGGTGTTATTTTAAAACTGCGATATCTTCTAAGATACTCATTGAAATCAAATGATGTAAAGGGCAAATTTCTTTTAAATTAAATACTTGTGATGAATAACGTATTTATTTGGATAAGGATTAATATCATCTTTATAAAAACACATTCACAAATAATGCTATATTTTAGAACAAATTTGGTAAGCATAAAAAAGGTTATAGTGAGCCAATCTTAAAAGATAGACTTATGCTGTCGCGGACTTTTTTTTAGAACTTTTAAAGGGGAATAATTCTGTCATACATTATTTTAGCGAAACTTTAACCGTTTCCGCAGCGCACGCAGCGGAAGTTCTCAAAAGGGAAAAAATACTCCCGATTTTGAAACATTATTTATTGCTGCTCCGCTCCTATTGGTCGTAGCGTGATGTTATATAGCCTATAGCCTTTCTCGATAAATGGGCTTTCTAACGCTGAAAGAATTAATCAAATCGGACCAGTAGTTCCGGAGATTAGCGCGTTCAACCAAACAAACAAACAAACTCTTCAGCTTTATATATTAGTATAGATAGATAGATGAGGCCATATCTGCAGGAAAGTTTGCGCTTACAGCTTGTAGAATCACTTGTCCTTTCAAGATTGAATTACATGGACACAGTCTTTGGCCCTCGTTTACTGGTCAGAACTCAAAGACTCATTCAACGTGTGCAAAATGCTTGCGCCCGCTTCTGTTTTAAGATTCCATTGAGGGCTCACGTCACCCCTTATCTTAACGCACACAAAATTTTAAAAATGCGACATAGGCGTAAACTTCATCTACCCTGTCTTCTTTTTGGAGTCTTGAAACATAAAACATCTGGCTATCTTCATAGCAAATTGTCCTGGCCAACAGGTCGCAGCTCGCGTGGGCTTCGGCAGTGTGCAAAACAGCTTTACACTTATAGCCATAGCTCTGCCGCTTTTAGAGGTAGTTTCCGGTACACAGCCACTAAATGTTGGAATAAATCCCTCCGCCAATCAGGGACCTACAGAATATAAATGGTTTTAAGTTGAAGCTGAAAGACTTTATAATTAACCATCAAATATCTCAGGGACCTCTTAAGCATGACACTAGTGCTATATGAAGTAATGTTTGGTTTATATATATTACATTACTATATGTATACTATCACACTTGCTCCTACTTACGCTCAACTTATGCTCCTTGGACAATGTGGATACAGATGTCTATGCAACTGCCCTTGCCTGTGTATATGTGATTATTGTGTAAATTTTAATCGGATGGAAAGTTTTATTTTGTTTTATTTATTTGTACAAGGAGTTTTTTTGTCTTCCGTGACATCATCCTTTTTATTCCAAAACAACGCACAGATTGGTATTTGACCCTAAAAGTTGGCCAAAATCATTTTTTTTTTATTAGTTCTACTCATTCTAAGCTATTGTTTCCAAAAAATAGTATAACCGCTCCAAATAATAACAAGAAACACAAAGCTCTAGTACCATCCATCACGTGATGGGCTCAGTCGGAAGTTATCGTTCGCCTTATATAGTGTCCGCGTGATTATTCGATGTGCAGAAATTTCATTGTTTTGAAATATTTGCTATTTTGTGATATAACGATTTTGTGTTGGTTTTCATTACGGATTGTGCACAAGCAGGTATGTACTTTATTTGGCACTTAATTTTAACAACCTATCTATAGCCTTTCTTCATTTATGTTCTTGAAATGTAAGCACCAAAAAAGTTCTTTAAAAAAACACATTTTAATATGTTTCTCACTATTTCTAAGCTAAAATTGTAATTGTTCGTTATAGAGTAGACCTTACAGGATATAATTAAGAACAAAACAGCCACCCCAATGCACCCCCCTATTATTGGTGATTTTTTTTCCGTAGGTAGTCTCGATACTCAGTAAATTAAGTTTTAATTGTATTTTGTGTATTTTTGCTATAGGCCATTCTGGAATGATGGTTTTGCCCGTAAAAAAATGGAATGTACGCCTTACTGACGAGGAAAACCAAGTTGTGGAAAAAAATCCAAGATAAGTACCGAAAGCAACTCGGTCTATTGGTCGATGTACCGAAAACCAACTTTGGTAATACCAATAACGGAAACACCAGTAGACGGTTTTTTGAGAACTTCGAAATATCGGCGGTTATTACTGGGATAGACCAAAAAATTGATTCATCGATTGAAAGTGAATTTGAACACATTTTGGTGTGGTTTCAAAATAAACGTGGAGGCGTTTGAAAGATATTGCCAAAAAACGGCTATATTATTATACGTTTTCTTGTATAACTTTTATCCAATGTCTCAGACATTACATAAAGTATTGTGTCATGAGGCTGAAGTGGTACCGAAAGCCAATCTTCCATTGGACAATTGTCCGAAAAAGCGGCAGAAGCACGCAACAAACATATAAGAATGTTCCGACTTAACTACGCCCGAAAGTTTTCCAGGGTAGCTTGCAACGCAGATGTTCTAAAGAGGCTCCTTTTAACCTCTGACCCTGTCCTAACGGGCATGAGAAAGAGGAAGAGTAAAAAAAGACTCACTTTCGAACGACGTTCTAAATTTGTTACTAGAAAGTGACATTTTTAATGATGACGACGAAAATGACGAATAAATGCTTGTATATATTACTTATGCCTTTTTTTTACCTTATGCAAACTAAAAATGAAATAAAACAATGTTAGACAGCGTTTAAAGGTATTAAATATTTTTGGCCAACTTTTAGTACCAAATACCAGTCTGTGCAACGGCCCAACGGAAGACCAGCGTTGGCTGTATAGCCAGCATATTGCTGAGTTGGTGCCTTTTTGTTACAAACATAGTTTTTAAGTGATTTATGTCTCTTTTATTTTATTTTTTGTTTTTGTATGTTTGTTAACAAATAAAGTTTTTTCTTTCTTTCTTTATATACCTACCACTATTAAAATTTTGGGCCGGCAGTGTATACACGCACACACACCCTTGTGTGCTCGAAGTGGTAGGCAGGTAAGTTTCAGTCTAACGCAATAGGTGGCGAGCCTATTTCTGTATTTCATTTCGAGAACACTTTCTGACTCCGTACCTATTCCTATCATTGAGAATTTCTTATTGAAAAAATATACTTACTCGATCCGGGAATCGAACTCGGAATCTCTAGAGTCTAGATGGTACGGCAACACTTTTGTCGCGAGACTACGAGGCATTTGAAAGCATTTTGTGGTACTCATATTGGTGTAATAAGCGTGCATGTGAGCGAGAGGAGTGCGTGGTCCGCAGGCCAGTACTGCATGCCGGCGGAGGGCGTGCCGCTGTCTGCACGCGCCGAGCTGCTGTCGCGCGAGGAGCTGGCGCGGCTCGTGCGCGTGTTCGCGGCGGCCGGCGTGGACAAGGTGCGCCTCACCGGCGGGGAGCCCACGCTGCGCGCCGACCTCGCCGACATCATACGTGAGCACCTCGCACACACACACACACACACACACCGCACACACCGCCACTCGCAGTACACCTACTTCGCCGTTGATTAATTATAATGTAGGCTTGGATTCCATTATGCCAAGATAGAAGCAGCCCGTGAGATTTGAGAGGTGTCAGTCGGTGCAACATGAAGTGTTCACTTTCCATACTAAACAATCATAAGGCTTAGAATGTGCCATGCGAGACTACTCTCTGGGTATGTACAAATGTACGTATTGTATGGGTTGAGAGATATTCTGAACATTAGATAATTTAAGGGAAAGCCGAGTGTTGTCGGTTGCAGAGAGCATGAAGCGCGGCGGCGTGCGCACGGTGTCGATGACGAGCAACGGGCTGGTGCTGACGCGGCGCCTGGTGGCGCTGCAGCGCGCCGGGCTGGACGCGCTCAACGTGTCGCTCGACACGCTGCGCCCCGACCGCTACATGCACATGGCGCGCCGCCCGGTCAGTGCCCGCACCAGTCATGCAAAAGTTCCCGATTTATCGGGAGATCTACTCATTTTGG
Organism: Hemaris fuciformis; assembly: GCA_907164795.1. Taxonomy (NCBI): domain Eukaryota; kingdom Metazoa; phylum Arthropoda; class Insecta; order Lepidoptera; family Sphingidae; genus Hemaris; species Hemaris fuciformis. The sequence goes on from OU015442.1 coordinate 16,457,746, forward strand.
ATATCGTCTCCCGATATACCGATTTAGCGACACAATCTCCCGATTTTTATAAGATTTTTATTTAATAAGGTTTATTTAAAAGTACGAGCATCCCTTACAATTTCTTGTATTAATAATATGGCAACCATCTTATTCATTCACGACAATAATCCCGTATCTTAAGTTATAAAACGTAGAAGTGGACAATTATAGATGTTAAAGAATATCCTTACTATATAGGTATCATTTTGTGTTGAGTCCTCCGAAGTTCGAAACTACACTCGTACATTGTACGTGTTATTGTTAATCTTGCGATTCGGTTGGGGATCGTAGTTAGTCGATAGTCGAGTTAGTGCAGTCAACACTTTGTATCGTATCGTACAACTTAGTCGTATGATATCTCGAGTCTGTTTGATTGAAGGAGAAGATCACCGATTAATTATTTGAAAACAAAACAAAGGAATCAACTTTTAAAAGATTTGTGGAAGAAAACAATGAAAAATTGTTTTAATTTCCATATTGATGACAAAATGTTCTCTAAAATAGCGAGTAAGGGGTGAAGTAGTACGAAGATGGAAAATAAAATAAAAAAATAAAATTAATTTATTATTGCTATTAGTTATTATATTATGATTTTTGTTGCGGACAAGAGCCGCATAGACATTGATTTTGTATATTGTGGATACTGCGGACCGGAGCCGCATAGATGTTATTTTTACCTTTGTATATATTGTTAACTTTAGTAAGAAATTGTTGTATTATGATTGACCGAGAGCCTGACTAAATGTAGTGTGCTAACAAACAGAACACACAGCTAAACAGTGCGAGCACTGAGCGTTAGAGAGAGATAAACACTAAAATATAATACTGTAATGTGATTGGCCGAGGCCTAATGTGGTTCTAGACGGTTTCAGTCGCCGCACGCATGTTGCGAGCGCTGAAATCATACATAAGAAGTGTACCTTGCCATTGTAAATTACGTAACCACCGAGGAAGAATACACATCTTGAAAATTTGGAAAGAGGAGTTTTATTTGCAAACAAGAAGCATACACCCTCCTCAACTATTTTATTAATAATTAATATTAATACTCTATTTTATTTCGAAAAAATCTCCCGTTTTAGGTGGCAAATTTTCCGATTAAAAATTTTTCATTTTTGCAATACTGGCTCGCACGCACGCACGCACGCACGCATGCATGCACGCACACACCGACTCACGCGGCGCATGTTGCAGGGGCTGGCGCGCGTGCTGGCGGGCGTGGACCTGGCGCTGCAACTCGGCTACAGCCCCGTCAAGATCAACACGGTGCTCATGAAGGGTACCGTTTCCCATTCATCTTTGTATCTATGATACCCAACATCGCGCTACACGCATTACATTATAGTTATGATTTCCGAGGATGTACATATTGATTATTATCAAAATACTACTCGTATTTTGTATTATTTTTAAAGAAAAACGTAAAGCTAGAGTACTGTTTATTTTAAGTAGTAATGAGTTTCTTCTACTATAATATAATTTTTTAAGAATCAAAAGTTTGTGTGCTTTAGTTTGGTTCAAATTAAGAAATTTTGACGATAACACACAGTTTTACGAACATTTATTCTTCACAGGATTTAATGACGACGAAATTTGCGACTTCGTAGAGTTAACCCGAGACCGAGACGTCGAAGTGAGGTGAGTGCACTCTGTTGATCGCATCGGTGTGTAGTTCTTCACATATTTTATTACATGAGATTTGTTATAAAAAGAAGAAGAAACAGAATCGGAAGCGAATACTTTAGTTGAATACAGAAACAAATTCTGAACTTTCGGGTTCTTCCAATTTAACAAAATAACCCATTTTATTATGTAACTCCAGGTTCATAGAGTTTATGCCGTTTGCGGGCAACGAGTGGGACGACAGCAAGCTGGTGCCGTACCGAGTGGCGCTGCGAGCCGCGCACCGCCGCTACCCCGAGCTCGCGCCCGCGCGCCCGCGCCCGCACGACACGGCGCGCGTGAGTGTGCCATCAACCCTCCCACCCCGCCCCGCCGCTACCCCGAGCTCGCGCCCGCACTACACGGCGTGAGTGAGTGTGCCACCCCCCACCCCGCCCCGCACCGCACCGCCGCTACCCCGAGCTCGCGCCCGCGCCCGCACGACACGGCGCGCGTGAGTGTGCCATCAACCCTCCCACCCCGCCCCGCCGCTACCCCGAGCTCGCGCCCGCACTACACGGCGTGAGTGAGTGTGCCACCCCCCACCCCGCCCCGCACCGCACCGCCGCTACCCCGAGCTCGCGCCCGCGCCCGCACGACACGGCGCGCGTGAGTGTGCCATCAACCCCCCCCCCCCGCCCCGCCGCTACCCCGAGCTCGCGCCCGCACTACACGGCGTGAGTGAGTGTGCCACCCCCCACCCCGCCCCGCACCGCACCGCCGCTACCCCGAGCTCGCGCCCGCGCCCGCACGACACGGCGCGCGTGAGTGTGCCCCCACCACCCCGCGCCCCGCCCCGCACCGCCGCTATCCCGAGCTCGCGCCCGCGCGCCCGCGCCCGCACGACACGGCGCGTGTGAGTGTTGAACTGTTGCGTGCTCGCAGGTCTGGAAAGTGCCGGGCTACGCGGGCAGCGTGGGCTTCATCTCGTCGATGACGCAGCACTTCTGCTCCTCGTGCAATCGACTGCGCATTACGGCTGACGGAAACCTCAAGGTGAGAAGTCTCCCAGTAGTGCGTCCGTCGCCGTGTTGGCGGCGCGCGTACTGACGCTGGCGTGTCGCAGGTATGCCTGTTCGGCGCCGCGGAGGTGTCCCTGCGCGACGCCATGCGCGCCGGCGCCGACGACCTGCAGCTCGACCGCCTCGTGCGCCGCGCGCTGCGCAACAAGAAGCCGCAGCACGCCGGTAACTATACGCCGCGCCGCCGCCCTCCTACCGTCCTCCCACCGCGAGACCTCCGTTGACACTTGCACCTGTACTTGTAGGCATGGAGAATCTCGCCCGCATGGAGAACCGCCCCATGATTCTCATAGGCGGCTAGGGCCGGCGCCTCACCGCTCCCTCAGAGATGTGCCAACGTTCACAGCGCGCAGGACGGCGACGTCGGCGCGCCGGGTGACTCGCCGGGCCGGCCCGCCGGGTGCGCGGGCGCCGCTCCTCGTGCCGCTCGCCGCCCGCGCCTACTGCTCCGCGGCCGGCGCCGACGACGAGGACGCGGGCGGCGCGCTCACGCACTTCGACGCGCAGGGCCGCGCGCGCATGGTGGACGTGGGCCACAAGGCGGTGACGCGGCGCGCCGCCGTGGCCGAGTGCTCGCTGGAGGTGGGCGCGCGCGTGCTGCGACTGCTGCGCGACGCGCGCCTGCCCAAGGGGGACGCGCTGACGGTGGCGCAGGTGGCGGGCGCGCTGGGCGCCAAGCGCACGGCCGAGCTGGTGCCGCTGTGCCACCCGCTGGCGCTGGACTGCGTGCGCGTGCAGGTGTCGCTGCCGCGCGGGGAGTGCGCGGGGGGCGGCGCCATCGCCGTGCGCTGCGAGGCGCGGGTGACGGCGCGCACGGGCGTCGAGATGGAGGCGCTCACGGGCGCCGCGGTGGCCGCGCTGGCGCTCTACGACATGTGCAAGGCGGTGGACAAGCGCATGCGCATCACGGGCCTGCGCGTGGTGCACAAGGAGGGCGGCAGCAGCGACGCGCATGCGCGGGAGGCGCCGCCGCCGCTGCGCGCGCCCGACGAGTCGCCGCTGCGTCCCGACGAGACCTACGCGCCGACCAACTTCGCCTACTTCTGAGTCGCGCTTGTGACGAAACACTCTCTGAATTTGATCTGATTCAGAGCTTATATAAATAGTGACTTGTATTTTCGTAGGGTGATGGTGCCACTTGTTGGTGTGGGTCTTCCATGTGATGGAGCGCATCAGTGATCATAATTGTCTATATGTATAAGCTAATGATAATGAAGATTTGAATACAGTACATAATATGATGAGTTGTACTGATAAATATCAGATGGCATGATTGGAATGCCCTGATCCCTGTCTGTGAATGCTGATCATTTTTAGCCTACAGATAGCCTTTTTGCAGTGGCGGTACTTCCATAGAAGCCCAAAAGCCCAGTTTGCCCTTCATAATTCCGAATAATAATTTTTAAGCTTTTAATCATTAACTAAAGCAATTTGACATATAAATGAGAATATCCTGACCCAACAATAAACAATTATAAACTAAACATTACAAATAAACATGTAACACTTTTGGGCTTCTATGGAAGTACTGCCACTGCCTTTTTGTGTGATATGTGCGAGGTAGATATTTGTGCAATTCAGGGAAAAATAAAGTTATTTATAAGCAAAAAAATTATATTAGCTATAGCTATGCAATATTTTTATACAAAACTTACAATAAATATATTATTTCAAGAACCAGACGTTTTATTTTATTTATTAAGCAATCTTCTGGTCGGTTCAGTAGTTCAATTCCTTTCAGGAATCTAAATTTTTAGCAAAATATGTTGCATTACGGGACTAAATCATAATTACTTATTTGTTGGTACAATGGTAATAGTTCCCAGCAGATTTTGTTGTAGTACTGAATGTTTATTCAAACTGTACAAACATCAACACTCCTGCTGACATTGTTTAGTGTGTCAGTAAGTGAGGTATGCATCTTCTGAACTCAAGCACTGGCAACAAGCACATTCGATTTTGCTGGTTGCTCTGTGGCTTCTTCAGTTGGCGGTTGGTCGTTGCGTTGGATGCGGATATCGTGACACTCGATGTACGCGTTGATCTCCTCGCCCTTCTTGGTGAGTTGTTCTTCCAGTGCTTTGATGGCGCGCGGCAGCTGCTCGCAGTTGGTCTCCAGCTCGGGCAACACGTCCGCCACGGTGCGCTCCACCAGCACGCCGCCCACCATGCGGAAACACTTACGCGAGCGCTCCACTCCTCGGAGCGTTTCAATCACGATTCTGTAAGCAGAATGACGGAGCTATGAGCACACTGCAGACCAATCGCTTCTATTGCGCCATGCATATTTATGTTAATAAAACGCAATATAACATAAAGACATCACACTCACTTGTGTTCATTGAGATCCATTTGTAACTCGGATATTTTACTGCTGAGCTGCCGTTGCTCCGTACGGAGAGTCTGAAATCCTGCGAAAATTTCTTCATTCGACTTTTTACTCTTCGGACCTGTTTTAGCCATAATTGATTTATCGTCGTGTGATCGCTAAAATCAAACTTATTTTAAATTAGATTAGACCACAAATTAAAATTCGGAATTGTTAGTTAAATTGTAGGTTATTTTTGAGTTTATCCTTTTTAGTTTACTGCTCAGTCTCACTGTCTCTTAGAAAACGATAGCTCTGCCATTAACATTAACCACAGAAGACACAGACAGTGCAGTGTTTCCAGATTGGAAAATTGAAATTACAGTGTTATTTGAAATTACAATGGGTATGTTCCGATATACACTGCGAGCACTGTCCAGCAGGGCCGCCAGCAAATAAATCGCAGCTATACGGTTTAGTATCTGCAATTATACGAAATTTGATCGCATCATACATAACCATTCTGAAATTTAGTTCTTGTTTTTTTTAGAATTTTTGTTATCTACATAAATGGTCGAAAATGCGAGACTAGAGAGTAGCTCTTTTTTTTTTTAATTTTACTTAGATAAATTGGTCGAAAAGTCGAGATTCGAGACTTTTTTTTAGAATTTCAGTTACCCTACCTACATAAACTACTGGACAGTAGCTCTTGTTTTTATTTTTATTTTTGTTAGTTTGATTTCATTCCGTATGTTTTTGTATCGTATTATACGAAATGGTCATGGATACAATACACCATCTGATTATACATATTATGTATCCAATTATACAGTCTGGCAGCCCTGCTGTCCAGTGCTCTTAGTACTGGTGAGAAATTCGTTCCGTTATGACTGACAGTATACTGCCGCAGTCAGTGTTTCCAAATTGTAAAATAGAAATTACAGTGTAGGCTATTTGAAATTACAATTTTTTGTTAAAATTACAGGGCTCACTGAAGTTAGCCCCGCCTTTTTTTGAATTCTGTTTTTTTTTTACTCTCAATCGTTTGTTTGTCGTTTGTTCGTGAATGTTCGATTGTAACATTTGTTTGTTCGTCTTTTATTTGTTTATAATTATTTTAACAAATCCTCACCCTTAAGTTGGCCCCCACTTCTAGATATCTTTAATTTTATCTTTCAAATTAACTAATTTTGATCAATTAAGGTTTGTTCGACCATTATTGACGTTTGTTCGATTATAAAAACAATAAAATTCTTATTTATTAATTGTTGTAATATTAACATTTAAATTTCGCGCCTTTTGTTTTATGTCAAGTTTTACATTATCTGTGCTTCCTTATCTTTTCCGCCCCGCTCTGTGAACATTACAAGTGAATTAAAAGTTTTTTGATAATTACTAAAACAAAAGTAATTGTTAATAATAAATGACTTTGTAAACATATTGCAAAAATCTAATTTACTCCATATTTCTGTATTCAAGAAATAAAGTTATTAAAATTAGTGTATTTATATTGTTTTATTTCCCTGAAAAATGATATGGGAACTTTTACTTGTAAGAATTTCATGAGCGATCATGATTTATATTGATGTTTTCTTACAAGTGAAAATTCCCATACTAAAATAAAATATTGGTTATATTTTATAGGCCCCTATATAAACCCCTGATTCAAATTTCCCGCCGTAGTGTCGCGCAGCGTGACGTCATACGAAGTTGGGCAGACTTTAAATGGCGCTAGTAAAAATCACCTTCATTTTTTTTGTATGGAGTTGGCATTCTTCTCCGTTAGGAGTATAGTGTTCTGTGGTCCAGCTTCATTACTTTCAGAACCAGTTTTCGGCATATTTAAACTTTTTAATCAGACAATCGGCCGAGTCCAATAAAACCGAGCAAATAATATTTACATCCAACGAATAACGAATAATAGACACAATAACATTCTAAATGTAAACGTCTCAAATTAAAGCCCACACGGAATCTCGAATCTTATATTATTTGGCGCTGCTTAATAACTATTTTTATTTATACTAATTTTATAATTCTTTAGATCAAGTGTTAGAATTACGATTTATCAGAAGATTTTGTATCGACAAAAAATACAGTGATTTCATACCACGTTTTTTTTTGTTTTTTTTTTTTTTAATTATTTGTTCGAATTTTCGTTTTCGCAATTCGAAATGTCATTTAAGACGACTTTCGGAGACGTTAATGACAACAAATAGAGAAAATAGATTTACTTATTTTATTTTTTGCACCCAATCCTAAAGTCCACGCGGACGGAGTCACGGGCAAAAGCTAGTTAATAATAAACAAATAAAAGACGAACAAACAATTTTTACAATCGAACATTAACGAACAAACGATTTAAAAAAAAATCAAAAGAAGTGGGGCCAAATTTAGTGAGCCTATTTTCAGCTATAAATATTATGAAAACCAAATTACGCAACACAATATCCACTAGGTACAACTAAAGGAGCATTATACACAAATCCGAATTAACCGATTGCAATTCATTTGAAGTCACACACAGATAGGCACATAAATAAATTTAATATAAATTTCTACGAATATAAAAAGGAAAAAAGAGATTGAAAGTTTAGAATTAATATTATAATAATAACAATTTATGTGAGTAATAAAAGTAGGTGATTGTTTTAATTATAAAAGAAAAATATTAAATCTGCCTTTTTTTCTTAAGCTACTGTTTTTTTATTAGTAATGTGTTGTTTTTTAGTTTCTTGGAGTTGGCAACACTGTTTGTCACCTACCACATATGGCATACCGGCTACCACATACATATTACCAGGGCTGCCAGATTGTATAATTGGATACAAAATATGTATAATCGGATGGTGTATTGTATCCATGACCATTTCGTATAATACGATACAAAAACATACGGGATGAAATCATACTGTTTAAAAGCTAGTGTCCAGTCTCGAGTTTTCGAGTATTTATATAGGTAGGGTAACTGAAATTCTAAAAAAACTGTCGAATCTCGACTTTTCGACCATTTATCTAGCTAAGTAAAATTCTAAAAAAAAAAAAAACAAGAACTACTCTCGAGTCTCGACTTTTCGACCATTTATGTAGCTATCAAAAATTTCTAAAAAATAAACGAGGTGAATTACAGAATGGTATAATGTATAATGCGATCAAATTTCGTATTATTGCAGATGCTAAACCGTATAGCTGCGATTTATTTGCTGGCAGCCCTGCATATTACATACGTCAGTTTTGTTTATGTTCATGTTCATGTTGCATTAAAAAACGAGTGAAGTACTAGTTTATGATAATTATTCTTTAATTGTGTTCGAAAATAATACAATAATGGCTTTATTCCCCGCGTATGCCACTCCTCAAGATGTCACGGAAATTGATGTAGAAGGTAAGCAAATTACATAAACAAGATCATGTTATAAGCTGTTATTTATATTGTATTTCCATGGAGGCTTTGTTCATTGAATGCCCTTTGGTGAACAGAGCGATCATCAGACACCCGTGAGATGATGTCGCCGAATCATGAGAAACAATTGTTGGCCAGTGATAGTGACTTTGAAGAAGATCGTCCCGTGCGTCCATCACTTTCCCGCCACAGTTCGCACAACGAAGATTTCTACTCCGATACACAGTATGACTGTGGAAACCTGCGGGTCTCTACACTGTACTATCCGGGACGGCCACAGTAAGTGCATTATTTACACTATAATTGTCAACCATATGGCTCTATGGTCATGGAAAACACCTCTCTGGTATGTGATAGTAGTGCATGCAGTGAAGTTATACAATTTTTTGTTTTCACCTATCAATATAATAGTGTTAAAACTGCCATAAACTGATTACCACTATGAGTAGGTTGTTATTCATATTTGATTTAATTATTTTAGTAATATTCTTCCTTAGTTAAACCAAGGCATAAATCTTGAATCTACTATTTTATTTCATTTTATAATATGTTTTGTACTGTTTATGTATGTATTTCTATTATCTATCTTTAAATACACAAAAATGCATTGATTTTTTTTGTTACATTCTAAACTTCACTGTACTTACATCATAAACCATCCCACAGTTTAGTTGGCTTGACAGCAGCTTGCAAAACAAGGGCTATAGTGTGAGACCAAAGTTTTTAATAATTTCTGATACCCACACACAACATAAGACTGGTTTCTTAGTGTGGGGTTATTAAAAAAAAAGCAAAAACAATTTAAGCTAATTTCTGAGCCATAGCTTGTAATATACAGTAGAGCACAGAACATCACAATAGAGTTTTGCAAATAAGTCAATTCACAGACACAAAATAATGAAAGAGTAGACCCCACACATTAAGCATTGGTCATCCCCAAATGGTCCAAAAACCATATTTGTTGCAACAGTTTAAGAGTAGTAATCAAACTCAAAGAGAGATATAATTTAATTAAATATTAATGCATAAATAAACAACAATGATAACATAGCAAAGTAATAAATTTCCACAATATTTTTTCTCTATTTTAATTTGACAGCCTCTTGTGGCACAATAATTATTTGTTAAATTAGAGGCTGAAGGCTGGATTCTCGCAGTAAGACAAATGTTGGTATGATCTGAAAATATATTTATAGCACAATGATTGAAAATAATAAAAAAAAACACATTATCAAAAGTAATACATACATACAATAACTCACGCCCGTATTCCCGAAGGGGTAGGCAGAGGTGCATTTCTGCGCCCACATTTCGCCAGGTATGTATCAGTCCCACGTAATAAGGGGTGAGCCTATTGACGTTTTTCGGGCACATTTCCAGACTCTGTGCTGTTACTGAGAATTTCCTAATGGAAAAACCCAATAACACTTCGCCCGACCCGGGAATCGAACCCAGGACCTATAGATCGCACGGCACATACTTGTACCGCGAGACCACGAGGCAGTAATGTACACACTAATTATACTAAATTACAATGATAACTTATTAAATTATTGAGAGCAGAACCCAACAGCACCACATCCTAACGTCAAGTTTCTACCAATACTCGAGACCAAAGGAAATTGGTCTACTGCGCAGTGTGTGCTTTTATAGCAAAATATTTTTATTTAAACAAAACAAATATTTTGTTCTGATAATATATTCTTGTTGAGGCAATCACAAGTTTGCCAACAGTTGACCTACCATGCTAGCAGTAGCAACTTGTTGGTGTTCTCTATATAACCCACTTAAATTGCACCCAGACTGAACTTAGTTGTACATGCTTGCTGTGTAACTTGTGTTTGTCTTGTAGCGTTTGACAAGATGTGTGATCATCATGAGCAGGTATGATTTGTCAGCAAAGCGGTGGGTGTGCGGGTCGCGGGGCGCGCGGGGAGCGCGGGGCGCGCGCGGGTCGGCGCGGCGGTACTTCGAGGCGCCCCCCGCCGACCCGCCCGCGCACGCCGAGCTGCACGCGCGCACGCTCGCGTTCCGCCGCCTGCTCGCCGACCAGCCCGCCGACCCGGCCTTGTGGCTACGATACATTGACTTTCAGGTACTACTGGCTTCAAATTCTTCGTATTGCTCTATTTCACATGTATCCTTCGACTCTTTTATTCTAACTGGTTACAGCAACAGCTAAAACGTTAAATATTTTCTCGAATATATTTCTAACTGATGCGTAATTGATTTTAATTTGATATAAGGGAATCATTCACTTATACAATACTAGCTGACCCGGCAAACTTTGTACCGCCTAACAGCCATTGAATTTCGTGTTACATATTTTGAATTACATTTTCACGTCCTGAATTTTATTTGTGATTGTATGAAAATAAATATTAAGTTCAATATCTACTTTATTGAGATAAAAATACAGAATTAAAAAAGAACAAAAATCAAATGCATCAATCGGTTTGTCAGATTGTCAGATTAAATTAAGCTATGTAGGTACATATTGTGCAGCATGGGATGCAGTCAGTTTCAATAATTATCTTCATTGAAGTCTAAACCCGCTCAGTTGTAGAGAAGACCTATGCCCAGCAGCTGATGATGATGATGATGAGGCACCTTGTGATGTACATTTTTAATAAAAAATATATATATTGTCTAAATTGAGATTACAAACAATCATTTGTTAATTGTCATGGTGTAGGCCAGACAAATTGGGACTGAATTCGTTTAAAATCAAAGGGCATATCCATTGGGATAATCGAAACCCTTAGAATGGGAACCAATTCATCTTTAAGCCTTCCTTTGAGTATCGTCGCGTTAATCACATTACTCAACAACAGCTTTCTTAAAATAAAACGCATTCCATTGCATAGTTTCGGGTGTTTTAAATTTAGAAGCGTGATGACTACCGAGGCCGCTTTCAGTTGTAAATTGTAAACCAGGTACAACCAAGGAGTTTAAAAATTCATTTGGATAATAAGGCTTGATATATTTTCCTTAGTTACATAAAATAAATTTCGGAACGCACGCATAAATAAGTATTTGACAACCAATAAATATGTCAATCCATTTTCATTACTGACACTATTCTACATTTTTTAAATCTAATATACGCAATTATTCGATTATTGTGAATACCTATATGTTGTCGATTCGAAACCTTTATTTAAATACGTTTTTTAATTTGAGGGGACCTTTAACCGTATCGACGGGATAAACATTAAATATTTGACAGGAAATTTGCTAGAACAGTTTATATGGGAAAATGAAATTGCTGTTTTTACTATCTTATTCGCAATTGTTCAATATTTTCTTACCTTATAAACCTTCCCTGGACTACGACAAACATTTCAAAACCAAAATCAGCTAAATCGGCCCAGCCGTTCTTGAGTTATAAAATTACAACGAAAAGTGGCATTGATTTTTATATATATAGATATAGATTATATTTAATGAGATAACGTCGTCATCACACATAACATACTTCATGTATACTATTGTTATAAAGAATAAAGGTTTCTATTTTTGTATGTTTGTTACGAATGAACTAAAAACTATTGAACCGTTTTGAATGTTTTTTGGTATGGAGATAAATGGGACGCACCGAAGTTACATACATAGCATACTTTTTATCTCGGAAAATGTAGTATTCCTGTGGGAATGGGTATAAGTTATAAATGCGAGTGTAAGTGTACTCTCGGCAGAGGAGGCGCGTGGCCTGCAGTAGGACGTATATGATGAATAATGATTAATGATTGGAACTTACTCGTAAATTGCGAAAGGCAGGTATCTTAGATGACCTGAATTTACTTTAAATGCCATAAAGTACTGTAGAGTGCCATTTCATGCATTAAGGTCCTTTTAAAGGATTTAATTGACTTCAGGTACTATTAGTGGAATATTGGTTGCTACTGGTGCTATGAATAGAAAATTTGTGACGTAAGGTGCCATTACTGTAACTTATAAGACATAATGACTCACATTAGGTGATTTTAAGTACAATTATGACATTGAGTCGCATTTAGTACAACAAAATGTCATTAGGTACTTAGATGGCGCTTGGTATCATTATGCGATGTTAAGTGCCATTAGGCGCACCTAGGTGACGTTAGATACATTTTCGCGATGAATTGGTGAGGCGAGTTTGAGTTTGAGTTGATGAAAAGTGTCAAAATGTCATTTGAGACGAGTTTCGGAAATGAAATTGATTTCAATAATATAAATATTAATATACGAACTAAAAAAGAAAATAGTTTATTCCCAACCAAAAGAACTAGCCATTCAAGTAAAAGAAAGTCGAGGCTTTAAACGGATTTTTTTTTATAACTAACATGTGAATCAGACTTATAACAAAAACCCCATTTAATTTATTTTGTTGCACTGCAAAATTATATGTATCGATATAAACTTCTTGATGTGTGATGCCGCATCACTAGAAAATTGCCATTTCGATCTGTCGCGCATTATACATGCATGTCATGATGTAGGAGCAATGGCACGACGGCGAATCGGCACTACGCGCGGCCGAGGAGGCAGTGGTCGCCACGGGCGCGGCGGGCGTGACGAGCCACTCGCACGCGCTCGCTGCAGCGCTGCAGCGGCTGCGCGCCGCCTACCTGCCCAGGGATACGTACCTGGCCCGACTGCGCGACGACCTCGCCGCCGGTGAGCGCTCTACAATCCGTCACGTGCGGTCACGGTCACTTGACACATGATGTAACTGTGCCGCGTGCAGCGCAGCGCGGCGCACAGCCGGAGGCGGCGCTGTGTGCGTGGGCGCGGCTGGCGGCGGCGCTGGGCGCGGCGGGCACGCGGGGCGCGCTGGCCGGCGCCGCGCTGCAGCGGCTGGCGCACCTGCCCGGCGCCTACCCGCACCTGCTCTACGTCTACGGTCAGTGTCTGTCGGCGAGCGCCGGCGCCGCTCCGCCGCTGTGTCTCACGGCTCGGCCTTACGCACAGGAGCCACTCTGAGAGCGGCCGGGCTGTGGGAGCAACTGGTGCTGCTGGTAGAGCTGGTGGCCGCCATGAACTTCCCGCCCTCTAGCTTTCCGCCCCAGAGGGACCGAGCGCGCGAACAGGCCGTCGACGACGCGCTGCTGCAAGCGGAAGACGAGGTGAGCCGCATCCATACTATTCTTTGGGTATTGAGTTTATTGAAATTTATTTCTGCCGAACGAGTGGAGTCAACTCATTGGGTCGGATCACCGACGGAACCGATGACCGAGTACCGCGCACTGACTGGCGCAGACGTCGCGTTGCAGATGTGTCGCAGCGGACTGCCGTTGTCGGCGGTGTGGGTGCGCGTGGAACGAGCGCGCGCGGCGGCGCACTGGCGGCCCGCGGGCTCCGCCAGCGACCCCGACCCGCAGCGTTGTCCGCTGCCGGCCGACGTGGCCGACATGCTGCTGCCCGTCACCGACGACGACGCCGCCTTCCTGCTGTGCGTCACGCTACTGCGGCTCGCCAAGGTGCCGCTGCTGCCGCACGCCGAGTACGTGGCGCGCGCGTGCGGGCCCGCCGGCCGCGCCGAGGACGAGCTGGGCGGCGCCTGGTGGTGCGCGGACGCGGAGGCGCTGCTGCCGCTGCTGCGAGCCGCGCGCCGCCTGCCGCCCGCGCACCCCGCGCGACCCCCCGCGCCCGCCGCCGCCTCCGCCCTGCTCGCGCACTTCCTCGACCCGCCGCACTACTTCACCGACGAGCACGGTGAGCATCGCCACGCACACACGGCGCGCGTCAAGTTGAGTGGTCCCACCAATGTTTCACCGTGCAGGCTACCTGAGCTGGGTGTCCGCGCTGTGGGACGCGTGCTGCTCGTGGACGAGTGGCGCGCGGCGCGTGGCGCTGCTGTGCTGGCGCCTGCGCTGGCTGCACGCGCTGCTGCTGCTGCTCGACTTGAGTGACGCCGGCGCCCGAGCGGAGGCGCGCCGCATCCGCGCTGATGCCCGCGCCGCTCTCAAGCGCTACGCGGCTGATTCGCCGCTGCCCTACGCGCACTTCGCGCGCATCGAGCTCGCGCTGGAGGGTGCGGGGTGTGGTGGTGGCGCGGGTGGCGCGGGGTGCGGTGCCGCCTCGCGCGCGCTGCGGGCGGCGCTGGCGGACGCGGAGTGCGGCGCGGCGCAGCGGCTGCACGTGGCGCGGCTGGCGCGCGAGGCGGGCGGCGCGGCGGGCGCGTGGGCCGTGCCGTGCGCCGTGCTGGGCCGCGCGCTGCCGGACGCCGCCGCGCTGCGCGACCGACCCGAGCCCGACCAGCGCCTGCTGCACCTGGCGTTGGAGCACGTACGTATTGTTGAAACACTTTGTTGCTCGATGTGAGAACATTGCTATTTTCAGTATTGTTACTGTGGTGTGCAGTGCGAGGAGCGCTGCCGCGAGCTGGAGGCGCGGTTCGGCGCGGGTGAGGACGGCGCGGGGGGGCGCGGCGCGGGTGAGGACGGCGCGGGGGGGCGCGGCGCGTGCGCGGCGCTGCTGCCGGACGACGCCGAGTGGGCGGCGGCGCGCGCGGCGCTCGCGTCACCGGCGCGCCTCGAGCGCCTGCTGCGAGACCTGCCGCAGCGGCACGAGGCGGCGCGGGTGAGGCACCAACACACCTCCACGTGTGGGAAACATGTTACATTACATTTATAAGAGTTCAATAGAACATTGGTTAAGAGTTATTGACCGAGTTGTATGACGCGCCACGTGCGTGCAGGGCAGCGCGGCCGGGCTGCGGTACTACGAGCACAGTGCGTGCGCGCTGCTGACGGCGCGGGCGCTGCGCCTCGCCGCCGCCGGTCCCCTGGCCGCGCTCTACCCGCACAACGCGCTGCTCGCCCTCGGTACGCACTGCGCCCCCACGGTCCACGGCACCCACTGGCACTCGCTCACGGCCACGTGCTCGTCCCACAGCTAGCGCGGGCGCTCCGCTGTGGGCCCGCCAGCGCGGCGCCTCCGCAGAGCAGCGCGTGAGCGCCATCGCGCAGCCCGCGCGCACTCACACCGCGGCGCTGGCGCTCGTGATGCCGGCACTGCTGCGCGCCGCCACCGCCGACTGGGCGCCCCGAGGTCAGTAAACACCTATCTAACGATCGGACACTTAGTTCTGATTCCATATTAGGGACAAGTCTTGTGTCGTGTGGGCATCAAATATTAACAATAAGATAGACTTTTCAGCCTTACGAATATCTAGAGCCGTATCAAATATTTGGTGCGATAATGGAGACGCGTGGGTGTGTGTGTGTGTTTGCGCAGAGGCGGAGCGCGTGCGAGCGGCGTGCGCGCGGGCGGCGCGGCGCGGGGGCGGGGGCGGGGGCGCGCTGCTGGCGGCGGCGGCGCTGGAGGGGGCGGCGCGCGGGGAGCGGGCGGGGGCGGCGCACCGCGCGCTGCTGGCCGCGCTCGACCTGCACCCCGACCACAAGGTGCGAGCCGCCCGTTGTGTACTATTATGTCCTGTGTACTGTTGCAGGAAGCTTCCCACCTTGCAAGTCTTGCTCCTTGCCAAAAGGTTACAATTGGGGACCCGACAATACACTGATGGCCGAATACTGAAACGCTACTTAATCTGAGGGCGACTTATATTTAAGCGGTATATACTTAAAATGCCATGTAAAAGAACTTTTTGTGGTAATGTTGTCATTTATGGAAATTTAAGTGGGCATTAGTTAATCACAGTCTTAAAACCGATAAATGATGTTTCAGTATACCGCTTAAATTATAACAGCCACTTGAATATAAGTCGCCCTCAGATTAAGTAGCGTTTCAGTATTCGGCCCTGAGTATCGCTAAGATCAACGCACCTCACGGTGTGAATCCTATTTATATCCCGATATTTTATTCCCAAACGGAGTGGGAAACATGAGTTAGGCGGTGGTGATACAGTGGTGGCCTAGAATATGATGTCAGTATTGAGTTGGTATAGAATAAAAAAGAAATATAACAAATCGAAAGGAAGTAAGACCGAACGAAATCACTAAGCATTAGAAATCGGAAGATATGTATGATATGTACACACCACGTTTGTGAGTTGTTTTTTTCTTGATCTCGAAAATAATTAGGTTATTAATAACACTGGTGTGTGGGTGTTGTGTCGCCGCTGTGACCGTGTGCGTACGCAGTGGGTGTACGTGCGCGGCGCGGCGTGGGTGGCGCGCGAGGCGGCCGCGCTGCCCGACGTGCTGCTCGAGCGACAGCTGCGCACGCACGCGCTGCCCGACGAACTCGCCGCCGCGCCGCGCGCCGAGCCCCGCGCCGAGCCACGCGCCGAGCCGCCGCCGCAACACTAGTGCACCACTGTTGCCACTGGGCCTTTAAATTAAATAAAATTGTTTTAAATAAATAATGTTTTCGAAAGTTTTATAACATGCTGTTTTAATGCTACATACTTACTACTACTTTAAAAAAAAGTGTGTGTGTACTTATAAACGCGTTAGAAGTTATGCCACACGGCTGAAGTAAAACTTGTGAATACGACCAACAGTCACGTACACAGTCCTTAGTTTACACAACACATTACATTTCTAAACGCACTCATAAATATTTGACAACTAATAAATATGTAAATCCCTTTTTATTACTGTCACTATTCTACATTTAAAAAATCTAAAACATATAAACTTTTTTTGAATAACTTCATGGTGTCGGTTTTTTGTGACGGTGTTGCGCGCATCGTAAAAATTACCCTCATCATTTTTCCCTAACACGCTAAAAGAAGTATAACTTCAAAAATACGGTTTCGATCTCACAATAACTACACTTTGAATCGCTTGCGTCAGTAAAAATAATTCATATAATGCTTTGTAGTTCTTTCGAATAAACCAGCCTTGCACTAACATCTGCGCGGACATGACGTCGCCGCGAGCCGCGCTGGAAGACCGGTGACCCCGACATACGCCCCCCCCCCCCCGTCCTGATGAGCACAAACTTAATACTAAATGAAGGCTAAATGTATTTTAATAAATGTATTTTGAAGCCTCGAGTATTTGAAATACTAATTACATTTTAAGAAAGTAATTAAAATACAAATACAAAATACGTATTTGTATTTCAATTACAAGTAATTCAAATACTGCCCAACCCTGGTTGTTGGGTGTTTTTTTTTGTTTATTGCACGTAGTGTACAGAAAAAGGGGGGGGGGGGGTCACTTCGGCCGCCATTTTGGAAAACACGTTTTATCTAATATCTCGCGAACCGCGCATCGTACGACAAAAATTGTAGATATCATTATTGTAGATTAATATTTGCCATCTTTTTTATTTGAAACTTTTTTGTATTACAAAAAACAACAACCCGGCGCTTGGCCCACCACTCGGTATTTGGAGGTACCTATGTATGTAGGTACATAACAGCACTTCCAACAGCGGCTTGAAGCTCACTGGTCTATCTGTGCATAGCATACATATTTACATCATTTTCATCTATCGGAGTGTTACAATTCAACAAAATTAAATGGTATTTTGGATAATACAATTTTAAATTTTCATATTAAAATTTATTATTCTTCCAAAAAGTTGGAGTTTTGTAGACTAACCCTCTTTGCATTGCTAAACAACTGATCAGCGAGAAGAATACGTCGAGTGACAATGTCATGTGCGTGTACTGCATCGTGCATTGATAAATCACATCCACACGTGTTGGACGAGCTGCGCGTGCAGACTGCACAGTGCGGAGTGCTGAGTGCAGAGTGCTGAGTGCGGAGTGCTGAGTGCTGAGCGAGCGCGAGTGTGCAGAGCACGGCGATGCGATGAGGCGCGCGCTCGCGGCGCTGTTGAGTTGCGCGGCGCTGCTCGCAGTTGGCGCTGACTCGCCGGCCAATGGTCACGTGGCACAAGAACTCACTGCACAGGTCTGGTCACTTGCGTCGCCATGGAAAAGTAATGTTTTACGGTGTGTGCAGATGAGGTGGCCGCGACTGCGGAGCCCGCGGACTCGCCGACGAACGCGGCCGCCGACGATGACGACGAGCCCGGCGTCGACGACGAGGGAGACTCAGCGCCTTTCACGGTTATTTTTTTTGGCTATAATGAATTGGCCGACCTCTGCTGGGATGCTCAAAGCTTTCGCATAATAGCGGGACATCTATTAATTTCTTGCCAAATTTGATATTGCAATCGAACCAGCTAGCAAGTGGTTGTTTACGTAGAAGTATCATTCTCAATGCACAAAGTTGGCAGCTGTAATTCATCCGAGGCGACTTCTGCACACTATTCTACCCCCGTTCGAGACCGCGCCCTTCATGGCTCTTACGATTTAGACCTCAGAATCACACTTGTAATTTCTTAATTATATAATACCTACTCTTTAATTTTAGTAGAGTTTGGATTTTCACGGCAATAAATTCATTTCGATGCCTTATAGCCCATAAAGAAATAAGATGAGCTCAACGACAAACGAGTCGTCTGTCAGAGATTATCTCTTAAGCAAAGCTCTATAAAAACGCTAAGCGTAAACGTCTACAGTAAGATCTAATGTGTGAAAGTGATGTTGGAAATATCATTTCGTACTTTACAATTCAGGTTATGTTAATGTAAAAAACATGTCCTCCAACATGCCTGTACTCATCAGATACGCGAGGTACGATCTGGTCCACAGCTGGTGGTGGAGCACGCGGACGGGTGGCGATGCGGCGCCTCGCTGGTGTCGCTGCGCACGGCCGTGACGTCAGCGCGGTGCGCGCGCGGCGACTCCCCCGCCACCCCCGCCGCGCCCGCCGCCCCCGCCGCCCCCGCGCCGCACCCCGCGCACACAGACCTGTGGGTGCACGCGACGTCCGCGTCCCGTCGGGTCGCACGCGTCGCCTTCGCCGCCGACAGCGAGGTGTGTGGGTGTGTGGAGCGTGTTCTCGGCGAGATGGCGGCGCGATGACGGCTGTGCGCATACGCGTGTGCAGGTGGCGGACGGAGAGGGGCTGAGCGACGCAGACGTGGCGGTGCTGGAACTGGAGGCTCCGCTGGGTGGAGGCGCGCGCGCCATCCTCATGGCCACCAGCGGCGCGGAGTGCGGGCCGCCGGCCGCGTGCCACGTGGTGCGGGCGCGGCGGGGGCGGGGCGCGCGGCCCGTGCTGCGCATCGTGGACGAGGCGCTGGTGGCGGGCGACGTGTGCGCCGCGCTGGAGCCGCGCCGCTCGCCCGCGCGCCGCCTCGCGCTGTGTCTGCGCGGGGACCGCTTGTGTCCGGTGAGTGCACGCCGCACCAACACTCACTGACGTCAATTTATAACAACACTATAAATATAGTGCAGTAAGCCATAAGTATAAGTAAATGTATAAAATTGTGTAATAAAGTGATGAGTGTGTCGTGTTGCAGAGCGACTGGG
The DNA here is from genome assembly GCA_907164795.1 of Hemaris fuciformis. NCBI lineage: Eukaryota > Metazoa > Arthropoda > Insecta > Lepidoptera > Sphingidae > Hemaris > Hemaris fuciformis. The sequence continues at coordinate 16,477,443 of OU015442.1, forward strand.
GCGCGGGCGTGGTGTGTGTGGGCAAGCTGTGCGGCGTGCTTAGTGTCTCGGCGCAGGAGCCCGGCGCGCGGCGCGACCTCTCCTGCGGCGCCGTGCACGAGGCGCAGCCCGTCGCGCGCTGGCGCCGCTTCCTGCACTGCGCGCACACGCCGCACGCCTGCCGCCGGTACTGCGCCCCGCGCCCCCCGCGCCCCGCACACCCCCGCCCGCCCCCACCTGCCCGAGTACCTACGTACCGAGTCGTTGTTGCAGCGGCGGCGAGTGCGCGCACCTGTGCTCCGAGCGCCTCCTGCTGGACGACGCCGCGCCCGCGGAGCCCGCCCCGCCCCGCCACCCGCCCGCCGACCCACTCCACTACGACGACACCACGCTCGATGAGCAGCCCACGCCGCCATATCGGACGTCTCTTGTGGCTGGTGATTAATTTCACAATTGTATCGTTTTCGGCGCAATTAACGACGTCGTAAATATAAATTGTCAAACGCCTTAGTGGTAAGCGAACTTTTGTTGTTTAAGAAATAATAGGACAAGCTAGTCCATACACGCGGCGCGCCGTGGAGACCGTGCGTGTCGGCTGGAGCGCCAGCGCCGCGCCCACGCGCACCGCCGCCCCCGCGCTCTCCTCCGCCCCCACCCTCACGTCCGCGCCCGCGCCTGTCGCCACGGCGGCGCCGACGCCTGGCCTGGCTCCGCCGCCGCCATCTGCGCGTCTCGTCGCTGAGTTTGAACCCAATAGACCAGACTTCAAGGTGAATAATTAGTATAACCTTCTGTTCTTTGCCGCCAACTATTATTTGTGCATATACAACGTCATAGCCTTAGAGTAGTGTTGGCCTCGAGGTTAGGCACGCGGTCGAGAATCACGGCGATCGAGGGTTCAAACCCCAGGAAATGAATTATCATGTACTTTAACGGTAAGGGAAAACCAGTGGCGGTACTTCCATAGAAGCCCAAAAGCCCAGCTTGCCTTACGTAATTCTTAATAAGAAACATAATCTAGATATTCCATAATTCAATACAAACAACAAAATATTTTATCCAAAAACAGAAATTTACGTATTTTTGCCGCGCCGCCGTCCGCCATACTGCCGCGCCGCCGCGCGCCAAATCCTTTTTTTTTTTTTACGCGGGAAAAAATCCTATTTACGGACCATCCCACCCCTGGAGGGGCGAGGGTGTGTCGGACTCACCGGCGCCTTCCAACCCAGCATAGATGTTACCGCCCGTGGATGTCTCGGGCGGCCGCTGGGCTAGGTCCCTATAAATGTTTTTAGATCGGGGATTTTTTTTCTTTTAAGAGCTTCCGCTGCATGCGCTGCGGAAACGGTTAAAGTTTCGCTAAAATAATGTATGACAGAATTGTTCCCCTTTAAAAGTTCAAAAAAAAAGTCCGCGACAGCATATGTCTATCTTTTAAGGTTGGCTCACTATAGCCTTTTTTATGCTAACCAAATTTGTTCTAAAATAAAGAATTATTTGTGAAGGTGTTTTTATAAAGATGATATTAATCTTTATCCAAATAAATACGTCATTCATCTCAAGTATTTAATTTAAAAGAAATTTGCCCTTTACGTCATTTGATTTCAACGAGTACCTATCTTAGAAGATATCGCAGTTTTAAAATAACACCGCAGCGAAAAAATGATCAAGCGCGCAATTATGACGTACAAGGCGCCGCCGGCCGGCCGGTGCGCGGCGGCATAAGTTTCACGTCTATTTGACCGATTTGAATGATTTTTTGGTATGGACATAAATGGGACTCTGCGGAGTAAAATAGACTACTATTTTCTTTTTGAACCCAACCCTGTAGTCTACGCGGACGGAGTTTTATGATATAGTAACAGCCTTCTAAGCGTTATTCACGGTGGTTCATTTCAAAGGTTAATTTTTTCCATGGGCTTGTGGTCTATAAGATTAATACATTATTTGTCATTTTGTTCAACAAAAAAACTTGCATTCAAGATCGCGACATGAAAATTTGACTGTTTACTTTTCAATTATGTGGTTTGAAACCAATTCGAGTCGAGTTATTTGTCTAAAAAAATTCAATATGATATATTCCGTGTCTATGTTATAACATCTCGCATTCAAATTTAGAGAGACACGACGTTTGTGCACAATTTGGACATAATTATTATTATTGTTCTAATAATTTTCGTAGACATTTTATGGTTTTTGGTACTATCACTAGCGACAAATAATTATTTCTTTGTTGGGCCAGTACTATAATAATATCTACATCAATATGTCAAAATCTTGAATGTAAATAATTTGCGGTAGGTATATTATTTATTAGTTTTCTTACTTTCTGGACCAAAAAAATACACTATAAAAACCATAATAAAAATTTGGGCCTGCCCTACCTAGAGACCCTAGGCACGCCACTGGGAAAAACATCGCAAGGAAACCTGCACAGCTAAAAGTTCTTAGGAATTTCTTCGGTTAACCCGCACTAGACCAGCGTAGTGGACTAAGGCCTAAACCCTCTCAGTTGTAAAAGAGGCCCGTGCCCAGCAGTGGGACGTATGTATATGGGCTGATGGTGATACAACGTGTCCCATAATTCTACGATGGACAGGCACCAATGGATGTACACCTGGTCGTAACTAAATAAATCCACCCAACAGTCACATACATAGTTCTGACCCCACATTAAGATACGAGTCTTGTGTTGTGGGTATCAGAAACTACGAGAGACTTTTCCGGGGATCGAACCCGCGGCCTCTCGTTTCGCAAGCTGGTGTCTAGCCAACTGCGTCACGGGGCTGTCAGAACCGCTGGAATAGAAAGAATTGCACCGTAATATGAGTCCAGATCTACGTGTCAGATAGTTGCACGTGTGCGTCGGCAAGGGCGGCGGCTCTCTTGTGCACCGGCGCGTGATTTTAGGGCGGGGCGACGCGAACTACAAGCGTGTACTTGAAGGCGGGCGAGTACGGCGACAACGCGGCCGAGTACGGCGGCGACGAGCCCGCGCCCGCGCCCGCCGCCCCCACTCGCTCCTCGCCGCCGCCGACGGAGGGCGCGGGCGGCGCGGGGGCCGGGGGGAGCGAGCGCGGCGCGGCGCGGCACGAGGTGGCGGCGCGCGTGTCGCCGGGAGCGCTGCGCTCGGCGCGCCCGGCTCTGCGCGCAGCCTCGCCGCTCTACTCCGGCGTCCTGACCCTTCTTTATGCTTATATCGTATTATAAATATTGACCAGTGGGCGATTTTTTTTATTACTACAAGCTTTTATTTAGTTTCACCTGTACCGATGTTTGTCTTCGAATCTTGCAAATTAAATTCTAAAAAGAAATTTTGCATACATGTGTAAATCGAGGGACAATGCAATTTATGATGTCACGGTGTTGAGCTGATGATGGAGGTGGAAGGTGGCCATATTATGATCTCAGCAATTAAACGAAACAACCGTGGCGAGTTTGATTCGTCTTAATAATAATATAATAATAATAATTTATTTATTTAAGTTCATAATTTTTGGTACAAGAAGTTAACCTTTTTACATAAACATATAGCCAAAAATTTTACGGAAATCATGCATGGTAAGCAACCGATACCACAATTCATTGCTAAAGGTATTACGTATATGATCCCTAAATCTAAAATAACAAATGACCCGTCACAGTACAGGCCCATAACCTGTCTCCCCACTATTTACAAAGTATTTACAGCGGTAATCACCCGAAAAATTAGCACACATTTAGAAGACAATAACATATTAGCAGAGGAACAAAAAGGATGCAGGCGGAATCACATGGGGTGCAAAGAACAGCTTATCATTGACTCTACCATTTACGGAGTAATTAATTCTCGAAAACGAAATTTACACTGCACATATATAGACTATCAGAAAGCTTTCGACAGCATACCGCATTCTTGGTTACTCAGAGTATTAAATATCTACAAAATTAATCCCACTGTGGGAGCATCGTCAGCATAGTCGATGAACTCGAAGTATGCCAAAATTTAGTATATAAGGCAATAAAGGTTTGATATGCACTGAGTCATATATTAGCACGCATCAACACCGGTCGTTTCATTTACGTCGCTGCTCGTACCCTACTTACGCAACATTACACGTGTATCACAGATTCACGTACATCGGTGACTCCACGTGAACAGATACACTTACAACTGGTGACCCCGACGAAAAAAATACCCGACGAAAAAAATACCCCGACGCAAGACCGACGCAAAACCGACCCAAAACCGACGTACAAGCAAACTTCATTAAATTGTGATAACTGCACTGCACAGCCTTATCAGCCTTCCACCAGCGGATCTCCCTGATTTGGCTTTCAAGAGGCATAAAGTTATCAAGAAAATGAACCCTAACGCAGGTTGTGAGCACGCTAGATCCAAATATGGAATAACGGACGTCAGTGCCATCGACATCGCAGCACTGAGTGTTTCCAGTAGTCATCCACAGCTCATGATACAGCTAATGAACCAAATGAGTAAGCTCACCATGGAAGTCGCAGCACTGAAAGCAAGCTCATTCAGAAACGGACATCATCACCATAGACGCAATCGAAGCCTAACGCGTCAAAGATCCCGATCGCGAACGAGAATCACGCCGGAAAGTCCTCAATGGTTATGTAAATATCACTTGCGCTATAAGGATCGAGCTTGGAATTGTGAACAACCGTGCAATTGGAGAAAGCCGTCGGAAAACTAGAATCAGCGTTGACAGAGGCGGTCGTCAGCGCTATTGTACCATCAAACCGCCTATGCGTTACCGACCGAAAAAGTGGGTATCGTTTTTTGGTTGATACTGGCGCTAACATCTCAGCAATACCGAGAAGAAGTAACAAAATAAAAACCGACGAGACCTACAAAATATATGCCGCAAACGGCACTCCAATAAAAACATACGGCGACAAAACGCTGACGTTAAATCTGAATTTGAGACGACCGTACCGTTGGACTTTTATCGTCGCTGATATTACACAACCAATACTTGGAGCTGATTTTTTGGAAAAACACAACATTTTGGTCGACATTAGAAACAAGCGTTTGATAGATGGTACGACTGGACTTCAAAGAAACGCAAAGTTGATGAAGTCAAGCACACCAACACTTCGGACCGTTGATTTAACCGAAGATTACGCAGACATTCTGGCAGAATATCCAAATATTTTAAAACCGCTCGACACTCTGTCACCACCAAAACACAACGTGGTTCACCACATTATCACTGAGGGACATCCTGTGTACTCCAAGTCAAGACCTTTGCCGGCCGACAAGTACCTAAAGGTGAAAAAAGAAATAGAGGACATGTTACAGACAGGCATATGTAGGCCTTCCAAGAGTCCCTGGGCTAGTCCACTACTGGTGACAAAGAAGAAAAACGGCGAATTACGACTATGTGGCGACTACAGAAAATTAAACGCCATCACTGTACCGGATAGATATCCGATCCCGAGGGTATTAGATTTCACATACCTGTTGCCTGGAGCTACTATATACTCAAAAATTGATCTAAAAAGAGCTTACAACCAAATACCCGTCAAAGATGTTGAAAAAACCGCAGTAATTACCCCGTTCGGTCTATTCGAATTCACTAGAATGCCGTTCGGTTTACGAAACGCGGGCCAAACCTTTGTCCGATTCCTGAACACAGTACTAGCAGGATTAGACTTCATTTTTGTATATATCGATGACATATTAGTGAGGTCATCGTCACCCAGTGAACATAGACAGCATCTACATGAAGTGTTTAAGCGACTCAACGAGCACGGCATCACAATAAATCGCGCCAAATGTGTATTTGGACAACCCCAAATAGAATTCCTCGGATATTTAATTACTCCAGAGGGTATCAAACCATTACCTGAAAAGGTTGAAGCAATCAAAAAATACCCGACTCCAACAACGGTGCAAGAGCTACGCAGATTTTTGGGCATGATCAATTTTTACCGCAATAACATACCACAGGCAGCCCGACATCAAGCTCTTTTGAACAAATATCTCATAGGCTCAAAGAAAAACGACAAAACTAAAATACAATGGACTTCCGAAGCACTAGAAGCATTCGATCAATGTAAAGAAAGTCTAAGCGACGCTGTTACGTTGACGTCTCCGGATCCGCATTCTCCATTATCACTCATGACAGATGCTTCGCAAACTTGTATTGGCGCCGTTTTACAACAGTACGAAAACGACACGTGGAAGCCACTTGCATTTTTTTCAAAGGCACTAAGTGAAGCACAAACTAAATACAGTACATATGATCGAGAATTACTGGCAGTTTACATGGCTGTAACGCATTTTCAACCTTACATCGAGGGACGAGAATTGATAATATACACCGATCATAAGCCGTTATGTCACGCCTTTACTACTAAACAAGACAGTTCAAGTAAAAGAATATCCCCAAGACGACTACGTCATCTAGAGTTCATAGCACAATTCACGACAGACATACGTCACCTCGCCGGTAATATGAACCCAGTGGCCGATGCACTATCACGAGTCGAACAAATAGATTGCCCCACACCTGTGGATTGGAATGACATAGCAGATTTGCAACGCAGTGACAATGAACTCCCTCAGCTGTTAAATAAAAACAACCTCAGCTGGAAAAGTATCCAGTTACCGGGAACGAGACAATTATGGTGCGAAAATTCAAGAACAAATTCACGACCGTACATACCGAAGTCGCTTCGAAAACAAATATTTGACTCTATGCACAACGTTACGCATCCTGGTGTAAGATCATCAAAGAAAATGATCTCTGAACACTACTTCTGGCCAGGCATGAATACAGACGTAGGCACATGGGCGAAAACATGCGAGTCATGCCAGACAAGTAAAACATACAGGCACAACTCAGCCCCAATTGGAAGTTTCACGCCAACAGCACGTTTAGACCACGTGCACATAGATATCGTCGGTCCATTGCCAGAATCCAATGGAAACAGATACATCGTGTCAATGATCGACAGAGCAACAAGATGGCCTGAAGCCGTACCAGTACCAGAAGTAACCGCAAAAGTTGTAGCAGAAGTTCTCCTGAATACCTGGATAGCAAGATTTGGATGCCCAACTACCATTACATCAGACCAAGGACGACAGTTTGAGTCAGACTTATTTATCGCCTTAACTAAAGCACTCGGTATCAAGAAAACTAGAACTACCAGCTATCACCCACAATCAAATGGATTAGTTGAACGCTGGCATAGATCAATGAAAACCGCACTAATTGCGCGTGGTAATACAACTAATTGGTCAAATGAGTTACCCCTAGTCCTATTAGGGTTGCGAGGCGCCTTACGACTGAAAGAAAACATCAGCCCAGCACAAATGTTATACGGAGCAAATATACGTCTACCTGGTATGTTTATCGAGCCGAAAAAGCAAAATACATCACCAGAAATTTTTACACGGACACTACAAAGGAGAATGGCCAATCTAAGCCCGTTTAACAACAGTCACCACGCTACAAACCATAAACCATATATACACCCGGACATGAAAGATTGTGAATACGTATTCGTCAGAACAGATGCTGTAAAGAAGCCCCTAACACCATCATACAAAGGACCATACAAAGTGTTAGAGAAACATGAAAAATATTTTAAAATACAAATGCCAGAAAAAACATCCATAGTAACAGTGGACAGATTGAAACCTGCTTACATGGTAAATGAAGAAAAGGCGAACGAACCTTTGGCACACTTAAAAAGCACATGCAGCAACAACGTCAACGACCGCAACAGTGCTGAGCTCGCGGAAAAGAACAAGGCCACGCTGACGACAACACGTTCGGGTCGCGTCATACGCCCTGTTGTACGATTCGCTATAGAGCCTGATCAGCGGAAAAGCAAGAACCTATAATTAGTTTATTTGTGTCATATACATTTATATTTACTTATTTTTTATCATTATTGTTATACATTTTATTTTTTTAAAAAGGGGGGAACTAATGTGGGAGCATCGTCAGCATAGTCGATGAACTCGAAGTATGCCAAAATTTAGTATATAAGGCAATAAAGGTTTGATATGCACTGAGTCATATATTAGCACGCATCAACACCGGTCGTTTCATTTACGTCGCTGCTCGTACCCTACTTACGCAACATTACACGTGTATCACAGATTCACGTACATCGGTGACTCCACGTGAACAGATACACTTACACCACTATAGTCCAATTCCTAAAAGAATTAATGTCATTCTGGAAAACAAAACTACACATTAAAAATAATATAAACTCAATAACTAGCAGAGAAATAACAATTAAAAAAGGCATATACCAGGGCGACTCTTTAAGTCCCTTATGGTTCTGTCTCGCCCTAAACCCCTTATCCTCCCTACTAAGTAGTTCTCAAAAAGGTTTTAATTTTAAACATTCCATACATACATACATACATAAACTCACGCCTGTATTCCCTTAAGGGGTAGGCAGAGGTGCATTTCTGCACCCACATTTCGCCAAGTATGTATCAGTCCCACGTAATAGGTGGCGAGCCTATTGCCGTTTTTCGGGCACATTTCCAGACTCCGTGCTGTTACCGAGAATTTCCGAATGGAAAAACCCAATAACACTTTGCCCGACCCGGGAATCGAACCCAGGACCTCTAGATCGCACGGCACATAGTTGTACCGCGAGACCACGAGGCAGTCCATACATGACACTGTAATTTCTCATCTTGTCTACATGGATGATATTAAACTATACGCCAATAACACTAAGGATATGAAACTTTTAATTGATATTACTACAAAATTTAGCACCGATATTAATATGAAATTTGGATTAGATAAATGTAAGACAATACACATAAATAGAGGAACAATAGTATCAGAAGATTATACCCTATTAAATAATCAAGTGATATCATCCATGGAGGCAAATGACCTTTACAAGTATCTAGGTTATAACCAGTCAAAAAAACTAGATCACGTGAAATTAAAACAATATCATTATATATTGAATCCTTTACGAATAATAATTAGGTAACCATATTCGTCTATAATTCGTCTATATTATACGTCACGACACTTTATTAAACCCAAAAAAAATTATCTGCGTTTTTGTCACATAGGTACCCATTTTATTATAACTAAAAACATGTTAAGTACATTGTGATAAGACTAGATAAATACTAATCAATCATTTGTAATAAATCAAGAACAAAAATATAAAATAGTAGATAATTATTAATCCATCAATATTTATCTGATACGGACGTAAGTAAAACTCTGATTTATTTGCGCCGGCTGTAAGCCGACTTCTGTTATTGGGTACTGCGAGATTTGCAGCAGATGCCACTTTCTTTAAGGAAACCGAGGACGCAGACGATATCAAATACTTTAGACCTATGTCGGAAACCACGATGACTATGACCTATTTCGTCAGGGGTGCTCCTATCTAGTGGTCATGGCCTGTCCTAGAATAGGTGCTACGAGTACGCGACCTCGGCCCCCCGAGCTACTGCAATCACTACCAACCTTCCCTTCCGTGACTGCAGTATCCACTCCTACAGGCTGTACTTTCCCATGTCATCCTCTACCCACAAACCCTATTCCCTTTTCCCGGTTGATGACGGGCAGCAGCGGCAACCCCCCCCCCCCCTAAATGAACGAAACTAGGACCAGGCCCCCAGTCTCCGGCAGCCCCGCTATTCCTGGCTACGGTAGCGGCTATAGTTACGGCGGGGCAGGGGGTGCTAAGAATCCCCGGGTTGGCCCTGGCTACCACCCCCGACGACGACTGGGCCTGGTAACACACAACATACGTAGGTACGTTGAGGACACACGAGAAGATTGTCGAACTGGAAGAATTGAGCGGGTTACACTGGAACATTCTGGGGTTGTCGGAAGTCCGAAGAATCAGGGAGGACGTGATAACCCTGAAGTCCGGTAACCTGCTCTTCTACCGGGGGGACGACCAACAGTCCCGAGGAGGTGTCGGATTTCTCGTCCACAGGTCTCTCATCAACTACATCGTAAATCGCGCTCTAAAGTAGTGACTGAATAAGGTAATGGACTTGATTATTTTTACAAGCTTTGTTTTTGATGGCTTACTTATACTGAATAAAAAAAAACATATAAAAAAGGGTTGAATGAAATGATACTTTATTATATTAAAACAAGGAAATGCCTCGAAGTACGGGCTACTATGGTACTACGTTAATCACGTTTGTAGGTAATACAACAAAATTATATAATTAGTAAGGGCCGCCGCGACGCTCGGCGTGCGCTTCACTTGTTGGCCTTCCTCAGCTTGGCGTCGAATTTCTTGCTCTTGAAGAATGTGCGGTGCTTGCTGCTCAGGTCGCTCTTCACCTGCGACAGCGACAGCGGCGACTGCACACACATCCGTACTACCATACTTCAATGTTTACTCACAGAACCCGCGCGCAAAACTTCCGAAAATATCCGGAATCATAAACGCACACAGTTTTTATTAAAAAAGGAAAGTTATGAAAATTCAATAGATGCGTATTGATTCAAACACACGTCTCATTGATGGACACCGGTTAGTTTCCAAATACATATACAGAATGGTCACCTCGAATCCTTCCGCGTCAGCGCTGGCGTCGCTGAGGAAGTTGTAGAGCATGCGGTCGGGCGGCGGCGCTTCGGGGCGCAGGCGCTCGGGCTGCGTGCGGCGCGGGCCCCCCCTGGGCGCGCGCCCCGTCAGCTCCTTCTGGATGTTGTCGATGGTGGCCTGCATGCCGGCGATCTTGTCGCGCAGCCGCTGGTGCTCGTTCTTCATGTCCAGCATGAGCGCGAGCTGGCGCGCGAGCTCCTCGTCCTTGGCCTTGGCGGCGGCGTCGAGCCGGTGGCGCGCGTCCGCCTCGGCCTGCACGTCGCGCATGAGCCGCGCGATCGTGTCGCCCGCCGCCGCCAGCTGCGCCTCGGCCGCCGCCTGCTGCGCGCGCACGTCGGCGCCGCGCCGCCGCTCGTCCGCCAGCGCCGCCTCCAGCGCGCGCCGCTGCTCGTCCAGCGCCGCCGCGCGCTCGTGCAGCTGGTCGGCGCGCGCGGCGCCGCTCTGCGCGTCCAGCTGCTGCGCCGCCACGCGCTGCTCCAGCCGCGCCTTGTCCTCCGCCAGCGCCGCCGCGGCCCGGCTCAGGCGCTCCACGCTCGCCTGCTCCTCCTGACCACACTCACTCGCTCGAGATCCTTTGCCGCTTTCGAATCACTTTGTTTAGTAAAAGTATTTATCTCGACACGTCTATTGCGCAGGCTGCAGCGGACGAGCCCAAAACATGAAGTTCTGTATGAATATGTGTTTTAGTTGGCCATGGCAAATTCCCATGTTCATTATTATCATAATGCACGTATGAACAGTTGTTATGCTGAAATCAATGCTCGTCACCATGAATGCGGTGCGCAGGCGCTCAAGCTCGCGCTCGGCCTCCGCCCCGCGGCGCTCCGCCTCGGTCGCGCGCGTCTCCGCCTCGCGCTGCCGCGACTCCGCCGCGCGCCACCTGCAACGCACCGCCATGTAGTCTCAGTTCTGTTCGCAAATGTCTCTTCGAACCGGTCTCTCACTCCACGTCCTGCTTCGCGATAGTCTCTTCCAAGGCGGCGCTGCGAACGTTGAACTCGGAGACCAGTCGTTGCGTCTCCTTTTGCATCTCTGCGATGACTCGATCTTTCTGGAAGGCGAGAGGCACAGTGAGAGCGTGCAAGTGTCGGGGTGTGGGGTGTGGGGGCGGCGCACTATGGGCAAAATAGGTCATTCTCATATCAAAAATCTGTACTTTTTTTGTTTATAAAGATATCGCTTTGAAATTTTGCATGGATATAGTCGAAAGTACAATCATTTAGGGATTTGCATGAATTTATGATACTCATGTTCTAACCCGGTTTTGCTTGGGTTCAAAGTTAAAATGCGAAGAAAAAAAAATTATATTTATTTTACACTTTCGAAAATATTATCTAAACTAATATATAGGGATTATATATAGGGACTATATAAATAGGGACTACCTAAAAATAAATTTATTGGGTTTTTAAAACTTCAATTAACATAAAAAAAGTTTATCTTTTTTATAGCACTTATAAACTTACTTAAGTATAACATTTAACGCAAAGAAATTAAATTACAAAATATTATCTTATAATTAATTTATTATAATTGGTTTTAATATACAGATTCACAATTCGACCGATGAAATAACTATTAAATATAACTTAAACATATATGTAACTTGTTTTGCTGGATCTACAATTAGTTGATGAACCTTTAAAAGAACCAAAGTGTCTTCGTCAAGTTCTTTAATATTTTTTAAAGTATTGCTTTCGAATACTGGATATGTATGGATCAGACGTGTATAAAATAGTATGAAAAACATCTTCATTCCTAGCAGACCTTGAGCATTTTCTTGCATGATGCAGTCTAAATTTCTTGTAGTCCTTATTCCCGGATTCTTAGGCATTTTCTGAAAGCTGTCCAATGGGCAACACTGAAAAATGATTTATAATACTCTCTTCATGTATTAATATTGTATGCACGGAGGATGGCATATAATACCAGTTGTATTTGCTGACATAAAGTCTAGCAGTCTGCAAAGCAAGAGATTTTTGAAATCCTCAATTATGAAATTTATGTGGTCCCTGGTTGTCTATGGTTGTTTATATAATATATTATTATTTCTTCCTTTGAACAAGTAAAACTGGCCATTTTCACTGTAATTATTGTGATAGAATAATCACCCTCGACTGAGGTTTATGTAGGAAAGCTATGAGTGTAGAGTGCAATTAAACAATATATTTCCCACATGTAACGTGTGCAAACTCATATAAATACCATTTCCTGGCAATTACATAGTCAATAAGACCATAAAAGAACACTATTTTTTCTTAACCGCAAAGATAACGTTTTCGCGAACGTGGGACTCGGTTGATATTTATCATCATAACTTCTACATAAGCACCTATAAGCAGACAAATTTTTTATATGTCATTTTTAAAGACCTAAGCTATTGATAAATACAAAATTCAAAACTTCGGCAAGCTTCGATAATAAAGAAATACCTAATTGAAAATTGTAAACTGGATTTTTTTATCTATATTTATAAATTTTATCATTATATACAATATATGCTACTTAAAGCAAATATTATTTTATCAAAATTATGAGAAAGAAACATTCTTTCCAAAAATATATAATTTATTAGGTGTTTTTTAACAATTTCAATCTGAAAATTGATACTGAATGTACGAAAATTATCTTGACAAATTTACTTAAAAGTAAATGTGAGTTTTTCAAATCTGTTTATCAAGTAAAATCATGATTCCAAAAGGTTATAATTCTTTCTATTTCGATAATTAACATCTTAACTATAAAACAAAATCATCAAAACAAGTAATAAGTAACTTTTTTAAAAACTATTTTTGATATGGCCTTGTTCTAACGTTTTCCATAGTGCGGCGTACCCGCTCGAGGTCGCCGGTGCGGCGGTGCAGCTGCGCGGCGAGGCGCTCGGCGTCCGCGTGCGCGCGCTCGCGCCGCTCCGTCTCCGCAGCCAGCGCCGCGCGCGCCTCCGCCGCCGCCGCGCCGTGCGCCGAGCGCGCCGCCTGCAGCTCGCGGGCCGCCGCCGCCTGCTGCGCCTCCGCCAGCCGCACTGCGGGCGCGACAGACTCGTCACCGGGCGCGCGCGCGGGTGGGGGCGCGGGGCGCGGGGCGGGTGCACTCACGTCGAGCGCGCAGGGCGAGCGCGCGGTGCGAGTGTGCGTGGAGCGCGCGCTCGGCGGCGAGGCGCGGGTGGGGGCGCGGGGCGCGGGGCGGGTGCACTCACGTCGAGCGCGCAGGGCGAGCGCGCGGTGCGAGTGTGCGTGGAGCGCGCGCTCGGCGGCGAGGCGCGGGTGGGGGCGCGGGGCGCGGGGCGGGTGCACTCACGTCGAGCGCGCAGGGCGAGCGCGCGGTGCGAGTGTGCGTGGAGCGCGCGCTCGGCGGCGAGGCGCGGGTGGGGGCGCGGGGCGCGGGGCGGGTGCACTCACGTCGAGCGCGCAGGGCGAGCGCGCGGTGCGAGTGTGCGTGGAGCGCGCGCTCGGCGGCGAGGCGCAGGGCGGCGGCGCGGTGCGCGGCGGCGCGGGTGGCGAGCGCGAGCGCGTCCCTGTCGGCGGCGGCGCGCGCCACTCCGCCCTTCAGCCGCGCCCCGTACTCCTCGAGCACGTCGCATATTTCGCGCGTGCCGCTCAACCTGCATGTTACAACTTCTTTTCATTTCAACGTCATGTAAATTCTTGTAGTCTATTAACACGTTTAACATGTTTTGTATAAGAAAACTCACAATGCAGGGTCAGAATCGCCACGTTTGAAATACGAAATACGAAGCCCGTTTGCTACGCGATAGGCTAATATAATTCGATAGATTTTACATATTACGCTCATATAAGTTGAAGTAGACTCACAACCATTCACATTTCACAATGTTCAACCTCACAATAATATTATTATCTGTCACCTTTGTGGTAAACTACTTCACAAGTTAAAGGATGTCCACTCTTTTAGTTCGGTATTCGCCCAAATAATCTTTCGTCAGATACAAGTTGATCTCGAATATCGAATTATCCTTTAATTTCTGTTTGAATTGTATTATTACTCTCGTTTACTCACTTGTTAATCGTCTCGGGGCGGAGGCGGAGTTCGTCCTGATATTGCCCTGATATTGTTTCGTATTGCATTTGTACTTCTATCATATTTTGCTGCAGCCTTTCATGATTCGATTCCAATTGTTGAAGCTTCTCTTTCAAATCCCAATACGCAGTGTCTTGAGCGACCTGACTCAAGAACACCGATATGATTTTTTTCACGAATACGAAATTTACCAATAATAAAAGAAAATATCTCCACACCTTTAATTTTATTATTTTCGCAGTTTCCCGTGATATTTTGTTACGTAGTTTTTCAGCATCTTCACTTATTCTTTTTCTAGTAGCAACTTTAGTTATATCAGAAACATCCATGTTCTCAACAACAACGAGAAAGGAGAAACCAGTATAAACTGTAATAATGGTACCTATAGCAAAAATGGCGGGAAAAGTATCTATCAAAATTCTTTTTTTTTCTTTGTTCCTCAAGGAACCGGCTAAGGTCGAAGACCATGCTGCCAAGTCATCAGTAATTTAATTTCATTAGTATGAATTATGAAAGATTATGAATTAAAAAGGGCGGGAAATTCCCAACTGCAGGCGCGCCCCCCGTCCCTCCCACATACTACCCTTAATCCCTTCATTACAATAGTGAACAGAGAATCAAGCACCACTCGTCGATATTGCACACAGCGCATCCGATTCACCCCTCGCCTCCTCCCTCCCCATCCTACCGCATCGGTGGGACCGTCCCACCTGGATCAGGAGGCTCCTCCATCCTCTCGCCAACAATCTCCAGAAAAGACAAGACTCACCAAATACAGCGCGACAGGGAAGAAAAAAATCAAACACACCACACACAACATCGACAAGCAACACTTAATCCCCTATTCACCATTATCAAGAAAAAAAAAAAAATATATGTGAGGAAACCAAAAACGTGCCCTCCAATCCGAACACTTCCCGCCCTTTTTCCGATCAAAATTCGATTGGTTAACTTCAATTCGTTCTTTTTTCTCGATGCGTGCGGGATTGGTAGCATTGCTTGTGCTGGCTCACTAAATTTAGCCCCACTTTTTTTGATTTTTGAATGTTTTTTACTTTCAATCGTTTGTTCGTCGTTTGATCGTTAATGTTGAAATGTAAAAATTGTTTGTTCGTCTATTATTTATTTATAATTAATTTAACAAATGCTCACCCTTAAGTTGACCCCCACTACTAGATATCTTTAATTTTATCTTTTAAATTAACTAATTTTGATCAATTAACGTTTGTTCGACCATTATTGACGTTTGTTCGATTATAAAAACAATTAAATTCTTATTTAATAATTATTTTTTATCTAGTAAGTAAACCATCACATCACGCCTATATTGCGCATGCGCCGATGTTGTCTGTCAGGTGTCAGCTTGGAATTGCCGTATTTAGTATTTACTAGCGTTTTGTTAAGCTAGTGTGTTGTTATGTACGCAAAGACAAGTGAAACAGCTCGCAGTTGATTACGCACTGACGTTTAATACGTGAAAGCAGAGTGGGCGCAGTCACTCACTATTGTCTATGCCTATACACAACAGTAGGGCTACCATCAAGTCTTATTGCGATTCATTTTACGACCTAAACTGAACTGAATCGTTATTTCGTACTATGACATCTATGACATCTATAAAGCGATCCAGTAGGTAGGCTCAACTGCTTTGTAACAATTCAGTTTAAGAATTGAATGAAATTTGGTTCGTAAAGTATTATTGTTCGTTCATTTTCGTACCATGACCCTCTGAAACGACCTAAACTGTCAAAAAGTAATACATTTATTTAGCGATCCATTTTAAGTTACTATTTTTTCAACAGAATTTAATAGTTTCTGTATCTTTTAGGACTTCTGTGTAATTTTTTAACTTTTTATGGTAATAAGTGATCAATTGAAGTAAATTGTTGTTGTAAAATTGTGATTCTGTGATCATATTGTTACAATATTCATTTATACATTAATAATAACAAAGGTGTCTGAAGCTGCTGTAAAAGACGTTCCTAAATTGTTTTTAGATGACTGAATATTAAATTCTTTTCGAATTTATGGAATGTGACAGTGAAGCCAGCACGTCAAGCCGTAAAGAAAGGTGCAAACTGCAAAGTTAGGGAACAGTCGGAATTCGACTGACGGATCCATTTGTTTACTTCGGTCATCGGTGGTACTGAATTTACCAATATCGGCTTTCTAAACATTGGTTTTAAGTTTGTGTGAGGAGTTAAGACCCTTGTTCAAGGTGCCGGGTAAAATATACCGATCTGCCTGTGGATAAAAAGGTAAGAAACATTTTAGAATTAAATAAAAGAAAGACATTTCATTACATGCTGGATTTTGTTTCATACATGTAATTCCAACAACTCATAAGTATTTTTGTATTTACAAAATAGATTAATATGTGTGTTTTCTTGTTAAAGATATTGACTGCATTGTAATTTTATGCAACTGGGTCCTATTAAAGACCCATTGGGGACATCAAAGGACACCTAATGGCACAGCAGACAGTATCATCCATAATAGCAGAAGGGACCGCCTGCATTGTTTCTCCACAGATGACAAGAAAATATGTATGCTAAAACCCAAAACCCAGCTCCTAAAACCCTGGCTGAAAGAAATAATACATGGGCTAGGTAAGTGTTTTTTTTTTAATAAATATTAATACCTTTTCATGTGCATTACACTGCTGATCAGACACCTTAAAATTGAGGGTTGTAAGGACTTGTCCACCACTGCCTTATTGCAGGTTGGTGTTGTAATACCTAAACCTATACCTTTTATTCAAAAAGCTTTTAAATGTACAAGTTTCTTTAATTTTTTTCCTTTATTGATGTAAACAAAAATAATTTGGTAATTTTTTATTACAATCTATTACAAAAACAATAATTTGTTGCAGGTTTTATGAGAATTTCAACTTTCCAGGTGTTTTGGGGTGTATAGACTGTACACAAATAGCTATAATAAAGCCTACTGAACATGAAGAACATTTCTATTGTAGGAAACATTATCACTCATTAATTGTCCAATTGGTGAGATTGATCATCTATAACTTAACAACCAATGTAATAAAAAAAAATTGGCTATCCATTTGAGTGTGTCATGTTTTTTCTAGATATGTGATGCAGACATGCAAATCACCAGTGTAGATGCTAGCTATGTAGGCGCTACTTGCCTTAAACATTATAAACATTATAAAGTGTAAATAATTTGCTTAGAACATTAAGCAATGTATTTATACACTTCATTGTGTAACCCAAAACAGTTTATTTTTAAATTGCATTAAGTTAATTACCTACTATGAAGCTCTAAAAATAATTCTTGTTTTGTTGCAGGAGATTCTGGGTATCCATTACGCAAATATATGATGACTCCAGTTAATTTTGCAGTCCCAGGTACAACAGACTGCCACTATTCAGCTCTTCATGTTCGGACAAGGAACATAATAGAAAGAACAATTGGGCTTCTCAAAGCGCTGTTATTGTTGCCTTTTGGTGCACAATGTTGTACTACAAACCAAGAGTGGCAGCATCTATAATGAATAATATTTTATTTACTATATAATTTAATGTATTTTTATATACCACCTTATTTGTATTTCATATTTTATAGTTGTAAATAAAATATGTTCAGTACCTTCCTCGCATAATTTCCCTTATTTATTTTAACAAAAGTTTAAAAATGTTATTTACTCGAAGTTTCGCCTGCTTCTGGGTTTCCACAATTTCCTCGCTTGTGATGTTTTTATTATAACCCACGGCTATATCCTTGTGCTTATAAAGAAACTCTCATAAGTGTTCGAGTTCGCCATAAGTAACTAAACTAAACCCACTAAACCCACAGAAAACGAAAATCATGACCAACGGTAACAAAGACCCTGTAACAGTGGACCAGAATCAAATCTCTTATGTTACAGAGTACATATACCTTGGCCAACTGATGTCTCCTGAGGACAATGAAAATAAAGAAGCAGAAAGAAGAGTTGCAAACAGCTGGAAGAAATATTGGGGCCTAAAAGAAGTAATGAAGGATAAAAATCTACACATCTCAATGAAAAGCAAATTATTTAACACATGCATCCTACCTGTGCTCACATACGGGAGCGAAACATGGGCTTTAACAAAACATGTAACAAACAAACTCTCCGTATGTCAACATGCCATGGAAAGGAGTATGATTGGCATACAAAGAAAGGATAAAGTTAAGAACAGCAACATTAGAAGCAAAACTAAAGTTCCAGACATAACTCTGAAAATAAGGAGACAAAAGTGGAAATGGGCAGGCCACACAATCAGAGGGAAAGACAAATGGAGCAAAATAACCACGCAATGGTACCCAAGAGAAGGAAAAAGAAGGAGGGGTAGGCCACCAAAAAGATGGGATGACGATATCAGACGGGTTGCAGGTGTGGCATGGGGTAGAGTGGCCATAGAGAGGCCGGAATGGAGAAGGCTGGAGGAGGCCTTTGCCAAGTGGCAAGCGGACACACAGAGGTGGAAGAAAATGGATATATATGAGTGATTGTACATTAATGTGTCCGAAGAAAAGGCTTAAATATAACTGTACACCGTACAGCTTTACTATATTGAAAAAAAAGCACTTGAAATACCAATGGTGATACAAATGTTTTTGTAAGCGAAACGAGGTAAAAATTATAAGAACTCAATATATAAATTACATACATACATACATAAACTCACGCCTGTATTCCCTGAAGGGGTAGGCAGAGATGCATTTCGGCACCCACATTTCGCCAGGTATGTATCAGTCCCACGTAATAGGGGGCGAGCCTATTGCCGTTTTTCGGGCACATTTCCGGACTCCGTGCTGCTACTAAGAATTTCCTAATGGAAAAACCCAATAACACTTTGCCCGACCCAGGAATCGAACCCAAGACCTCTAGATCGCACGGCACATACTTGTACCGCGAGACCACGAGGCAGTCTATAAATTGATAATGCTAAATATGAATGTTCAAAATATCAATTAGCCCATTGTTTAATACAATTTTAATTCAAATTTATTTAAAAAGGGAGAATTAACAAATCAAATTCACCGCCACATCAACCTCGACTTGATGATGCGAATGTTGAATTACACATGTTCGAAACTTGAACCAATTTTTAATGTCAAATTATTTAAAGAGTTATGTACCGATATCATTTATTTCACTACAACCAAAATAATTATAAAGGCCTTTATACGTCACTAAATATATTTTTTAGAAATTAAGTATATAAAAATAATAAGATAAACATAAAAATAGGATTAAAATAGTAATGGTAAATACCGACAATTTCAAATGTTGAGTTTCAGAACGCACTCTACTATGGTGGATGAAAGAAACGATAAATGTATAGCGTTGTCTCTTTCAATCAAAGCGATCCAGTTTTAAGTTTCGTTCATTCTCTAGCTGCGAAACAATTCAAATGCGACTTTGTTTAAAGAACGTCATGGTACCAAAATAAACGATTCAGTTTAAGAACCTAAACTGAACTGCTGTGCAATTGAATCGTTTGTTAAAGTTGGTAGGCCTACAGTTCAGTGACTCAGTGAGCCGTAATTATTGCGCTCATGAAATTTGGCCAAACTTTTTTTAAATTTTTAAATATCAACCTTTGCACTTACTCTACCAGCAGTGTTAATGACATAGTGGATTTATATTATAAGTAATTTCAAAATGAATAGGCTGTGTAGGTTAGAGTTCGCATTTTAATAATTATAAACAATTAATAACTTTTAAATCATTTTTTTAGGACAGAGCATTTAACCTGTATTATTCGTTTGGTTTAAGCATGTACCTTTGAGTCATTTTTATTTATATTTTTTTAATTTATATTTATTCAAAATTATTATTGAATCATCCCGAAGGTGATGTTAAAGTATGGACACAAATAGACAATTAGTTTTTCTTTGTTTGTCTAACAAACTCAGCTTCCTGCGAACAAAACAAAGATTATTTAAAAAAATATTTCATTTGAAAATTAATTTCATTCCAATGAATTGTAAGTTCTTATATTTATAATTATCCTTACTTCCTTACTAATATTATAAATGCGATTGTAACTCTGTCTGTCTGTCTGTCTCGCTTTCCTGCTTAAACTACTGAACCGATTTAAATGAAATTTGGTACACAGATAGTTTGGAGCCTGAGAAAGAACATAGGCTGCTTTTTATTGCGGAAAAGGGGTTTTGAGGGGTTGAAAGTGGGGATGAAAGGTTGTATGGAAGTATTGTCATTTTTAAAGCTAGAAACTTGAAACTTATTTTTTAGGCCGTTGATTAGATATAAATAAATATCACATAAAAAGTATGTAAAAAATTACTTTTAAGGGAGTAAAATAAAAATAGGGGATGAAAGTTTGTATGGAAATTCGTCATTTTTGAAGCTAGAATGATGAAACTTTTTTATATGGCTTTTATTACATCATAATCATAACTAATCATAACTAATATTATAAATGCGATTGTAACTGTCTGTCTCGCTTTCCTGCTAAAACTACTGAACCGATTTAAATGAAATTTGGTACACAGTTAGTTTGGAGCCTGAGAAAGAACATAGGCTAAAAATAGGGGATGAAAGTTTGTATGGAAATTCGTCATTATTGAAGCTAGAATGATGAAACTTTTTTATATGGCTTTTATTTCATCATTACATCATATATATGATATATATATACACAATATAATAATATTAATAATATAGAGGTTGACACTTCTGGTAATGATATTGAGTGTAATTTGATTAATGATAATTCATTATATTATGCAAAGATATATTAAGCCCTGATGATGTTAAAAAAGGTTTCTTGTCAATACTTACACTGAATATTAGGAGTGTGGGAGCATCGTCAGCATAGTCGACGAACTCTAATTATGCCAAAAGTTAGTATATAAAGCAATAAAGGTTGTATATGCACTGAGTCATATATTAGCACGCATCAACACCGGTCGTTTCATTTACGTCGCTGCGCTTACCCTAATTACGCAACAACTTACACGTGTATCACAGATTCACGTACATCGGTGACTCCACGTGAACAGATACACTTACAACTGGTGACCCCGACGAAAAAAAATAACCGACGTTCTTCAATATACCGACGTGATAACCGACGTGATACCGACGAGCTTTCCACCAGCGGATCTCACTGATTTGGCTTTCAAGAGGCATATAGTTATCCAGAAAATGAACCCAAACGCAGGTTGTGAGTACGCTAAATCCAGCAGTCATTCACAGCTCATGGCACAGCTAATGAACCAAATGAGTAAGCTCACCATGGAAGTCGCAGCACTGAAAGCAAGCTCATTCAGAAACGGACATCGTCACCATAGACGCAATCGAAGCCTAACGCGTCACAGATCCCGATCGCGAACAAGAATCACGCCGGAAAGTCCTCAATGGTTATGTAAATATCACTTGCGCTATAAGGATCGAGCTTGGAATTGTGAACAACCGTGCAATTGGAGAAAGCCGTCGGAAAACTAGAATCAGCGTTGACAGAGGCGGTTGTCAGCGCTATTGTACCATCAAACCGCCTATGCGTTACCGACAGAAAAAGTGGGTATCGCTTTTTGGTTGATACTGGCGCTAACATCTCAGCAATACCGAGAAGAGGCAACAAATTAAAAACCGACGGCACTTACAAAATATATGCCGCAAACGGCATTCCAATAAAAACATACGGCGACAAAACGCTGACGTTAAATCTGAATTTGAGACGACCGTACCGTTGGACTTTTATCGTCGCTGATATTACACAACCAATACTTGGAGCCGATTTTTTGGAAAAACACAACATTTTGGTCGACATTAGAAACAAGCGTTTGATAGATGGTACGACTGGACTTCAAAGAAACGCAAAGTTGATGAAGTCAAGCACACCAACACTTCGGACCGTTGATTTAACCGAAGATTACGCAGATATTCTGGCAGAATATCCAAATATTTTAAAACCGCTCGACACTCTGTCACCACCAAAACACAACGTGGTTCACCACATTATCACTGAGGGACATCCTGTGTACTCCAAGTCAAGACCTTTGCCGGCCGACAAATACCTAAAGGTGAAAAAAGAAATAGAGGACATGTTACAGACAGGCATATGCAGGCCTTCCAAGAGTCCCTGGGCTAGTCCACTACTGGTGACAAAGAAGAAAAACGGCGAATTACGACTATGTGGCGACTACAGAAAATTAAACGCCATCACTGTACCGGATAGATATCCGATCCCGAGGGTATTAGATTTCACATACCTATTGCCTGGAGCTACTATATACTCAAAAATTGATCTAAAAAGAGCTTACAACCAAATACCCGTCAAAGATGTTGAAAAAACCGCAGTAATTACCCCGTTCGGTCTATTCGAATTCACTAGAATGCCGTTCGGTTTACGAAACGCGGGCCAAACCTTTGTCCGATTCCTGAACACAGTATTAGCAGGATTAGACTTCATTTTTGTATATATCGATGACATATTAGTGAGGTCATCGTCACCCAGTGAACATAGACAGCATCTACATGAAGTGTTTAAACGACTCAACGAGCACGGCATCACAATAAATCGCGCCAAATGTGTATTTGGACAACCCCAAATAGAATTCCTCGGATATTTGATTACTCCAGAGGGTATCAAACCATTACCTGAAAAGGTTGAAGCTATCAAAAAATACCCGACTCCGACAACGGTGCAAGAGCTACGCAGATTTTTGGGCATGATCAATTTTTACCGCAATAACATACCACAAGCAGCCCGACATCAAGCTCTTTTGAACAAATATCTCATAGGCTCAAAGAAAAACGACAAAACTAAAATACAATGGACTTCCGAAGCACTAGAAGCATTCGATCAATGTAAAGAAAGTCTAAGCGACGCTGTTACATTGACGTCTCCAGATCCGCATTCTCCATTATCACTCATGACAGATGCTTCGCAAACTTGTATTGGCGCCGTTTTACAACAGTACGAAAACGACACGTGGAAGCCACTTGCATTTTTTTCAAAGGCACTGAGTGAAGCACAAACTAAATACAGTACATATGATCGAGAGTTGCTGGCAGTTTACATGGCTGTAACGCATTTTCAACCTTATATCGAGGGACGAGAATTGATAATATACACCGATCATAAGCCATTATGTCACGCCTTTACTACTAAACAAGACAGTTCAAGTAAAAGGATATCCCCAAGAAGACTACGTCATCTAGAGTTTATTGCACAATTCACGACAGACATACGCCACCTTGCCGGTAATATGAACCCAGTGGCCGATGCACTATCACGAGTCGAACAAATAGATTGCCCCACACCTGTGGATTGGAATGACATAGCAGATTTGCAACGCAGTGACAATGAACTCCCTCAGCTGTTAAATAAAAACAACCTCAGCTGGAAAAGTATTCAGTTACCGGGAACGAGACAATTATGGTGCGAAAATTCAAGAACAAATTCACGACCGTACATACCGAAGTCGCTTCGAAAACAAATATTTGACTCTATGCACAACGTTACGCATCCTGGTGTAAGATCATCAAAGAAAATGATCTCTGAACACTACTTCTGGCCAGGCATGAATACAGACGTAGGCACATGGGCGAAAACATGCGAGTCATGCCAGACAAGTAAAACATACAGGCACAACTCAGCCCCAATTGGAAGTTTCACGCCAACAGCACGTTTAGACCACGTGCACATAGATATCGTCGGTCCATTGCCAGAATCCAATGGAAACAGATACATCGTGTCAATGATCGACAGAGCAACAAGATGGCCTGAAGCCGTACCAGTACCAGAAATAACAGCAAAAGTTGTAGCAGAAGTTCTCCTGAATACCTGGATAGCAAGATTTGGATGCCCAACTACCATTACATCAGACCAAGGACGACAGTTTGAGTCAGACTTATTTATCGCCTTAACTAAAGCACTCGGTATCAAGAAAACCAGAACTACCAGCTATCACCCACAATCAAATGGATTAGTTGAACGCTGGCATAGATCAATGAAAACCGCACTAATTGCGCGTGGTAACACAACTAACTGGTCAAATGAGTTACCCCTAGTCCTATTAGGGTTGCGAAGCGCCTTACGATTGAAAGAAAACATCAGCCCAGCACAAATGTTATACGGAGCAAATATACGTCTACCTGGTATGTTTATCGAGCCGAAAAAGCAAAATACATCACCAGAAATTTTTACACGGACACTACAAAGGACAATGGCCAATCTAAGCCCGTTTAACAACAGTCACCACGCTACAAACCATAAACCATATATACACCCGGACATGAAAGATTGTGAATACGTATTCGTTAGAACAGATGCTGTAAAGAAGCCCCTAACACCATCATACAAAGGACCATACAAAGTGTTAGAGAAATACGAAAAATATTTCAAAATACAAATGCCAGAAAAAACATCCATAGTAACAGTAGACAGATTGAAACCTGCTTACATGTTAAATGAAGAAAAGGCGAACGAACCTTTGGCACACTTAAAAAGCACATGCAGCAACAACGTCAACGACCACAAGAGTGCTGAGCTCGCGGAAAACAACAAGGCCACGCTGACGACAACACGTTCGGGTCGCGTCATACGCCCTGTAGTACGATTCGCTATAGAGCCTGATCAGCGGAAAAGCAAGAAACTATAATTAATTTATTTGTGTCATATACATTTACATTTAATTATTTTTTTATTATTATTATACATTTATTTTTTAAAAAGGGGGGAACTAATGTGGGAGCATCGTCAGCATAGTCGACGAACTCTAATTATGCCAAAAGTTAGTATATAAAGCAATAAAGGTTGTATATGCACTGAGTCATATATTAGCACGCATCAACACCGGTCGTTTCATTTACGTCGCTGCGCTTACCCTAATTACGCAACAACTTACACGTGTATCACAGATTCACGTACATCGGTGACTCCACGTGAACAGATACACTTACAGGAGCATTAATTGCAATTTTGATAACTTTTTAGTCTTTGTCTCTTCATTACCATGTATTGTTTTAGTACTTACAGAATGTTGGACTAATGTTTACAACCCACCACCTAACATTAGAAATTATGACATGTTTTGGACCAAGAATACCATTAATCAAAATGATGGCATTGTGGTTTATAGGGAGGAGCTCAGAGCCTCATCATATGAGCCTACTTTTTCTGAAGGCAATTGTATTATAATTACCTTAAATATTGATTATTCTATAGTTTGCTCATATAGACCTCCAAGTTTCAAAAATATTAACACATACTTAAACTCCCTGGATCCTACCTTAAATAAAATACATAGCAAAAATATTGTCTTTACTGGTGACATAAACATTAATACTTTAGAAAATTCGAGTCATGTTTACGATTGTTTAAACTTAATGGCAATGTATGGCCTTTGTCAAGGAATAAACAAGCCAACTAGACTTAACTCGTGTCTGGACCATTTCATGATAAAATGTTCCAGTAGTTGTAAAACATTTGTATTTGATGAACTCACTGATCATCGGCCCATACTATTATGTATTAAAAATCCTTTTAACAATTTATATGACAGGAACTCTAATAACAATACAAGTCAAAAAACTGTAATCAATTACAAGGATATTAAAAATATTCTGGACAAGGAAACCTGGGATGAATTATACAGCAGTAAAGATGCCAATATAATAGCTGACTTACTAACTAAAAAATTACTGACAAATCTGTAACAATTATTATCTAATTGATATTTATGTTAAGAAAGCTGTTGTTGAGTAATGTGATTCGCGCAACGATTATAATCAAAGGAAAACTTAAAGATGAGATGGTTTGTGTTCTCAGTCTAAGGTTTCAAGTTTCTCAATTTATGGCTAGGTCGATGATCAAAACGAATATGGCTGGGATTTTAATTTTTAAAGGCTGGACCGATTTTAAGGAAATTTTCTGTGTATCCAGGTAGATTCGAAAATGGTTTAGATTTGCAATTGGACTGGGTAGAGAAATCTCCGAAATCTGTGAAAAGTCTCGATCATCTTCGTTATATGCATTACGTCAAGTCTACAAAACTTAATTAACCTGTGCAGCTTTCAAATATTCCACCAACAAGTGCAGCTGCTCATCAACATTTCAAATGTGTATATTATCAAGTTCAAACTTGGTTAGGGCATGATTTGGAACCCCAGGTATGGGGTTGGGCAATGCGAAACGATTTTCTGGAGCCTATCATGACAATTTTACCACCTGCTCCAGAAGATTTGCTAAATACAATTTTCTGCAACTGCAAGAGTGGTTGTGGTTCGCGATGCGGATGCAGGAAAGCGGGCTTGCAATGCTCTTTAGCTTGTGGCCAATGTAATGGGCAAGCTTGTCTCAATGCTCTACCATATCAGAGCGTCATTAACGAAGATGGAACCTTTGACCCCGAAATCATGGAAGAACTTGAGACAAATGTCGTTGAAGACGATAATGAAGACCAGTTTGAAATTTACCAGCAGCCGGAAGACGACGATGAAGAGGAAAAATGATGATTAAAATTATAAATTGTAATTTTTGTACCCTTTTACAATACCCCTATTTTTTATTTTTAATAAAAATAAATGTATTGAATGATATTTTTTAATAAAAAGATTAATTCATAATTTATTTGTTTTTTTTTCATCATGTAAGAAGCTATTAATATTAATTAAGTTAAAATTCAAATATAATTCCTATATTTTCATTAACAATTCTGCAATTAGATGGGCAGGTAAGTGTTGTTACATAAATTAATCTATGCAAATAAATAAAACTGGAGTGTCTGTTTGTAATATTGAAATAACCGCTTTTTAATGAATGCATATGGATGTATATGTTACGGGCGATTTGATAAGTCATGGCAGTTGGCACTATTAATAATGGCCGGTCTGTATTCATAATGCCCGACTCAATTGGATAATGTGATTAAAACAGCATGATTAATCACTTTTCCCGGCCATTATGAATAATGCCCACCCTATCTTGGGCAAAGTAATAAAATAGGCGAACTGTAGTGTTTTTGTTTATTAAATGAAATCAAACTTACAAAATTTTCTTGATAAGTTAACAAAAAATAAACTATTGTACGGCAAGTGTGATTAATTGAAAATTAATTTTAATTACCAAAATTAAGGGCTAAAGTCATGTATTAATTATGTTACCGGTTGTTACATTTAGTAAATGTAATAAATTTACTAAAATAACAGGCGAAGATTATAAAGTAGTTTTTTTAATCTGCCTTTACCTATGTACTAATAATTTTTATTATAAGAAATATAAACAATAAACATTGCTAAATAAAATAGTTTAGGTTACGTTAGGTTAGGTTTTTTTTCTCGTTCCCCAAAGTCATAAATGACACGAGATATCTCTATTGAAAATGAGGGTGGTTTTTACGATATTAATTCAAAATAATGTGAAAAAATAGATATTTCAAATCAAATAAATTACAGTGTGTTAGTATATGAAAAGGTAAGTTTTCACCAAATTTCGTGAACAATAAATTATTTTTGTAAAAGAAAAATTAAAAACCGAAAACTTGGTTATTTGAATTTTTCACATAAATTTTGAGGTTATATAGAAAAAGTGTGGATACAAAAGTTGTAGATCTTTTTATTACCTACATCTTTGCGATTTAACGTTTTTGCATAGGAATTGTAGTTTTGCCGGAAATCGAGATAAACCGTTTTTCCCCCTTAAAACCACCCCCCTCACCCATTCCCGACATCAGATCGCTCGTAATTTATTTTCCTTTAATTTTTGTTATATTCTCTTCCTTTTCTAATACGTTTCATTCTACTATAATTTTATTTTGTTACAAAAATTATCGGCACTGGTCTATTAGGCTATAGAAAAAAAATAAAAAAAATCGACTGCTAGGCGGAACGAAGTTCGCCGGGTCAGCTATCAGAAATAAAAATTTTGATGGTTTCACTTTTATGACGTAGAAACTTCACACATGTTTTTATATTACTTCAAGCACAGCACATGAATCAGTGAGATTCAAAGTCCAGTTAAATACAATTTAAAGTTTCTTATGTTGTCCATACGTGAAAATACGATTATGTGGGTCATTGAACAAGATAATGTATGGGGAAGGTACACTAAAACAAATTTAAAATTACTTAAAAATATCTTATTGGTATATTTACAGAGATAATAAGTGAGAGCACGATGAGTATTTACACGTGTGAGTACATGGTATCGGAGAGGCGACCCGCGCAGATCTGCTACGCCGCCCGCACCGCGTTCTTCTCCGCGTCTGAGGAACAACACCGCACGTGTTACAACTCCAGTGGCCGACTTGGACAACTGCACCACACCCACCTTGTACCGTGTTCCATTTGAGACAATCCATACGACATGCCAGCGGCTGAGTTTTAGTATGCTTTTGTTTATTTTGAAAAGATTCAATTGGTCAAATGACCGATGACAACATAACGGAATTCAAATAATAACACAAACAGACGACTTTCAACATTTTATGGTACGTTACGTAGGTACCTAGTGGAAACGTATGGAATGATTTACTAGTAAAGGGCTGTGCTGATCGCAGGGTGTGATGAAGTGAGGGTTTGTGTCTGTAAGTGTATGTGAACTGACCGGCGCCAGGGTCGTGGTCGGGCTCGTTCCAGGGCTGGCGCTCGGTATTGTGTCTGTAAGTGTATGTGTACTGACCGGCGCCAGGGTCGTGGTCGGGCACGTTCCAGGGCTGGCGCTCGGTATTGTGTCTGTAAGTGTATGTGTACTGACCGGCGCCAGGGTCGTGGTCGGGCTCGTTCCAGGGCTGGCGCTCGGTATTGTGTCTGTAAGTGTATGTGTACTGACCGGCGCCAGGGTCGTGGTCGGGCTCGTTCCAGGGCTGGCGCTCGGTATTGTGTCTGTAAGTGTATGTGTACTGACCGGCGCCAGGGTCGTGGTCGGGCTCGTTCCAGGGCTGGCGCTCGGTATTGTGTCTGTAAGTGTATGTGTACTGACCGGCGCCAGGGTCGTGGTCGGGCTCGTTCCAGGGCTGGCGCTCGGTATTGTGTCTGTAAGTGTATGTGTACTGACCGGCGCCAGGGTCGTGGTCGGGCTCGTTCCAGGGCTGGCGCTCGGTATTGTGTCTGTAAGTGTATGTGTACTGACCGGCGCCAGGGTCGTGGTCGGGCACGTTCCAGGGCTGGCGCTCGGTATTGTGTCTGTAAGTGTATGTGTACTGACCGGCGCCAGGGTCGTGGTCGGGCTCGTTCCAGGGCTGGCGCTCGGTATTGTGTCTGTAAGTGTATGTGTACTGACCGGCGCCAGGGTCGTGGTCGGGCTCGTTCCAGGGCTGGCGCTCGCTGCTCGCGAACACGAGGAAGAACGCGTTGCTCGCCACGTACATGGCGGCCGTCGTGTAGAAGAACACGCGCCACACGCCGTCGTTCGACTGCGCACAACAGACATACTATATGACGAACCGTGAACTAGTGCATGCTTACGCCTCCAGCAGCCTTGTGCAACAGATACGAATAGTCGTAATCGCCAAAAATAATTATAACAATCGTAAAAACTGCTTGAACAAAAATTTATACAATATTGCTCGCGACTTCGTCCACGTAGACTACAGGGTTGGGTACAGGGTTGGCCTATGTCATATTAGCTTTATGCATGCAAAGTCTCAGCTTGATCGGTTTAAAATTGACAAAGTTTCATACAATCTTTCATCCCGTATTTTATCCCCTTGGGGGTAGAATTAATCAAAATCCTTCCTTAGCGGATGCCTACGTCATAAAATCTACCTGCATGCCAAAATTCAGTACTGAAAAATCTGTTATAATTATTATATAATTGATAATTATCCATATTATTATAATTTATCCAACTGAATTTTTAAACTCCTGATTACAAACCCGATTTACAACTGAAAAACACCCAAAACTTTGCAATAGAATGCGGATTATGTTAAGAAAGCTGTTGTTGAGTAATGTGATTCACGCAACGATTATAATCAAAGGAAAACTTAAAGATGAGTTGGTTTGATTCTCATTCTAAGGTTTCAAGTTCCTCATTTTATGGCTAGGTCGATGATCAAAACGGATATGCCTGGGCTTTTAATTTTTCACGGCTGGACCGATTATAATGAAATTTTCTGTGTTTCTTCAGGTAGATTCAAGAATGGTTTTGATTTGAAATTGGACCCGATAGGTGGCGCTATGATGGAAAGCTAGGATTTTAATTTTTCGCATATCAGAACATAACTCCAGAATCTTAAACAATTCATTTTCTTTGTTCAAAAGAAGGCAGATGATTTTTTTTGTTTGTCTTCAGTTGGGTTTGAGAATGGTTTAGATTGGAAAAAAATTGAATTTTTGGTTTTAAAATTGTCCACAGGACGTCTGTCGGGTCTACTAGTATATAATATATTTGGAACTAGCAACGAGGGGCGACATTAGGTTTCAACTAGGGATGTGCAATAAAGTATCGATATACCTATATGGTGTCGATATTTTTTTAAAATATCGATATTGATATTTTTATTAAAACGTATCGATATGATTTGAGTACGTACTAAAGAATACGCGCGCGTTGACAGAGTTGTCGACCAAAAGAAAAAAAGGTTGTTACAAAAAAAAGTGTGTGTGTACTTATGTACACGCGTTAGAAGTTATACCACACGACTGAAGTAAAACTTATAAATGCGCCCAATTAAATGTATGTAAATTACGAGTGCGTTCAGAAATGTAATATTATGTTGTGTAAACTAAGAACTATGTATGTGACTGTTGGGCGTATTTATAAGTTTTACTTCAGTCGTGTGGTATAACTTCTAACGCGTGTATTTCTTTCATCTTTCATCATCATCATCATTCATTTTTCATCATCATCATTCATTTCATACATGAAATTAAATTACTGAAGACTTGGCAGCATGGTCTTCGACCTTAGCCGGTTCCTTGAGGAACAAAGAAAAAAAAATAAGTTTTGTTTTTAATTCATCGAGGTTTAAATTTCGAATGGATTATACGAGTATACAGTTTTTAATGCTAGTACTTTGTCCTTGCTGATTTATGATGTCCTGGTAGTTGCGTAGAACATAATTGACATTTTCTTATTTTCAATTTTAGTTTTAATTTATTACTGTCACTATTCTACATTTTAAAAATCTAAAACATAAACTTTTTTGAAAAAATACTTGATCTGAAACATATTAAAACCTTCCTGATCCATTTGACACTTACATTTTTTTTCGAGACTTAATGAGCGGTTAAGCAGACAACTTCACTGTTAATTTAAGCAGACAACTTCATACTGTTAATTTTGCGTCACAGATCTTAAAATTTCACTCTCATCATTTTTTCATAACGCGCCTAAAGAAGTATAACTTCAAAAAAGTTAATATAATAAAAAGATTCCTTTTAGGATTTTTAATTATATAAAATATCGATTTTTATACCTGTTCGATATTTGGAATTTTATATCGATACATCTATATATTGAAATATTAAATATCGCTCAAAAATATCGATGTATCGAAATTTTTCAACAAGCCTAATTTCAACTGAAACTAAATTTATTGGATGATGATGATTATTTTATTATAAAAAGAAATATATCTAGCTTTTTGTGATTTTATGATTTAGTCCCAAGTCGAACTCTCATGAAATATGTTTTTCTTTCGACCAAAATTTTATATTGTTAAAGCAAACGAAGTTGCGAGCATCAGCTACTTTACGATCAATTCAAAGGTTAAAAGTATTTGCGGACTAAGTCTAATGGATTGCGCGGCTTTTTAGTTTTTAACTAGACATATTATGTAGGTACTGTCATGTTGGTAATAGGTTAGATTAGGTGCGAGGCGCATGCGCCGTCAGTACTCACCTCGTCGGAGAGTATGAAGCCGGCGATGAGCGGCGCGAAGCAGCACGCCACGTTCGCCAGGAAGTTGGTGATCGCCATCAGCGAGCCGGCGAAGTTCGGCGTCAAGTCGATGTGCATCAGCTGCGGACGGATCACATGTTATATTCCGACACCTGGCCCTTTGGCGCTGTGCTGAGAGGCGAGAGCGAGGTTTCGGTATTTACATTGTGAACTTACCAGGAATCCCGTGTAATGGCCAGCGTTTAGCCCCACGGCAACGGTGAGTATAAGCACGGCGATCGTGACGTCGCCCGCAGGCGAGAATGTGAGTCCCACCAGCGCCAGCGCCGGTCCGAAGAACCCTGCGTCATCGCAACATGTGCATCAGTGCGCGCCGACATGGTCACTTGCCTGCGCGGTGAGGCGCGCTCCACACGGTGCCCACTATTATAATAGTCCGTTACTGTGATTTGCACTCATCGAGTACGGCTAATATCACTCGGTACTATATAATCCCTTCAAATTATAGGGTTGCTAGCTACGTTTAACGCCTCACTTAATATTGTATTCCAGATTTTGTGTAGTTGGTGAGCATTAAGAGCCAACCTCTCAAATGCGCACCACACACTTACACCGCGTTGCCAACGGGACAGGCAGTACTAACAGTAGATACCTAAGCTTGGACCTACAAACATTCCGCACACATAATTTAGATTGTAGTGTCACCTATGGAGTTGCTCAGCTTCCTGTTCGCCGTGGTGCTCAGCCAGTTCCTCTTCTCTATGAGATCGGACATGAAGCCGAAGAAGAAGCTCAGCAAGTACATGGCGATGTACGGCACCGCCGACACCAACCCATTCTGAACCAAAGTTCACCAATATTATTTATCAGTTATAAACATTACAAATAAAAGAGAAGATAACCTATAGTATCTATCTGCTCTGCGAATTAATTAATTAATGTAAGCAAATATAATATTATGTATTGTTATGATGGTGCTCAAAATTGTCGATGTTGTTACCGTGGTGATGTTGACTCCCAACACCTGGCTCATGTACGAAGGCATCTGCGTCATGAGCGACCAGAAACCCCAATCTTGGCCGACGTGCGCCACCATCAGCGAGATGCACGGCAGTGACGTCAGCAGCGTGCCCCACGGTGTCTTAGGTTTCTGATACGATCATCAAGAGATTAATACAACGCTACCACAGATGTGCAGCTGTACCAGCTGACAGAGTGTCGGCACACGCACCTTGGTGTTTTCGTCTTGTCCCAGCGAGGTCTCTATGTACAGTCGTTCGGCCTTGGAGATGAGCGTGCTGTGGTGCGGCGCGGACGCGCCCACGGCCACGTAGGCGGCGGTCCAGGCGGCAGCCACGGTCGCGTTCACGTAGAAGATGGTTTGCCAGCCCCACGCGTCCGCGATGAAGCCCGACGTGACCAGTTGCAATGCCGTGCCGAACTGCGCGCCTGCGACACACACACACACACTTGTATCCAATTATATTATGTCTGCTAGCTCGGCTATGAGATCCTCCACTACATTCTACTAAATCCCCTAGAGCCTTTTAATAATAACCTCTTTATCCCTCTACATTTTATTTCATCTTTTTAGATATCGCTGCAGTCTCCTGCATCACATTTCAACCTCCTCTATTGTTTATTGTACGCTCAAGGTTTGTGCCACTCACCGCTGTATATGATGGTGGCGAGCTGGCCCTTCTCCTGCAGCGGCACCCACTTGCCGATGAGCGCGTGCATGGCGGGGAACAGGAAGCCCTGCGCCAGTCCCTGCACGAACCGGCACGCGCTGGCCGCCAGATAGCCGCCTCGCCTCGCCGCCAGCGGCATGAGCGCCGTCATGAGCGCGGTGCCCGCCACGCACACCGTCACCAGCGGCTTGCCGCCCCAGCGCGCCGCCAGCTCGCCGCTCGGCAGCTGCAGCACCACGTAGCCCCAGAAGAACGACGACAGCACCACGCTCTGCATGCTCACCGTCCATGCTTCCTGCGACACGCACAACACTCAGCCGCGACCGCCACACAGCGTCATGCAAACTATCACGGAGTCTGAAACTATAGTCAAGTGAAACTAATGGACGCATCTCAGTACGCCTGTAATCGCAATGATTTTCGTTGACCCCAGTACACGTACACGCACAGATATCTTTGTCTGATTTGGCAAAAGGTATTTTAAGGTGTACGAATGATTGGTCAAGAAAGTTATAACAAGGGACCGGATTTTATGCATTTGCAGTTGCATTTTTAAACAATTTAAAGCGGCATTTGTATATATTGTTTAAAACCTAGTGATCTACTATATAAAAATAAGTCGGGTTTTCCTCCCTGACGCTATAACTCCAGAACGCGCGAACCGATTTCCACGGTTTTGCATTCGTTGGAAAGGTCTCGGGCTCCGTGAGGTTTATAGCAAAGAAAATTTGGGAAAAATTTCAACAGAAAAGCGGGAAAATCTTTTTTCACATACAGCGCCATTTTTCTCATATAAACTGTTCTACCTAATATCCTGTCAGACATTTTATGTTTATCCCATCAATACGGTTAATGGTCCCCTCAAATTAAAGAACGTATTTAAATAAAGGTTTGGAATCGACAACATATATCCACAATATTCGAATAATTGCGTATTTTGGATTTTAAACATGTAGAATAGTGTCAGTAATAAAAAGGGATTGACATATTTATTGGTTGTCAAATATTTATACGTGCGTTCAGAAATTTATTTTTAAACTCCTTGGTTTACAATTTACAAACGAAGGCGGGCTCGGTAGTCATCACGCTTTGAAATCTAAAACACTCAACTATGCAATGGAATGCACTTGGTGTTAAGAAAATTGTTGAGTAATGTTATTCACGTGACGATACTGAAAAGGCAAGTTAGAGATGAATAATTGGTGCTTGAGAATTCATCAATTAGATTGATCTAAAGATTTCATTGATCCCAACGGGTATGACCATTGAGTTTAATTATTGTACTTTTTTATTTCTGTATTTTTATCTCAATAAAGAGCTGAACTTAATATTTATTTCCATTCAATCAAAAATAAAATTCAGGTAATATGTAACATGGCATTTAATGACTGTTAGGCGGTACGAAGTTTGCCGGGTCAGCTATTTATATTATAGATGTGAATGTAAATTTGTTTGTTAGGTACGCTTTCACGCCAAAACTACTTAACCGATTAATCATTAAAATTTGTACACATAGTCTTCGAGGTATTAAAAAGGAGATAGGATAGGTACTTCTTATTAAAAAAAAACGGAGGGTAAATAATTGGACAATGATTGAAAAAATATTTAAATGACTTTTGGTATGCAGACAGGTGGGACCCACCGATACATCGGTACATCGGTACATAGGATACTTTTATACCGGAAAATTTAGTGTTCCCGTGGGAATGGTTATCCTTACTATTATATAAATGTGAATGTAATGTAATGTTTGTTACGCTCTCACGCAATAAATTTTTTTTTTGTATGAACATAAATAAGACCCTGTGAAGTAACATAGGCTATGTTTCATCCCGGGAAAATGTAATGTTCCAATGGGATAAACATATTATAAATACGAAAATAACTTTCAGAGTTTTACTTTTACGCCTTAACCATTTGATCGATTTGGGTGATTTGATGTGATGGATAAAAACGGGACCTTAAAAAAGGACATAGGCATCGTTTTTTTAATTCAGTAAGTGCCATTTTGGGCACTTGAGGAACGATTTATAGATTCACTTATTAATTATCTTTCTGCACCCAACCCTGTAGTCTACGCGGACGGGGTCGCGGGCAAAAGCTATAAAAATATAAATATTGCGATTACAAAACAGGTGTTGTTCGTAGTAGTGTGAAAATTTGGGGTTGTATGTATTTTTCAATGCTGAATCATAAAAAAATAAAAACTTAAAAATGTCCACAAAATAAAAAAATAACTTTTGGGTTGGACCCCCCTTAACACCTAAGGGTATAAAAAATAGATAACAACCTATTCTCAGACTTACTGAATATACATATAAAATTTTACTCTATACAGATTTTGGCCATATTTTTTTGTTTCAAAATTAGAATGGCCATTAAAAAAATAGAGGTTCATCATAGAAGGGTGAAAATTTAAGATTATAATAATTTATCAATGCTGAATCATAAAACATAAAAACGTTAGGTCAATAGAATAAAAATAATCATACCCCTAAATGTTAAACCCTTAAATGTTGGCCGATTCTCAGACCTACCTACGATATACACATAATATTTCATAAAAATCAGTCGGGCCGTTTCGGAGGAGTTTGCAAAAAAACACCGCGACACGAGAATTTTATATGTATGGCAAAACAACGTTTGCCGGGTCCGCTAGTCATACATATATATTCGCTATGTTTATTAGATTTTTCGGTCGGTCGTCCTATTTGTGATCATAAAATTATCTGTTACAATATTTTATTGTATGTATACCAACACTATAGGTAAATTACGTTATAGCCGGGAAAATCTGGGGGCACGGTAGTGCCCCCGTCAAGTCGAGCGCAAAAGCGGCACGGCCGTACTATATTTTTCTCGAAGCAACTCAGGCCATTTTCGACATCCTATAACTTCGTTGTGGATAAACCTAGAAATCTGAATTTTCGGTCACTACGTAAGAATAGTACAAACTCTGTAAATTTAAAATTTCATTCAATTTGAACCAGTATTTTAAGAATTATAACTGGTCAAACTTCCCGATTTTGTCACTCACTGACTCACTGACCGATCATCAAAACTCTAAGGCACTTCTAGCCAACATGACTATGGATCTTAGTATCGGCAAAAATATTTTTGTGCCAAGTTGAAAACTGCTGTATAGTGTTGGAATTAATATACACTATCAATAAAACTAAAAAGGACTATCATAATAAGCGGGGTTCATGGTAACTATGGGGGTCAAAGAATAATATAAACACTGCACACTAAGAAGCAGCAATACTAACTATATGGAGTCTCTTACTCAAAATCACTACCTAAATAAACACACCTGTTATTAATAAACACACGAGGAATATGAAAAACATTCATATATATGTTTTTGCGAAAAACAAACGCAACTGCAGTTCTTGTATACATATTGGATAACATATGACATTGACAATTGACATGACTATGACATTATCCCGCCCGCTAACCAATTTCAGTGTTTCCAAGTGCATAAGTCGATTTATTATTTATTACTTTATAATCGATATTTCTCATGATGATCATGTTGAAAAAATATATTTTTGTATTGTCATTATATTGTCAGGATGTTCAAAGCATGGTTCCTAAGTAATATACAACTATCAGAATAGTACCGAACTTGTTAAATCTATTATTAATAATATCTAGAAGTAGAGAGCTATTAATTGATGTAATTGTTGCAAATAAGCACGTCGATGAAACGCAATGTGCGCAAAGACAAAAATCTGTGAAGTGCCTGTTTCGAAAAATGTTTGCGTTTGATAGCAGAAACGAAATACTATGGCAAACATCACCAACCATTGCTTAAGAATATGTTACTTTTATTTAAATAAGTCTTATTATTAACATTCCACGCTAGCGAACACACTGGCATGAATTTGAATTGGTGATAGCTTACAACAATATTGTTATTTCTTTTTAATAGTAAATGATCAAATAAATTAAAATCGATTTGATATCCTATTTATCGATAATCTGATATCGCGTGAACAGTTTTTCTGTCATGGCAACATTACTTTATGAACTGACAACAGAAAATGTAGAAACTAGGTAAATAAATAGAATGACTTATTATCTTAATTTATTTTATCCGGCAAATGTAAGATCAACTAATGCGATATAAAACCTTTACAATTAAAAACAAGAATTGTTGATATTACTAGCTTGTGGCACAACTTAAAAAAATGCGATACTGCTTTTGGGCATTCTCCTTTGGAACACAATAATTAGTGTTTAGTGTATAACTTAAGGAAAAATTAAAATATCTTGCAATTTCGGTCGTTTTCTAGATTCACAAACTACATAAATAACTTTGTAATCCCATATAAATATGTGTATATAGGATTACAAAGATACATTTGCAGTGAATTAATTAGTGTACCTATAATATGTATAAAATAATGGAATAATGGGTGTAGCTAGATAAGTAGGGATGGTATTGAGATTTAGGCGCGAGGTCGAGAATCTCGGCGGTCGCGGGTTCAAACCCTAGGCACACTTATCTGACTTTTCGAAGTTATGTGTGTGTTAGCAATGAATTATCACGTACTTTAACGGGGAAAGAAAATATCATGGGGAAATCTTCATATAGGGTCAAGTAATTTATTCATTTAAAAAAAACTGAGTGCAGCAGTTAATGCCATAAATTAGTTCAAGTTATACCTCTGTTAAGCTTCATGTTGTAATTTTCTGTTAGGTACATTGACAGTACCAATTTATAGTGAAAGTGAGATAAAAACTAATCGAAATAGGATTAACTTCAACTGACGTTTGACGTGTGCGGCCCTAACTATTTCTAACTAACGCAAATAGTATATTACGCACCGAGGGAGAAAAGTAGGATATTCACGCCCGCGAATGGTGACAATCGCGGGCGGGGATGTCCTTATCTCACGGGGTGCGTATACTTTTTTTTTCCCCAGTGCAGCTGGATGAAATAGCTCGCTTTTAGTTCCTGATACGAGGGAGAAACGTGACGTAAGTAAATAAACGCTTTAATAAACATACGGTTGCTAGGTAACCGGGAGGTAAAGTGATATAGACGCGTGCGCGTTAGTGTCGACTTGCCGGGAGAGAATTGGCCACTTTTCTCCCGCGTGCCAGGGACTAAAAGCAAACTTTTCATCCCAGGGGGAAAAATATAATTATTATTTTAAAATAAAGATCACGACGCGGCCGCTCTCGTCTTGTATGTAGAGGAGGAAGACTACCTACAAAATTTTAATAAAAGAAAAACCGTCCTCAAAATAACCTATTCCAAAACAAATTAAAATGCACTAAAAAGTAAAAAAATAATTGCGTATTCTTCTATAACTTAATAATCAACTTACTATTTCTCTTCATAAATATATTGATAGGTACGATCTATGTGTTTACGACGCAAAAAGCTAGGTACCTATCCACTTCAAATCTAACTCAACACATACCTATGAATAACAAACAATGATTAAAATATTTTTTTAAGTTCTAGACTACTTAAAAGTCAATCAAATTATTACGATAATATAATGTAGTTTTAATTATTGTTATTCTTGCAGGCGGTGTCAGCCAAGGTAGGATTCTCGTATTATTATTCATCATCATCATCAGCCCATATACCTACGTCCCACTGCTGGGTCCGGGCCTCCACTACAACTGTGATGCTAGGTATGTATGTATATTGTAGTATTTCCTTAGCTTAAAAGAGTTAGATTTGGTAAGCTAAGTGCATAATAACTTAATACAGAAGGTCCCTTAAACGGGGACTGAATAAATTCGTCGACTTGGTATCACATGGATCTCACAACTTTTTACGGTAGAAGAAATTAGTTGCGAGACTTATTATTATATTTGTAGATTATTTCAAAAATTATTAATTTGAGAGATATTGTTTGTTTTCTTTTCCTTTTTTATGTGAGTGTACTTGAGGATACTCACGCCGGGATCCGCGTCATCGTTGATGGCGACGATGGCCATGCTCATGTCCACGCGCAGCGAGTAGCAAAGCATCATCGCAGCAAACAGCAGCACTGTCTGAATGTGGCGCACGCCCCACCCGCTGCCCGCTTCTGCAACAACACTCGCTCTTACTGCCAGAAGCACACCAGTCTGCACTCTGTTAAGAGTTGCACGTCAACGTAAACTGGCAGACAAATACTGAATATAAACATTTGATGTTCATAGTCAGGAACACGGCTACTTGGTTCCACGGCGGGCATTAACACGAGCTACTCACCGCTGGGTACGTCTGCGTCTTTGTGTTGTTGCGTGGGGTCCCCGGCGGGGTGCGAGGGGTGCGCGGGGAGCGCGGGAGTGCCAGTGTGTGAGTCCATGGTTGAGGCTGCGGCGAGCTGTGGCAGCTAGTGATAAGCAGTGGTGCAGAGACGCCGACTGGCTCGGCACTAGTGGTGGAGTCGCGCTCGAGCCCTCTTGTTATACCGACCGGCGAGCGCCTTATCTGCCCAACTAGCGGATTAGCCACGATACCGATCTCAGATCGCGTCCGATCGCGGGCTGCCGATGGAGACGGCAGAGCGCGAGCGCCACATCTTACCGCACGAACCTGCGCTTCCCAAATAACATGTTAACATCATTACATACAAGAACACGACGAGCTCCTGGTGCCCCGGTACGGTAGGCAGAGGTGTCTACACTCGCATTTCGCTAATAATAGTGTTTTCTTAAATCGCATGTAAGGACAAATCTATTGCCGTTTTAATCCCATTTCCAGAGTATCATAAAGGTAAGACCTGAGAACGGTGCCCGACCCAACAACACACACATGACGCTGGACAACGAGCCAGTCGTACTTATGTACTCATGTTTTGTTGTTTCCTATAAAAAACATAAATGTGAAATGAGAGCCAAGTTCAATATTATGATATATGCCTTGGTTATTGACTTCAACGACAAAATAAGTGAGATCTAAATGGGTGCCAAGTTCAATGGTCAGTCCTGTAAAATATCATTTCTTCTTATAACTTAGGATAATACATTGTAGCCTAAGGTCTGACTTGGCTAGTTCTCATATACGAATGATTATGTTCGATGGCTAGTTTCTACCAGCAAGTCAAATTTTCGGAATAATAAAATAAGAACTGACAAGTAACAGGTTTTGAAGTTGCGATGGCTAATAGTATCTGGGTCGAATATGGCCACCTTAAGTTTTGATATCCTTTTTTAATAATAATATAGCAAGTTAAGTAAAGCAAAATAAGTTTTAGCATTTATTCATTAAAAGTGCCTATTTATCTTTACAACAAAGGCAAAAAAAATCCAAGACATTAATCGTTAAATAGTGTTTTCACATGTTTAAAACAAAATGGAAATTGGCCATATTTCCGACGGGGGGTGTAAATATGGCCAAACTTACTATATATGAATTTAAGGTTTCAAAAACTTCCGAATAAACTGAAATAAAAATGATATTATGCTTAAATAGACCATTTATTTAAAATATAAATTTTTTGGGCGACAATTGGTATAAATCTACCCATTTTGGCTTCATGTGTTTGCCTTTAAAGAGAGTCACGAGCGGAATCGCATTGCCACAGGAAACTATTGTGTCATTCTCGCCGTGTTCTGGTGCTGTTAAATCTCTCTTGGATCCCCGTTCAGCCAAAACTTCTAGCGATTTGTGCAAATTAATTCTTTTGTTCAGGGTTAAGAAGTGGTTTCCGGCCCGAAGTAAATTTAGCCTCCTTTTTCATCTAAATAGCGCCTTAGACTGCATGTTGGTACATTATAATGCTTTGCAATCATTCTTATATACTTTCATCCTGCTGCGTTTGACTGCAAATATATGTTGTATTATTGGTTCTTGCCAATTACCTCGTAACCCTTTAGTTTATTAGCCTGCTAAGGTCTAAAACAAAAATGAAAGTTTCGTTAAATTCGTACCGTAAATATGGCCAAACTGTGGCCATATTTGCAGTCATCCATTTATTTTGTTTTCATAGTCACGAATGAAAAACATACAATTTTTTTGATAATTAAATAAGGAAATATCAAATAACAATCGTCACACAATGCTGTAATGTGATTAACAAAGATACTTATTAAAAAAAATAACAAAATACAGGAGAATGCTTTATGTTTTTATAACTTCAACAGCATGTTTCATTTTTGGTTAGTGGGTGCCCAGTCAAGGTGATAGGTACACTGTTCGGATACATGTGACACTAGCAATAATTCAATTCCATTTATACAAGTGCAAATATCAATTAAATCTCGCCCACGATGGATTACAAAAGGTCTTAAAGTATGCTGTAAACGTAAACGGCAACTTCTATGGGAATACAGAAAAAGGCCCACAGAAGAAAATAAGAGTAATTTCACATCTTTATCATCAAGATTAACCCGTATAATTAAACTCACACAAAATCGCGTAATGATTATTTCATAAAAACTGTTCACAATAAATCGCAAGCTACATGGAAGATAATCAATGCTAATAAACAAAATATACCAAGAGATCAAATAGGTACAGCAAATAAATGTAAATGATATGACAATAAATGATCCTACACAGATAGCAAATCACTTTAATGATTTTTTCATAATTCAAAGTAATAACTCTATATCAAATTCCCCAAGATATCATATCCTGTCTGTACTAGATTCAATATTCATGCGTCCTACTGAACCAACAGATATATATTAAATTATTGGAGATTTAAAAAATACACACAGTACTGGATATGACAATATATCAACAAAAATCTTAAAATATGTATCAATCAAATTATCATATATACTCAGCTATATAATAAATTTATGCATATCAGCTGGTATCTTTCCAGAAAAATTAAAACTAACAATTATTAAACCACTGTTTAAAAAAATAATAAGAATGACATAAATTGTTATCGCCCCATAGCCCTTGTACCAGTCATATCAAAAATATTTGAAATATTGATGCATAATAGTATCTACAATTACTTTGACTCAAATAAATTATTTTGCGATGAACAGGTTGGATTTCGAAAAAACAAATCTATTGACATAGCAGTGTACAATTTTCTTCATACTATATTAACATTAGTTAATCATATCATATCATAAGTCCATATTAATAGACAAGGGCAAACAAGTATGTGCCCTATACATGGATCTTACAAAGGCATTTGACTATGTAGATCACAAAATATTGTTAGATAAGTTATACACCTATGGGGTCAGAGGTAATATTTATGATTTAATCAAATCCTATTTAAGTAATAGAACCCAAGTTACACAAATAACACGAATATGTCCTATAGCAAAAAAAGTTATACATTACTCATCAACATGTAGAACAGTAACAACAGGTGTGCCACAAGGAAGTGTATTGGGTCCACTTCTATTTATTATTTATATACTTAAATGATCTTCCTAAAGTAACAAAATACAATACTGTGTTATTTGCTGATGATAGTACAGTGTTATTCACAGGGGACAGTAGATCAAATGTGGAATCTGAGATAAACTTGACTCTTAATAATATTATAAACTGGTTAACATCAAATAAGTTAAATATTAATCTCAGTAAAACTAATATACCTAATGACATTTAGATGTATAAAAAATAAAATAACAAATATGAATATAAATTACTTGAATACTAAAATTCAAGAAGTGGAAACTACAAATTTTTTAGGGTTGAATATTGATAACACTCTAAATTTTAAAGAACATGTTGATGTGATATGCTCCAGGCTGAACACATACTCTTATGCGCTATATATGCTTAGACAGACGGTCAGTTGTGCGACACTTCTTGTTGCCTATCACGGATATGTTGTGCCTCTTATAAAGTATTGTGTTATTTTTTGGGGTAACTCTTCTGAAAAAGAAGCTACCTTTAAGGCACAAAAAAAATGTATTCGAGCCATTACAAATATTAAGCAAACAGAAAGTTGCAAACTAATGTTTTTAAAGTTAAATATACTAATTTTACCATGTATATACATATATAACGGCGTAAAACCATATACTGAGAGCTACGTCATCTCTCTTGCATAAACAAGAATGACTCACGGGCGGTCACCTCTCTGCGGTGTCGATTACCCCCACTATTTGTCTATAAAAGGCCGCCCGCTGCAGCGGAGCAGGCATTCATCGGTCGACGCGCGGACAGCAAACATCCGATTTATTGGGAAATAAAAGGAACTTTGATTGAAGTTGATTGTTGAAATTACTTCTCAAAATGGATCCTCCAGTAATAACAATGTCACTGCTATTCTTAAACGATCCTGGGCTATCTGCCTCGTCAGTAATTGTGAAGTTTTACTAAAGAAAACTCAAAGTGTGAGTTATCACCATAAA
This sequence comes from Hemaris fuciformis, assembly GCA_907164795.1. Taxonomy (NCBI): domain Eukaryota; kingdom Metazoa; phylum Arthropoda; class Insecta; order Lepidoptera; family Sphingidae; genus Hemaris; species Hemaris fuciformis. The sequence continues at coordinate 16,521,835 of OU015442.1, forward strand.
CCAACAGTCGTGACGTCGGCAATGTGACGTCACACACCTTAAAGACACTTCCAAGCCTCTCCTGCTCCGACATATATATTAGAGGTTATATTATTTGTTAAGAAGCATATGTAGGTACTATTTCAAGAAGATAAATAGTAAAAGACACGAGTTAAAAATATGTTTACCAGCTAATAAAACAGCATTACTAAACAAAAGTATTTTCTGCATGGCTCCTCGTGTATATAACCATTTGCCTAAAGTCATTCTGGAGATGTCTAATTTAAATGAATTTAAAAAAGCAGTCAAATCTTTGTTGTTGGGTAAAGCATATTACTCAGTCTCGCAATATTTGCAAGACAAACAATTGTAATTACCTCCATATATTTTTTATTTATAATTAATTTACTTTTACCTTTACTTTTACTTTGCATGCCTTGTGGGCAGGATATGGTTAATGCACCTTATTGTATTATAATATAAGAACTATTTGTAACCCATATTCGCAAATAAATGATTTTGATTTGATTTGAATAATTTATAGTGGTGTTAAGGTTATTACAAATCTTCGTGTTTGAAATAAGGGCATGTTGCCAATTTTTTTCGACTAGCCATATTCGACCCAGGTACCTTAATTCGTATATGAAAACTAGACAAGTTTTATTATATTTATTTTATTTATATTTTTTGTCAATATGTTATTAAAATATTGACAGACCCGTGGCGCAGTTGGCTTGATACCAGCTTGCGAAACGAGAGGCCGCGGGTTCGATCCCCGCACCGAGTGTTGGTGTCATCCACAAATATATGTATGTTTCGGGGTCTGGGTGTTTGTGAGACGGAAAAGTCTCTCGTAGTTTCTGATACCCACGACACAGGACTTGTATCCTAGTGTGAGGTCACAACTATGTACATATGTGACTGAGCATAATCAGCACTACTTCGAGGCTAACAGTTTTGGAGCACTCAGAAAGTAAACAACTTGTATGTCTATGTAGAAGCTCCTCAGCACGCCGGCATAAGGCTGTCTTGTAATCAGAGGTTAATTAATGAGAGATTGAGGACACTTGATACTCTGTTTGAAAATATCGGGCTTATCATCTGGTAACTGGTGTGCTTCATGGTCTCGCGGTACAAGTATGTGCCGAGCGATCTAGTTCCGAAAAACGGCAATAGGCTCGCCCCCTATTACGTGGGACTGATACATACCTGGCGAAATGTGGGTGCAGAAATGCACCTCTGCCTACCCCTTCGGGGAATACAGGCGTGAGTTTATGTATGTATGTATGTCATCTGGTATTGTGTTGTCATTTATCCAAATAAATCCAAAGGAACTGGAACGATTTTGAAAAATCTGTAGTTTAAACACCGATCTCCGACGGTGTTCCATATCGTGTGTTGAAACTGGTAGAACTGTGTAAGTAACCACTCAGTTTAAATGCACGTCTGTGTGTGGTGAAGCGGGAGCCTCGGGATCGCTGTGGGTTAAAATATTACGGGACGAGTGACAACCAACATTTAAATAAGCATGTAGTTGTGGTTTTGGTTTTCGTCAGGAAATAAGTCATCTTAACTAATGAAATAAAGCGAATCGAGGTGGAACATATTTCATAGAGTATGGCTGGTAAGGTTTTCTTGCGGTACATCGAGGTTTAGGCACGCGTTCGAGAATCTCGGCGGTCGCGAGGTAACATCGAGGCTAAGCAAAAGTGTCAGTGTCGTGAACTGTTATCTTGATACGCACGGTATAACTGTCATAAAAACATTGGGTGTCACGTGTTTGGAAGCCGGTATGGGATGGCATAAATTGGTCCACGCTTTGCCTAGTGCACTGTATGACAACAAAATGGAGCTTAAGATAAACTCTATTTAGGATGCTCAGCCAGAATGAGCGTTTATGGTATTCACGAAGCCTTGCGCTCTGTCGTCTATCTTGGGGTCGTTTCAGTGTGGGCGCACCAACAAAACCCGATAACGACTATTAAAGACTTTATTTGGCCGGCTGGGGATATCAGACGAAGACTCGACATACCTAAAGAGTTCTATGCTGAGAACTTGTCGGTTTGTAAGTTTTCTCGTGATGCCGTCGTTCACTGTGGCACTGCACCTGCAAGAATAGGCTTTCGTTGAATTTCACCATACAATATAAAAGAACCACTGAGTAGGGCTCACTGCTCCATAAATGGCTATTTGAGTGACAAAACGTCCGGCCGCGATGCTATACATCGACAATGTTATCTAATCTACATCTTAATTGAGTTTATTATTTATGCACGAGCCTACAAATCATTGTCATGGAAAATAATGTTTTGTAATACGTGTGTAATAATTTATTGACTTTGTGCTCCGACCACAAACATCAACAATTTGCTGTCTGTAGTGTGTTTTCTATTTATTGGACTCCTACACTATTGAAACGGTTGGCATTCCGCACCAACGCGCTCACCTATTCCGCGTCATTGCATATCGCATCCCTTCTTGATTAAAAATAACCTTGTGGATTTCTATGCAGCGATCACACTTTCTTACAAAGTGTCTGAGTGTATTGAATTAAAACTTGTCACCACCATCAAGACCGGTGATTACGACTAATACAATATGAGAACAAGAGAAAATATGAATACTACACGAGAACAGTGATGATATTGTTTTACACGGCCCTTCACGGTCTGTTACAAAAAACGTGAAGTGATCGCTCCGCACCGGGGGTTATCGGAGGACGATAAGCTCGGTGATGTCACGAGGTCACGTACTGTTAGCCAGCAAGGACAGGCTGTTTGCATTGCGACAGGGACAAGGACGACATACACGCGGCGTGTGCCGTGCTGCGGACTGTTCTTCGCGTTCGAACATTCACAGGTACTGGCGCGACCAACATACTTGTACATACGTACCTACGTACAGACATGTAACGAGTGTCTTGCATCACATCACTCCACATGACCATGTCGGCCTGTTGAGATGCTTTCCCAACTTACACTAAACTACTACACTTGTACGGTGTGGATGTATGGAAAACCTTATTATTAATTAACCCAATCAAACACATGGCCCCATAAAAACATACACGCGTTCAGGGAATTCTTTGAAAAAAAAAATCTTATTTACGAAGGTACGTGTGAATGAAGGAAACATAAGATTTTACCTGTATGTGAATGTGTGGAACGCGACGCGGGGTGCAGGTGATGCTGCGGCGGTGTGGCGTGTGGGCGCGTGTGGTCGCGTGTGGGCGCGTGTGGGTGCGTGTGGGCGAATGTGGCGCGAGTGTGGCGCTCCGGCGCGTGTCAGTGGACTGGTCGCGCGTGTCGATCGCGTCGCAATGTCACTGGACGCTGGTGATTATGCTTTGTTTATATCGCTCGGTTTCGGGCATACCGGTACTGACTGGTGCGAGGGTGACGGCGGGTCACGGCCCTCGTGACGAAACGTGCGCCACATTATATCATAGTTACCACTACACACGCTCTGTTGCTCTCCTGTTTGTTTACCCACGAGTGTCGCTCCGGTGGCGAGGACACCACGCTGGGATAACTCGCGATAGTGTACATACAAGGCCTCACTCTCTGAAGCGGGTACTATAGTTGTTACGTGGCAGCGCTGGCTACCTACACACGTGGTCACTAGGCTGCGTGTAATGAATCCGTTTTACGTTGCGGTCATTAGTACATTTGGAAGTAGGTACTGTATTCATTTTCATCGTCGAGTTGCGATACGCGTCATGTGTCGTGTTATTTCACAACAACCGAGTTATCTGTCATCCAGATTTTATCTCATCTAATTAAAAAGAAACTAAATATAGCTATAATTAACAATTAATTATACTTACGCCCACATATCAGCGCTGTGATAACCGAATGACAGACACTGAATGTATGGCTTAATTTACTGGTAGTCCTGTCATTTTAGTTATTTTAAACCCCAATCTACGGAAAAAATCCTAGTGAGCTGAATTTGTGTACTCGTATGTACACCTATATAACGGTGACGTGAAAAAACGACATTGCCGGCTAAAAAAGTTATAAATGTCAAAAGGTCACGATAATCGGGTTTTCGCAAATATATCGCGACCTATTGCTTGGAGGTCAATAGAGTTTATTATAAAAATTGTTTATCGTGAAATTATCTACAAAAATACCCCTTGCATATTTCTGTAAAATTTACCGTTCTTGGAGTAGAGCGCTGGGAAAGCGACTAGAATGCATTCACATACGGTATTGTATACCATACACCAAGGCTGAAGGCGTAAACTCTATATATGTAGAGATATTTTTTCGTTTTTCTTGACCTTTTGACCTTTATAACTTTTTTAGTCGGCACGATATAAATTTCGATTTATCACATCTTCATTACAACACGTAATAAAGGTGTATACAAAAATTCAGCTCACTAGGAACTTTTTCGTAGATTGGGATTTCAAATAACTAAAATGACTGGACTATAGCTAACTTCAAGGTTCACAAAAAAACTAATTTTGTGACGGTGTGCGCGCGCATCTTAAAAATTACTCTAGTAATTTTTCTTTAACGCGCCAAATGAAGTATAACGTCAGAAAACAAGTTCAACTCAGTTCTTCTACCAAAAAAAGTTGTGAAATCCATGTCGATTAATTTATTCAGTCGCTACTAAAGGGACCTTCTGTCATAAGTTATTACGTAATTAGCTAACCTAACAACATCCACCATCGATCACTTATTTTTAATTAAATACCGCACACTTAGGTAGCGTGAGGTGAAGGGAACATGGTGAATAATGTTCATACAAGCAAACCTACTACCATTAGACCAGCGAGTCGGATTAAGGCTGACCCCAGTAGTAGTGGAGGGGCGATCCGCCAGCCGAAGACACATATATTTTGGATGTGTAATCACAGCATCGGTGGTAATATCCCGTATACAATATGCCGCGGGCAATGCGCCAGGTCGGAGTGCGTGTGTCCGGGCGGCTTGTGGTGCAGTGCATTAGGATGTGGGGGGAGGTCCACGCTACCCGCGCCCCCCGGTTGCACAATATTAAACAATGTGGCGACATCGGCCGCGTAGCGGCGTGCCGTTACTTCACCCGCTGTTCAGATCTCTATCGAATGGAGATTAGCGATCGCCGAATTAATTGTACGGCGTATCTGATTAAACTATTGTGAGTGGCGGAAACGTCACCGTGCCGTTACACCCCCACCTCCCCTCCAACCGATCCGGGCCACGATGGTCCACATGATATCAGCCTATCACCTGGTAATCATCACCTCTTCGCGTCGGAGCAGTGGCCCCGACGGATCCAGGATCGGATCGGACACTGTCACCTTCATTCAATGATGATATAACCATCAAGCTGCAGTGACACTTTCATGTGCTACGACAAATGGCGTGAATGCAACATGTGATGTGGGAAACCATTCCATCGTCCACAGCCGCAATGGCATGCAGGCAGCATGACAGACAGACAGAGCACGGCATGGTACTAACTATCATAATTGAAGAGTCCTAGTTAAGTTAATGTGCTGAGCTACCATGTGGATTCTCGTTCCAAACCTATTAGAAAAGTGACGAGACTCGTGTGGAAAACGACAGAGGATCAACAGCCACGTCCTCAACGCCTGAGTCAAACTTGCCATTGATTAGTTCATTATGACGAATGTTCGGGTCCATAAGGACTTTCCCGCAGTACTTAGTGCACTGTTCATATTTTCATAATTTGTTCATAGTACCTAATAAGTGGTGATGGCCTTGAGGTTTAGGCGCTTGATCGAGAATTCCGGCGGTCGCGGGCTCAAATCCCAAGCAAAACCTGTGTAAAATTTTCCAATTTCTTAGGTGTGTAGTTCGCCAACCCGCACAAGGCCAGCGTGGTGGACTAAGGCCTTAACCCTCCCAGTTACAGAGGAGGCCCGTGCCCAGCAATGGGATGTATGTGGGCTAATGATAAAATGTATGGTACTTGAATATGTGTTGAATATGCCCCTGGGCAAGGCGAGGGTGAGGGGGGCCGAGCGCACCGCACTCACCTAGTTCCATACAACTACAACACTCATACAGTACACAATATGGAATAATAGAGAGCGCGAGTTCGTCTTATCGATTTGTACAAAGTAAAAACAATATTAATTAATTACTGATTACCGAAAATGACTAATCTTGATTTTAAAATATGTAGGTATAGCATGCAGAAAGCCCATGTAATCGGCGGCGAGTGTAGCGCGCACCGGACGCGGAATGAGCGCGCGGCGCCGCGTGCGCCCCCCGGCTCCCCGGCGCAGCTCGCGGGCGCAGCTAGCGGGCGCAGCTAGCGGGCGCAGCTCGCGGGCGCAGCTAGCGGGCGCAGCTCGCGGGCGCAGCTAGCGGGCGCAGCTAGCGGGCGCAGCTAGCGGGCGCAGCTGTGCCTTTTTGTATGTTTATCTATACTATTATAATAAAGAAAAGGTTTGTATTTTTGGATTTTTGTATGTTTGTTACGAATAAACTCAAAAACTACTGAACCGATTTCGATGATTTTTCGTATGGAGGTAGATGGAACCCACCGAAGTAACATAGGATACTTTTTATCCCGGGAAATGTAGTATTCCCGTGGGAATGAGTATAAGTAGCTCTGTAAATATTCTGCTTTTTCGCCTTAACCGTTTGACCAATATGAATAAATTTTTGTACAGACATAAATGGAATCCTATGAAGAACCATAGATTAAATTTTATTCCGGGAATTTGTAAGATTCCCGTGGGATGAGCATTTATGCTAAATGCAAAAGTATAACTGCCTGTGTTGTGCTTTCACGCCTAAACAATTTGACCGATTTGAATGAATTTTATGGACATAAATGGGACCCAATGAAGTAACATAGGCTATATTTTATCCCGGCAATATGTAGGGATGAGCATATATTGTAATGCGAAAGTAACGCTGCATGTGTTATCCTTTCACCCCTAAACCTTTTGACCGATTTAGATGATTTTTGGTATGGACAAAAATGAGACCTTAAAAAGGGACATAGGCTACTTTTTTTTAAATTCAATAAGTGCCATTTCGCGCACTTAGAAGACGATAGGTGTCATTAGACGATTTAAGATGCTAAGGATTCATTAAGTCACGTTGAATGTAGTTAAGTGCGGTTAAGTATCATAAGGTCTTAAGTTCACTTAGGAGACGTTAAACGCACTTGGGTTACGTTATTTGCCATTATTAGATTGGTATTGCCACTGGTTTTAAGTATGTTAAGTGACGTATTTTTTTTTTTTTTTTTTTTTTTTTTTTTTTTTTTTTTATTCTGGCACGGCAAATCACCCCATTGCACCTGATGCTATCAGTGGATGGTGAGTGACGTCAGGTACCATTTGCGGATGAAGTGACCAGTGGCGTGCCTAGGGTCTCTAGCTAGGACAAGCCCAAATTTTTATTACGGTTTTTATAGTGTATTTTTTTGGTCCAGAAAGTCAGAGAACTAATAAATAATATACCTACCGCAAATTATTTACATTCAAGATTTTGACATATTGATGTAGGTATATTATAGTACTGGCCTAACAAAGAAATAATTATTTGTCGCTAGTGATAGTACCAAAAACCATAAAATGTCTGCGAAAATTATTAGAACAATAATTATGTCCAAATTGTGCACAAACGTCGTGTCTCTCTAAATTTGAATGCGAGATGTTATAACATAGACACGGAATATATCATATTGAATTTTTTTAGACAAATAACTCGACTCGAATTGGTTTCAAACCACATAATTAAAAAGTAAACAGTCAATTTCTAAATATTACCTATACTCGTAAGTAAATTTTCATGTCGTGACCTTGAATGCAAGTTTTTTTGTTGAACAAAATGATAAATAATATGTATTAATTGATTATTAGAAATAATACGATGATGATCAACGCGAGAGTTTTGAAATTTCGTGACATAATTAACGAGAAATGAATACTTTAATGCGTTGTTTACAATATTTATAAAAAGAAATCAAAGTATGTGGTGTTGTAAATTTTAATGCATTCTAAAAGAACCAAATAAATTATTTATATCATTACAACAAGAATTCCACACATTTTAAACATTATATAAAATATGCAACACAAACATAATATAACCTTTTCGTATGGGAACTGTGCAGGACGGAGGGAATTTATAGATATTGTGAATATAGTGAATAGTTATAGTGATAGTGAATAGTAATAATTATAATAGTGATAGACAATGTTACGTAAGTTGTGTGTAATGTTGAGATGCATGCGGACGGCTACATGCGTCGACCGCTTCTGTAAAGGGCGCTACCTGTACCATCGGGCGCCCCGCCCACACGGAAGGATATCTCTGTGGGATAGCTCCGTTTCAAGGGCGGTAACACCCTCGAAACTGTATATAAGGCGTGCAGTTTCGAGGGATATCATCCAGTAATCCAGTCGTCGCGAGCCATCAAGGAAGAAACAATCCAGTCGTCGCGAGCCATCAAGGAAGAAACAACTCAAGAAAAGGAAGAAGGGAATAACCTCTGCAGGGATAAGGGAACGAATCCCTGCTACTGAATAGCCGCCAGGAAGAAAACCCTGCAGAGGCGCCGTGTGGACTGCAAGTCTGCGAGCCATTCGTCCCGTGCTACACCCGTGGCACGTCGCTGCATACCAAGCCATCTCGCCCGTCTCGGGAGAGGTCTCCTTGTCGCAGCCCGCGGCCCACGCCGCCGCTCGCAGCACCCCGCCTGCCGTGGTCCCGCCGCCGCCTGTGCCGGCTCCCTCCGGTACACGCCGGCGTCCACGGCGCTTGTCGCAGCACACGCGTCCACTGCCTGCACCGCCGGTCGCGCCGCCGACGCGCTGACCACGTGCCGCCGAACCGAAGGAAGCGACGCCGCATTTCGCGCCAAGCCCGGTCGCACCGCAACCCGCGCTGCACATGTGCTGCCGGACCAGAGAAGGCGACGCCGCGTCCTGTGCCGCGCCCCCCGTAGCGCGACCCGCACCACACATGTGCCATCGGACCCGGTCGCAGAGCTACGCGCCGGAAACTATTATTGTTTGAAGAGCCCTTCGTTTTTGCCTAGTGATCCCTGTTTTTCTAATAGTTTATTTTGTATAGTTTTTGTGTAACTTCCTTTTCGCGTGTAATTTTGAATAGCCTAATCGTACATAGTATCGTATTGTTTTGTTTCTCCTTGTTGTGTTGTGCTAATAGTATTAATTTCGTGTTAATAAATTCGTCTGCCCGCTGTGTAACGTGTTTTGCATTTCTGTCCTTCGCAATCCGGCCAGTTAGTATAGTGAGGAACAGCCGCCCCGGGGGCTCTCGAGCCACGCACGCAACACACAATAGGTGTTGCAATAGTATAAGTGATATACAGTCCACTTTACAAAACCCGAGGGCGGTCCTGTTCAGGAACATTCAACTATTCAATTAGTTATGTACTTACTAATCGGATCTATTAAGCGTCCTCATAATTTTTAACAATTAGAGAAATACTCGAGTCTGGCATATGTAGGTTTTGGACAAGTTACGAGCCGTTTTTTCACAGTATAATTTAATGAATTTACCTTATCTTCGAAGAGCAAAACATGCACACACTTTAAGTCGCCACGAGGATTAACAATAAACATCACCCATTTTTATAACCACTGTAGTAATATTCTAAATACCACAACAAATTCTATTTAATTTGGTTCTTTCACTCAGTAAACAATTAGCAACGTGTGACCATGACAAAGTGTGCTTCACTGCACTCCACGTCCACGGTTGCCATTAAATAAAAATATATTGCCGTGTTTTGGATGTCGAAATGCCGTGTTTTGTAGGAAAATTGAGAAATTGCCGTGTTTCATTATTTTTTTTCAAATTACATTAAATTCTTATCATATAATTGTCGTGTTTTAGGACATGGCAATGAAATTCTGCCGTGTACCGTGTTTTTTTTTTCCAACTGACCCCAATTACCTTATAACACGGCAATTGCCGTGTCAACGTCAATGGCAACCCTGCTGCACTCCCGATTGCACGCACTTCAGAGCGAAAGCGGGATTCTTATGTCCATACTAATCTATATACTATATTATTATATTATTATTATCTATACTATATATTGAAGGGTAACACTCGTTGAGAAACAAGTAAGGTAATGGCACCTATAGATGACATACCACCTAAAGATGACAGTGTCTCATAACCTTTCAAAAAACAAGAGTTTTAAAAAAGTAGCGGGAATTTTCTTTGTTGCATTGACTACACTGATTCTTCTCCCTGGAGACAACATAACAAAACAATCAAACGCCTTTGTGGTTTCCATAATACGGTCTTGTTTATGTTTGTGGTTGTATCATTTGCTGTTTTTCGCTTCAATTCTAGTGATTTGGTTAAGGTAAGTGTTTTTACTATTTAAGTTTTTTAATCTCGATATTTATCGCAAAGATATACCTTAATAAGTTTTTGTCATTGTTAAGACTTAATTTCACAACAAAGCGCTTTGCACAGTCATTTTGGTTATGGGTTGGGGTTGCAAAGGCGGTGTCATGTTTAGGTTCCTTAAAAGGCGCAGTTTCCTAAAGATGATCGTATTGTCATCTTAAAGTTTTTTAGCTCCGATTGATGCTTCAGTGCTATAGAAGTTAAAAAATAAAAAGAATATGTGGGATTTTTATTTCGGTGCAATAGTTGTCCAGGAACCTTAAGCTGACAGCTATATCATCCTTAGGTTCTTAGTGTGTCATCTTTAGGTTATGCATACGATCCCTAAGTAACTTTTTATTTTTTACAAATTTAGTTCAACTAGGGAGATTTATGTGCCCCAAGTTGCAAATCTTTAATTTATTTATTCTAATTAAAATAAATGTGTTATTATTTTTGCTAATTTGGCTTTTTAATTTACACAGAAACCTATGTCATCTTTAGGCGCCGTCATTGTCATCTTTAGGAACCGAACGAATTTTGAATGTCATCTATAGGGGCCAATTGAGTGATTAAAAAAAAATTAGTTCCATTACATCTATGTAAACGTAGGGCGCTGAAAACTTTCTAGCTGATAGACAAATACTCAAAGCCTGTTTGAGCACTAACAGTCATGAAAAATCCTGTAATTAGTGGTTTCCACGGTGCAAGATGTAGAAAAAAATCCTTAATGTCTCATCTATAGGTGCCACTACCTTACGTCTTCAACTTTTATATTTCTAACAACTTTTATATTTTAAAATATCAATCCGTCTTGCAACTGACAATTCCAACGTCTGAGCTCGAACTGCTCAGCGACACCATTTTTATACACATCAATTGACGGTCTTATTTTTAAATATTTTTATAAAGTCCAATAATTAATTTATATTAATCAAGATTATATTCTCATTAAAGTTATTGACAATTTTAATTATACTTATCTATACTATTATAATAAAGAGGAAAGGTTTGTATTTTTGTATTTTTGTATTTTTGGATTTTTGGATTTTTGTATGTTTGTTACGAATAAACTCAAAAAGTACTGAACCGATTTCGATGATTTTTGGTATGGAGATAGATGTAACCCACCGAAGTAACATAGGATACTTTTTATCCCGGAAAATGTAGTATTCCCGTGGGAATGGGTATAAGTAGCTCTGTCAATATTCTGCTTTTACGCCTAAACCATTTAACCGATATGAATGAATTCTTTTACAGACATAAATGTGATCCTATAAAGTAACATAAACTACATTTTATCCCGGGAATATGTAGGGTTCCCGAGGGATGAGCATATAATGTAATGCGAAAGTAACACTGCCTGTATTATGCTTTCTCGCCTAAACCATTTGACCGATTTCGATGATTTTTAGTATGGGAGTAGATGGAACCCACCAAAGCAACATAGGATACTTTTTATCCCGGAAAATGTAGTATTCCCGTGGGAATGGGTATAATTAGCTCTGTCAATATTCTGCTTTTACGCCTAAACCGTTTGACCGATATGAATGAATTATTGTACAGACATAAATGTGATCCTATGAAGTAACATGGACTATATTTTATCTCAGGAATATGTAGGGTCCCGTGGGATGAGCATATAATGTAATGCAAAAGTAACACTGCCTATGCTTTGCTTTCACGCCTAAACCATTTGACCGATTTATATGATTTTTAGTATGGGGGTAGATGGGATCCACCCAAGCAACATAGGATACTTTATATCCCGGAAAATGTAGTATTCCCGTGGGAATGGGCTTTCACGCCTAAAATATTCGCGCGATTTATATGAATTTTGCTATGGATTTAAATAGAAACCTTTGAAGTAACATAGACTATATTCTATCCCGGGAATATGTAGGGTTCCCGTGGGATGAGCATATAATATAATGCAAAAGTAATGCTACCTGTGTTATGCTTTCTCGCCTAAACCATTTGACGAGTTAAATGAGTTTTAGTATGGAGGTAGATAGGACCCACTGAAGCAACATAGGATACTTTATATCCCGGAAAATGTAGTATTCCCGTGGGAATGGGCTTTCACGCCTTAAATATTCTCCTGATTTATATGAATTTTGCTATGGATTTAAATAGAACCCTATGAAGTAACATAGACTATATTCTATCCTGGGAATATGTAGGGTTCCCGTGGGATGAGCATATAATGTAATGCAAAAGTAACGCTGCCTGTGTTATGCTTTCTCGCCTAAACCATTTGACGATTTAGATGAGTTTTAGTATGGGGGTAGATAGGACCCACTGAAGCAACATAGGATACTTTTTATCCCGGAAAATGTAGTATTCACGTGGGAATGGGCTTTCACGTCTATACTATTCGCCCGATTTATATGATTTTTGGTATGAATATAAATGGGACACTATGAAGTAACATAACCTACGTTTTATCCCGGGAATATGTACGGTTCCCGTAGGATGAGCATATATTGTAATACGAAAGTAACACTGCCTGTGTTATGCTTTCACACTTAAACCATTTGACTGATTTGGATGATTTTTGGTATGGACAAAAATGATACCTTAAAAAAGGACATAGGCTATTTTTTTAATACTTACTAATATTATAAATGCGAAAGTAACTGTCTGTCTGTCTGTCTGTCTCGCTTTCCTGCTAAAACTACGGAACCGATTAAAATAAAATTTGGTACACAGATAGTTTAGACCCTGAGAAAGGACATAGGCTACTTTTTATCCCGGAAAAAGGGTTTTAAGGGGTTGAAAGGGGAGATGAAAGGTTGTATGGAAGTATTGTCATTTTTAAAGCTAGAAGCTTGAAACTTATTTTTGTTGATTAGATATAAATAAATATGACATTCAAAGTTTGTAAAAAAGTGTACATTTAAGGGGGTAAAATAAAAATAGGGGTGAAAGTTTGTGTGGAAATTCGTCATTTTTGAAGCTAGAATGATGAAACGACGTGTAGACGACTGTAGCTTTATGTAACTAAATGTCTCTTACGCTTTCACGATTAAATCATTTGACCGATGTAAACGATTTTTGATATGGACATAAATGGGACTCTCTGGAGTAAAATAGACTATAACTTATTTTCATTCTGAACCCAACCCTGTAGTCTACGCGGACGGAGTCGCGGGCAAAAGCTATAAGTAATAAAATCATCAATATGTAATTTTACTATTACTACAATAATTTAGTAAAAGGTCTGTACGCATAAGCTTTTAATAATGTAAATATATAATATTGTAAGTTATTATAATGAAATACATTTATAATTACTAAATATTACTATTTAGGCTAACAATATACTATATCCATACTATCTATACTATAATTATAAAGAGGAAAGGTTTGTATTTTTGTATGTTTGTTACGAATAAACTCAAAAACTACTGAACCGATTTCGATGATTTTTGGTATGGAGATAGATGGAACCCACCAAAGCAACATAGGATACTTTTTATCCCGGAAAATGTAGTATTCCCGTGGGAATGGGTATAAGTAGCTCTGTCAATATTCTGCTTTTACGCCTATACCGTCTGACCGATATGAATGAATTATTGTACAGACATAAATGTGATCCTATGAAGTAACATAGACTATATTTTATCCCAGGAATATGTAGGGTCCCGTGGGATGAGCATATAATGTAATGCAAAAGTAACACTGCCTATGCTATTCTTCCATGCCTAAACCATTTGACGATTTAGATGAGTTTTAGTATGGGGGTAGATAGGACCCACTGAAGCAACATAGGATACTTTTTATCCCGGAAAATGTAGTATTCACGTTGGAATGGGCTTTCACGTCTATACTATTCGCCCGATTTATATGATTTTTGGTATGAATATAAATGGGACAATATGAAGTAACATAACCTACGTTTTATCCCGGGAATATGTAGGGTTCCCGTGGGATGAGCATATATTGTAACACGAAAGTAACACTGCCTGTGTTATGTTTTCACACTTAAACCATTTGACTTATTTGGATGATTTTTGGTATGGACAAAAATGAGACCTTAAAAAAGGACATAGGCTATTTTTTTTAATCCTTACTAATATTATAAATGCGAAAGTAACTGTCTGTCTGTCTGTCTCGCTTTCCTGCTAAAACTACTGAACCGATTTAAATAAAATTTGGTACACAGACAGTTTAGACCCTGAGAAAAGGCATAGGCTACTTTTTATCCCGGAAAAGGGGTTTTAAGGGGTTGAAAGGGGGGATGAAAGGTTGTATGGAAGTATTGTCATTTTTAAAGCTAGAAGCTTGAAACTTATTTTTTAGGCTGTTGATTTAATATAAATAAATATGACATTCTAAGTTTGTAAAAAAGTGTACATTTAAGGGGGTAAAATAAAAATAAGGGTGAAAGTTTGTGTGGAAATTCGTCATTTTTGAAGCTAGATTGATGAAACGACGTGTAGACGGCTGAAACTATATGTAACTATATGTCTGTTACGCTTTCACGATTAAATCATTTGACCGATGTAAACGATTTTTGATATGGACATAAATGGGAATCTGTGGAGTAAAATAGACTACAACTTATTTTCATTCTGAATCCAACCCTGTAGTCTACGCGGACGCAGTCGCGGGCAAAAGCTAGTCAGTGATAACAAACAAGGGCAAGGATTAAACTCTTATCATTAATAATTAATTATTCAGTACATCGGAGATGTCTGTATTACGTTGTGTTTAGTGACGTCATTACTATCCGCATTCAGTTGTCCGCACACAAATGTTGGTGACAAACAATTGTTGCTCACAATTGCACTAACTACAGAATTGTCAAATTTACGGGAGGTACTTTTAAAGTTTAGACATGAATATATACAAAAATAAGTTAAAATATAACTGCCTCGTGGTCTCGCCGTACAAGTATGTGCCGTGCGATCTAGAGGTCCTGGGTTCGATTCCCGGGTCGGGCAGTGTTATTGGGTTTTTCCATTAGGAAATTCTCGGTAACAGCACGGAGTCTGGAAATGTGCCCGAAAAATGGCAATAGATACATACTTGGCGAAATGTGGGTGTAAAAATGCACCTCTGCCTACCCCTTCGGGGAATACAGGCGTGAGTTTATGTATGTATGTATGTGTATAAGTTAAAATAATACCACAATTATGCATCTACTTAAAAGACTATTCATTTATCTCCATCATATTATCTCGAAATTGTATTATTAGTAGATACTCGTATAATGCTAACATTAAAATAATAGCTGTATCAATATAAAAGCCCCCATTTAATACTTTTGTGCACTAAGATCTACTCTGTTGACAGGCATTAAGTGAAAACCTCAAAAATATTTAGAAGCTTTATCAGGCGTTTAAGTTCAAGAAGAAGGATTATAATAAGTATGGATAATACATGAAATAAAATCTCGTAATTCATAATCATAATGTTTATTATTTCAGTCCAATTGTAGATCAATTTTTAGTTATCTGGGGGCACGGCAGTGCCCCCGCCAAGTCGAGCGAAAAAGCGGCACGGCCGTACTATACTTTTCTCGAAGCAACTCAGGCCATTTTCGACACCCTATAACTTCGTTGTGGATAAACCTAGAAACCTGAAATTTTAGTCACCAAGCAAAAATAGTATAAACTCTGTATATTTCAAATTTCATTCAATTTGAACCAGTAGTTTAAGAATTATAACTAGTCAAACTTCGCAGTTTTGTCACTCACTGACTTACTGACCGATCATCAAAACTCTAAGGCACTTCTAGCCCACATAGAAGCTTCAAATTTGGAACACAATTAGTGTTTAGTGTATAACTTAAGGAAAAATTAAAATATCTTGCAATTTCGGTCTAGTTGTCTAGTTTCACAAACTGCATAAATAACTTTGTAATCCTATATACATATATAGGATTACAAAGTTACATTTGCAGCTAATAAACCAGTGTACCTGTATTTATGTATAAGATAATGCAATATAGGTGTAGACAGATAAGAACATCTGTCATTATGATTTTAACTGTTCATCCTTATTAAAAATTAAAATTATATAAAAAATACGCCTGGGTTTAAATTTAAATAAATTACCGAATCCGGCGTTTACATCTGGTGACCCCGATGTGATATAACTGGACTACGCACGGTCACTCTGCTTGTAAGCCGCTACTATGCGAAGACAAAGGAATTGCAAAGAAACACAAAAGGAGGCAATAATCAACCTTAGAATTTTGCCAGCCAGCTGCTGCAGTCATTTATTTGAGGGAAGTTACTCAATCCTTATATATTTTCCTATTCCCTTGCTTTTATTTGAGTTTATAGTGTCGATAGTTCTTCGTAGGCACTTGCATACCTATCGTTAAATTTAAAATTTTCCGTTAGAATCCGATAAAGGTTTCAACCTTTTACTTCGTATTTTCGTGTTACATTTCTTTATTTCGTTAATATAGTGTATTAATTCATTCCCTATTCAGTAAAAACTAATACAAATTCATAATTTTCTAAAAAGTAAGGTAGGTACTTTGCTGCGTCATTGGAACCGGCAGCTAACGTAATTTTGCAGTTAATCTTGGTTATTGACCTATAATATTTACTTTATTTCGATAAAATATAAAGATGACGGCGGCTACGTTCTTTGAATTGTAAACAAGATGTGCGGCGGGTAGGCGACAAACAAATTGACAACACTCACTCTTCCCCCACCTGCAGAAGTTACTATAAAAGGCGTGCACTAGGTTGGCTCAGGCAGTCTTACGCGGAGCGCTGCCCGGCGCACACCTTGCACAATTATTAAGTAATTGATTGATTTGATTAATTGAAGTGTAAAAATAATAATAAAATAAATAGTGTGACAATTGTGTGTGAGTGTAAAAATAATAATAAAATAAATAGTGTGACAATTGGGTGTGGTTGTTTTTTTAAAAGAAAACGATGGAACACGCAAATCCGACAAAGACATATCCGTTTCTCAACAATTCCAGGTGAGATTGGAAAGTAAGCTGTGCGTAATTTGAAAATATATCAGTGAGTGTGTCGGAGAGTATTACAGCGACCTACACACACCGTGTTTGCTGCCTGCGCTGCATTGTAACAGGTTTCTTATCAGCGCGTCAGCTGTTCCGACCGGGTATGTCACATTGCATTATCTATTAATAGATCGCAGTTATATTTTTGAATCGCTGTGGTTATTAAGCTTGCGTATTCCTTGTTTGCGTTTTTTCTTTGTTTATTGATTTAAAATGTCAACTAAAAGTATGAATGATCTTAACAGACAACGCGGATCAATTAGGAAACGGTTAACTACTTTTGAAAAATATATAACACCTTTATTGGACGTAAAGGAGTTTAATACTGTCCAGTTAAATCAGTTACGCTTAAGATTGACTACTATGCGTGAACTTATGTTGAGTTTTGTGATGGTATTGAGGCTTAGGCGTGCGGTCAAGAAATCCGGCGGTCGCGGGTTCAAACCCTAGGCACACTCATCTGACTTTTCAAAGTTATGTGTGTATTAGCAATGAATTATCACGTACTTTAACGGTGAAAGAAAACATCGTGAGGAAACCTTGATATAGGGTCAAGTAATATATTCTTTTAAAAAAAAACTGAGTGCGGCATTTGGTGCCGTAAATCAATTCAAGCTATACCTCTGTTATGCTTGATGTTGTAATTTTCTGTTAGGTACATTGACAGTACCAATTTATAGTGAAAGAGAGATAACAATTTTACAAAAGGATTAACTTTAACTGACGTTTGACGTGTGCGGCCCAAAATTTTTCTAACTAACGCAAAAAGAAATTATTATTTAAAAAGTGTGTGTGTGTGTGTACTTATGTACTCGCGTTAGAAGTTATACTTCATACATAAATATATTTGGGTGTCTCGGGCAAGGGCGGAGGGGGGGGTAAGGTGAACAGAGTTTCTGTGGTAATTTGCGGTTTTCTATGGGTGAAGGGCCAGGCGCGGGGGAGGGGGGGGGTTAAGAGGAGTTGCCAGAGGCAGGGGCGAGTTATATTACTAAAAACGATTTAAGCCTGACCATGCGTGACGTACATATCATATCTTACTAATATTATAAACGCGAAAGTTTGTATGTCTGGATGTCTGGATGTCTGGATGTCTGGATGTTTGTTGCTCTTTCACGCAAAAACTACCGAATGGATTTCAATGAAAGTTGACAATAATATAGCTTATACATCAGAATAACACATCTTATATATAAAAATGAATCGCAAAATGTGTTGGTAAGCGCATAACTCAACAACGCCTGGACCGATTTCGCTAATTCTTTTTTTGTTGTGTTCGCTATCGTTAGGAGAAGGATCTTATGAAAGAAAAAGTTAAGAAAATTGCGAGGAATATGGTAAAAACAACAATTTAATTTTCTCATATAAACTGTTCTACCTAATATTCTGTCAAACATTTTATGTTTATCCCGTCAATATGGTTAATGGTCCCCTCAAATTAAAGAACGTATTTAAATAAAGGTTTTGAATCGACAACATATATCCAGAATATTCGAATAATTGCGTATTTTAGATTTTAAAAATGTAGAATAATGTCAGTAATAAAAAGGGATTGACATATTTATTGGTTGTCAAATATTTATGCGTGCGTTCAGAAATGTGTTTTTAAACTCCTTGGTTGTACCTGATTTACAAAAGAAGGCAGGTTCGGTAGTCATCACGCTTTGAAATCTAAAACACCCACAACTATGCAATGGAATGCGCTTGGTGTTAAGAAAATTGTTGAGTAATGTTATTCACGTGACGATACTGAAAAGACAACTTAGAGATGAATTGGTGCTTGAGAATTCATCAATTAGATTGATCTAATATTTCATTGATCCTAACGGGTATGACCATTGAGTTCAAACGAATTCAGTTCCCGATTCGTCATGCCTTCGCAATGACGATTAACAAAAGATGTTTGTGATCTTTTAGACAATAAAAAAATATATTAAAAATGTATATCACAAGGTGCATCATCATCATCACTCCCACTGCTTGGCATAGGCCTTCTCTGCAACTGAGAGGGTTTAGGCTTCAGTCCACCACACTGATGCTTCAATGAAGAGAATTGAAACCGACTGCATCCCATCCCATATGTACATGTTTAATTAAATTATGACTTGCGGAGACACGATTGATGCATTTAATTTTCGTACTTATATATTTCTGTATTTTTATCTCAATAAAGTGCTGAACTTAATATTTATTTCCATACAATCAAAAATAAAATTCAGGTAATATGTAAATATGTAACATTCAATGACTGTTAGGGGATACGAAGTTTTCCGGGTCAGCTATTATAAATGTTAATGTTTTGTTTGTTACGCTTTCACGCCAAAACTACTTAACCGATTATGTATATCGATCAAAGCAATGACTGTTATACGTATCATTATAATTTTTCAGTGCTATTATCATTTATTTACATTTTAATAAAAAAAAAACAAATTAAAATGGTCAGTATAAGATAGAGGTTGATCGTAGAAGGGTGAAAATTTATGATTATAATAATTTATCAATGCTGAATCATAAAAAAATAAAGAAAATAAAGTCAATAGAAAAAAAAACATACCCCTAAATGTTAAACCCTTAAATGTTGACCGATTCTCAGACCTACCTACAGTATACACACAATATTTCATAAAAATCTGTCGAGCCGTTTCGGAGGAGTTTGCCAAAAAACACCGCGACACGAGAATTTTATATATATGGCAAAACAACGTTTGCCGGGTCAGCTAGTCTTATATATAAAAATGAATCGCAAAATGTGTTGGTAAGCGCATAACTCAACAACGCCTGGACCGATTTCGCTAATTCTTTTTTTGTTGTGTTCGCTATCGTTAGGAGAAGGATCTTATGAAAGAAAAAGTTAAGAAAATTGCGAGGAATATGGTAAAAACAACAATTTAATTTTCTCATATAAACTGTTCTACCTAATTTCCTGTCAAAGATTTTATGTTTATCCCGTCAATACGGTTAATGGTCCCCTCAAATTAAAGAACGTATTTAAATAAAGGTTTTGAATCGACAACATATATCCACAATATTCGAACAATTGCGTATTTTTCATTTTAAAAATGCAGAATAATCAGTAATGAAAAATGAGTGACATATTTATTAGTTGTCAAAAATGTATGCGAGCGTTCAGAAATTTATTTTTAAACTCCTTGGTTGTATCTGGTTTAAAATTTACAAACGAATGCAGGCTCGGTAGTCATCACGCTTCGTAATCTAAATAATGATTTCACTGATCCCAACGGATATACCCTTTGATTTTAGCATATATTGTCAATGCGAAAGTAGTTATACTTTCACGCCTAAAATATTTGAGTTATTTGGATGATTTTTGTTATGGATAAAAACGGAAACATAAAAAGGGACATAGGTTACTTTTTTTAATTCATTAGTGTAATTTGGGCACTTGGGAGACGTTTAATAGATTTATTTATTATCTTTCTGCACTCAACCCTGAAGTCTATGCGGACGGAGTCGCGGGCAACAGCTAGTATATATATATATTGAATATTAGTGATAAAACTAATTTGAATAAACTGTTTTGAGTGAATTTATAGATTTGAGGTTAATTGTCGGTATGTATAATTTATTTACATCGTTAATTTATTATTATTACATTATCTAAAAAAAAAATCTTTTTCGTTTTGTTTTATTTCTGGTATATTAATTTTTTTTATGTATAAATAAAAAAAAATATTAATTATTTTATAATATATTATTATATTATTTAAGAAAATATATATTTATGTATGAAGTATAACTTCTAACGCGTGTACATAATTTGTTACCGTTCCTATTTATTTTTTAATAAAAGGTATCCTATACCTAATACCCTGTGAGTTTTAGAGGACGCCCGTGCCCAGCAGTGGGACGAATTTGGGCTGATAATGATGATACCTCTAACAATATGTGTACAAAGTTTCATGACGATCGGTTGAGTAGTTTTGGCGTGAAAGCGTAACAAACATCCCTACATTCACATTTATATAATACCAGGTAAAACCAAGGAGTTTAAAAATAAATTTCTGAACGCACGCATAAATATTTGACAACTAACAAATATGTCACTCCCTTTTCATTACTGATTATTGTACATTTTAAAATGTAAAATGCGCAATTGTTCGAATATTGTGGATATATGTTGTCGATTCAAAACCTTTATTTAAATACGTTCATTAATATGAGGGGACCATTAACCGTATTGGCGGGATAAACATAAAATGTTTGACGTATGTGACGCGTACGCCAAAATAGCCCGCAGATAGCAGATTTTTCCCGACTTACTTGACAATTATCGTTATATTTTGGACAATTCACACACTATCTTTAAAAAGTATAGCCTATGTGTTATTCTGATGTATAAGCTATATTATTGTAAACTTTCATTACAATCCATGCGGTAGTTTTTGCGTGAAAGAGCAACAAATATCCAGACATCCATATATTATTACAAACTTTCGCGTTTATAATATTAGTAAGATTCTGACGTCACGACTCGGTCTTGACGGCACGTGACGTGGCAGAATTTTAAAAGTAAAATCAGATTAAATTAAAATAAATAAAATAAAAAAATAATAGTTTAAAAAAACTAAAAAATACGCTTTCAAAGAAAGTTGAACTAAAAAATTAAAAATAAATAATACAATACAATAGTTTAAAAAAACCCGCTTTTATAGAAAATCCAATAAATAAATAGAAAATAAATTTTAATTTAAAATATTGTAAAAAAATGTATTTTATTGTACAAAAAACGTGGGGTGCTTTTTAAGATATTAGCAAAATGATAATCCTTCTATTCATATCTGTCATCATGCACCCCACGCTTTTTGTACAATAAAATAATTTTTTTGACAATATTTTAAATTAAAATTTATTTTATATTTATTTATTGGATTTTCTATAAAAGCGGGTTTTTTTAAACTATTGTATTGTATTATTTATTTTTAATTTTTTAGTTCAACTTTCTTTGAAAGCGTATTCTTTAGTTTTTTTAAACTATTATTTATTTTTCATTTTTTAGTGATTATTTAGCAATAGCTTTATGATATTTACATCTCTATTAGCTATTGCATAAAGCTCGCGTGCGTGATGTAAGCGAAGAGTTATTTCTTCTTCAGGTTGTGAAGCTCGGTATTCGGCATTATGCTGACGCATTTGATGTAAGCGAGCTGGTCTTTTTTCTCCAGATTGTGAGGCTCTATAATTTCTCATATACTCTCTCCTGTTCTTCTTGAAGAGTCATGTTCTATTTCTTCACTATCGAACTTTAAATATTTGTCTCTTAACTTCCGTCTCTTGTTGTCCAATCTCCTTCTTCTCTGTGTTTTCGTTTCATTTACCATTGTTGTTTCTATATAAATAGGAGCAACGCCCGAACATGAATGCTTAGAGGTAATAGAATACAATAGCTTAAGCGGGAACATATTGTTCACTGCCGTTAAGAACTCAAGTTGAATCTATGGACCTGAAAGATTGCACGCTACTGCCCACAATTGTACATGAATCATTGCGCAAATATGTAATTCTTCGAGCGTATGACATGGAGTGACCGTTGACAATACGTGCTGTCACTTGCGAGTAGTCCTATGCTTATCTCAAATAATAGAACTTTTTAAAGTGAAACTTCTTTATCGACGTATGAAAGAAATTGGTCTTGACGCAGTCACTAGGGGTGTGCAAATATCGTTCATATCGAATCTAATCGAATATTACTATTCGATTCTAAATTCGAATCGAATTTACGAATTATTCGAAAAATTCTTTTCTTTTTATATTTATTTAATATTCTCAATAAATCGTAAATTTAAAAAAAATAATCGAGGCTTTAAGTGATTTGTGTACTCTATTGTAAAAAAAATATCTGATACTCAAAATATCAGTAATATTTTTTTGTTGTTTTTATGTTAATACTTTTTCTCTACTTATGTTAATATCTGAAAAATTGACAAATAGTTCGAAATATCCAAAATTATTTGTCAATTCGCGAATTATTTTTAAATTTTCTAATTATTCGAAAAAATACGAGTAATTCGAAAATTTTCGAATAAT